>CAWUFW010001464.1:0-1200000 GCA_963921515.1 Calotriton arnoldi | reverse complement strand
ACACGATCGCACAACGCAACAGGCTCGTCGCATCGACTTCTCCCTCGCGGCAAGAAAGTCATTGCATCGGCGGCCTAGCGTGCAGAAGTTTGTCGCATCGTCTCCGCACACGCAACAGGATCGTCGCATCGCCTTCGCCCTCGCGGCAAGGTCTCAGCGCATCGGCGGCCTAGCGTGCAGAAGTTGGTCGCATCGTCTCCGCACGCATCAGCAGATCGGCGCATCATCCTCCCTTGCGGCAAGGATTTTAACGCATCGCCGGCCTCGCGTGAGGAAAATCATCGCTACCACTTCTTTGCGACATTTTGTTGGTTTTGCTACTAAACCCAGGTACTTTGTGAGAGAAAGGGTCGCAGAGACCACTGCCTTGAATTTGAACCTTATTTTTGAAACCTTTGAACTATTTTTTGACAGTCCTTCAACAGCCAGCCTATTTTTGACAGTCTTATGAGAGAAAGGGTCGCAGAGACCACTGCCTTGAATTTGAACCTTATTTTTGCAACCTCTGAACGAGAAGGGGGCACAGAGACCCCTGCCTTGAATTTGAACCTTATTCTTGCAACCTTTGAACTATTTTTGACAGCCCTTCAACAGCTATCCTATTTTTGACAGTATTGTGGCTTTTACAGTTATTGGTCTCGTGATAAATCTGCCTTTATATAAAGATACTTATTTTTTATAACTACTTGTGTGGTGTCCCTTTGTAGTGTTCCTCACTGTGTTACTGTGTATGGTCATAAATGCTTCACACACTGCCTGTGAGATAAGCCTACCTGCTCGTGCTATGTTACCACAGGGTTGAGCAGGGGTATTAAAGAGGGTAGCCCTCTCACTCTGACTTAGGAAGAAGGGTCCCTACTTGGACAGTGGCCAGCCATTGCCAACTAGAGACCCCCATTTCTAACATTGGTGGCAGCGGTGGGATCTGGACTTGCATTTATGATCGCATACAGTTATTATAGTGTACACTACTAGTGAGTGCAGACCATAATGTACCGCATACATTTTTTGAGAATTTTTTTTTGCTCCTATATTGTGATTGATATTGCCGGTGATTTTTCACCCGCGCACATTTTCTGAGAGTTTTTGGGATCCTATATTGTGATTGATATTGCCGGTGATTCTTCACCCGCGCCCATTTATTGAAAGTTTTTGATCCCCTATTGTGATTGATATTGCTGGTGATTTTTCACCCACGCACATTTCTGAGAGTTTTTAGGATCCTATATTGTGATTGATATTGCCGGTGATTTTTCACCCGCTTACATTTTTTGAGAAGTTTTCTTCTATCTTTTATTGATATTGCCCGTGATTGTTACAATGGGCAAGCCTATGTTTTATTGATATTGCCGGTGATTGTACCCGCATACATTTTTGAGAATTGTTGGATCCTATATTGTGATTGATATTGCCGGTGATTTTTTACCCGCATACATTTTCTTGAGAAGTTTTCTTCTATCTGTTATTGATATTGCCCGTGATTGTTACAACGGGCAAACCTATTTGTTTTATTATTGATATTGCCAGATATTGCTACAATGGGTCTTGCTGAAATGAGACCTACCTTTTATATAGATGATCTGTTAACCTACAGTCTAGAGGAGCTAAGGGGGTTCTGTGAGGAGAAGGGCTTAGCAGTGAGTAGGAAGGAGACTCAGCTATCCCTGCAGACATCCCTGAGACTTTGGCAACAAGACAGATGGAGATTCTTGGAGTTCCAGTACACCTACCAAGAGGGTAGTTGGTCTGAGGGTGGCTCTAGAGAGTCTGAAGAGGAGGAAGAAAGTGTTATGGAATATCTCATAGGTGGGGAGTTCCTTGATGAGTCTAGTGCCTATGGTAGTACCAGATTCCCCTCAGGGTCCCCAGAGGAGTTGGTGGACAGGCGGGAAGGTCCCATAGGTAGGGAGTCCCTTGCTGGATCTAGTGCACAGGGTAGCACCCAATCCCCTTCATGGTCCCCAGAGGAGTTGGGCAGACAGAGGGAGAGGGAGTACCAGCTGGAATTGGAGAGGCTCCAAATAGAGATTGCCCAGCTGGAGGCGCACCTAGCGCAGATAGCAGAAAAGGAGAAGTTAGCTCAAGAGGGTAGGTTACCCCTGGTGCGCAGTTTTAATTGTCTGGATTCCCCAGAGAGGGTGGGGTCCAGTGGTGGCAGCAAAATTGAAGTATATAGTGATGACAGTGTAGTACACCCACCCAGAGATGTAGCACCTGACTTGAAGGAGGGGGTTGATCTACACCAGGGGATTCAAGGATATGAGGTAGCTCCATTAATATGCAGTGTCCCTGAGGTGGATTGGGGAACTAGCGCAGGGGCCCATAGTCCTAGTGAAAGGAGGGAGACTCTACCGACTCTGGATGAGAGGTGCAGGGAGAGGGGTTCCCCCGTGGTTGAAGCCCTGGTGTATGAGTGTGAGGACCGCCCAGAAGAGTGTGGGTTGAGTGATAGAGACAGTCAGTTAATGTCTCGCCCATTTCAAGAGAGTGGTGTGGGGTACGTATGTGAGACACTGGATTGTGAGGTAAAGGTTAGCACCTGCGTGGAACTGTGTAATCCAATTGTGGGAGAGCATATTGTGAGTTCCTATTTTCCAGAGCTAAACCAACATGTGTTAGAGTGCGAGTTCTCTGATCCTAGGGAACTTGCGCAGGAGGCAGACCTCTGGGTGAGTACCAGAGGCTCTGTAGAGGTATTGGGGAATGACCCTCAGAGGAGTGGTTCAGATGTCTTCCAACCCAGAGTGGTGGGAAAGGTTAGGAGTGTTACAGCTGGGTCCCCTTGTTGTGAGGAGGTTGTAGGGCCTCACATCCTGTCTCGTGGGAGCGGGAGTGAGACTGGGATAGGTCCCGAAGTGCCCCAAACTCAGTCTCCTGGACTGGATGGTTCCATGAGGGAACACCAGGTAGGGAGCCTAGTCTGTCCGGATGGACCGTCCATTGTGGGGGGTCCCCCGTGTTAGGTGAGCTGGGAGTGCCTGTAATCAGACCTCCAGCAGTTCTAGTGTCGGGCAGTACCGCTCCAGTTGGGAGGGTGCAGAAGGCCAGAGTGAGGGGTGAGGGGGGAAAGAGTCCCCAGTGGAAGAACCAGTGGGTCAGGGGCCAGCCAGAAGGGCTGAGCCTCATAGGATTGGCCATGGTGATGCCACTTCTGTCCTGGGGCATCTTCACGCACTGTCAGAGGGACAGGAGGTTGTGAGCTCTGCGCCAGGCAGACTGTCACACGACACGCTAGGTATGTGTCACCCTCAGGAAGCCCTGGTTGGCCAGGCAGTTGTTCAACCACAGGGGTTGGTCCCTGGGATGGTAAGTCAGGTCCAGGTGTTGTCTGACCTGAAGGGAGGGACAACTGTAAGCAGTGTCCCGGCCATTTTTTTTTCTAAGAGCACCACTACCGGTGGGAGGGTGCAGTATGCTGGAAGGGGGTGCAGAGGGAGGGAGTCCTCGCCTCTGACCCCGGTGCAACCTAAGGGTTTTTTCAGGTTGGTAGATCAGTTGCAGGGTCCAAGCCCTGAACTGGTGGAGTGGTGTGTTTTCCTTGAGGGGGGCCTGTGTGCTCCCCAGGAAGTCCTGGTGTGCCAGGCAGACTGTCGCACAACTCTAGAGGAGTGTGCTTTCCTTAGGGGGAATTGGTGTACTCCCCCAGAAGTCCTGGGTTGCCAGGCACAGGCCCAGCCTAAGGGTACAGACCCTAGGTTGGGGGCCAGGTTCAGGGTGTCCCCCTGATCTGGAGGAAGGGGCAACTGCTAACAGTGCCCCTCCCGGTTTGTGTTATGGAGGCACCTCTCCAGGTGGGAGGGTGCCGGGCCCCAGTAAAGGGGGCGGGGAGAGGGCAGCCTCACCCCTGACCTCCGCCCAGTCTAAGGGTACAGACCCTATGCTGGGATACCAGTTGCAGGATAGAACCCCTGAACTGGTGGGCGAATTATGCAGGACACCTGCCTCAGGTGCCCTGACAATTCTGGAGGGGGGTACCGCTCCAAGTGGGAGGGTACCGAGCCCCAAAGAGAAGGACCTGGTGTGGGGGAGCCCACCCCAGTCGCTGGCCCCGCCGTTGGGTACAGGCCCAGGGCTGGTGGGTCAGTGTCAGGACGCGTTGCCTGACCTGACAGGAGGGAGAGTGGACAAAAGGTGCCAGACACCTGGGGTTACTGCCCCGCACTCTCTGATGCCACAAAAGTTTGAGAGCCCTGAGAGGTATAGGGCTTGGATTTCATCACTGACTACTGTCAGTGATTACTGGGGCTTGTTGTTTATCTGTTGGGACACACCTGGGGGCCAGTTAAGGTTAGATGCTGCACAGGTGGTGTCCACAGGTAAGGGGAAGAGTTCCCCATTGGTTGTCTTAGTGAGCCCTGAGAGGTATAAGGCCTGTGTCTCATCCCTGACTACTGTCAGTGGCTACTGTGGCTTATTGTTTATCTTTTGGGACACACCTGGGGGCCAGTTAAGGTTAGGTGCTGCACAGGGGTGTCCACAGGTGAGGGGCAGAGTTCCCCATTGGTTATCTTAGTGGGCCCTGGGAGTGTGGACAGAGGGATCCACCAGGGTTCAGATTGGAGTAGAGCTGGCATATGCCCCTGCAGTTGCGGGCCAGTTCCGTGTTCTATCGCCTCGAAGCAGGGAAGCCCATCAAAGTAGTGATTGGTCTACCCTGCGTTTTGGCTGGAAGGGGGTTGTGTTGGAAATGGCCCTTTTTGCAGGGTCACCCCTAAACTTTTTGCCTGCCTCCTGTATTTTTGCTGACCTGTTTCTGTTGGTTTTATGACTCTGGGCACTTTACCACTGCTGTTCAGTGCTAAAGTGCATATGCTCTCCCCTTGTAAATATGTCTATGTGAATTGGTATATCCTTGATTGGCTTATTTGGTTTACCTGTTAGTCCCTAGTAGTGTGGCCTGTGTGTGCCCAGGGCTGGTAAACCAAATGCTGCTGGTGGGCATGCAGCGCTGGTTTGCGCCACCCACAGAAGCAGCTTGTAAAGTGTGTCTCAGACCTGCCACTGCAGTGTCTGTGTGCAGTCCAGAACTGCCATCTTGGCTGTGAAGTGCACCCACTTCCCAGCCCCTGAACCTTCCCTTGGCATCATGTAAGTCACCCCTATGGTAGGGCGCATTGTATGTGTAAGGTAGGACATGCCTTGGTGTGTGTAGCATGTCCTGGTAGTGTATTACACCCCATTTCGTTTTTCACTACTGTAAGGCTACCTGTTCCTCATAGGCTAGAATGGGCAGTTTGACTATTACATTCTATAGTCCTAACTGACCCCAGGAACATGGTAGAAAAACGAATTTAGTATGCCTGAGCTCAGAATATTAAAATACACCTTTTAGTGAAGTTTATTTTTATATTCTGTGTTTGAAAATACCACTTTTAGAAAGTAGGTATTTTCTTGCCTAAGCCTTCCAGTGTGCTCTGCCGTTATGTGTATTGGCTGTCTGGTTTTAGAGGGGCAGGACAGGCTGAGTCAGACCTGGGTTGAATAGAGAGATCTGCATTTAGAGTGTGGGGAGGGGTGGCTCTTTGATCTGAATAGGGCTGTGCCTGGCAAGGTGAATGCTGGCTCCACCTCCCACTGTGTGTCTGCTAGCAGACCCCTCTTTCTGAAAGGAAGGATGCAGCCTGGTAAACAAAGTGCTCCAGGCCTGAGCAGAACTGGTTCTGGCTAGGTTCAGGGACTGGTAGCTTCAAGGATCAAAGGCTTTTGGGGTATAAATATCTGTGCTCAAACCCCCTACTTTTGTATTGCTTTTGGATCTGGAGAGGAAACTCTGTCCGTGCCACTGGAGGAATCTGCAGGAAGTGACTGTCCTTGTGCTTGTGTGTTTTTCTTGCACTGGCCTGCAGCAGTGACCACTGGACCTTGAAGAGAGAAAAGGACTTTTGAGAGAACTTTTATTTTTGTTACAGCAATTACCCAAGGGCTAGGAAAAGAGCTAGCCTCCTGCTGGAGTCTCAGGCACATCAGACTCCACCACCAACCTCATGCTTCCTCCCTGCGAGGATTGCTATCTGCTGATGAGGCTCCTGTGAGTTCCAGGGCCTCTAGTTTGCTTCAGAGAAAAGAGTGCTGGAAATCGTCGCTAACGCACGTTTGCGAGCCGCTGCAGTTGAGAGCGCTGGAAAAATCATCGCGCTGCTGCCGCTGAGTGCTCGCAACACGAGACCATCGCTAACGCCCCTTTGCGAGCCGCTGCAGCCGAGACGCGCTGGAAAAATCATCGCGCGGCTGTCGCCGAGCGCTCGCAACCCCTACAGAATCATTGCTTCAAGACATCGCATTGCGGACGCCGTGCGTCCGCCATTTTCATCGCACCGCACCGGATTTCGTCGCTCCCTCGCGGAGCGCCATTTCTTCGCATCGCAACACGATCGCACAACGCAACAGGCTCGTCGCATCGACTTCTCCCTCGCGGCAAGAAAGTCATCGCATCGGCGGCCTAGCGTGCAGAAGTTTGTCGCATCGTCTCCGCGCACGCAACAGGATCGTCGCATCGCCTTCGCCCTCGCGGCAAGGTCTCAGCGCATCGGCGGCCTAGTGTGCAGAAGTTGGTCGCATCGTCTCCGCACGCATCAGCAGATCGGCGCATCATCCTCCCTTGCGGCAAGGATTTTAACGCATCGCCGGCCTCGCGTGAGGAAAATCATCGCTACCACTTCTTTGCGACATTTTGTTGGTTTTGCTACTAAACCCAGGTACTTTGTGAGAGAAAGGGTCGCAGAGACCACTGCCTTGAATTTGAACCTTATTTTTGAAACCTTTGAACTATTTTTTGACAGTCCTTCAACAGCCAGCCTATTTTTGACAGTCTTATGAGAGAAAGGGTCGCAGAGACCACTGCCTTGAATTTGAACCTTATTTTTGAAACCTTTGAACTATTTTTGACAGCCCTTCAACAGCTATCCTATTTTTGACAGTATTGTGGCTTTTACAGTTATTGGTCTCATGATAAATCTGCCTTTATATAAAGATACTTATTTTTTATAACTACTTGTGTGGTGTCCCTTTGTAGTGTTCCTCACTGTGTTACTGTGTATGGTCATAAATGCTTCACACACTGTCTGTGAGATAAGCCTACCTGCTCGTGCTACGTTACCACAGGGTTGAGCAGGGGTATTAAAGAGGGTAGCCCTCTCACTCTGACTTAGGAAGAAGGGTCCCTACTTGGACAGTGGCCAGCCATTGCCAACTAGAGACCCCCATTTCTAACAGGTAGCTAGTTTGTTGGGACAGGCAGCATCTCCAGTTCGGTGTCCCTTCTTGTTACAGTTGAAACACCAAGCCTTTGCAGGATCAAAATGTTTCCCCTTGTACCTACTAGTGGGCTGGGAAGAGTTCTTGGGCCCACCCCCTTGACCAGGATTTTGGGGGCCTTTAGAAGACTCTTGTATTTTATCTTTGGGTTTCTCACCCTCATTCCCCTGGGAAGGCTTTGTGACTTCTTTCCTTTGGTCACCCCCAGTGGTTATCTTGGTTACCCTTGTCTTGACCCAGTGGTCCGCCTTCTTTCCCACTTCTTGAGGACAAATTGGAGCTAGGTCTACTAGATGCTGATGCAACTTTTCATTGATGCAGTTACATAAAATGTGTTCTTTCATAAATAAATTATAAAGACCATCATAATCTTGCACTTTATTTCTAGTCAACCAGCAACCTAGTGTCTTTACAGAGTAGTCTACGAATTCCACCCAGGACTGACTCTGGGATTTCTGATCCCCCCTGAACTTAATTCTATACTCCTCAGTAGTGAGGCCAAATCCCTCAATCAGGGTGCCCTTCATGAGTACATAGGACTCTGCTTCTGCCCCACTCAGGGTCAGAAGTCTGCCTCTGCACTTACCAGAGAACAGTTCCCACAGGAGTGCCTCCCAGTGAGACTTCCTCACTTTTCTGGCTTCACAAGCCCTCTCAAAGGCTGTGAACCACTTGGTGATGTCATCACCATCCTCAAATTTAGGGACAATCCCTTTGGGGATTGTGGGATCATAGGATCCTTCTTTTTCTAAACTATTTAAATTGCTGTCACCATTGATGGGTCCCAGGCCCCTCTCTGCTCTCTCTTTTTCTAGAGCTAGGAGTCTAGTCTCTAGGTCTAGTCTTTTGGTCATCCTTACTAAAAGGAGATCCTCCTCCGTGAAGTTGTCCTCACTGTCTGATATGGAGTTGGCCCTACCCTGTACCTCTTAGGTGTGGAGGGTAGGACACAAAGTTCCCTTCCTCCTTAAGTAGTTGAGGTGGTTGGTCTGGGACTTCATCATCCTCACTACTTTCCTCATTCTCTTGAAGGACTTCACCTTCTTCTGTGGGGTGGTCCCTTGCATGCCTTGCCAGGAACTCTTGGAATAGAACCCTGGTAGGGTTGGACCCAGTTCTTATCTGTTTAGCCTTAACACTCTAACCTGTAGGTTGGAGTAAGGGGTGAGGTCAAGCTCCTCAGCCATGTTCCCTGGATTGCTCATTATTTTTCTAAAGTGGAGTTCTTTTTGGAAGACTTACACTAACAGTTCCAGATACTTCCGCCCCTAACTTCAGTGACTTTTACTTTTTCTAAAAAATGATATAGCGACTAAACACAAGGCCCTAACAAGACTTTTAGAAATTTAGAAAAAATAGTCAATTCAAAAATGAGTTGAACTAAAGTAAATTTTGGGATTCTTCTCATGTGATCAGAGGATGACTAAGTCAGTCTAATAAATGCAAGGCTTTGTATCCCACCGCTGATCCACCAATGTAGGAAGCTGGCTCTGTATATACTATACCAAAGTAAGGTATAGTGTGCACAGACCCCAGGGAGTCCCCAGAGGAATAGCAGAGGCTAAATTAGGTAAGTACTAACAGCTCACCAGGCTTATCCAGAGGGTGTGTTAACAATTTATTGTGTTCACTCAATCAAGGACTGATTATACACACACTCAGAGACAGAATCCAGACCAATTAGGTAAGTATAAAAAAAAGTTATACTTATGTTTTATTTTAGAACCAAGTAGGACTTGGCACAAGTAAGTAAAATATACTCTCAAATGCAAGACTGTTGAAGAAAGTGCAGTTGTGGTTGAATTTGCAATTGTTACTGGTTTGTACCACTTTAAAATGCAGTTTGAATCATACAGTAAGTACTTTCAGATTCCTGTTTAGTTACTTTTGCATTACGTTGAGTACTGGAGTGGTATGCCTAGATACCGCACCTTAGGATCTCATAATGCAAGGTAAGTACGACTTTTTATGCTTTGCAATTGAGTTCTCTTTTCTCCATACAACAACAGTTCAACACTTAGAACATTTTTAGGCCCAAAATCTCTTAACAGTGGTAAAGAAATGAGATACTGCAGAGTGAGCTGAAGTGGGCAAGAGGGACAAGGGAAACCATAACTAAAGCCTGTAGAGTTATGAGGATCAAGTTGTGCCCACAGAAATTACAAATCGAGGTAGACAAGAGGGAACTTAGGGCATTAGGGAGAGAAATCTCTCAAGATCTCGATCAACAGTATCTCATGAGGAAAAAATCTGTCTGTTTCATGGCTAATTCTTGGCAAAATGAACAACATTTCCCATATATAGATGCACTTCCCTGTCGTTGGATTAGAAGAGAACTATTAAGGTTAAGAATTCGTATTAATGCAAAAACAACAATTGATGGACAGAATGCAGAACAATGTCATACATTCACCCCAGTACAGAGATCTGGGCCTAAATCCATCATTTTTTTGCTCACCATGCCGTGGGTCCCTTGCTCACTTTGCCACTGGATTCAAGATAGCCTGGCTGATGACGGCTGTAAGCTAGAAACCGGTCCCAGGATGCTTGTTTCCGGTCCAGGGAAGACATGGCTTGGCAGTTCGGGCTGGACTGTTCCCATGAGGCACAGGGTCAGACTGATTTGCATATGGCCATGTCTGAACTGGGGTGGCGGAGTGAGCTAAAGAATGATGATGGATTAAACCCAGATCAGTTGACTGGGGGTGAGTGCTTGCAATGTTCAACACTCCGTCCATCATCCCCTTTGGTTTTGCTAAGGATTAGTATTAACCCTTGCTATGCTACCGACGGGGTAAAAAGAGCTATGATTGATATACTAAAGGGAAGTGCACTTGTAATCTGGGCACCACATGCGACATATTGCACGTCTTATCGGACTGCCGGAAGGTCTTGGATATAAGGAAAATGTTTTAATGTCCAATATTTAAAAAGTATGATATTAAAAACTGGTCACAAGGAGTAGACCTTTTAATTGAAATGCATAATTTGGATATAGCATGGGCCATTGGGAAGTTTATCCAAAAAGTAAAAAAATAAACTTAAGTGTGAATAGAATTGAAATTTCTCCCATAGATATGTATATGATAAATGGTATTCTAAATAGAAAGATGGAAAGATTAATGAATTTTATATGTATGAATTTTATGTGAGATATTATTGACATGTTTTAAATGAGATTGTATTTATGGAGATTGTATGTGTTTAAGGACTAATTGGTCCAAATAAACTTTTGTCTGAACTCTTAACATGGGTACCTATGGGAGAAAAGTGTTAGTGGTTTTCCAGGTAAGTGCACAACTTACTTGTGGGAGTTTTGGGGGTGAGGACAAGGTTCCCCAAGGTCTAGATGGGCACTCGAGTTGCACCACCAGCGGCACTGGGGTGACTGGGTGCAGAGTACAGGGGCCAATGTTAGCCAATGGGGCTAAGGGGGCCTTTGGTAATTGTGGAATAACGCAGGGTGGCGCAGCTAAAGTGCTTGCACCACCGTGTTGTGCCATTTCTATGTGAACATGCCCCTCAGTAGGTACATGTCACCATTCCCAGCACTACTACAATCTGGGGTGCTGCCTGACACATGCCACTCTATAACAGCCTGCCATCTCAGTCCATTGGAGATGGTCACCCATAATGCAGTTGCCGTAGACATATGAGAGACAACGTATGATCAGGGTGCCATCACTGTGTGGCAGTAAGTCGGCTGCCAGGGCCAGATTTGGAACAGCCAGAGGAGGCATGTATAAATACAAGCGCATGGGTCTGATCCAAACGATGTGCGACACCCAGCAGATAACCAACTCTGGTCATAATGAAATGGCATGAATGTCAGTGATTGGAATCTAACTAGTATGACAAGGCCCATCCACTCAGAGTAGGCACACAGTGGTAGTGACAACAATGCTGAGATCCAGTCATCAGAAAGGTAAATACAGTGCCCTTTGTAATCCATACCTTTGCGTAACAGCTGTCCTACGCATCAATGAGGAACTGAAAGTGTAATGTATTGCACTCTGTTTGTCAATTGCTTTATCCATGTCAACATGTAGAAGACATCACCAATAGCATTAATCCATCTCATTGCAGAGGATGAACCCTCACCTCCTGGCCAGCACACTGTCCTGGACATTAGTGATGATGGGGATGATGACAACCTGCCAACCATCGACCAGGACACCCTCCAAGAACTGCTGGACTCCTTTTAGACACCATCCCAGGACACGGGGAGGGTCAGCAGCATCATGGCATCTCACATACCCCGCCTAACAACCAATAGGCACCACCGGCCACCATACCCAGACCCCTGGACTCCGAGGACCCACAGATTACCTTCCAATGTACTGAGGTAGGAGTCCAGCGGAGTTGGCAGAGCAGGTGCGGGCAGTGGAGGCCACCCTAGAGGGAGTTTGTGGGTGCCTCAGTCCCAATAGGGACAACACTGCTGCCATCAGAGGCCCCTACTCTCCGCTCCCTGGCCTCCAGCAGTCCCTGGCTTGACATCGCTGGTGTCATGAGGCAGAGGCATCAACAACTTCCCTGCCAAAGTGGCACCAGTGAGGTGGGCAACCAGCTGCAGGCAATGAGAGCCATTTTGGAGTCTATGGAGCGGAAGCAGGACTCCAACTCTGCTGCCATGGCTGCCTACCACCGCGATGTTGCTGCTGTGTTGCAAAACCAGCACATCCTCCTCGCTGCTGTGCTGCCTCATGTGTTGGCACAGATGAATGCTGCTGCCAGCACGGGATCCACATCTTCTGCCCCTGATGTGTGTGTGCCTCCCTTGGCTGCTGCATCTAGAACACCCCCCTCACAAGAGAGACCACACACATCAGAGGAGGAAGATGTGGACGGTACCTCTTTCCAATGAAGAAGTCTGAGGTAGCATACATCTGTCCCACATATCCAGTTTCTCCTTAGCCCTGTGCTGATTAACATTCCAGGGAACATCTGCTGTCACTGTCCTCATTTTAACTTCGCTCTGTTCACCGTGACCATTTGTAGACTATCAATGTGACCTATCCTCCCTTATGACATTGTGGTCATCCTCATGACTGAAGCACTCTTTTCCTCAACATGTCCCAGGACACGTTCCCCACATAGACTCTGTCTGGACATCCACTGGTTCTAAACATTATTTGGGGTTGTTGTCCAATCAAATTTACCTGTGAGCCCCTTCAACATTTGCACATGTAAATAAATGCACTTAGAAGTACCTGTGTGTTGAGTGTCTCAAGGAGTCAGGACCAGGTTGACCATTGGCCATTCTGAAAGGCAACTACACCAACTACTTGCCAAAGGGACATATGTTTTGAGGAGTCCGGGACAATGTTAGGCAGTGAATGTATAACATATTTTGTAATCGCTATTTGTGTGATGACTAGCAAGTGCTTACTCAAGGTTGCAAGTATTAAGTTCAACTGCTGTCATGCAGTCCATGCGAATGGTGAATTAAGTCACCCCACAAGTGTCCGGGCCACCCATGGTTACTAGCAAGCATACAACATTTAGATTTTATAGATTTATAGAGCGTGTAGCTACCCGAGGGCTTCCCAGCGCTGCGAGATTCCCACTCCACGAAGGCTAGAGATGGATTAGTGATGCTGCTTGAACAGCCATGTTCTGATCGACTTCCGGAAAGCTGTTTCCGATGTCAGTACATGAGATTCACGTGGTAGTGAGTTCCATAGCTTGGGTGCCAGGAGGGAGAATGATCTACCATTCCCATCTGGCTCTTCTAATTCGTATGGTTTTTATTAGTCGTCCTGAGCCGGATCTCAGGCTTCTACTTGGAACTTAAAGGGTCAACAGGTTCTAATTTTACTTGGGCCCTTATTGTGTAGAGCTCTGTGGGTCATGACGAGTGCCTTGGATTTGATTCTGGCCTCCACCAGAAGCCAATGTAGAGCTTTTAGATGCTTCCTAGCTGACTCCCGGTTAGGGGCCTTGCACAGTAGCCTTGCTGCGGCATTCTGGACCACCTGAAGTCAGTTGATCACGAACATGGGCGCCCCCAGGAAAAGTGAATTGCCGTAGTCCAGGCGTGATGTGACCAGGGAGTGGACCACTGTCTTTCTGAACTCTAAGGGAATACGCTCCAGTATTTTATGGAGGATTCTAAGTAGCCCAAAGCATATGCCTGTCAATTTCTTGGCTTGGGTTGCCATTGTTAGGTCCTTGTCGAGCCAGAATCCCAAATCTTTGATCGATTCCTTCGGCATGGGTGGGTTACCCTGGCATTTGGGCCAGCTGATAGACGGCCTGGAGACTGCCTTGTTACTGAGAACCATTAGTTCCGTTTTATCCCCATTCAATTTTAAACAGCTGTTTGTCATCCAACCCTTCACTCTTTCCATACAGGGAGCTAAGTTTCCGGCGTCCCCGTTGGTTCTGGGATCTAGGGAAATCACCAACTGGGTGTCATCAGCATAGGCTGTCATGAAGACATCGAACTCTTGGACAATCTGTGACAGTGGCTTCATATAGATGTTAAACAGTGTAGGACTCAGTGAGGAGCCCTGAGGCACCCCACAAGTCAAAGGCATTGTTCTAGAAAGGAGATCGCCTTCCATAACTTGGAAGGTTCTTCCTTCCAGAAACGAAGCCAGCCTCTTAAGAGTGTTACCTTGGACACCGATGGCCCTTAGTCTATTTCGTAGGATATGGTGGTCCACCGTATCGAACGCTGCGCTCAAGTCCAACAGTATTAGAACTGCAGCACTACCTTGGTCCAGCGACATTTTGATTTCCTCGACCACTGTCAATAACGCTGATTCCGTACTGTGCTGCGCGCGGAATCCCATCTTCGTAGGGTGGAGGCATTGGTTTGTTTCCAAAAACTCTGTCAATGCTCTGTTAACGTGTTTCTCCACCAGTTTCCCCACAAATGGCAACATTGAAATGGGGCGGTAATTCCCCAATTGAGCTGGGTCTAAGGTGGGCTTTTTTAGCAGTGGGCGAATTATGGCATGCTTCCATGCCCCTGGTACTACGCCCTCTTCAAGCGAGAGGTTCATAATCTTGACTTGTGTTGGAAGAATGGTGTCTGCGACTTTCTTTAGAATATGCGGTGGGGCTGGGTCTAGTGGCGAACCTGACTTCACCTTATCCATCAGTAACTTCACCTCTTCCAAAAGCACTGGGGGGTAGCTGGTAATGATTTGCGTAGGGGCGGACTGTGCCTCCTCAACTTCCTGCCTTGGGAGTGTTTCTCTTTCGGTCAGGAGTGTGGTGTAAATATCTGTAACTTTAGTGCAAAAATAGGTTGCTAGGTCGTTGCATCTCTTCTCTGAGGCTACCGTCGTATGGGTCAGTTGTGGAGGGGCGGTTAGGGCCTTGACTACCGTGAAAAGTTCCTTTGAGGAGTTCTGTGGCTGACTAATTTGTGTTTCAAAGAATTTAGTCTGAGCTTATTTAATGCTGTTGTGGTAGGATCTGATCGCCACCTTGTACTTGGCTTTAAGATGTGGATCATAGGATTTCCTCCATTCTCGTTCCAATTTTTTGCAGCTTTTCTTTAGGAAGAGTTGTTGAGGGTTGAACCAAGAAGCCATTGTGGGCCTTGGTTTTGATTTGGTAGAGGCTTTGGGAACTATTTTATCCAGTGACTGTGTTATCTGAGTTTCCCAGTTGGAATAGGCTTCTGTCACTGTTTCCAGTACCTCGGAGTTGGTGAGGCCATGGGTTCTAGTGTGTTCCCCCAGGTCTCTGAGTTCAACTTTGCCCATCTTCTTTTCTTCCTATCAACTGATGGGGGGGCTTACTCTTCTCTTCTGATCGGTTATCTAAATTGAATGGGATGAGTTAGTGATCTGACCAGGGCACTGGTATTGGTGGGGCGACTATAATCTTAGGGTCATTTGATATAATTATGTCAAGCGTATGGCATTTGATGTGTGTGGCAGATGTGACCAGCTGTGAGAGTTGGAGGACCTCAAGATCTAGCTGCAGCCTTTTGGCACTAGGGAGGTTCTTGTCCTCGAAGTGAAGGTTTAGGTCCCCTACTATGGTTGTGTGTGGTTTCTTTACCAGAGTACTAGCTAGAAAATCCGGTAGACTGTCTAGGAACTCTCCATAGGGGCCCGGGGGTCTGTAGATTAGCAGTCCTGAAAAAGTATTTGTTGGCGATAAGGAAATAGAGAATTGGAGGCTTTCGCAGCCCTGGATGGGGAGGGCCTCAATGGTGCAGTTGAGTTCTCTTTTTATCAAGATGGCGAGCCCGCCTCCCGCCTGCCCTGTACGGTCCAGTCTGAGTATTTGATACCCTGGTGGGAGGGCCATTACAATGTCTGGGGTGGAACTGTCAGTAAGCCAGCTTTCCGTGACAAAAAGTACATCTAGGTTAGCTTCCTCCAATAGCAAGCAAATTTCAATTTTGTGTTTGGGAAGTGAGCTGCAATTGATTAAACCTAACTTCCACGCTTGAGCATTCCTGTCCGGACTGTGCTTAGTTATTATGGGCGTGACCGGCGCTCTTAACCTCCAGTTACAATGTTTGCAGACCTTGGTTTGTATTTGCTCTGGTTCAATTTGCCAGCCCTCTCCGCATCCTACTCCATAGGGAGGCCTGAGACTGAGCAGTTGCTTACCAGAGTAGGTGTGCCGTGTAGTTGAGTCAGAGTTCCTGGCCCTTGGGCAAGGTTGGGCGTGGACGGGCACAGACGGGCTTGCCTTTGGCGCGCCCGCTTTCCTTCCTCCATTTAAGCTTGTGGGCCAGCGACTAGACCGCTGTCCTGAGATGCTGTCTTCGAGTGCAGTCTATGGTAGAGAGGGGTAACTCTACATCTCTACCGCACTCTATGGTCCCTGATTGACTGACGTAGCGAGGGGGGTATCTTGCTCTAAAGTCGACCAGGGATTTACAACGTTGGAGTTTGGGAGCTAAAGTTGCCAGGAGTATCCAGAACAGTGAGTGCCATTAAACAATTGAATGCTATTAAAGTGATGATGCGATAAAATGCTTTTAAAAACGATAAAATACTTTTTAAAATGATGAAATGCTATGAGACGCTGAGATGCCTTTAAAACGGTTTACAGACTGCCCACAGTAAAACGCTGTATAAGCCTGTCTAAAAGCAGCTCCTAAAGTGTAGTACAAATTGGCTGTCCTGCTCGGGACACCTTTACCTTCAGGAGTGTTCTCTGACATTGGACTGACAAGTAAACGCTGCAAGTGTGAGTGGGTATGGGGCAACCATCTGTGTATGAGTCCAAAAGCCTACTAATTGGAGAAATGATTTTGACCACAACATCCCTCCAAGGCATGTTGCATTAGCAACCCACACATAGATCTTGTATGTGAACACATGATGTGCACTGTGTCATAATTCAATCATGATTGCCAGATCAATCAATCAATCAGGGGTTGTAAAGTGCAACTACTCACCCGCAAGGGTCTCAAGGCACTGGGGGGCTCCGTTGAGTGCTGGGGTCATCAAAGAGCTAGGTCTTGAGGTCCTTCCTGAACCGGAGCAGTGTGGGGGCTTGCCTGAGGTGGAGGGGGAGGTCGTTCCAGGCCTTGGCTGTGAGGTAGGAGAAGGATTTTCCTCCCATTCAGGTCTTGTAGATGTGTGGAGCGGTGGCCAGAGAGAGGTCGGCTGATCGGAGGTGTCTTTTTGGTGCATGGAAGGAGAGGCGATTGTTCAGGTATGTTGGTCCGGTGTTATGAAGGGCCTTGGTGCGTGGGTGAGAAGTTTGAAGGTTATTCTTCTTTCTACTGGGAACCAGTGGAGATCGCGGAGGTGTTGGGTGATGTGGCTGCAGCGGGGGCTGTCAAGGATCAGTCTGGCTGCGGCGTTCTGGATGGTCCGGAGTCTGCAAAGGTGTTTCTTGTTGATTCCGGTGTAGAGAGTGTTGCCGTAGTCCAGTCTGCTACTGATGAGCGTGCGTGACAGTTTTTCTGGATTTGGATGGGATCCATCTGAACGTCTTTCGAAGCATGTGGAGGGTGTTGAAGCAGGTCGATGATACGGGGCTGATCTGGCAGTTCATTGTGAGCGATGAGTCTAGTATGATCCCGAGGTTTTGTGCGTGGTCCGTGGGGTGAGGGATTTTCCGAGGGCGGGGGGCCACCAGGAGTCATCCCATGCAGAGGGGGTGGAGCCAAGGATGAGGACTTCTGTTTTCTCGGAGTTGAGTTTCAGGCATCTTCAGTTTCTAATTGTAAGAGGATGTAAAGTCATGGCCAGCCTGACAGATCTTCGTTCCTAGGTAAGACCCCATCTCACACATGGTGCCAAACAGTGCTAGCAAAGACATATGCATGTACAAAACTTCACCTGAGCACACATGCTAACTCCCACGCAGTAAATCATGACGTAGACCTGTAGGTAGCAAACAATGCCATTTAATGTCAATAGAAAGTTAAATAAGAAAAAACTACCTATCCTATACTAACTACCTATCCTACACTATCTTAGCCTACCTACTATCTAAAACTACCTTAACTTATCTTAGCTTACTCTACAAATTTAGCATGACATGATAAACATCAACTATTCCACCCCCTTACGACACATCTTTACACAAGGACAACAGAAACTGCACCTAAACATCAACTACCTACACATAGAAACCTAAACAATCATATTTTTTTTAAATGTTTTTACATTTTTTTAATACTTTTTGTTTTTTTTATAGATATAAAACACATCAACCTCCACCCCCAAATAACCCAAAGTACCCCTACCCACTAACAATCTAACCCACCCCTAAATGAAGACCTGAAACCACTATCCCTACACTAATCTAAACTAAGAAATAAAAACCTTATGTAAAACAATGACCATGATATGCTGGTGGAAGGGCAGAAAGGGTTCCTGTGGCTATGTGCCCTTTGGTCTGGCCACTGCCTGCTAAATCTCTTGCAACATGGATAACGCTTGTCCATTTTGTTTTCCAGGACTGCCACACGTAATTTGAGGTCCGATATGTCCTTTCGCAAGTCCATTTCAAAACTAGTGGGCCCTCCTGTGGCCTGTGATGTGGATCCAGGTGGGATTGATGGGCTGCTGGTGGAGGTACTGGGTACAGCTGACTGGGAGGTACCTGTACCGGATTATCCATGTCTTGCAGAGCTCCACTTGGCGATGGTTGGTGGTCCCAGCGGAAAGCTTGACCACTTGCCCTGTCCCTTTTCCTCCTCGTACCTCCTCTTCATGGCCCTGTGTGCCTTAGTGACCCCTCGAGTTGGTGGAAGCGCTCCTTGTGCTTGTGATGCCTCTGCTTCTCTAGGGTCATGTTGTCGGTTGAAGCACTGAGGATAAATGTCTGTCAAAGTGTGACTAGGAACAGGTATCAACATCATGAAATATCATTATTCACACAACATCTAAGGTAGCAGCCCCTCCAGCCTAAATTAATCTTGCAGCTTAGAGTGACGATACACAAACCTAATATCTATCATATCAGATGTCCTTAGCCCTGATTGCAAAGGCAGGCCAGTTGTTGCATAATGCAATTGCAACACTATTAGCACATTTAGGTATGACCATGTCAGTACTGAGTATGCTTGGGAACAATGCTCTTCGGTACCCATGGAATGGTACACATTTCACCTTCTCTGTAAATTAGTGTGCCTTCTGCATCCTGCAGTGGCCTTTATGCCATAGGCATTTGCCACAGTAAGATGTGCAATGTCTTGAAAGTATATGTATTGTCTCACTACGTAGTGTAACTGGTATGGCAAGGACTCACATCAGGACACATTGCTACCCATACAGAAACCTTGGCAGGTATGACATGTAACAATGGATGCAGGAGAAGTGCCTTCCATCATACAGAGGGCATATGAAACCTCTCATATTTGCCCTGTAGTAAGTCCATGGTGGACAATGCCACTGCTCATTACATGCTCCCAATATCAGAGCATGTGCAACTGACATGCATTCTATATTCTTCACAACCACATCCATTTTTGGATGTGTATCCACTACCACATATGTTTACATAATCTGCCATTGGGATCATGGCTCCACTCTCAAGCCACTATCATATGGTCCATCCCAGATTGGCAAAGTGTTCTGCTTGACATTAGTCAGAGGCTGATAGACATGCAACACGTAACCTCAACGTTTCATGACTTATTTACCCCCTTCCAAAAGTTCAATTGTGATAGGGATGCACATTGAATCTGGCAATTCCCACAGCATCTGACATCACACTCAATCCTTGCGCTATAAGATTAGCATTGATGAAGACATTCACCGGTGAAGGTGGGTCCTTGAAGTTCTCCACCTCAGGTCGCGTGTATGACGGGGGTCCAGCTACAAGACAGACCATGTAAATCACATCAGTAAACTTAATATTTGGTATGCAACAAAAGCACAGTACATTTGCATGGCTTATGGCTATGTAACCATTCAGGTTGTAAGTGATCAAATGACACAGTTGACACGCCTGAATGATACACATCGGCAAGGCTGGCTGAGGAGAACATACATATGAAGAACTAAAACGTGCACCATTTGGCCAATTTGCAGAACCAGGTCATGAGCCTTATCACTACCAAATTTCACTATGGTAGCTGACTTTGATGAAGCTCTGCATCTACATAATTCACATACCATACCCCGTAGGTTTTGCTATATGGAGGCCCTCTTCAATGCTGACACCAGGAAATGATTACACTACATACATCTCACTTCATGCATACTTGTTCCCTGAGTTAGGTGAGTACTGTACATGTCAGTGCTGCTGAGTGCATGATATTTTTCACGTGTCTCATGCATCCCTAAGTTAAAAATTACATATTTGAACTTTAACACATATGGTATAGGTTGAGATGTGTCTCATTCAGGCTAGCATACCCTTGGATGCAGTACCATGTGAGTGAGCTCCCATCTGACATACAGTGGGCTTCTCATACTAGAGGCATGTACTATGTAAGTTTCATATGTAAGGACAGCTCCAGTGGCACTGGCCTCAAAAACGCCTCCATGAGGCCATGCAAAGGCAGCATGTGGGAATTGTTATGCAGTCAGAGGTATGTAGTCTGCCAAGCCAATGCTAAGCACAGCGTAGCCATAGTGGACATCAAGGAACTATACCTAGTACATAAGAAATGCTGTTCAAGACCAGTGTTATATGTATTGCGACATTCAGAGGTTAGCTAGGCAGTGTAAGCAATGGCAGGCCTCTTTCATGCTTAACTCAGGGGAGGTATGCCAAGGAGGATCATCGGCACATCACTATGGGGCTTCTTTACAAGGCTCTTGCGCAGCTGGTGCATCACTTTGACATTGTAAGAAGTGACATGCCAGCAGTGAAAGGGCCTTATAAATAAGCCCCTTTATATGTAACATATGTTCCGTAATGGCCCATCACAACTGTACCTGACAAATGCCTGTTGTGAAATGATCAACTCTGGAGCAGAGCTGCACTACCTGGTCTATCATCATATTATTAGTCAGGATGGGCTATGTGCAGGTACATCAGCTAAATGCTTCCCTGGAACTCATTTGTATCACCTACAGGGACACAAATACTTGTGTGGGTCCCTCAGTGTCACAGGTAGCACTGGTGCACAGATCAAGCCAGCACTATAGCCACAGCATTTCCAGCTTTTGCATAGGGGCATGGCTAATTTGAGCCAAAAGTCATGTGAGCCATACTTGATGTTACCACAAATTATCAATGGGTACATGAGTCACATAGGAGAGCAGACAAATCATGGGTACTTACCAGTTGCTCAACCAACTTCTATGCCCACATAATCCAGGAGGTCTGACTTCCTGCCAACCTCATCAGCCCAGGGTTGTTTAAATTGCTGGATGTCGCGGTCCAATCCGTACATCCTCAGCATCTGTTGGTGTATGGACTCCAATCTCTATTTCCTGACCCAGTCCTGCAAAGTACCACGCATTTCAGTGTGGTGCTCTGCATCACCGCAGTGAAATGCATTGTAACGCATATTAATGTATAATCTCAGCTGTCATAACACAAGTGCTGTTGCTGAAACTGATTATGTGTGGCCACGCGATACCAGGCTGGCAGCGGTGCACCTGTTGCCTGCGCCGGCTGCTCCCGCATGCTTGGGGCGCTCCCAGCAGGTGAGCAGGCTCACAGACTGTGCCATAGTGCTACATTGTATTTCTTTTACATTGGGTCATTATTCCTGCAGTGCTGGCCGCTGAGTCACTACAGCCTGCTTGACGTCACGGCCCAGCAGACGGGTACTGTGCCAATAGCTACTATTGAGGCACCCGGGCCTGCCCCAGTCAGGTTGTGTGTTACTGTGGTGTCGCGCGGGATGGGGTACGTGATGTCACGTCCTGCTGCCTGCCAGAGGGAGCACGGAAAGTGATGTGAGGAAGAGAGCGGAAGTCAAGTCTCCAGCGGACTGGCCACTGGCAGCGCCGACGTGGCTGCTCTCACACTGCCTATTAGCGGGTGGCACCTACCGGGACAATTTGTGGTGCTGAGCTGGCTCCCAGAACTGTGCTCGCACCTGCAGCCTGGCCGGGCCGCCCGCGCTGTGGTAGGCTAAATTATTCTTTGGCCGGCCGGCAAATTATTTCCGGGCCCCCGCGGCCCAGTCGAGCGAGGGAGAGTGAGTGCTGCAGCCAGTGACTGGTCACGACTCGTCACCGGTCACATAATGCGCCTGCCTGTGGCAGCCAAAAATGTCTGCTTCGTGTTAGTGCATGTAAATCAGAGCTACTTCTCCCAGCTTTTGTCATGCAGGTGCCTTTTCCTCCTCCAATCGCCTTCTCTCTATAATAGAGTAGCCTCCTGCGAGCTGCTAATCTGAGTGTATTAGCTGTGTGTTCGTTCTTGTGTATTTCACATGTATTACTTGTATGGTGCAAAATACTACTTTTGTTAAGTGGGTTGAATCTAATACTTGAGTTGACACTACTATAGTACAATATTTTTGATACTTTACAAAGTGATGGAAACTTAATCTGTGTAAAAAGCGGACTTCTGAACTGGCGTAGGAATAAAACCTTTCATGAATTAGGTAAAAATTATTTAAAGGGCACAAAAACTTTGAGTTTGAGTGTGAATGTAAGTGAGCAAAGGCACAGTGAATGACTAGAAGTTATTAATTGTATTGCATTTAAGGTGACAGGCCATGGATCCTTTGCATAATAGCTTCCACACAACATCCCATAACAGCAGCGTGTCCCACAGTGGAGGCAATAGGCTGTAGTAAAATTTGAGTGTGTGCGGAAATTGGCTGCACTCATCTGGAAGGGGCTGTATGGATGGTACCATTTTATTGTTTGAGTATTTGCATTTCATATCCAAGGGCCCTACCCAAAGGAAAGTGACAGTGTCATCATTTGTGGCCAGCATGATCCTCAATTATGGTGATTGCGGTATGGTAGATCAACATGCAAACTTTGGTGTGACCTCATACATATTGCTGATAGGCTACGTAAATCACACCATACCTATACTCTGCATAAAGGTGGGGTTGCTTGTGCATAGCAGTAGGTGTGAACATGCAACACTGTTGCACTAGCAAAGTATAGTATATAGAATTTGTCTGTGTGATATGAAGTCACCTAATGGATTCGACATGTGGATACCTTTGTTGATGTAGCATATGTAGACTGTAGTTTTGGGAGTGTGTTCCCATGCACATACTATGTGGAACACTTCAAAGTCATCATACAATGAGTGGAGTCTACTTTCGTCCACAAGTATGAGGCCATACACATGGCTAGCATCAGGAGAGACACACACACAGTCATTGCACACTATCTATGTTACCACACCATGGAAATTGTGGCTGGCAATGGAGGACTATCTGCTACAGGTAGTTGGCATGCACACTATTTCATTTGTACCAGATGATGTTCAATGCGGTTTGTTACACATTGCTACATACATTATCTGTGTGACAGTTAGTAGCAGGTCAAATGTGAATGTTTAGTGTGAGTATGGAATTAAGATGCATACAGTGGTAGTGCTCAGAAAATTATTTACAGATAGATGAACAATGTGTTATCTTTCATCATAGTTTGATAGCATGTTGAACAATCATGGTTCTGAAAAGAAATTATCAATGATGTGGTCCCTCCGTCATGTTGCAGCAACTGAAGGTCCATGTTGCTAAGGCTGCTCATCTTCCTCCTCCTCATTTTCTGGCATTTCCTGATACCAATTGTTATCTGCCCATGGCACATTTATCCTGACACATATATTGTGGAAAATGTAGCAGACCAAAATAATTTTACACACCATGGGTGGCGAGTAGAGCAGTCTGACCCCAGATATGTCAAGGCTCCGGAAGCGGGAATTTGACACACCAAATGTCTGCTCAATGATGAACCCTGTGCCCCACAGGCCATGGTTGCAGGTCCGCTGGGCTTCTGCTTGTGGGTTCTTCACAGGAGTCATGACCCACGGCATCAGAGTGTAACCTTGGTCTGCTGCAAAGAAAGGAGATGTATTAGTTAAGTGTCATGACAAAGGATAGTTCAACATTCATTTCCAGTCTGGTCTGAGTCCTGCTTGACTCTGACACCTTGCTTACTGTAATAGACATGCTATGACATTGTGTGGCATACACACAAGTAGGGACTGGACATGGCTGACACTGAGCAACACATGCAGCTGTGCTGTCCTCTGTGATTCACTTACTATAAGTCATTCTGCTGAATGCCAATGCTATGCAGGTGATGATTTGTCACCAGAAAGGAGAGTCATTTTGTCATTGAATAGACACATGTCTCACATTCATCTATTGTATCTATTATTGGCTACTATTGCCATTCCTCAACTGATACCTGTAAGATTTGACAAAATGTAACAGGAGCAGGAGATGTGACATACTTCAATCACACATATTTTGCAGTGAGAGTTGGAGTCAATATTGTTCAATGTGTTCCGCCATGGGAAGGTTAGTGAGTTGATATAAATGTGGAACATTATAGTGTACACATGGCAGTGCACAGTGTCCACTATGGTGACAGTAAACAAGGGGTTATAGATATGTACAGTGCAACTGGTAGACTAACTACACTACAGTGCCACACGTCTTGTGGATAGTCTAGGCTATATCTTCCACATGAATCAGTGTCCTGTGACTGCGCTGGCAGAACATGTGCAGCATTGCTCCAGGACAGTCACATTATTTCCCTGAGAACTGTATTCTTGGCTGTCATGGGAGATGTAGTTTGTGCAAGAGGCTGCACCCCCGCCCCCCTGTCAGCCCATTCGCCGCCCCGCTCCCGCCACCCAGCTGCTCCTCCCTCCCATCAGCACTCTTAAGGAGATCGCGAAGCGGCGCAGGGAGCGACCTCTGACCCTGCCTTCAGGTTAGGTCGCCCCCACGCCACTGCCACCTGCTCACCCTGGTCTCCTGCTGCTGTCTCCTGCTTGACCTGCCCGCTTACTGCCTCCGCCTGCCCCCGGTCTCAGCCGCTGCTGAGCCGGTCACTTTCGCCGCACTTTTCCCGCCGCTGCCTCCCTGCGGCCCCGCCCCCCTGTCAGCCCATTCGCCGCCCCGCTCCCGCCACCCAGCTGCTCCTCCCTCCCATCAGCACTCTTATGCAGACCGCGAAGCGGCCGCGCCGCTGGCGCGCCGAAGGCGCGCCTAAGACAAACCCGTCTGCGCCCGTCCGCGCCTGGACCGCGCCCAGCGCCAGAACCCCTGGCCCCCGCGACCGCCACAACACCCGTCTCCACTACGCCACCGGAGCCCTCCACGCACTCAACACCGGACGTTCAAGCCCCGAAACGCACCCACGGACCCTTCACCTGCCGAAACTGCAGCTACACCAGCATCCAGCCCGCCAACCCATCCGCCAATCAATCCAACCACCTTCGCTGCATCCTCCTAAACACCCGCTCCGCCAGGAAACACGCCGTCGAACTCTGGGACCTACTGGACACCCACACCCCTGACGTCGCCTTCCTGACCGAGACCTGGCTGAACCCCTCCTCAGCACCCGACATCGCCATAGCCATCCCGGAAGGCTACAAGATCATCCGCAAGGACCGCACCAACGGAGTAGGAGGAGGAATCGCCATCATCCACAAGAACACCCTCAACATCTCGACTAACGACGCTGACACCCTCTGCACCGCCGAACACCTGCACTTCCAGATCCACACCGACCCCAACACCACCCTCAGAGGAACACTCGTTTACAGACCCCCCGACCACAGTTCTGCGACTCCATCGCCGACCTCGTCAGCACGCACGCCCTCGCCTCCACGGACTACATCCTCCTCGGGGACCTGAACTTTCACCTCGAGAACAACAACGACCCCAACTCCTCCACCCTGATCGATAACCTCGCCAACCTCGGACTCAGACAACTCGTCACGACGCCCACCCACTCCGCCGGCCACACGCTGGACCCCATCTTCTCAGCAAGCACCCACGTCTGCTTCAACCACACCACCGAACTCCACTGGACTGACCACCGCTGCATCCACTTCACCTTTCGGAAACCCGTCACATCCCACCGCACCCAACAGATGCCACGCCGCTGCTGGAGCAAAGTCACCGATGACTAGCTAACCACCACCCTCGCCCAAAACCCACCCGCAGACCCGACCGACCCGGACGCCGCAGCCCACAACCTCAGACAATGGATCGAAGACTGCGCCAATGCCCTTGCCCCATTCAAGAAACTCACCACCAGCCACACCAGGAAGAAAGCGAGCTGGTTCTCCCAAGACCTCCAGGCATCCAAGAAAACCTGCCGTAAGCTAGAGAAGAACTGGACCCGCGAACGAACCCCGGAAAGCTACGCAGCTCACAAGGTCGCCACCCGCAACCACCACCACCTCATCAGATCCGCCAAGAGAGCCTCCTTCAAAGACCGCCTAGACAACAACGCACACAACAGCAAAGAGCTCTTCAACATCGTGAAAGAACTCTCCAACCCCAACTACAGCGCCAACGACATCCCACCCTCGCAAGAACTATGCGACTCACTGGCCACCTTCTTCCACCGCAAGATCACGGACATCCACGACAGCTTCAACACCACGATCGCCATGGCAACCACCGACAGCTTCAACACCGCGACCGCCCCGGCAACCACCGAGACACCCACGACCACCACTCGCACCAACCGCCTGACCTCCTGGACCAACATAGACATCAACGACACCATCAAGATCATGAACTCCGTACACTCCGGATCCCCGACAGATCCATGCCCACACCACATTTTCAACAGGGCCAGCACCGTCATCGCACCCCACCTCCGGAAGGCCATCAACAGCTCCCTCGAGACAGCGACCTTCCCTGAGGACTGGAAACACGCCGAGATCAACGCCCTACTGAAGAAACCCACGGCTGACCCCAAGGACCTCAAAAACTTCCGACCCATCTCCCTGCTCCCATTCCCGGCGAAGGTCATCGAGAAGGCCGTCAACATACAACTTACCAGGTTCCTCGAGGAAAACAGCATTCTGGACTCGTCCCAGTCCGGATTTCGCCGCAACCACAGCACCGAGACAGCCCTCCTAGCCGCCACCGACGACATCAGAACCCTGCTAGACAACGGTGAAACCGCGGCCCTCATCCTCCTGGACCTGTCGGCCGCCTTCGACACGGTCTGCCACCTCACCCTACGCGCACGCCTCCACGACGCAGGGATTCAAGAGAAGGCCCTGGACTGGACCACCTCCTTCCTCTCCGGTAGAACACAGAGCGTCCGCCTTCCTCCCTTCCGCTCCGAAGCCACCGAGATCATCTGCGGCGTACCCCAGGGCTCATCCCTCAGCCCCACGCTGTTCAACGTCTACATGGCCCAGCTCGCCCGCATCGCCCGACTGCACAACCTCAACATCATCTCCTACGCCGATGACACCCAGCTGATCCTCTCCTCACCAAAGACCCTCACACAGCCAAAACCAACCTCCACGAGGGAATGACGGCCGTCGCCGACTGGATGAGAAACAGCCGGCTAAAGCTGAACTCAGACAAAACGGAGGTCCTCATCCTCGGGTCCACCCCCTCGGCTTGGGATAACTCCTGGTGGCCCTCCTCGCTAGGAACGGCCCCCACACCCACCTACCACGCACGCAACCTAGGGGTCATCCTCGATTCCACCCTCTCCATGACGAAGCAGGTCAACGCCGTCTCCTCCTCCTGCTTCAACACCCTCCGTATGCTTCGCAGGATCTACAAGTGGATCCCCACCGAAACTAGAAGGACGGTCACCCAGGCTCTCGTCAGCAGTAGACTGGATTACGGAAACGCCCTCTACGCCGGAGCCTCGGCGAAACTCCTCAAACGGCTCCAACGCATCCAGAACGCTTCAGCACGTCTGATCCTCGACATCCCGCGCCGCAGCCACATCACACCCCGCCTGAAAGACCTGCATTGGCTCCCCGTCAACAAGAGGATAACCTTCAAGCTCCTCACCCACGCACACAAAGCACTCCACAACACCGGACCAGCGTACCTCAACTGCCGCCTCAACTTCTACACCCCCACCCGCCAGCTCCGCCGACCACGCCCTCGCCACCATTCCCCGCATCCGAAGAACAATCACCGGCGGTAGATCCTTCTCCCACCTAGCCGCCAAGACATGGAACACCCTCCCCCTCCACCTACGGCAGGCACAGGACCTACTGACCTTCAGGAGACTGCTCAAGACCTGGCTATTCGAACAGTAGCAGCTCCCCCCCTCCCCTCAGCGCCTTGAAACCCTCACGGGTAAGTAGCGCGCTTTACAAATAGATTGATTGATTCGCCTTGGATGAATGCTTTGGTGGTTTGTGTACAAAAAACATGTTGTGCATATAGGATGTGATGTGTGTATATGATGAGTGATAAAATGTAGCATGGCATGGTAGAGATGATCCTGTGAGCTTGATTTATGACCATATTTCTCAGTGTCACAGGTCTTGGATACATTTTCATGCCTCCTGACCATGAAATTAACATGTGAAGCACAGACTAGACACAGGGATTGCCTTGCTTGTACAGGGTGTATGAAAGCATAATTTTACAAAATATTGTATTTGTGAGGGTCTATGACACTATAGAATGTACCTCATGTAGCATTTGGTGCCACTGGGCAGCAATGGATGTAAAATGGCTGAGCTGACCTGCACCGAAAGTGAAGTGGTGGAATGTGCCTTTCATTTGAAATACAGCACATCCACGGTTTGTCCACATAAGCAACATCACATGATAGTGACTAGTGCCAACACCACCACCCCTTGCACCATGGTGCAGGTGTGTCATCTTAGTGTCCTCACATGACGTCACGCATTAAGGGACAAATTCCAGCACCAATAACACACAATTTGTGCAATTCCTCCTTCTATGTGTCATTTGGAATGCTGGACACAGTAATTGGACATGACAAAGAGACAGGTGTATGCTCTTTTCATCTACCCTTGGCAGGCACACTATTTGCCCACTGCCCCAGGGTCCCTGTATTTATTTATTTATTTTATTTATAAAGTTTTATATAGCGCGAACAAGATCCCGAAGGATATCAGAGCGCTTTACATTAGGATGGAAGGAAGGACATAAATGCAATATCTACATCAAGTAGGAGTAAAAACAGGAATGATCGCAGATTACAAGACGTTTGCAACATGGAGGGTATAATAAACAGGTTTTTTTTTAGAATTTTATTTTACGGAGTTTTATTTAGCTTGAATTTGACCCGAAGGTGTTGGGTATCAGAGCGCTTTACATAGCACCAGTTGCCTTACATGAGGACACATTCATTTTTGTTAGGCACGGGGAGATTAAGTGATTTGCCCAGAATCACAGGATGTTCGGCGTCATTGTCGAGACTCGAACCCAGTTCCCCAGATTCGAGGTCAACGGCCCTAGCCGTTAGGCCAACTCCTCTCCCCTAACAGTTGTAAACGGGCAACGAAGGGGGTCACAGTATGTGGTAAAGAAGAGCAGTATCAAATGATGGTACCATGGTAGTAGGGACAATGTCATCGAGCAGGTGAGCCTAGCCCAATTACGGTAAGAATTTATTCATAAGGAATCTTTTGACTTCCAGTTTGAACACCGTCGTTGAGGAGATTCTGCGTACTTCCGGTGGTAGAGAGTTCCATATCTTTGGGGTAGCGCCAGAGAAGGCTCGGTGACAAGTTCTCTTTTTGTTAAGGATGAGTGGTTTCAAGAGGAAAGTAGTGGCGCTTCTTGAGGCTCTTACACCACAGGATAGTTCAAGTTTTTGCACAAGGTACCTGGGAATATTGAAGTGAATGGCTTTGTGTGTCAGAACGGCAATCTTTAACTGAATTCGTGCTTCGTAGGGGAGCCAATTTAGAGATTTTAGAACTGGGGATATGTGCTCATTACTTTTGGTGCCTGTAACCAGTCTAGCCACAGCATTCAGTGATGCCCTTAGTGGAGCCAGGGTGTATTTGGGAAGGCCAACGAGGGTAGCGCTGCCGTAGTCTAGCCTCGGCAAGAGAAGCGCTTGGACCACCTGCTTGAAATCATTAAGTGGAAGGAAAGGTTTGATGTTTCTGAGTGTCCTCATCAAGTGGTTTGCTCCCTTACATATATTGCTGATATGATTATTCATATTCAAGTTCTTGTCCATGGTGACTCCGAGAGATTTGGCTGAGTCTATGTTGAGAGGAGTGCAGTTGAAGGCAGTGAGGTGACTCATCCAAAGGTCTAGCTTGGGGATGTGGTTCGGAGGGGAGATGATCAGGAATTTCGTTTTAGAGGTGTTGAGCAGGAGATGGTTCTCAGTTAACCAGTTTTGAGTAGACGTTAGGGTAGTGTTGAGTGAGATGATGTTTTCCGGGGATGAGATTTTCAAATAGAGTTGCGTGTCGTCCGCATACATATGGAAAAGAATGCCCGTGGAGTTTAGTGAGTTAGCTAATGGTTCCAAGAAAAGGTTGAAGAGGATAAGAGATAAGGCAGACCGTTGGGGGACCCCCATGAGTACTGGAGGGCTGGGAGAGAGAGTGATTTGCCCTGACTCTTTGAGATCTGTGGTGGAGGAAGGACGAGAACCATTGTATCACCTGATCAGAAAAACCCATCCTGTTTTGCAGAATGGATAGGAGGTTGTCATGATTAACCGTGTCGAATGCGGAGGAAAATTAAGGAGGATCAGGAGGCAGGATTCGTTTTGATCGAGCATTTTTAAAATGTCATCCATAACGTGAGTGAGAGCCGATTCGGTGCTGTGCCCCTTCCGAAAGCCGGATTGATGCTGGTCTAGGAGTTGGTAATTCTCTATGTGAGCACAGAGTTGGGATTGTACGCATTTTTCTAGGAGTTTCGCTAGGGTGGGGATGTTGGAGATAGGTCGGACGTTATTGAGATCAGTTTTGTCAGCGTTAGTTTTTTTAGTATAGATGATACCTGAGCTGCTTTTAGGCAGTCGGGTATCATGCCTTGTGATAGAGAAGTGTTTACAATCCTTGTCCAGGTGGGGATGAGTGCATTCTTGATTACTTTGAAGCTGGCCGGGGGTAACGGGTCACTGAAGTGGTTGGATGGGTTGATATTCTGAAGGATCTTGTTGATGTCTTTTTCACTAAATGGGGTAAAGGTGCCCCATGACGCATTGTTCTTGGTGTTCGGGGTGGTAGAATTGCGCTTTTCTAAGAGGTCAAGGGGTGATGCGGCCCTGGAGGAGGGCAGTAGAACCTTCTTAGAGGCGAGGTCAGTGGAGATGAGTCTTGATTTCTCAGTGAAGAAAGCAGCAAGTTCGTCGCAAGAGGGTAGGCTGCCACCCGGGTCAGAGAGGTTTGGACCTACAACTGATTGCTGTTTGACCAATTCGAAAAGTTTCTTGGGACGGTTAGCCGCTTGATCCAGTTGGTGTCTGAAGTAGTTAGCCTTAGTGCTCTTGATTTGTTTGTTGTAGAGGCTTCTAACCTCTCTAAGGAGTTTTACCGAGGAGGGATTTGATCTCCAGGAACATTCAACTGCCCTAAGGTTGCGGCGTTCCGTGTTTAAGTTGTCATTATACCACGGTTTGGATATTTTTGTTGAGGCATTTTTTTGTTGGACTGGAGCAATGTCATCCATGATGTTGGAGATGGTCGAATTGTAGGAGTCGGTGAGTGACTGCACCTCAACCAAGTCAGCTTGGGAGGAGAGGGCAGATTTACAGTGGGCAGATAGTTCAACAGAGTTTATTGATCTGAGGTCCCTTTTCCATATCTTTGATTTTGTTGGTTGAGCCTTCCTCATCAGCACCTCCCTGTTAATATAAAAGAGGATGCAGTGGTGGTCTGACCAGTCACACGGGGTAATGGAATCCAGGGTGATCGTCTGCCCTTTCGAGATAATGAGGTCTAGAGTTTCTCCTTTAATATTGGTAGGTTGGTCACAGTGCTGAATCAGATCTTGATCATTTAAGAATGATTTAAGGCAAGAAACAGCGAGGTTGTTGGGGTTTGCCCAGTGAAGGCTGAAATCACCAAGGAAGATTTGGGACACGGTTGAGTCGACATTGCCAGAGATGATTTCCATTAGTTACTCGATGAAGGGGAGATTGTCTCCCGGGGGGTGGTAGAAGGTGTGAAGTTTGCAAACCGGAAGGTTCTTACTTGAGATGCTGAGACAAAGGTATTCACAGGAGGAGGGCGTAGAGGACTCCAAGTGAGAGATCGAGAGTGTGTTCTTATGAATACAGGCTAGGCCACCACCCAACTTCCAAACTCTGTCTAGCCTAATTATATCATGAGTGGGAGGTACTAGGAGGTCTAAGATGGGAGTGGAAGCAGGATTTAGCCAAGTTTCAGGGAGGATGATAATGTCTAAGTCCTTGTGTTGGATGAGGTTGAAGATATCAGAGGCGTGTTTACTGGCTGATCTGCAATTTAGAAATACACATTTAAGTCGTAGTGGATTAGGGGGGGAAGGAGTCCGGGTGACGTTCACACGAGTGAGGTTGTCATTATTGCTGCCTCTAAGATTGCGAGGAGGTTCTCTGTTCGGGTTAGAAAGGATGGATTGTATTTGTCTCGGCGGGATCATGTTGGGGTTGGACCAAGTAGGGTAAGAGTTGTGAAGGTCATGGAGATCAGTGGATGCAAGGTGGGTCTCATATCTTCTGGGGCGGGAGGGGTCGTTAGGAAGGGGAATGGATTTCGAGATGGAGGAGGCTAAAGGCTGGTCCATGAGATCTCTATCACTAGTGGACGCTTTGGGCAAATTCGCAGAGGTGAGGAGAGAGCTGATCACGGGGAAAAGATAATTTGAGAGGGCTTTCAGGTCGTGTAGCTCAGAAGTGAGAGGGTGCAACTGTAGAGATATATCATCCAGGCGTGCAGCCAAGTCTGAGTGTTGGGCGAGGGGTGGAGGGTGTGTAGGGAAAGTGAGCGGCGAAGGGGGGTCTCGGTGTAAGCCTGTGGGGTCTGCGGTGGTGGTGAGTAGTTCCTGGGGAGGAAGTTGGTCATTTGGGACTAGCGGAGTTCCATGTCCTTTTAATAGTGAGGTTGGAGCATTAGCAAGGGGGGGTGTGATCATTAAGCTGAGGGTTAGGTACAGTCAAAACCGGAATGATTGGAATTGACCGATCATGATCGGTGGTGGGCAGTTGCTCGGACTCCAGCCTAGTATGAGTCGAAGGGAGAGGGCTGAGGGAAGATGGATCAATCGTTGGAGGCAGTGCCAGTCGGTCATCCGGAGATCTCTCCAATCGGGGAACAGATAGGATCGGACTGGCTAGCTGTGCGCCGAGTGAACCCGAGAAGTCTCTCACCTTCAGATTCATGGGTTTAGATAGTTGGAGCACATCAACCGGGGACGGAGCCCCTCTGTGATGATCTGGTGGCAAGGAGTGATTTAGATGGGGTGAGGGCCTTCCCGAAGTAGAGGGGGGCAGACTCGTCAAGTCGCTGAGAGATGGTAGGGTGAGTGTGGGTGTCATTGGGTTTCGAAGAAACCGCGTTTTTGAGTAACGGGAAGATGCTGGTTATCTTAACTAGATTGACATTGGACGCTTGGATTAGGATGATACCATTGTTATAGAGGGTGATGGTGGCATTGGCGTTGAGTGTGGACGAGGGTGCTGTTGTAAGCTTGAGACCAGGAGGTGTTTTCCTGGTGCCTGCTATTCGGAGCATGGAGTAGAAGACTTTTCGCCAACATGCTCTTTTCCTGGTATAGAAAATAAGGTCATTAACTCTAGTACCTTTGTACAAAAGTAGACGTCGGAGATTAAAGTTTCGGGCCTGGCCCTGAGTAAGTGATGCTTGTGTTTCTTGACGGCATTTTTCGATAGGTTGGGTGGGTAGTTGATGATGAAAGCGTTGGATCCTGAGGGATCGGGACTTAAACCCATTGTGAAAGTGTGTCTATTGTCCGATGGTAATGTATTCTCAGTGGGAGGAGGATGGTGTTAAAGTGAGAATTCCTGGACCCGGAGTGTGGGATAATGCCTTCCAAAAACCGTGTGTGTGGGATAATGTCAACATGCCCACTCCAAGATGGCCTCCAAAAGCAGGGGGTGTAGCCAGTCCTTTTCTCTTTTGATACCCTGCCCAGATGTGAGAGATGATGTCCACAAGCCCATTCAAAGATGGCCACCAAAAGAAGAGGGTGAGGGTGGAGCCAGCCCATTTCTATTTCAATGCCCAGCCGAGCATAGGGACCGGGGAGGGGGGGCATCCAGCTTCAGATTCGAGCCCAGAAAAAAAAATGGGAGCCAGAGAACAGCACTAAAGCTAAACAAAATGGGTGCCCACATTAAGAATTTAAGCAAAGCTGCTTCAATTAAGGTATCTTAGCGAAGAAGAGTGAATGTCAAGTGGTACTTCAAGTCGCGGGTCACTCGGAAAGACAAACAGTTTTATTGCTGTTTCCAACATTGAGCACGAGATAAAGATGTTCTTCATCCGCCATTATGGACGAACGCAATTATATTCCATACATAGGTTGTGTGGAAATGTGTGAGCTCTTCATTGTTGTTGCATGGAAAAGGCCACCCAAAGGGCCATGGTAGACATCCTTAACGTAGGATAAATGAAAGCTGCACTTTGGTGTGGCTCGCTTTACTGCATTCCAATGAGGCCATGCAATGTCATACAGACAGACTTTGCATTGCCACATTGATATGATTTTGGGAGCTGCTCCACCAGAGCATCATGAATAGTGAGAGTCCATCAGCACAGTTCACTTGTACATGTGGCTCACGTAGGCAGTCTCAACATGTGTGACTTGTAGGAAATGTGTTGCGCATCTGCCATGTAGTATGGCACAAGTATGTAGGCCCACACCCACTATGTATGCACTGTCTCATTCAACCCAAGACTGGTATATATGTCAACCTATCACTACATAATTGACTGCCATGTGGTCTGTCATGTACTTGAGGTGTACTTATCTGGAAGCGCTCATTGATGGTGGAATGCCGGAAGATGAATGAGTCATGAGCACTGCCAAGCTAATTTGCAAGGACGTTGATGAAGAGCCCCAGATGGTCCACGATTGCCTGCATGGAATAGGTGTGCTTCCTGTTCCGGTAGATGTGTGATGTCGGCGCTGGAGGCACAATTTGCACATGTGTGCAGTCCATTGCCCCAGCACATGTGGAAATCCTGCAATGGCATAAAAGCCTATGTAAATAAGAAAACAATAGCAAGCTTATTAATTCCCAAATTTAAATATTCTAGGGATGATAAGGAAAAAGGAGTAACCACACAGTTTACCAATGCAGACAAAATACACCTATTAGTGAAAAATATATGATTTTTTATTTAGTCTTTTTTGTAAATATTTAAAAAAAATGATTTTGTACTATATTACTTATTTGATATTTTCAAATTGAATTGACATACATCAGTACAAAATGAATAAATAGATACATCTGTTATACATATTAACCTAGGAAAAGATTTACATCAAAATTAATACAAAAAAGGGTCGTTTTATCTCAAATACTTGACAATTTTGATGGGGGCAAGCGGTAGATGGCAACACTACGCGCGTTTCGGCACTACTGCCTTCATCAGGGGACCGTCTATACCAAAAAACTGTGTAAAGCAAAACATAGTGGTTACTAAATTACAATACATCGATATATACATACATTATTTATTCTACATAAATTACCTAGAATATTCATTTATAACTGATTGCTCTAACCAGACAATGTTTGTTAAATAAATATCGCTACTGGAGTGGCAAACATTAACATATGCTATTTAAAAAAGACAATTAATCACAATTTTTTTAAATCATACACATAGGCTTTGCTTACTGATAAACAAAAACAGAAGAACGAATATATCATAGATATTGCATTGCTAACTTGATCGAAAGAAAATTATTTCTTCACAATCATAATATATTTAATGAAGCACTTAATCTGAAAACCCAGAACAAAAAAATAATAATTTAGTCAATATTCAAGAATGAAAGCAAAACGAAAATCAAGGCAATTATTTGAAACTAGAAAGATGTGAAAAAAGAGAAGGAAATGAAGGCCCATATTAAAGAGATATATAGGATAAAAAGCTAATGTGTATTTTAAAATGATGCTTCTCTCGTGTTGATAACCTCGTGCACTGCCTGTTAATAAAGTATGGACAACATAATCCAAAGGAGCAAGAACATCTAAAAATAAGAATAACAAAACATTTTTATCCCTGATATAAATATTTTATTCCCCCTTTATCTCACCATAGGTCTCAGATAATGACCATGCCTGTATATGAGAGGGTACATGAAACGATCATATGCCAATTCTGCTATGTCGTTTTTAGTCTTTTGAGTTGTCAATATCTAAAAGATAAATAAAACTGATTTTCAATACAGTCTCTAATTCCAGCTCTTTAGATGATCTGCATCATTTAAAACACAGTCTTACTTTAGACTAACCGTAGATGCGTTGCTGCATGCATCGGAGACTTTTCTAAGGTCCAATTTATCCAAGGTACGCAAAAGTCCTCGGGATATGTTACAAATTGTCACCTTAAAAGGGGGGCCATTGATCAGTACTGTAGCAAGCAATGACCCAAATTGGTATCACGATCTAAAAATAACAGATATATAGCGTCACTAAATTAATATTTACTCCATGTTAAATAACCACGTGACAGCAAATCCGTGGTTATAGACAAGAGATTATGGCATGCTTACTTTTTACCAATGGAAGCTCTTGCTCCGATAGAATGGTGGCTACACGGTCGTGGACTTAACAGGCAATTTGATTTTATGAATACACAGTACCCTAAGCTAGCGAGCCTGTATGGCATACCGAAAATTCATAAAGATGAGAGAGACCCCCTTTCAGACCCATTATAACAACTATAGGGTCTGTCACGGAACCTATATCTAAGTATCTGGACGTGGTTCTACGTCCTTATATTCAAGATACCCCTGCATATGTTCAGGATACCAGGCATATAACCAACCTGTTGGAAGGAACATCATTTAACCCCAACAGACAATGGTTAGTTACCTTAGATATAGAAAGTCTGTATAGCAATATACCGAGGAAAGGAGCTATCCTAGCAGTGCAATGGTTCATAGAGGCAATGAACGTTGACTGCAACATGAATTTTATAATTGACTGTTTGAGAATTATCCTTGAAGAGAATATTTTTGAATTTCAAGGAGAATTATACAAACAAGTAAGAGGAGTAAGCATGGGCGCATCTTGCGCTCCTACTATAGCTAATATATACATGACACATTTTGAACAAACATTCATCTTTAATGAAATCGCACCATTTTTTGAATCAATATTCCATTGGTCGCGGTTCATTGATGATATTGTTTTTATATGGGATGTCAATGAAAACATTCTAATGGAGTTCCTCTCATGGCTGAATCTTTGCGACCCCAATCTTAAGTTCACTTCAAATTTTAGTAATATCAAGATTGAGTTCTTAGATATCTCAATCAAACATGATGGTGGTCAGCTAATAGTGGATCTATTTAGCAAACCAACTGCACGCAATACCTTATTACATTACAAAAGTTTCCACCCTACCTCACAAAAAAACAGTATTCCCTTTGGACAGTTTTTACGCCTTAGGCGAAACTGCACAAAACTTGAAGATTTTGATCTCAGAGCTATAGACATGAAGAAAAAATTCGCAAACAGAGGCTACCAACATAGACTAATAAGAGACTCGTATAAGCGAGCCAGATTTTATGACAGACAACACCTGTTAAAAAGTAAAAATCAAAAGCAAGACACTAAACTAGTATTTGTAACTTGCCATTCCTTGATGAATGAAAAAATTAGCCAAATAATATGTTCTAATTGGCATCTACTTAACATGAATAGAGCTCAAACTGATAAACTGCAGAAACCCCTTTTTGCATACCGTAAGAACAGAATCTTGAAAGATCTAATTGTTAGATCACGCATGCCAAGGAAAAAAGAGCCAATACAGAGAAGTATTGAGAGTATGCTACCAGTTCAAGGCAACTACAAATGTGGTACCTGCAAAGTGTGCCCGCTCGTAATGGAAACTATGATAGTGAATTTTAATGGTCAAACAATTGTATCTAAAAGTATGACCAATTGTAAGACTAAAAACATAATATATTTGCTGATTTGCCCTTGCAATAAGGGATATGTAGGTGAGACATCACGAACCTTGAATGTCAGATTAACTGAACATAGATCTGCCATTAGAACAAAAAAACTCGCTTCTCCTATGGTACTACACTATATGGAAAACAATCATACTCCTGACGAGATACGTTGGTTCATTATTGAAAAAAATCTACCTAATGAGGGTCAATGTTTAGAAAAAATTAGAATGAAACGTGAAGTATTTTGGATTTTCTTATTGGACACTGTTAATAATGGCTTGAACCAAGAGATTCCGTGGGAACAAGCAATTATCTAATCATTTGTCTAAATACAGAATCATTTCGTGTTCCGTACTGTTGCATTTGTGTATTTAATATAACTGGAGCTTCATATATGATATGAAATAAATTCTAGGCACCAGTTGAAGTTTGCGGTACGGTTTTGTACCAGCAAGATGGCGACCATTATCCACTGTAATAGTCCATCTTCTAGCTCTATGTTCCCCTTCCTCCTATATGGAAAAACGTCTTTCTCTATTGAGACTCGTTTATATGCACGCAAGATACAGGCGATCTGTTATAAAAATAATTCCTTGTCCAGCACTATTACCATCAAATGTTTAAATATATATACTGGGATATGTTGGTAGTACGTTATTATCATAGCAAGATGGCTGCCGTAATTTACTATAACAGTCCATTGACAAAAGCGCGCGAAATTCTGGTCCTTTAAATAGAGAGGCAGGCAAGAGGCGACACTCCGGTCGATTTACGATAGAGAGGAGCGTCCCGTTGGATTCAGAAGGAGCAAATTGGCACGAAGGTAAATGGTCCCTTTAGCGTAATCAGATGTTTAAATTCGGTCAGCAAATATGAGGATTTCATTTAACTTAGATATCCTCCCGAACCTTTTTTGTATTGAATATAGAGCCCGTAAGGACCCTGGCTCTCCAGCATATCCACGGATTGCCTGTTAAGTCCACGACCGTGTAGCTACCATTCTATCGGAGCAAGAGCTTCCATCGGTAAAAAGTAAGCATGCCATAATCTCTTGTCTATAACCACGGATTTGCTGTCACGTGGTTATTTAACATGGAGTAAATATTAATTTAGTGACGCTATATATCTGTTATTTTTAGATCGTGATACCAATTTGGGTCATTGCTTGCTACAGTACTGATCAATGGCCCCCCTTTTAAGGTGACAATTTGTAACATATCCCGAGGACTTTTGCGTACCTTGGATAAATTGGACCTTAGAAAAGTCTCCGATGCATGCAGCAACGCATCTACGGTTAGTCTAAAGTAAGACTGTGTTTTAAATGATGCAGATAATCTAAAGAGCTGGAATTAGAGACTGTATTGAAAATCAGTTTTATTTATCTTTTAGATATTGACAACTCAAAAGACTAAAAACGACATAGCAGAATCGGCATATGATCGTTTCATGTACCCTCTCATATACAGGCATGGTCATTATCTGAGACCTATGGTGAGATAAAGGGGGAATAAAATGTTTATATCAGGGATAAAAATGTTTTGTTATTCTTATTTTTAGATGTTCTTGCTCCTTTGGATTATGTTGTCCATACTTTATTAACAGGCAGTGCACGAGGTTATCAACACGAGAGAAGCATCATTTTAAAATACACATTAGCTTTTTATCCTATATATCTCTTTAATATGGGCCTTCATTTCCTTCTCTTTTTTCACATCTTTCTAGTTTCAAATAATTGCCTTAATTTTCGTTTTGCTTTCATTCTTGAATATTGACTAAATTATTATTTTTTTGTTCTGGGTTTTCAGATTAAGTGCTTCATTAAATATATTATGATTGTGAAGAAATAATTTTCTTTCGATCAAGTTAGCAATGCAATATCTATGATATATTCGTTCTTCTGTTTTTGTTTATCAGTAAGCAAAGTCTATGTGTATGATTTAAAAAAAAATTGTGATTAATTGTCTTTTTTTAAATAGCATATGTTAATGTTTGCCACTCCAGTAGCGATATTTATTTAACAAACATTGTCTGGTTAGAGCAATCAGTTATAAATGAATATTCTAGGTAATTTATGTAGGATAAATAATGTATGTATATATCGATGTATTGTAATTTAGTAACCACTATGTTTTGCTTTACACAGTTTTTTGGTATAGACGGTCCCCTGATGAAGGCAGTAGTGCCGAAACGCGCGTAGTGTTGCCATCTACCGCTTGCCCCCATCAAAATTGTCAAGTATTTGAGATAAAACGACAGTTTTTTGTATTAATTTTGATGTAAATCTTTTCCTAGGTTAATATGTATAACAGATGTATCTATTTATTCATTTTGTACTGATGTATGTCAATTCAATTTGAAAATATCAAATAAGTAAAATAGTACAAAATCATTTTTTAAAAATATTTACAAAAAAGACTAAATAAAAAATCATATATTTTTCACTAATAGGTGTATTTGTCTGCATTGGTAAACTGTGTGGTTACTCCTTTTTCCTTATCATCCCTAGAATATTTAAATTTGGGAATTAATAAGCTTGCTATTGTTTTCTTATTTACATAGTTAGTCCCTGCGATTAGCAAGCACATTGAATTGTAGGGGTCCCCTTTTTCTAAAAATATGGCATAAAAGCCTTGCTGGTTCTCCTGCTGTTGCTGTGCTGTGTTTGGGAAGTAGAGGTGCTGGGCCGTGAGGCTTATGATGGCATCCAGGACAGTGGGGAGGAACCTGGAGAGGATGCCTGGGATACTCCTCCCACTGTGGCTGTGGTGGGTGAAAAAGTTCCACACGCCAGCATGTGCAGGACAGCCAGTAGCTTGGCCTGTGAAGGGATGTTGGTGCAGCGCTGAGAAGTGCGCTGCAGTCTTGGCGAAATCTGGTGCAGGAGGTGGACTATGGACTCCCTCCTGAGCCTGTAATGGGCGATGATCTCTTCCTTCCTGAGGTCAATGAGGGTTATCCCAGCGTGCTAGTGTAATTTTTAAGACCAGCTTTTCCTTAGCTGTAAAAAATGACGCTAATGGAACTTAGAGTCTGTTTTTCCAAAGTAGCGATGTTTCTGATAATCCTTATTCATGTGGCAGCGTCAGTTTTGCAATGGCTTTTCTGAGGGAACGTCTACCCTGCATATCATTACCGAAAAATGCTGCTAGCAGATTTGGCGTTGAAAAAAATAGGGGCTAGTGGTGGAAAAGTGACGCTAAGGGGCTCTCACATCACTTTGTAAATATGGCACTAAAAAAAAAAAAACTGCAGTGTTAAAAGAGTGACGATCCGGTGGCATTAGCTGAGCTCCTTGTAAATATGCCCCCAAATGGCTAAAGCAAGAAAAGGCCAACTTTCTAGAAGGGGCATTATCAGCATTGCAGTTTAAAATCTGACTTCACTGTAAGTTTGTATTTTAAATTGTGATTCCAGAGACACCAGAGTTGAAAGGTTTATCTCTTCCCAATTAGAAAGTACACTTATAAAAGGTAATTCCAATGTTATCCTATGGTAGAGATATGCCTCACAGTAGTGAAAACGAATTTGAGAGTTTTTCACTCCCAGGATATGTAAAACGTAAAAGTACATGTCCTGATTTTTAAATGCAGTGCACCCTACCCTCTGGGTTGTCCACAGCTTACCTTAGGGGTGACCTATATGTATGAAAAGGGAAGGACTGGGCCTGGCAAAAGATTTATTTTGCCAGGTCGACATGCCAGTGTAAACTGCACACACAGGCTCTCCAATGGTAATATTCCACATGCAGTTTCTAATTACAAACAATGAGAACATTGCCCAGCACCACCAGTGGTAGTTCAAAAATATACCTGCAAAGGTTTGCATATTTTTCTGGTAATAACCCTGGAGACCCTGGGGCATATGTACAAGCCCCTATTGCCACCATAAAGTCACATATAGTGACGTTGTGGTGGCGATAGGGGCTGAGTCTTATGTACAAGGCATCGTTAAGCTACTTAACGTGGCTTAACGCTGCCTTGTATATATAAGGCACCCTTTCACTCTATGGTTAGCGTGAAAGGGGTGTACAGTGGGTGTTGTGGTGGGCGTTCCACCGCAACACCCATTGTATTTGACGCTGCCCCCTATGTACAAGGGTGGCGTACATAGGAGGCAGCGCCAATATTTTTTGCTTTTTCCTTGTGTGCTGCCTTGTGCAGCACACATGGAAAAAGCAAAATGCCATGGATTGTTTATGTACAGGAAGGTGTACCTTCCTGTACATAAACAAACCTTTAAAAAAATGCAATTCTGTCACTTTCATGTGTGCTGCATGAAGCATCACACATAAAAGTGCCAGAATTGCATTTTAGGATTGTTTATGTGCAGGAAGGGACACCTTCCTACACATAAACAATCCTCCCCTGCAAGCAGACACCCTTGCACTATGGTGCAAGGGTGCGTGCTTTGGCGCTAAGTTGCTAAACTTAGCGCCAGCGCAGGGGGAAACGCAAGGCTGCACCATATCCTTGTAAATATAGCGCAGCCTTGCATTTCTGAGGTGGCGGAGCATGTCGTTAGGCCAAGGAGGCTAACGACACGCTATGCCACTTCCTTGAACATATCCCCCCCAGAGTCTTATTTTAGACTTACCCCTTCCCCAGTAAAGAAAAATATGCTGACACAAACAAAATTGATCTATTCAGATTCCTTTATTTCCCAACTATCTACGTACAAGGTTATGAATTTTGGAAAGACCGCATTGAGTTATATCATTTTGGGGAACGCAAAATTGGCACGGCCAGGGCAATGAGGCTTTGTTTAGAGCTTGTTTAATGCCAAGACAAATGATCTTCCTGAATAAAATAGTACAGCAAACCACCTGCCTGGGTTTGGCTAAAACTAAGGACACGAATACACCAAACATTCCCTCCATTGTACATTTCGACAGCTGGCAACATTTTGCAAATTACACAGAGAAACAGCTCAACAACATGATACAAAACCTTTTCTGTAGTGAGAGCTACTTCTGATCAGTGAAATTCATTGTAAGCTACTGAAGGCTAAGCAACTCGAGTATTGTTACCAGATACCCTCACCCCCAGCTTCATTGACTTTAAGCCTAATGTCCATAGAACCAGATACTACGGCTTGAAAGAAATACTTTGACTAGGGGCATTAAGACAGGACTCTCTTGTGTGTCAGTGAGAGAGTGGTCTTTGGGGATTTATGAACATATGTGTATGAATAGGATAAATGTGTATGGGTGATTGAAAATCTATGGCACTGTAATACCTTTTGTCATATGTGGCACTGTGAAATGTATAATACAAACATATTACCATTTTTTTATGGGATTAATTTAAAGTGCAGAAAACATTCCGCAAAAATGTTCACATTATGTAACATTTTTCTGAACTTTAAATTTCTCCCACTTAATATAATAGCTGTGTTTTCAGTTGTAAATATTGGCACCATGTCTACCAGCCACTGGGATCAAAAGCGACAAAAGGGAGAAAATTATACTGAAGAGTTACTTTATGTTTATATGGATTCCATAAAACTCATCACATTTACAAAAACCAGGCTTCTTGCTCCCAGTGGCCTGTGGACAAGGTGCCATACTAATAACAGAAAATACAACCATTTGTTTAAACTGAAGGAGTTTAAAGTGAAGATACAGGCTTCATAAAACATTAAGACATAATTGGCTTAATTGAAAGTGGAGAAAAACAATAAGACTAAGAGGCTGATTAAGAGTTTGGCGGTCCTAAGACCACGGTCGTGGTGGCATCGGATTAGGCGTCACCGACTATGCAGTCCGACTGCTGTATTACTAGTTTTGCAGTTTTGCTGAAGAAAAGACCACCAACACACCATCGACACCGCCAGCCATTTGCCGACCGCCTCAACGGCGGTCGGGGAAAAGCAGCTGTCATAGGGCGGTACAGAGTTGTTCACTGCCATCCGAATTACGAGTTGGCTTTCTGACGAGCTGACCGTGGCGGTGGGACTGCCTGCTTAGAGTCGGTGGAATTGAAGGATTTGGGGTGCATACTCACCCATTTCTGTTCCCTCCCTTCAGTCACCGACGTGGATACTTTTCTCCAGGGCTTCCCTTTACAGCAGCATCTTGACCCTGAAGAAAATGACCCTATTGGCCCCGAAGTCCAGGTAAGTCCGTTTTGTACTATTTACCCATTGACTGGACTGGGTACTTTTCCACATGTCATACATATGTGTACATTGTAGTAAAAAAAATACACACCTGCATCGACACATATCAGTACAACAGACATTGCTGTCAGAAACACCACTACCGGCACATCGGAAACCTCATAATACTGCAGGAGTGGTACACATTTTTAATGTGATTGGGTCTGACTTTGTCAGCACATTCCAGACTGTATTTGGAGTGATTCCATCCTATATACACTCCTTGGTTTTCAGTGTATTTGGAGGCATACCGCTAGTGTTATTCCTGATTGTTGGGATTTTGGACCTATTTTTGTTGCTCCGCAATGGATATTCCACCTCGAGGCCAAATGGTGTTGGAACTATCCCATATCCTGATGTGTCGTGAACATATCATACAGTACATTGGAGAGTCTTTACTTCAGGAACTAAATGATAACTGGTCTTTGTCCTTTCGACCTATATGGTTATACTGCGTACAGCCCGTGTTCCGCTGTCTGTTGTGCACTTTTGAGTGTGCACTGGATATGTGTCTTGGAATGCAACTGGGTCAATCTACAGATATGGATCTGAAGGTGTGTCCACTAAGGGCTCATCTTAAGGGTTGTCCTATGAAACTACTGTTGCTACAGGATGCCTTTCCAGGATGCTTCGGCTCCTGGATATTCGGATCCTGGCTCCTCCTCTACGGTTACACTGCCGGCTGGCACACCATCAATGGCTGCTGATTGGGGTGGATACAACTCTGTTTGTTCTTTGGAACTTGCAGTCTGGGCCACAGTGGCAACATCGTCTGCAGCATCATGTTCACAAATGGATCCTACTGATCTCCAATCATGGAAAACATTTTGGGAGCTTCCTGACTTTTAATTGGCATTTTAATGCAGTTTGGCTTTTGCTCACTTATATTATTAAAGTGCATTTCAAATTCATTTTATAATCATTAGGATTACATATATGTTAAGTTAGGTTTTAGGATTAATTTCTAAGTTTAATTTAAATTGAAAGTCTACCTCCGGTCAAGGAGTGGGTGTTGTAAGGTACAACACGACCCGAGTACAAAGTTGCCATTTTAGTAACACGTTTAAACTTGCCATCTTTTTCTAAACATTGACTTTCTATATGCTTTGCACGTACATGATAGCATACTTAGAAATTGTTCTACATGCATTACATTTCTTAGTAGGCATATTATCCGTCCAAGGCTAAGAACATTGCGCACAATGTCCTTGTCTTTGACTGTCCGGTTGGAGACAGCTCTGAGTCGCAAGACAAACAATAACATCAGTGCTGCACCTCCGACACAGTGTTATTGCAACAGGGCTTTTATTATATAAACCACTTCTGAGCTAAATGCGCCATAGGAGCACTTCTATGAATTATCCTGGAATGATTTGTTTGTGACTGAGCCCTGCTGACTCCAATCTCTATCCTGCAAAGGACTGTGGCCTGTTCTACACCAGACTGGCTTCCTGATATATCTTATACAGGTATGGGGAGTTGGGTAGTCCCAAGAGATCTGGCAGAGGGTTCTCACTATGCTCTGAATAGCGTAGGTAGCAGGATAAGTGTATGCATAATCATATGTTCATATAATCACATCTTGCTGTCATAATGGTTGAACAGCTCATGTTTTTTACACAAGAATGCAATTGCTTCAATACATTTTTGAAACACCAATTTGTATATTCCTTGTGTCTCCCTTTGGGCATCAATCAATCAATCAGGATTTATAAAGCTCAACTAATTACCCGATAGGCCATGCCTAAGTAATAACAAAAGGGTGGATCTGTTTCCACGATTTCCTTGGGGAATTAGAGTGGTCATATTCTGAGGTTGCAGATACCATTGGGTACCCTGTGAGGTTAGGGGTCCAGATGGTGCACTGTAAGCTAGATAGAAATTGGCCCAACATACTCTGATGATATGAGTGCACTCAGTCCACATACTTTGAAGTTTATGTTGTCCGGATACACAGTCCTACTTGATTCGTAGGAACCATATGATTAATGTCAACAAACATCTGCCCAAACTGAGAAACCAACTACAGCTGGAAAACAATGAGTCACTTCTTCCCCCTCTTCTGTTATCCACTCCGGTAGGGAGAAGCATAACATCTTTCCTGCAAAAGTAGCAAAGGATAACCACCGATAATTGGGTTCTGAACATTGTAGCACAGCATTTTCCAAATTCGGTCCTGCAGGGCCAGATCCATGCCAGATTTTTAGTATATCCCCATTTAGATAAATGTAGTTATCTTAAAAACCAGGCATGGATCCAGCCCTCCAGGACCGACTTTGGAGAACCTTGTTGTAGGGCATGGATACGGTTTCAAGTGTCCACCACCATCTATTCCACTGAAGAAACTTTCTCTTTACCAATGGGAACAACTGTAACAAGAAGTATCCATCCTCTTGCAGAATCATGCATTGAAAAGGTCCCCTCTCACCTACAAACAATGGAAATGTATTCCCGTTATTTTCTGGTAAAAAAAAAAGGACCCAAAAACTAATACAGGCCCATTTTGGACCTCATGAAAGCAAACAAATGGGTTTGCAAAGAAAAATTCAAGATGTTGGCTCTTCATCAGCTCTGCCCTCAGCTCCATCAAGGGGACTGGCTATGCTCAATAGACTTGCAAGATGCCTATTTTCACATCCCAATAGCTAGAAAACATTGAAAATTCCTGAGGTTCATTGTAGGAAAAGACCACTATTAATTCAAGGTCCTTCCCTTCAGCCTCAACTCTGAACCGCAAATTTTCTCCAAATGTATGACAGTTGTAGCAGCCCACCGCAGAAAAAATTAGAATTTTAATCTCTCCATATACGGACGATTAACTCATCAAGGTATCTTCCTATCGGCAAGCAAGCCAACATTATTATCACCTAACTGTCATGACTCTCAAATCGACCAGGTCAGCATGTGAATCATGACAAATTCATCTCGATACCTGTTACATCCCTGCATCACCTGGGTGCAGTTCTAGACACAGCACACACAAAAGTGTTTCCTTTCAGAGGAGAGACAATTATCTATCCTTCAGAAATGTAACAATCTGGAGAAAACATCCCATTCAACAGTGAGGCAAGTCTGTTCCCTCCTGGGTTCAATGCCGTTATGCGTCTTCTTTGTCTCGAATGCTCATCTCTTCATGCGGCCTCTCCAACAATGTCTGTAAGATCAATGGGATCAGGTCTCAGGAAGATGGGAAGACAGAGTGATACTGACCACTTGTATGAAACAATCACTCAAATGGTGGTGCCGCTCAGAGAATCTCATCAAAGGGATGAATTTCCACCAAGACATTCCAATCCAAACCATTATGACAATAGCTTCCATGACAGGTTGGGGTGCTCATATGGGCCATCTACAGACTCAAGGCCTCTGGTCTCTGAAGGAACAGTCTAACCTCATCAACCTTCTGGAATTGAGGGCAGTGCATCTAGCCCTGAAGACTTTCCTTCCGTCGTTCAGAACAGACTCTCTCCTTGTTCAGACAGACAATACAACAACCATGCATTATCAGAACAAGCAGTGAGGGATGAGATCCAGACCTCTGTCCCTGGAAGCTTATACAATCTTGAAGTGGCTCATTTCCAGGGCTCTCAAGATGACAGCAGCCCATCTCCCGAGAACCCAAAATGCTAAGGCGGACACTCTCAGCAGTCATTCAGGAAAATCACGAATGAGTTCTAAACGACGATGTATTTCATGACTTCTTCTCCAAATGGGGTTTTCCCCAAATAGGTCTTTTCGCAGACAGCGAAAACAAAAAATGTAGAAGCTTGTCCTCGAGGTTCTACCAACCAGACACACTGGGGAATGCCCTATGGATCGACTGATAGGTTCCCTCAGGGGAAGCTTTGAAAAGACGCCTTAGACTTTTAGACAATTATTATTTCAGAATCTTAAATGAAATGAAGGTGGTCTTTGTGGACAATGGAAGAGATAATATATGTATACCACTATACTGCTGATTCACTCGTCAAAAATAAATGAGTAAACTGCCACCTACAGGGCACGATGGGACACTGGAGGTCAGAAGGCCCTTAAAGGCACAGTGTCCTATTTACATTGTTTCAATGCTGCAGCCTATTTGGGCTACATTGCTATTTATTACTCCTTATCTTATTTTTAAAAAAAAGTCAAAAATGCTTGTGAAGGATGTTTTTAAAAGATCACTTTTGATTTTTAAGGGTATGGCCCTTTTTTCCTTCTAAATGTTAAAATAATTCAATAATGATTGGCAATATAGCCTGTTTGTAAGGCTGCAAAACTGTAACTTGTCTGTCACATATGTGTCCTGGCCTTTCCAATTTCAGCGGAGATATCCCTAAGAGAGAACTAAGATTACAGGTAAGAAACCGTTCCTTAACCATCCCAGAACTTAAAAAACCCTTTCTATCAGCTGCACACTAACCCCCTGAATCCCCAAAAACTCTTACTACCCCTACACTATCCACTGTGAAGATCAAAACCCCTCACTACTCTTAGACACTACCCACCCTGAACCCTACACACACTTACCACCTTTATACACTTCCCACCCCGGAACCATAACCCCTTTATTTCCCCTGCACACAACCCCCTAAACCCCCAAAACCCCTTTTTATAGTGAGCTCAGTAAAATATAACTGGTGAATTTCAAAGTTTGTTTTGTTTTTAAATGTTAGTTTTTACCTTATTTCAACTCCTAACTATAACGTCACCTTAACCTTTGGTTTGATAAGTGAATTTCTAGGATTTGTTTTAACGTAAGCTAAGATCTTATCATACTTGTTGCATGAACATGAAATACCTTGAAAAAACAAGAGACAACAGGCGTTTGACAAAACAGGAACAGTTTGTTTAATTAAAAAGAGTAGCCGGGAGAACAGTTACAGGCATAAGGTCTGAGGACTGTCTCAATTTACAGTCTAACATAAACTTGTATACAGTTCATTAGATACAATAAAATGGTTCTGCCTGTCCTTTCTTGGAAAGAAAAGTGGACTGCTGTCTTTGGAGCCATAAAGTCATCTTTTGGATGAGGAATCCAGGTGGGCCTCTAACTTGCGCGGACACATAGCAGTCAGTAGATAACGTGTCCAGATGTCCGGCATGGGGAGCGTGTGATCACTACGTGTACTGTGTGGGCTGTGTCCTGATTGGCTGAGTGTTCCTAACTTTATGTGGCATCATTGATGGCAAGATGGCCAATCGAACAGGATTACTCTCTGTGAGCTCCTGAGGGCAGGAATCACTATTGGTGTATATCCCATGCATGCCCTTCGCCATCCTCCCTCCGATTACTCCAGAACTGAACAGAGTTAGAATTACTCTTCTAAGACTGCCTTTTAGCTGTCTTGCCTCCCGCTGCCCTGCTTCGATCATGCTGACCGGAGTCCGCTGCAGAGTAGCCATTCCGCACCCGTCCCGTTTAAAGGACAAAGGAGCGATGACTGACTGCTAGTCTGCCTTTTCAGCTGATTTGCGGACACAGAGGAGTGAACGGACCTTGACGATTAGTCCCACATGCAAACTCTGAATCCCATCAGGCGACTGCTGCCTTAGGATCTCTGACTTACGGAGGTTGCGATTTTCCACATCCAAACTGCGGATCCCTCCATGTCAAATAAAGCTGGTGAGTCTAGGCTGAAGGTCCTCCTGCACTAAGGGCAATTTTGATACCTTAGGTCATGGCTGAACACGAAACCCTCTAGCACTTACCTCGTGCCAGCTGCGTGGGGCCTCCCTGCTTCCTGCTGCAGAAGGACGCCGACAATGTCCCACGAGGCTTGTTCCGGGTCCCGAGTTGCAGGCTCCTGCCTCAGGTGATTTCTCAGCAAACCGACTCTGGTCTATCACCCTGTGAGCATTGCGGTTGTGGTTGGCTGTGGTGAGAAGGACCATCGCGCCGCTCCGGAACACACCCTGTTTACTGAGGTACTCATCAGATTTCATTTTTGTGGTCCCCATCACAAATCGTCACCCATTTTGGGATTCCTAGCATCCGGCACCCATTTTGTGCTTCCACTACAGGAAACTAGTAGAAATAGAAGAGGAACGCGCTCTTCGCCCTGAACCTTGCACTGATTTCCATGGAACTAGAAAGAGGAATGGTCTATCCTCCATGAGTGGTGGCCATCTTGGATAGGACAGTTTCCTTAAATCCTATATACTAGAATACAATGTTCTCCCTTTAATGACTCTTAAATCTACAGCGTATGTAAATAAAATGCCATGCTCGCCATGATTATTAGAAACGCCTAATTTCAGCAGATGTTGCTTATCCTCCCATCCTAATGGCTCAATATTGATGGTCTTATATTTGATTAGTTAGCAAGATGAATATAAACGTTTAGAAGCAGACACTTTGGACCAGTTGGTTTGCTTGCCTCCCCACCCTCTCTACTCTTTCCTGAGATGCACCCTCACAACCCCCTCTGAACCATTTGGGTTACATTAGTTTTCCTCCACTATTCCTCCTTTCCACCTCCCTCTTCTAGTATTTGACCTCTGATATATCATTAAATCAATAATCACTGACTTACTAGTACAGCTCTCACAATGTCCTACCAACCTTTCCCCTCTTGATCCCGGCTGTGGCTTGCCTGACCAGAACGTAGCCTGCTTCTCTGAACTCTTGCTTCGCCACCACGGCTACACCCTTCAGAGGCGCTCCTCTAGCTGGTATACTGAATACAAAGGGCACTACTCCTATTACTATCAGGGTCCATGACCCTAGCTGTTTACACTGCCCGTTTTTTCAGTCAGTTGTTGTGATTAGCTTTGATATGGATCCAAAACCCTCAAGTTCCATTTCTACGAATTTGGAGCCGTCCGGCCAGAATGCTTTTATAATCCTCATCATCATATGATACTTTATTTCGGCCACTTAGGCCATTAAAGTGCATCAGTAAAACAAACAGTATATACATCTGCATTAAAAAACACTAGATACTCACAAAGGACTTCATATACAGTAATCAACCCACAAAAGAAAAAAAACACATAGCACAGACTACATAGATACAGCAGGGATGGAAGTTGTATATGTTAAAACATAAACAATTAAAATACAACCAGCCAGATAAAAAAGCGTTAAAAAAAACCATCAAATGCATAAAAATATCCAGACAATAAAATCTTATACTAAAATCTTATGATAAAATAAAACTGTGGGACATCAATGGAAGGCCTAAAACCCAGACATAGACCTACTCACCCTACACCAATTCCCTTCAACCCCCAACAATCACTTTAGGTAAGCCCGACGAATGTGCCACATACAATTTAAAAAGCGCGATACAGCAAAGACAATTGGGGGGTGCGTGTCATATTTTAGAACTCTATAAGCCTCTATGGCGCGCACAAACCCTAGGTTTTTGCATAGTTGGATTAACCAACGCTTGCGCGGCAGCCGATAGGCGGGGCAGAGGAACAGAACATGTATTTCAGACTCCACCTTGTATTTGCACGCAGGGCCTTCACCAGTTTGGTCTCTCAGCCATTTACTGGAGTATGCTGCAAGTGGGAGGGTCCCCAGTCTCAATTGCATATACAGTTTCCTTGCCATTGGGGGTTCAACAAAATCTAAAAAGGTTTCCCTGCTATATACATCCTTTATTGTTAGAAATTCTACAGTAAAACGACCACTTGAGGTACTTTCTCGGCTGGCCCTTAGCTTGGCTGCTCTGTAAGAATTAACTAGGTCCAACCTTGAGAGCTTGGCACACGATGTCTCAGACGTGCTCCAAAGGTCCGGCTTGCCCATCTTGAGGGCAAGGTCCCTTATATGGCGGAGCCATGGGATTTTCTTTATATTACACATAGATAAAAACTCGGAGAGTTCAGCCCTAAAAACAGACAGCTCTGGAGTCACCCACATCCTCCGCCAAAAAGTTAGGGGTCTTATGGCAATTTCTTCATCAAGCGGCCTCAATCCGAGGTCCATACGAAGGGGAATTAAAGGGGTGCTGCGGGGTAAGCCTAGTACTTGTCGCATGAAATTATTCTCTACCTTTATCAAGTTTCCAGTTGGACAATGTCCCCACAACTCTACCCCGTAAAGTGTAGCACCCCTCGCTTGGGCTTTATAGATTTCCACCACAGGGGCAGCTGGTTTAAAAACAGAGGATCTATACAATTTCATTATACCACCAACTGTCTGTGTTAATCTAAGCCTCGCTTTATCTATTTGGGGGCCCCATTCAAATTTCTCAGCCAAGGTAACTCCCAGGTAGTCAAATATCCTAACTCTTTCTAAGGGGATACCATGCAGAGAAGGGTTTGGCCGGGTTGTATGAGGAGGGTTGAAGACCATATATTTTGTTTTATCTAGGTTGATCTCCAGCCCTCTTAACTTACAAAAGTTTGCAAAACCATCTAAAATGCGCTGGATGCCCATAGGCGATTTCTAAAGCAACAAAGTGTCGTCTGCGAACATCAGCGCAGGGACCTTCCCTGAGGCTAACTTTGGAGCATCATTGTCCACGATTAATTTAAGATGGTTGATAAGATCATTAATAAATAAACTAAATAAAGTAGGAGCTAAAACACATCCCTGCCGTACCCCCTTTTGGACTGGGAAACGAGAAGTAAGTTCCCCGTGCCTCCCACAGCGCACTTGTGCAAAATTATCAAAGTGTAGGCTCTTAATAGCTTTTAGAAGATATGGAGGAATCCCTAGTTCACTCAAAACCCTCCATAATTTTTCTCTGGGTACAAGATCAAAGGCCGACTTCAGATCAACAAATATTAGATAGAGGCTGCCACCCTCTATAGTCACTGTTTTCCAGTAAAGTAGTTGGAGTCTGAATATCTTCGCCACCACGGCTACACCCCTCAGAGGCGCTCCTCTAGCTGGTATACTGAATACAAAGGGCACTACTTCTATTACTATCTGGGTCCATGACCCTAGCTGTTTACACTGCCCGTTTTTTCAGTCAGTTGTTGTGATTAGCTTTGATATGGATCCAAAAACCCTCAAGTTCCATTTCTACGAATTTGGAGCCGTCCGGCCAGAATGCTTTTATAATCAAATATCCCCCTAATCTATCAAAAGCGCATCAAAAAGCTTTAACAATAGACTCCTAAAATCCCACCCAGAAACCCTTATCTCAGATCCCTATTTCTGCATAAAAAAGTGCTACAATAAGTGATTTCATCTTCTTTACGAAAAGACGTGCTCAATGGAGGAAGGCCCTGTACTCACTGCTCTAGGTCACCACATCCAGGAAGACTCCTCATGACTTAGACTTATGGTTTCCCTCTCACTGGTATATAGAGCAGAAGCTACCATTTCCCTTTATAGCAATGGGACTATCCTTATCCAATCTTCAGACTGCAACTTAGGCATGTTTGACAATATTTTCCCCATCATTAAGAACACAGTGACTAGCATTAAATCCCGCCCCCTCCCAAGGACGCGCCAGTTCCTCAGGTTACCCCCAAAATCCTCAAAGTGTATCATCTCACATCCTCGACACCTCATTCAACCCTACCTTTTCCCCTCCTTGCTCCCCCATAGGGTCCACCAGACATTTTTTAAAATATTTTTATTGACATTTTATAATGTTACATGTCATCTCAATATTTTACAAAACAAAACACAGCAGAAAACTCACTTTTTACGGCCTCCGCATTTACATTTGTCAGTATGATTGAAAAAACGGGTCCAATCAACGTACATAGTAAACTTCCACACATATAGCATATGAGAGCTTTCTTTTATTTTTACATGGGAAGAATATGTGGGCTTTGTATCTACGCTATAAGTGGTCACGTAGTGAATCCCTGGGTGCCATCTATATATGAAGTAACTTCGCTAATACTTTAGGTTTAACAAAACAAATGAACATAAAATGAACAAAACACAAAGAAACCAGGAGGGCTGTGCGCATACCAAACTGCCATTCAGGATTTAATCTTCACAGTGTCAATGTCTAGTCATGGGGGTCTCTAAGTGGCTGGGGCATATGCCCACTGGCCGGGGGCCTAAAGCTGGGAGGGCACGCCGCCATCTTTGAAGATAATCAGTGCTATTTGGTTAACGTCCATTATTTAATATGTATTGCATGGGAATCACTTGACCTCTCTGTTCTTGGCCTAGTTCCTGTGTGGAGAGCCCCTGTCCAGGAACCTAAGGGTTCACTGCTAGTTCAGGGTCACCTCCTCTGTCTGTCCCCTGGGTGTAGCGGCTAGTCTGTCTTCCGACCCATCATTACTGTCTGTGGAGCCCTCCTCCCTACCTATCTCCGGGTGGACCCACGTTATCAATACTTCTGTCCATAAGTCTGCAATGGGTCAAATCCATACCCCCCCTAGCCTCCTCTCTGGTCAGTGCAATTTCCTCCGCTTTCGCCCATCTTGTGACATCCTCCCTCCAGATCTGCATTCCCGGGCTCCTGTTACTGACTTCTACGCCATGGCTAGTCGCCTCTTGGCTAGCACCAGTGCAAGGCCTATGAACCTTATACCGATATTTCGTGAGGTAGGTCTTGGGAACAACCCCAAAATACACGCCTCCAGTGTGCAGGCAGGGGACCGCCCAAGGGCCGTCCTCAAGGCTTCAACTACACCTTCCCAGTAGGGCCTTAAGGTAGGACAGTGCCACACCATATGTATGAAGTCAGCGTCTAGGTGAAAGTATCTGGGGCACGAGCGAGGTTCGCCTCCACACACCACCTGGAGTCTGTGCGGGGTCATGTATGTCATATGTATATAGTTGAATTGTATATACTTTAATCTTGTATTTCTAGAGATCTTCCGTGTGGAGGCTCGGATTCTCCTCCATTCTCGGTCTGTCAGCTCCCGTTCCAGGATCTTTTCCCATTTGTCACGTAGGGCCAATAGTGGGGGGGGGGGAGGGTGCCATTGTCGCAAGGGATTTATATATCCATGTTATCAGATGTCTAGTCAGTCCTAATGTAACCAATAACTGCAGGACCTCATGTGTTGCAGGTTCTTCTCTGGTGGTAGCAGTCGCCTACTGTAATAAGTCCTGTATTTGTCGAAGCCCTCATCTGCCCCACAGTAAAATGTGCAGTAGGCTCATGTTGGAAGCCGGAGTCCCAGTCCCGCACCATTGTCACCAACGTTAGGCCAAGTAAGGACACCGTTTGAGATAGCCCTGCTCACCCCCTTAGTAGCTTGGCACGAGCAGCCAGGCCTATCTCCAAGGCACGAGTGTACAGTATGTGCAACCACACTCACAGCAACCCACTGGTGACACCACAAATTGACTCCACACGAGTTTGATAAAACGAGTATAAACTTTATATAAAAAGATATACGATCAGACCACACGATACAAAAGCCAACATTTAATAAAGGGTAATATTCGTTCCGGTTTGCTGGTAGGTTCAAATCCCAACCACCGACTTCAAAATGCTATGCTGGTCGCAATGCTAGAATCACACACGTTGCAATGGACAAACAATAGTGCGCTGCGTAACAATACAATCCTGTGCTGGGCAAAGGAGAAATAATACAATGCATAACAATACACCCCGGTACCTTGCAATGGGAGAAATAATGCAATGCGTACCGCTGCAATCATGTACTGCGCAATGAAGTAATAATGCAATGCGTCACACCCCAATCACGTACTTTGCAATGAAGAAATAATGCAATGCGCACCGCTACAATCATGTACCTGCAATTAAGGAATAATGCAATGCGTAGCTACAATCATGTACTTTGCAATGAAGAAATAATGCAATGCGGGCTGCTACAATCCTGTACTTTCCAATGGAGAAATAATGCAATGCGTAGCGCTACAATCATGTACTTCGTTATGCAGAAATAATGTCAGGCGTCATAAGACAGTCCGGCAGTGCATTAGCAGCAATATTGGCAATGTGTATTACGACAGTCAGCCTCTTCGATAACAGTTGCCCCCCACACGTATCAACGATGACATAAAGTACAGCTTCTCACTCTGGCCCCAGTACTGCCACTCCTTTGGTCAGTACGGGCCCCAATCTGAGCCGAAGCAAAGGCTCACGTCGCCAGAAGGACTGAGAGGCCGAGAGAGTGTCCCTCCGAGCCCGCACCCCGCCCAGGCAGTGATCCACGTTACCTGGGGGCGCGACCCCACTCTCCTCTCCTCCTTCAGCGAACTGGGCCTTCCGTGCAGAACTTTCTCAACGGGCCTCAGCGACTTGGCCTGGCAGCTCAGCTCCTCCGGGGCTGCCGGTCCGGGACACGACTGTTAGGAAGGTCTCAGGCGGCCACAGGGCACACGTACCCCACGCCTCTGAGATTACGTTACTCCGGGTGCACATTCACCACAGCACCCTCCGGGTTTCCTCTGGCACGAAGCCACACACACAACGCTGATGGGACTTCACGTCGACTCCGAGTGCACGTTCACCAGGCACTCCTTCCTGCGGTCTCAGTTGGCGCCAAGACACGCGCACCGCGCTGCAGAGACTCACTTTCTTCCGGTGCACACGATGATCAGTCGATTACCTCCACAGTCCCAGGTTGCACCAAAGCACGCACACTGCTTCATTGAGACTTACTCCAACTCCGGTGCCCCGATATCCAGGCGCTCTTCACCAACGCCTTCGGCCGCACCCCGACACACTCACCATGTCCAAGCCTCACTTCTCCTCCGGTGCACTCGATGACCAGGCGCTCTTCACCAGCGCCTCCGGTGCACCCCGACACCCACCCTGCGCCTCCGAGACTCACTCCACTTCCGATGCACACGTTGACCAGGCGCTCCTCACCAACTCCTCCTGTGCACCACGACATGACTCCCTTCACCTCCAATGCACCCGCTGACCAGGCGCTCTTCACCAGCGCCTGCGGTGCACCATGACATGCACCCTGCGCGTCCGAGTCTCACGTCACCTCCGATGCACACGCTGACCAGGCGCTCTTCACCAACGCCTGCGGTGCACCACGACACGCACCCAGCGCGTCCGAGACTCACTTCACCTTCGATGCACACGTTGACCAGGCGCTCTTCACCAATGCCTCCTGTGCACCACGACACGCACCCAGCGGGTCCGAGTCTCACTTCTCCTCCGTGTGTCTAAGATCACAGGGCACACCTTCCGAGGGTCTCAAGCTGCCACCACACGCGCCCACCATGTCGCTTAAAACTTCTCCGGAAACTTTTATGTTCCTGTGTTTCCAAACAGGGAGCCAGCTCACCTCAGGCCCTTGGGGTAACAAAACACAGCATAAAGCACAGTCTTCTTCAAGCAGGGTGACCCAGCGAACAAAGCACAGTCCCAACAGCCTCTTCCTTGGTTAAAACAGCAAACTGCAGACCAGCCCCAGATCACGAAGCAAGGGTCGGTCCTTCCCAGCAGTCTCTTCAGTTGTTCCTTCCTTAGCAGAGGTTCCTCTTGACCACGAAATGGGTCGAAGCCTTTTCAGTCTCAATCCATTTCTATTCCAACGTTCAGGGGTCTCAGCTCTCATAGTTATACCCCTAAATGTCTTTGAAGTTCGTTGTGCTCAGGGGTACCTGACCCCTGCCTAAATCAGATCTGGGTGTCTCCCTCCCAGTGTCACCTTTCTCCCTTTGATACTGGGGGTCTGGATCTTTAATCACTCAGCAGGAGATGGGTCAATTGTTTTATAGCCGCAACCCAGGCCTCTTCACCTCCCGGGGCTTCTCCTCCGCCTACTCTCCAGATGCAGGTCAGCCTGGTGCTATCTCAACCCCTCCCTGGGTCAAGACCTCCCCCAGCTCCTCTCCCCTCTCAGATCCAGACAGTCAATCCACATTCAGCAGAGACACACATAAATGCTTAAAGCACAAAACTCAGCCACTTTCTAAAAGAGTGGTTTCTGAACACACAGTGACAAAACCACTTTCATAGAAAGATGTGTTATGACACTGTGAGTTCATACATACTAAACTTCACCTCTCCAGTTTAAACTTATGGGAAACTAGGTTAACAAACACAATCCCCAGCCTCCCCCATTCTGTCCTATGGGCAGGTTGGCCTTTCACCAGTGAAAAACGAAATGGAGTGTTTTTCACTGTCAGGACATAACACACACCTCAGTATATGTCCTGCCTTTTATTTACACTGCACCCTGCCCAGGGGTTACCCGGGACCTACCACAGGGGTGCCCACTGTGTACACACAAGGTAAAGTAAGGCCTGACAAGCGGTTGCACTTGTCAGGACAACATGCTAACTTAGCAAACTGCGCGCAGGCCCTACACTGCAGGCCTGAGTTCCCTTCTCCGCGCACCTTTGCATTACAAGCCCTGGCACACACAGTGCACATCACTAGGGACTTTACTAGTAAGGCAAACATACCAATCATGGCCAACCAATTACCATTACACTTTACACAGGGAACCTTTGTACATTGACACTGATCAGCAGTGGCAAAGTACCAAAAGCATCTAAATTGGCAACTCTATGTCAGGAAAACGGTCTAGGGGAAAGCAAAAGGTTTAGGGAACTTTTGCCAAAAAGGCCAAGTCCTACAGCTCACCGTGGGGCAGGCCAACCAGTGGCAGTGTGGGTGCATTTAGGCTTGTCCCTGTTATCTTTGAGATGCACCTGCATCAGCATTTCAGCGCTGTGGAGAGTAGCACCCCTGAGTTTTGGGGAGCCATCTGAGGAGCAAGTAGTCCAGCTAATAAAGTCTCAGCTCTTATTGTGAGTCCAATTAATTCCAGTCCTCCTCTATCAGCCTCTCCAATCCATCTCGCAAGCCATTGGAGCTGTGATGCCAGATAATATAACTCGAAATCCAGAACTCCTAGCCTTCCCTCCTCCAGGGGACGCCTGAGTATGGCCAGCGATACTCTTTTACGGCCGCCATCCCAGATTAGGTCTCTTACTAGGGCATCTAGGTGTTTAAACCATGTGGATGGCACTCCCACCGGGAGGTGGGCAAAAAAGTAAAGTAATCTTGGGAGCATGACCTTTTTAGTCAGCTCTACTCTGGCCATCACTGGTAGTTTGAGGGACCACCAAAAGGCGACACAGGCCCTCAGGGAGCAAAGGGCCTTCCCCAGATTAGCTTCCCGGAGGTCCTCCAACTGATGGAAGATCTGAATCCCCAGGTAAATGAAGGAGGTGGGTGACCACATCAAGTCTGGGGGAAAATCTGGTGGCCTTTACCTTCCCGGAGGGATGGGGAAGACATAAGTCTTAGATTTATTAACACGTAGGCCTGAAACTGCCTCAAAGGTTTCTAAGCATGCCCTGGCACGTTTAACGCCCCTAATCCCGTCTTGTAGGTATATAAGTATATTGTCCGCATAGAGAGAGATAATATGTCCGCGCCCATCCACCGTTATACCAGGGCCCCTGCATTCCCGTCTAAACAACTCTGCCAGGGGCTCGATAGCCAATGCAAACAATAGTGGAGAGAGCAGGCATCCCTGTCTCATGCCTCAGCAGACCGCATATTGCCCGTTTTGACCCTAGCCATCGGGGTAGCGTACAGCAGCCTAACCCATTTGACCCAGTTCTGTCCCAGACCCATCTTCAACATGACTTCAAAAAGATAGTCCCATCGAACTGTGTCAAAAGCCTTCTCAAGGTCAACTGAAATCAATAACGCATTCAGGTTCTCGAGAGCTTCGGGATGATGCATTCCATGGTAGAGTCGCCTAAGATTCAGAAAAGTGTTACATGTAGGGATAAAGCCACTCTGGTCCTCATGTATGAAGTGCTGCATATGAGGGAGCAGGCGAAGTGCCAGGACCTTACTGAGGATTTTAGAATCAGTGTTCAGCATCAAAAGAGGGCATAACTCAGTGACCTTTGCTCCCTGTGTCTTAACCTTGGGGAGCGGGATAACCACGGCATCTTTAATGGATTCTGGAAGCCTACCCAGTTCCCAAGCTTCTGCGTACATTTTTACCAGTTGCGTGGTCAATGTCCCAGCATAGGTTGCATAAAAAGTCCGCTGGGAGGCCATCTGGGCACGGTGTCTTACCCCAGGGCATATTTTTAATTGCCTCCCTTACCTCCTGCTCTGTTATAGGTTTCCCTAGTCCATTGAGATCATCTTCTGGTAGAGAAGTCAGCGCCATAGTTGACAGAAAAGTCGGTTGTGAGCCACATGGGTATGTCGCAGGGGTAGCATATAACTGTGAATAATAGTCATAAAACTCTTTATTAATAGCTGTCGGGGAATGTAGTGACCAACCGTCCTCCTGTCTTACATGTGTGATAGGGGCTCCCCGTGTGTCTGGTCTAATGAGCCATGCCAGTAATCGTCCTGCCTAGCCCTCTTCCTGTGTTCTCGCTATATATTGTTTGTAGTCATGACTACGTAGCCCTACCAGTGTAGACTTATACAGCTCTCTTGTCTCTCAGATTTCCTCTACTACACTTTTCCGAGTGACCCGGGTCTTGTCTAATATTTGCAGTTTGTCTTCAAGGGTTCGAAGCTCCCTGCCCAATTCCCTTCGGGCGCCCACTGTCATTCCAATACAGTGACCCCTTGTCACCACCTTAAAGGCCTCCCACTCCATCAGGCCCATGGTGGCAGTATCCGGGTTCTGTGTGAAATTCTCAGAAATCGTCTCTGGTAGCGCATTACGATAATGCGCATCTTCTAGGGAGGTGGGACTGAGCCGCCACATTGGAGAGGGCGAACGCTCCCCCATGGGCCGGAACCCCATAAGCACAGGACTGTGGTCGGACTGGGTACGCCCTAAGTATTCTGAGAGTGTGGCGTACTGAGTGAGTCTCTGAGAGCACACAAATCAGTCTATCCGGGTCTGTAGGCTGTGGATGTGAGAGAAATACGAAAACACTTGCTCCTCTACGTTTTGTGCCCGCCAAACATCTACCAGTTCCCAGTGTTCGAGCCACTCCCTCAACCCGCTGGCTAGTTTGCTTGCTCCTGTACTCGGTAGTGGGGGTGTGGAGCGGGCTAGTGACACATCCAGAACACAGTTAAAATCACCCCCATTCAACAAACTATCAACTGGGAGATTAGCCAAGTGTGTGGAGAGGGAATTAAAAAATTAGGATTGGTCTTGATTTGGTGCATATAGGTATCCCAGTACCATTTCCTTTTCAGCTAATCTTCCTTCTACCTAGACAAATCTACACTCCTTGTCCACCACTGAGCTGGTGTGTTCAAAAGGGACTCCCCATCTCTCCCATATCAGGGCCCCTCTAGCATAGGCCGGATAGGGAGTGGCATAAAGTTGACCCCTCCACCTACGCTTCAGCCTATCTATCTCAACTCCCACCAGGTGTGTTTCCTGAAGCATAGCAATTTGTACTCCTCGTCTACAAAGTTACCTATGTACAATATGTCTCTTGCTGGCGTAGCACATTCCCCTGATGTTCCAGGACATAAGTGTCAATGCTTGCCGGTGTTCAGCTATGATCTGTTACAATAAAGTAGTGTGCCCAGTGCCCTCCCAAGACTCCTCCGCATGCCTCTTTGTTCCACAATACAACAGACAGCCCTCCCAGCAGCGCAAATAAAAATAAATGAAGAAAAACATTGGCAAATATAGCAAGAAAATGCAGGCATAAAAAGCCCCTAACTTTAAACTCACCAACCCAAGGGCAGCACGGCAACGGCCAGCAGTCCAAACTTAACTCCCAAGTGAGTGTATCCCTCAGATAGCCTGTAAGAGCTGCTCTGTGGGGTGCAGCCCTAGAGGAACTAATTGGCCCCATGTGCAGCCGGCCCAGCACATATTAGTCAATACAATATTCTGTCCAGCGAACATCGAAACCTGCAGAGAGTAATCTGGGAGCGGAGGACCCACAGGGTGACCACAGTATACACATAGGTACATGTCCCGCCCCCCTCTCTGGACCCCTTTATCCAGCCCAACACCCCAGTTCAACATAACAAAGGATATCACATGAGTTCATCTGCTGTCTGTAGTGTGATGATGGGGAGACCTGTGTCATCCCCCTGCGCGGACATGGAATCCGAGTGTGACGACTTCCGTTCAGAGGCAGTGTCTTTCTCTGGGGTCCGTCTGTGGTCCTGCACAATGTCTGCAACTGCCAGCAGGGCAGCCGGCCGTTCAATTTCTGCTTGTGATGGTGATGGGCCTCCTCTGACGCCATCTCTCAATGCATGTCGGGAGTGCCTTCTCGCCGCCTTCTTAGACATCGTGGCCGTTTATGTGTGGTGGGTGAATTTTCCCTGCACTATGGGTTTCCAGGTAGCTCCATGCAGCTTCTGGGTCGCCAAGGACTATTCGTAGTTTTGACGGAAATAACAGGGAGAATTGAATGTCAATATCTCGAGGGCCCTCTTAACCTCCAGGAATGAGGCCCTGCTAGCTTGTCCCGCTGCCGTGGAGTCCAGGAATATGGAGACCTTCCTGTTTTCAGTTGTATACGGGCCATCTGAGCGCGCCTTCCGCAGAATAATGTCTCTATCCTGATAATGCAATAACCGAGCCACGACTGGTCTAGAGGACGGCCCAGAGCCGGGGGTCTTGCTGGCACTCGATGCACACGCTACAGGGCAAGGAAAGGGTTAAGCAGGCCAGTGGCCACCTATGTGTGCAGCCATGTCTCCAGGTAGCCCACCATGTTCCCTTTTTCGATTTTCTCTGGGAGGCCCACCACCCTGATGTTATTTCGCCTGTTGCGGCCTTCGGCATCCTCCGCCCTTCGCTCAAGGACCTGCACTCTGCTTTTTAACGTGATCAGTTGACTAGAGAGCTTGGAGCATTCGGCTTAAGATCATCAACGGAGGCTTCCACTTCTTTGACACTGTCCGCCAGTTTGTGGTGTTCTCCACGGAGGAGGCATAAGCCCACCAAACTGCACCTATATCTTGTTGCAGGGTGTTTTTGGTGTCCTCAATAGCCGCTAGGATCTTATCCAGTTGGAGACTTATAGGGTCTCTGGTTTGAGCCACTGTATCCCTGTCGGTCTCTGCTTCCGGGGGAAGGCTACCCGCATCGTGCGGGGCCCTACCTGTTTTAAGTTGTGCCTTCCCCATCTGAGTTATGGTGATCAGGTTGTTTGTGTCTGTACAGGACACTCCAGTGAGAGGTGCACACTCCAGGTGACAATGGGCCTCCCAAGTCACCGCAACTGGCATGAGGCCTCGCTGCGCAGATTCATCAGCACCTCAGGCCCATAACCCATCCGTCATGCTCCACTTTGAGTTGTGTGGGGATTCTTGACCCGGTAATCACTAGGTTGGGTGGTCAATCCTGAGCGGGGGTGGCAAGTGTCAATCCCTCCCAGACTGTAATATTATTGTTATGTTTTGTCCTCCCAGTTGGCCTCAACTCCGCGGGTGGGGGCGACAGCCAACAGTGCGCCAAGGGGGGGGGGAGCCGCTGTAACAACGCCCCAAGGTATTGAGTCCTGTGCCCTTGAGAAGGCCTCTGCAGCACGCCTTTGCTCGGCACCCCCCCAAGGGACAACTCACCAACTGTTCCACCCCACAGACTCACCGCCGCTCCAGGGGTTCTCCTTGGGGTGTGGTATACCCTTAAATGTCTCATGTCTGATGCTATGTTTCTGCCGCCCTTGTCAAGCGTGCACAAGCCAAAGTGTAGGAGATCACTCCTCGCGGACCACCACACTGTTCTTCCCGGCCCTCCTAAGGGTTGCTGCCAGGTCGCCAGCACTGCTTCTTTGAAGTGTCCTCCTCCCCGGGGAGCAGGCCCCCTCCGCGGCACGCTATTGACCCAGAGGCTCACAACGGGCCCAGATCTAGTATCCTGCCCAGCCCCTGCCACCCAGCTCTTTTCCCGGGCCTCTACACTGGCTCCCTCTGCGGTTGCGTCAACACCAGGGAGGGCACTGCAGGGAGCAGTCGCCAAACACCTCTTAGTGGGACCCCTTCTCCGGTTCCTAGGCCTCCGATACCACCTCCTCTGCTGCCCTCTCCGGTAGCACCCTGCTAGGCTCTCTGGGGTATCACCTCGCCACAAAGACCAGGACCCGGTAGTCCTGTTGCTTCCGGCCACTTACAGGGGTTCTTCCTCTCTATGAGAGCCTCAGTGGTCATCTACGGGTAGGGAGTCGCGGCAGGCCAGGGGGGTCTCCTGTCTCTCTGTCGTCTCCGGGATCAGTCCGCCTCAGACCCATTGCTGGGAGAGGTTTCTAAGGAAGTCCGCAGATGGCCCTGATGGTCGTCACAGCTTGGCGCAGCAAACTCCAGTCCCGTCCAACCCCACAGGTGCACGCCGCAGGAGTGGGCAGCACGAGCCAGAGCCGATGGTTTGCCAATGTCCCCAGATACCAGGAGAAATGGCGGGCCTTGCACGGAGCAAACTTAAAACGCGTCCGATGCGATTGCCATCTTGGCCATGCCCCCAGGGACCACCATACATAATAGCAACTTTCCATCCACTCCAGGTGGGACTGAGTCCCTCTCTTGCATCCACCAAACTAGTATGCACGCTCACCACTCCTCTAGAGCTGATAGCTCAGACTTGCTAAGCTCCATAAGTCACACCATCACCCCGGCTATTCCCTTGACCTCCAAGCCTATTACTGCTGATATTGCGAGTTTACCTAGGACTCTCCCTGCATCGACATTGGTGACACCCCCGAAATCTGAACGCCCGACCTGGGCTAACAACATGACTCCTATGACCCCAATATTGCCTCTTAGCCAGGAGCTGCACCTCTCACCCTCTAACTTACTCCGCAATTCTACCTTGCTTCGCAGGTTCTTCTGAGCCAATCTCTTTCTAACCCTTCATCCCCAAACTCACCCCCCCATAGCCCTTGGCCCCAAGTCCCTGAAACCAATCCCACCAGGCCAGTTTCTTTCTATCCCTTCATCCTGTAATTCATCCCCCCGCCAGGCCCCCTTCCCAAAGTCTTGGAAACCTGCCCCCACTCCTCATTATAAGCCAGACTGGACGAGATCGCACTTTTCCTCCAACAACTCAAGGTGGATGTTCAAAGCCTATTACACATCACCTCCGAGTTGTCCGTTAATCAGAGGTTAAGCTGGTCCTCAAAGACTAACTGCCATAACCACTCACTTCCCTCTAACTCTCGCACCAGGCTTCCAGCATATCCCCCATCAACTAGGGCTTCACCAAACATGGCTTCTCCGCTCCAAAGATGGAAAACCGTACCCCACCCTAATGACCCCTCTCGGCCCTTTAGATTAAAAGATTCACTGTCTGACAAGGATATTCATTCCCTCCTACTCTCATATGATCCAACACGCTCTGTTAACACAGTTTTTTTGTAAACAGATTTTATTAAGCATTTCTTCTTCAAGTCCATACATTTCAGATTATTAATTGAAGCCTTACAATCAAAACAGTTTTACGATACACTCTCTAGGTATTAACTGTAGACATTCATAATTCCTTATAATGAGAAACGTTTGCTACTCAGTATACCATTAACACCTTATGTGTTCCGAAACTTCTGTTAGATATGTTTGGTTGCTCTTTTGACACATCCTTTATTCAGCTAGCTCCTTTTTCCGCTGACATGTCTTCTTGTTCTAATAAACACAGTTAGTTACCCAACTCCCTCTCCTCACCCCACCCTCCCCCTAGGCACGCCTGGATGTAATAGGCTGCTATTAATGTTACCCTATCTAGTTTCCCTCCTTGGTTTTGGGCTCTTTCTCTCCTGCTAGGCAATGTGAGAAGGTATACTCTTGATCACCCTTGACTTCCCTCCTCAATGGGCTCGACCCGAGCTCCTTCATCCTCTGCGTTCGGTGGATGTTTTAGTAGCATCACTAACGCTTCCCACGCTCTGGCTGTTTCCAGGGAACCCCTGCCTCGTCTGGCTTCGCTCAATCTTACTTCTCCCTCATATGTCGCCCATCTTGTAAATTCCTTTTTCCATCGCTCCATCGAGGGTCCCCCCTGGGATTTCCAGTTTTTAGTGATCTCTCTTTTGGCCATCAGGAGTGCCAAGTCTTGGAACCGGCTCGTGACTTTAACTTTGGATGTGTGTGGGAACCAGTGTAAAAGACAGTATCCTGGTGCAGCTTGGACCTCTTTCTCAGTTATTTCCGCTATTGTTGCTGTCACCTTCCTCCAGAAGGACCCTATCCTCGGGCAGTCCAAGAACATGTGCAGGTATGCTGCATCTATCTCCCTGCATCTTGGGCATTGGGCTGTTCCTATCCCAAAGTATTTGTTGATACGTGCTGGTGTGAGGTAGGCTCTGTGTAACACATAAACATTTATTAACTGGAACCTAGCATTCCTAGTGACTTTTGTTGTTCTCTCTACTAATGTGTCCCATGCTTTCTCCTCAATAGTTGTTCCCAGGTCCCCTTCCCAGGTTTCCCGTAGTCAGGTAAGAGCAGGCGGTGTTTCATTTCTAACACGTCGGTAGAGGTAGGTCTCCGCTTTAAAAGTCCCAGAGGCTGACACCATGTATTGGCATCCTCCTGATGTCGGAGGTTCCGAGAGTCCATCTCCCCAGTGTTTTTGTATTGCTTTCGTAAGGGCAGTATATAGTAGAAAGTGGCCTCTGGTTACATTGTATCATTCTCTGAATTCATGACATGGGAGTAAGGTTCCATCCTCATACAACATGCCCAAGGTGATCACCCCTGCTTCTGCCCAGGCTTCCAGCCCTCACCAGTTCCCTCCGTGGGTAAGTGCCATGCAGATGGCAAGTGGAATCTCTGGGGCATATGTTTTTTTAGTTTTAGCTCTCTGGTGAGTCCTAATCCAGCATTTGCCTACTACCTTGATTTAATTATTTTCATATCCTCTGCGGGCAGGCAGACGGAGCACTACATTGGACAATACCATCAGACTGGGGACTGCATCATTTGGCTGGTTCGCGCCTCTCACTCTCCCAGCTGCCCATTTTGTGAACCACTGCAGCTGCGCTGCAAGGTAGTAGTATTCAAAATACGGAAGTGCAAGGCCTCTTGCACTCTTTGGTCTCGTTAATGTAGCCCTTCCACTCAACGCCTACCCGTACCCCATATAAAGGAGATCACTAGGGACTTAAGGTAACAAAACATCCCTGCTGGGATCCAAATAGGTAGGACCACAAATAGATACAACAATCTTGGCAATTTCACCAGTTTCAACAAGGATATCCTTCCCATAACCAATAAGGGTAGTGTGTCCAGTAGGCGAATGTCACCTTCGCTCCGCTAATTGTCTTCGCTACATTTCCCTCCAGTAAGTACGCCCTCTCATGGTAGATGGTAACACCCAGGTAGGGGAGACACCTGCCCTCCCAATTCACTTCCACTGCCATTTGTGGTTTCTCACGCCCTGCCTTCGTGGGGAAAAGGCACGATTTCCTCCAGTTGATTCTGAGGCCTGATACTCTAGCTAATGATGCAAGAAGTTCCACTGCTCCCTCCAGTTCTGTACACGCGTCCCGGAGGAATAATGATAAGTCATCAGCGGTTACCGCAATGTGCTGTGTTCGGTCCATCGCCTCCAACCCTCTGTAATGGAGACCAGTCCTGGCCCTGGTTGCAAGGGGCTTCATGGCCAGAGCAAATAATAGTGGGGAGAGTGGGCAGCCCTGCCGCGTTCCTCTACCCACCTCATAGGTCTCAGAGATCACGCCCCCAGTCTAGACTCTGGCAGTAGAATCTGCGTATAATAGGGACGTCTATTTTACAAACTCTGATCCTAGGCCAAATCTCTCCATCACCCTGACCAGATATGGCCATTCCAAGCTATTGAAGGCTTTTTTGATAGCGACCGCAAATATGACTGCCTCATCTTTGTCATAAGTTTTGGACTCTAGGATACGCATCAGCCTTCTGACATTCATTGCCGTGTTGCGTGTTAGGATAAACCCCGCTTGGTCTATGTGTATTAGTTCTGCCATATGCGGAAGTAGCCTGGTAGCTAGGATTTTGCTTAAGACTTTATAATCTAAGTTCAGCATGGACAGTGGTCTATATGCTGTCTTATCCATTGCTGGTTTGCCAGGTTTTAGCAGCGGAATGATCAGTGCTTCTCTCGTAGAGCTCGGTAGCGTCCCCCCTGTTTCGCTTGATTATACACTTCCACCAGTCTTGGCCCCAAAATGTCAACATACGTCGAGTAAAACTCAACTGGAAGGCCGTCTGTACCTGGTGGCTTATTTCTGGCCATGGCTTTAATGGCTGTCCTGACCTCATGTAGCTCTATATCCCTTCCCAGTGCTGCGGCTGCTTCTTCGTCTATAGTTGGTAAAGTCTGGGGCCCTATGAAGTTGTCTATATCAGCCACTGAGCTCACCGTCCTCCTCCTATATAATTCGGCATAGTATTTAAAGAACACCGTATTTATATCTTGTTGCGTATCTGATTCCACCTCCAGTTCATCCCTGATTTCAAGGATAATCGACCCTCTTTTAGCTGGGTTAACTAGCCACGCTAGCATCGCCCCAGATTTGTCCCTTTCTGCATGAGCTTTGACCATGTAGTTCTTATAATCAAAACAGCAAAGTCTTTCTACATGTTCCGCCACCGACTCTTTGGTGGCTAGAAGTTGTTCTCCTAGTTCCTTATTGCGTGGTCTCTCTTGCTCGAGTTCCCTAAGATGTTGTTCGGCTTTCAGAGTGTCTCTCAGGAGTGTCCCCCTGATCCCCACCGTCTCTGAGATGCACTTCCCCCTGATCACAACTTTGAATGCGTCCCATTCGCTCAATGGGTTATTGGTAACCCTGGGCGTAGTTCGCGTAGTAGCGCTACGCGTAGCTACGCGAAGTGCACTTCGCACTACGCGAGCTACGCGTAGCACTACGCGAACTGCGTAGTGCGGTAGGAAATGCTGTTCGCAATGATTGCACAGTGCCGGATGCTTGTCCGCACTGTGCAATCATTGCAAACGGCATCTTGCACAGTGCAAGCGGTCGTTTTCTGCCGCTCGAGTATATTTGTACTCGAGCTGCAGTTTTCTCAACGCGGACTGGTAGTTTCTCATCGCGAGTGGTCGCGAGCATACGCGACCACTCGCAATGAGAAACCTAACCTCCCCGCGTTGAGAATCTCGCCGGGAGGTTCATTTTCCACGAACTTGATGTTGCTGATCGCGAACGAGGAAAAAGTCTTGCCGGGATGTCATTTTGCTCGCTTGCGGTCGCCAACTTGACGTTGAGGACCGCGTGCAAGCAAAAAATGCCGCTACGCGTTTTTGCACTGTGCTACGTGCAATACGCGTAGCGCATAGTTGCGCAAACTACGCAAACTACGCGAGCGTAGCGTAGTTTTCCGCCCAGGCCTAGTTATTGGCAGTCCCTGTATTATCTTCAAAGTATTGTCCTATCACCGATCTTATTGTTGTTTGGAAGACCTGGTCTTCCAAGGCTTCTGGTCTTAGCCACCAAGTGGGGATGCGCGGCTGTTCTCTTGTCCTTTGAAGCCCTACCAACAGGGGGTTATGGTAGGAAATCGTCCGGGGTAGGTATTTGCTTGATTTCACATGCTCGTGTACATCTGGGGAGCAGAGTATGGCATCCAGCCTAACATGCAGGTCATGCAGATATGAAAAGAACGAGTAGTTCCTATCACATGGGTGTAATGTCCTCCAGGAGTCTACTAGTCCCCATTGGTGCTGTCATGCTCTTCGTGCTTCGGCCGTACAAACAATGGGGGAATCCTGTGGGGCGGATGGGAGCGATCTAAGTCTATATCTGTGATGCAATTAAAGTCACCGCTCAGTAGCACCGAGCCAGTCAAGTATGGGGCTAATTTCCTGGAGAGAACCGCTAAGAATGAGGCTTGATCTGGATTCGGTCCGTATATGTTCCCAATGGTTATATCTCTGCCATCTAATTTGCCTACTAGGACTACAGAGCGCCCCTCTGGGTCGATTATGTGCTTATTACACTGAAGTGGGACTCCTGCTCTCACCCATATAAGGACCCCCCTGGCAAAGGCGGAGTAATTTGTATAGAACACCTGACCTCTCCATCTTCTCTGAAGGGCTTCACCTTCCTTAGCATTAGTATGTGTTTCTTGTAGCAGCGCTATGTGAACGCCCATCCTAGTCAGATATGCGTATATTTTATGGCGCTTGGTCATGGTGTGCATTCCTTTCACATTCCACGAGATGTAGTTAACATCTACAGCGGAAACCATTGGGTCGGTGTCAATGGTAGCCTATTAATTACTTTAGTCTAGGCACGCCTAACCCCAACTTGTGATCCCCTTAAAGAACAAACTCCCCAACATCCCCTCCCCAGGACAGGCGACAGTCCAGTACCCATCCAAACTCAATACCAATTGGTATAGTTTCGCAGATTACCTGCGCTGTTGTGATTGGGGGTGAAGTCTAGACTAAGTGTCCTCTGGTCCCTCCCCTCCCGGTTCCCCCTCCATATCTATAAGGATTTTACCCCCCCGCCACTCCCTCCCCTACTGGTTAGAAATCCCCTCCAATGTGATCATTTAACCCTTATTCGGGGTCAAATGGATATCAATGGTTAGAGTTATTGTCCATCCACATACGCCTGCCTCTTGGGACTCTGTTCAGATGAGCTCGTCTACTGACTTGGGGGTGACTTTGGGAAGGTCTGTGTCAGATTCCTCCGCCGAACTGTCACTTCGGGAACCATCCGCTGTTCTCTCCTCCATGTCTTTCCTCATGGATTTAGGGCAGGAGTCCGCCTGGCTCAGCTCTGCAACCTCCCGTAGTATTCCATGCCTTTCTTCCCTAGCTTCCTCTGAGGATGGTGTGCTGGCTTTTTCTGGAGTTCTTTCTTTCTTCTGGGCTGTTTCCCCTAGTGAGTTCTCTCGCGACCTACTCAACTGGACCGTTTCCAGCCAGTTCCATGTTTCTTGGGGAGTCTGGAAGAATTGAGTTCCAGTTGGTGAGGCCACTCTTAGTCGGGCTGGGAATATCATTGCGTACGGAAGCTGAAGCTGTCTGAGGCGCTTCTTTACAGCCAGGAAGGAGGCACGCTGCCGCTGCACCTCCCTCATAAAATCCAGGAATATCATTATTTTGCTGTTTCCAATTTGCAGGGTTTTGCTTTGTCGGACTTGTGACAGGATATGGTCCCAATCCCTAAAATCTGGCAGGCGAGCAATCACAGGCAGTGGGGGGGCTCCGGGCTTTGGGGGTCACCCCGGTACCCTGTGCGCTTGCTCCTGCGCATAGAGTTGCGAAAGGCCCTCTGGGGCCACTTCTTTTTTCAGTCAATGTTCTAGAAATTGCACCATGTCACTGCCTTCTGTTCGCTCCGGAAGCCCAATGATTCATATATTGTTTCTACTGGATCTCCCTTCACTGTCTTCTGCTCTTATTTCCAGGGACTTCACCCTGTTCATTACCTCTGACAAAGATATACCTATTTCTGTGACCTCCGAGGGTTTGTCTGCCATCGTGCATTCTGTGTTCCTTACCCGCTCTGCCAGGCGTCTTTTAGTAGATTCAAATCTGTGCCTATGGCGTCTATCTTAGTTTCAAGTGCTTCGCGAAATGCTGTGATCCCCTGCATTATATCCGCCAAGGTGGGACTGGACTGAGTAGTCTCCGTAGTCGCTCCTCCTGCATCATCTTTCTCATCAGTGTGCTCCTGTCTTTTGCTGAGATCCATAGTGTCCTGACCTCGGCGTTTGGATGCCCGCCCCATTCCCGGAGGGTGTAATCCAAACTTTGCTGTGCTGGGCAGCTGAGCTACTGAGAAATGAGGACTTCCTCAGTTGTTTGGAGTTATCACTGCCTGTGTGATTTCTCTATATTTGGGTTTCGCTGATGCTGTTGTTGGGGGTAACTCTCTACTCCACTTTAAGTTATTGCAAACGTTTCTCTAGAGGTGGCTACCTCCTTGTGGCGGTCTGGCAAAGCGGGGGAACAACGGTCTCTGAACCTGTTGTGTATCAGGCCCGTGTGTTTCGCTCCGGGATTAACAGCCCAGGTTCAGTTATTTCTTGTTGAGCAGGGTTGTCTCTATTATTTCAAGCTTGTTCTCCGGTCTTCCCCTACTGCATTGAGTCTGCACCAGCATGCGTGCTTCCATACGTCGATGTGGAGGGTATTAACTTCCTGCCCTTATTATTGGAGTCTCCTGCCCCGATTCTCTCCACTCAGTGAGTCTCCCCCCTATTCCAGCTACCCTTTAGTTAAGTCGGGCAGGTTCTATTACTCAGGACAACTCGAGCGTTATGGCTTGTTGTCTCGCCTTGGCAGCCCTCCGCTCCCAGTCTGAGTCAGTTCACCCATTGTATAAAGGACGCCCCTGCCTCACTTCTGCCCCTGGCTCCCGCTACTCCTCTAGGTCTCCTTGTCCTCTCTTTAGGTGCCTCCCTTCCACTCCGCTTTATTCTGTAGTGCTGCAGTGGTTAATTAAGTCCCTATGGCCCTCTCAGGGGCGTCCACTACTCTTGCGGCTTAGTTCCCCCGTGCCAGCCTGCCTCCGCACGACTTCCGCGGAATCTCTCCTTGACATACTAGTGCCTCCTAACTACGCCATCATTAGGTTAGACGGATCTAGTGGACAAGGTGGAGGCATCGCCTGTATACATCGTAACAGTCTATCAGTCAAAAATCGCAATCTGCTGTCTTGTGGTCATGCGAATACCTGTGCATCGAGGTTGCTTGTAGCAACAGGCATTTATGCAAATTCCACGCGCTCTACCACCTTCCATGAGACAACCTTCCCTTCATAGAACAAATCATGGAAATCATCTCAACTAACGCAGAACTTCATGGCACTCAGATCTTCCTGGGATATTTCAGCCTCCACTGGAATGACATGAATGACTCAGCAGTCAATAGCCTTAAATCCTTCTTGTAGACCTTAACCTAATTCAAATATGCGACAGCCCTACTCACATCAAAGGAGCTAACTTAGATCTAGTCATCGGTAAGGTCAACTCCATTCATCTTAAATCTATCGTCCCTTGTGACTGGACAGACTACCACTGCATCACCTTTCTCATCTCAGATTCTGTGAGAGTTAATAAAGTCCAGCCTAAGAAACCCAGACACTGGAAAAAAAGCTTGCGAAACATCAACTTGTGTGATCCGACTGCCCTTAGTGATAACATCCTGCCCGCTCTTGTGGACATTTCAGATGTCCATGTCCTTACAGATCATTATAACCGCTCCATAACAAGCATTCTAGACTCGATGGCCCCTCTACAGTTAAAAAGATTGTCCTCCAAAGTCTCTAAACCTTGGTATAATGGTAGTCTAAATACAGACAGACTAAATCTGAGACTAGCTGAAAGTTTTTGGAGACCCTTTCCCTCCCTCAAACATCTCAACCAGCTAAGATCATTAAGAAATATCTACAACAAAAGCATTAGATGCTCTTAAGCTAGCTATTTCAGAAACCAACTAGAGCAAGCAAAAAACAGATCCCAAAATTTATTTTAACTCATCAAGCTTCAATTAAACAGACAACCTAACCTTTCCTTAGTGGGTCCCGGTCCGCAGCCTAACTGCGGCGAAGAATTCTCTAGCCTCTTCTTTGACAAGACAACTAAGATCGAATCTGAACTATGGTCAGCCTTGGAGCCTCTATTGATCAAACCTCCTATCACTCTCCTTCCTCCTGGTCTGATGTGACCCCGCTCGTTCGGGTTTTCCCCCCCAAAAACAATGCTTCCTGGAGCATATTCAAAACTTTGGATGAAAACACTATAGAGAAAACTCTTGCTACTCTGAAACCATCTAACCACTTTAACAACCCCTTGCCATCAAACTTTTTCTCTGAGAACAGATCCTCCATACTCCCACTTTGGACTAAATTAGTCAATGCCTCACTACTGCAAGGTGCTATTCCAGATTGCCTAAAGTCTGGGCAGGTCAGCACTAGTCTAAAAAAAACATCTGCAGATCACTCTGACCTACACAATTTCCACCCAATTTCCAACATTCTCACGCAGGCAAAGCTCCTCGAGAAATGTGTTCACGCCCAGCTTTGTTCCCACATTGATCAAACCCGACTTCTAGACCAATTTCAATCTGGCTTCCATCAGGGTCATAGCACGGAATCCGCTCTCACTCACATGGTAGACGATGCGCTAAGAATGCTTGATCAGAATTAATCCTGCCTTTTGATCCTCCTCAACATATCGTCAGCTTTTGATACGGTTAAGTACGACAACCTAATCAACCTATTGGAACACAGGATGGGGCTTTCTGGGCCTGAACTAAACTGGTTTTCCTCATTTCTCCACAATAAAACCCAAAGATTCAAGGTGAACCAGACTTTGTCTCAACGCTCATCGGTCACTTTGGGGGTACCACAGGGTCCTCACTTTCACCCACTCTCTTCAACTTGTTCATGGAGCCTTTAATAGAAACTTTGAAACTATCCACCATTCACTATCACATGTATGCCGACGACACCCAACTGTACTTGAAGGTCTCCTTCCCTGAAGACATCAGGTCCCTCAACTCAATGTTTCAAAGAAAGACAGAATGCGGCTGACCACGGTTCAGCACTTCAATTTCTCAGTGAAATTACACAATTAAAACAGTCTGTGCATCGCTTCCAGAGTTTTCCGCACTTCCACTCCACTGAGAACCAGATGAGCAAATTTACAAAAAGAAGGAAGGTGCACCAGGACAGAGTCAGCAAATTCCAACGTATCCAAAATCTCTTTATTAGTTTCGTAATTAAAATTTGGACATCAGCCAACGCGTTTCGTTCCACACCTGGAACTTCATCAGGGCTGATACGACACATAGACGAAACAATACTTAAATCACAAATAACACTTAGAAAAGACACTGGAACAACATAAATACAATAAATATATAAAAATATATTACAAACACCATCCATAAAGCTGATCAATTGACACACAGTTTGTAAGACATATATATGTACAAACAAATATATACAAAACAAATATATACATACACCATATATAAAACATATTCAAATACAGAACAAGGACCCTTAAATAAAAAACATCTTACAATCCACATATTGCAACTATGGATAATCTCCAACACAACTGTGTGTATTCAACATATTACAAAATGACACAATAAATAACACAATAAATGACACTTGACACACATTTTTTCTAAAATTCATCCTCACTTAAGAGAACATCACTGAGAGCAGCATGGCTCTGCCTATCAGTTCTTGGCATTATAGACCAGAAAAATATACATGCAAAGAATAAATTTTAAAGATACAGAGACGAGAAAAAGAAAGAGAAAAGGAAAGAAAAAATATATATATATATAAAAAAGAAGAAAAAAATAAAAATAAATCATGAGTAAGGAGTCATACACATAAAGCGCCACATCGTAGATCGAAATAATACCCGGCCTTTATACTCATTTCAAGTTCATACCCTGAGTACATAGTACGATACCAAAATTATGTATATAAGTGCACAATTGTGCTAAACTAATAACCACAATACAGCGTCTTACCTCCAATAATAAAAGTGATGTCATTATTGGTTCAATAATATGATTTCCAAAACCTCATTCGTAATAATTGTCCAATCCTAATGGGGGAGGGACACAGATTATTTTCGTACATTTTTCACATTGCAATGTACCCAGATTCAACCCAAAGAGCATTAAAACCCGTGAGGAAAGACAAACCCGAGCCACATGCCAGACACGACATAAATGTATTCATTAGCCACTAATCTGTGGAGACCAATTATTGTCCCATTAGCCAAGCTTATCCCCTTACATCCACGTACAAACTGCAATACATATCTTACCTCCACACAGACTATGATGCAGTTAAAGTTGGTAATCATAAATCGTAATATCACCAGTCATCGTAGAATGGATGAATCAACTAACAGCTCTTAATTGCACACCACACATCATTGATTCCACAAGCTCATTGGGAATAATGCTAGATAACCTGCAGATAACATGCAGAAGCACATTAGTGCACTCACCAAAGGAGCGAACTTCCAACTCAGCATCTTAAGGAAAATAATACCTTTCCTCCCCTCTATTGACTTAAAGGTTGCCGTGCAAGCCCTAGTAATCTCTATGCTGGATTATGGAAGCGCAACCCTCTGCGGCCTTCCTAGATCGAAGACTGCTCCACTCAGGGCCGCTCTCAACTCTGCTACGAGGCTCATAACAGGTTCTAAACGAAACAATCATATGACGCCTGAGCTGATATCCCTAAATTGGCTCCCATATGAAGCAAGGATACAACTAAAAATTGCATGCATGGCCCACAAAGCCATTCATTTCAACACCCCGATATACCTCACACAAAAGCTTGAGCTCTTTGGTGGCTCTAGATCCTCTAGAAGTACCAGCACCTTACTGCTTAAACCACAGACATTCCATATAAAGGAAACTTACAATCGAGCCTTCTCGGGTATCGCCCCGAGAATCTGGAACTCCCTGCCCCCTGAAGTCAGACTGAATCCCTCTATTGCCTTTTTCAAAAAGGAAGTTAAAGCGATATTGATTAAGAAACTTCTGCCTTAGAACCCTAGCTTTCAAGGCTCTCGAGAATACTCTAGTTTCAATGAAACTGTGATGATTGTATGTTGATCTGTTGGTTTTCTGTTACTTCTTCCTATACCTTTCGCGATTGCTAAAATGTAAAGTGCTCTGATACCCCGTGTGGTCATGTCTGCGCTATATAAAACGTTTTTAAATAAATAAATATATCTGACTTTATGGTGTTTTGGGAACACGTGCACCTCTCCAGCCATGTGTGGTTTATTAGGGGCCAATCTCCTTGTACCATTGTGGTGTTGATGCGCCTGTGGGATTGATCATGGATTTCCTGTTCGCGCATGACTGTCTCCCAGCTACACACCACCCCACCTGAGATCTGTCAATCAGTGACCTTAGGCCTGAGTCGCAGAGCCTGCCTAACTACGTATTTTGGAGTCAGGGTTGATGTGGAGTTCACAACAGGCAAATTCGTCAATAGAGGTGCAATTTCATTTCTGTATATATATATATATGTATCGTTATTCATGCTGACATCAACTTTCTCAATATTAACATTACCCCCTCTCGCTGAACTTTCAACTACTCTATCAAACCTATACTTAATAAGAGTTACATTATTGGGGGACTGTGGTTCTTCGGTTTTCATAATTACTACCTTCCTGGCTACTTGCATTCTACCCTATTTAAGTAGTGCGTTTTTACCCCCGGTTGTATGGAAACACACACAAACAAGAACACTATAAAACCTGGTAATAATGACGTGCACCGTCCGGCAAGCCACCGGGGGAGCCGGGAGAACCAATTCGAAAACCACTCCTGCTCATGGGCACCTCCTTCCTCATGCATGTGTATTTGGAAACTGTGCAGTGCTTAAATGGCAAGAGTCAAAGTCCCGTTATCCAGGTCATTCCGGGGTATAAACGTGCAGCAGGATGCACCAATCTTGGCACACACCCTTCCCTCCATCGTGGTCATTAAGTCTAATACATACCGATGCTGCTTCACCATGAGGTAGATTGCTCTCAGTTCTTCCTATATTGAATTAAGGCCGACCTCAGTGCTGTCCATCATTTTAAGTAACGCTCACCTGGTAATCTGTAATTAGCAGGCATTAGCTTTTGTCTGCACGGTAAAGAAGGATATTGACCGTCCTGCGAATACTTGCACTTCCGAGAACAGTCTGAACTCTTCTGGAATGTTCTTGCATTGAGCCCAGCCAAAATACTGCGCAGTTCTTTTTTCACGAGCCTGATGCAGCAAGGTTGTCTTCTTCCTTAGCGGGTGCTGGTATAAATCAGATAGTTCTTCTCTGGGAATGACCAGGGTCGGGGTGTCTTTGGTTATGAAAGAGCAAAGTCCGCATCATCCAGTGACGAGCTGCGTGTAGGCAAACTCGCTGCACTGCCAGTACGTATCCATCAGTGTGGAGGTGCCCCATTGCATATCCGGAATGTGCGGGATCATGCTGCAGTTTTCATTTGTGCCCATTGGGAGCGTTCCTTTGACTCTGAAACACAAGGAATACAGTGTAACTTTCCGTACAATTAGGGGTTGCCCCTTTCCTTCTAGCCAAGTGTATCCACCCACCTGAGTATCCCAGATTTCCTGACATTTGGCGTCTATGCTTGTGTTCAACCCTACCCTATGACACTCATTTCCCTTCGTATCATCAAGCTCAATGGCTCTACATAAGAACTGCATATCTGGGGTCCACTTGTTGAAAGAACACTGCCCCAGGGCCACCCTTGGACCACAAGGAGGCATGAGCGGATGTGTTTGTGCATTCAGTTGGGGGTTTTGCTACCTCCAAGAATCTCTTCTCTGGGAAGACTCGGGGCCAAACAGTATCCTCCCCTATGGTGCCCTTTCTGCGCATCCTGTCTAGCTCAGTTTGAATGATGCTCGGCTCAGTGAAAAGGTATAGAGCTGTTGGGTTGGTCTCGTAACGGGTCAGATTCACTTCTACTCTGTGGGGTTCTACTTTGTTGGGCTGGATTTTGGCCTTGATTCAACATAGGTGTAAGTGGAGAAGGCATTTTGCTTTTTCAGAGTGTACCTCTTGGGACAAGTAAAGTCAATCTGTACCTACTGCATGCGGTATCAGTGAACAGACGTAACACAAACTGGCTGATGTCTTGGAGCCCACGGTGGTCATGTGCTGATACCACGTGTTGTGTTGTGTTGGGCGCTGTGTAGTCCATGTGGAATACTAGTGTTTGGGTTGATGTAATTATAAGTGATATGGGAGAGATCCCTACGCAAGTGCTGTGGTAGTTTCTGAACAGACTCCGTTTGGCCAGGCAGTTCTTTAGCAGCGAATATGTGGGGCAGCACTAAACTAGACGGAGGGTACATGGAAGTGCAAAAATACATAACTTGTAACTGAACATTGCAGGTCTCTGATATGGATCCAGGGGAGATGTCTGTGGTCCTCTGGTTATTGGGTGTTTTTGTTCATTAGTTCGATTAAAAAAGTTCACAATGCAGTTCATAAGTTTAATACAAGCACTTTGGATCCATGTTGGGGTGATAACGTGGCAGCTGAAAGATGGTGCACTTTGGAGGTATGATTGCAGACCTGTTGGATAAGACCTTGGTTCATGGTTAAATTAGAAATGCATTGTATGTGCACCGTTGTTAACAATCTTTTTCTTCAGGGTTCCTGTATTTACCTTGAGGGTTGTGTTCTCCACATTCCTTTTTCACAATTTTTAGTGAGGCACCAGAAGGTGGCCCCGATCGTGGCATCCTTTTCATTTTTAAGGCTTAAAGGTGGCTTATAGGAGATCAGGTGAATCGATCTATTTTATGAACCTATGTACCTATCTGGGTTATTGAATTGGTGATTTATGCTTATGGAGTGGTCTTGATCATAGGGATGGATCGTATTAGATTTTATCTATGGTTTTATGGGAGTCGTCAGTTTTCCGAGACCCTGTCTCTCGAGATGTGTGCATGGGGGCGCCATTGGTGCGGGTTGCTTTCAACCTACACCTGCACAGGACTGAATGAGGAGGGGCATGTCGCTTCCGAGTGTTGTTTGGTGGTTGCAATGTGCCCCAAGATCACGCGTCTCTCGGCATGTGGCGTGCAAAGTGCCCCTCCCTTGTGGTGCCAGATATCTCGACCCCACCCTTTCTCTGGATACTTCTTTGTGGCTAACTTTGGGCCACTTTTGTTGGTTTCTGGGCGTTCCCTAGATCTCGCGTGATCTGCTATCTCACTTATAATAAGGCGGAGGTGGTCAGAACGTTGCTCCGTGTCTCCCATGTAACCCTAATCGCCTCGTCTTGTGGTGTCCGAGGTTTGGTCTTATTGCTTTCTCCAGATGGTGTATGTGAGGCCCGGTGTGTTGATTAATTGCTAGATCTGATATGGAGGTGAGCGCCTTCTACTCTCACCTGGAGCTGTGATGGATACTGCGGCCCCCCTCTCCCCGGCACCCGGCTCTCCCAGGGATCATGTCTTCTCTGTGTTTTTTTTAATCTGTAGTTCCTAGCTTGTGGCTAGGGACTTCTTACTAGCAGGCATGCTCCTGTCGCTATTTTGAAACCTGAAGAAATAAGAGAGAAAATACTGCTGAGATCCTAAGAACGTGGGAAACACGGGGCAAGCCCCAGAGCCTTCAACAAACTTTTTCCCTAGAGATGATGACTGGACCGGGACTGCCTCACAATTCTTGGGCATCTGGTTAACCTGGTGAACCTCCTGATGGATTCAATGCCATGAGGGCGCTTCACCACTTATTGGCTCTTCTGCATGTGCGGTGGAGGTTATAGGATCATCACTATCCTGAGCGTAAGGAAAATCTGGTTCTCGCCACTTGAGTATACACAATGGGAGGGACGAGGGCTTTTTAAGTGTAGGTCCAGCATACATGCCCATATGCCTAGAAGTGAATCGTTAGGTATGCAGTTCCTATGGAGGGAGTCTAGAAGGTCAAAGGGAGATGGGATTCCAGGTGAGAGAAGGAAGGAAGGGATGGGAGAGCTCCAATAAGGAGCAAGGGCCCTCACACACCTGAGAGGTGTCATGCTTCATCATAAGGCAGCTCCTCGGTGGGCCGGCACTGCAATGCCCAATGGGCCCTGCAGGGGGGCTCTTTGCCAAAGGTCTTCTATGTTGTTTGCCAGGAGGCCCTAGACGATGGGGTGTTGGAGCGAATGTGTAGTGAGTAGAGTGGGTATGAAGGGGAGTCTAAAAATAGCTATGAGTGTCTGAAGATACTTTATTGGCTGGATACTGATGCTATGATTAAAAACTGACTAAGAGAGTTGTGGCTGGCAAGGAAAATTAAACCTGCTGCAGCTCAATGTGTGAGGTGAAAAGTGAAAGTGGTCAATAGGTCGCATGTTTCATGCCTTGATTCTCCTAAAGGATGAGCGACATTTCATCAGTACCGGGGGGAACAAGAATCCTCATCTACTCTAAAGTAGGGGGGACGGTCAAAAGGGTGTCCTATGAAGTACCGTCCCTGTGTCATGGATTCGTGTGTAATCCAGAGAAAAGGGAGATGTGGGTGAGAGAAATATCTTCCTTCTGGCAAGACATAGAAGGAAATGTAGGTAATCTCCAGCCTCGACGACCGAATCTACTGCAACACTGGCAGGGTCGAACCACCACTGTGACGGAGTTCCTGCTCGTGGGACCCACCCGGACCTACCCACTTGAGGACAGCTCTGTTTTAGAAAGGGGAGCCTCTATTTGCTGGAAGCCTTTAGTTTATAGGGGCACTGTTGTGGCTACACGGAATGATGGAACTTTGGTCCCTGGCCAGATGCTCGAGAATGGGGACCTTTTGATCTGGTTATTGGAACCCGTCCCTTTGACTTTAGACACGGGGCCTGGGTGTCTGTTTTTTAAGCACTTGGTCGGGGAGCCATCCCGTCCCCTTGTCAGTCTGCCGACCCCCCTGGTGTGTGGTCAGCCAACCCCCACCAGGGGATCAGCAGCAGAGGGGGCCTTGGCTTCCGCAGGCGCCCCTAATGGTGAACTCTTGTGAGGATACCTGATTGGCAGAACACATATAGCAGCCCTGAATCCACAGATGCAAGTACAAATATGTATTCCTTATGCTGCCTAATTGGTCCTTTTTTTGATTTTGGTACAGTTCATTCTTGGGATGTGGGTGAATGGGTGGTATTTTACTCTGGAGTTTATCTTACTGCATATTTGCATTCTATCTTTGTGTGAAGGCATTACCTCCCCAGACAGTTACCCCACCCTGCGGAGGCTGTGGCTCTGGTTCCTATTTGGCTGAGTTCACTGCCTGTGGTTGCTTTTGCCACGCGTTTGTCCAATTACTTGATCCATGTTGTGGGGGTGTGATGGCTGACTGGCCTCCCTGTGACTGAATGTAAGGTTCATTCGGGTTTCCCTGGGCTGGGGTTTGTGGATTGGGATGTTGTGGTGGCTGAACCTGGCCCATCAATCGCTGTTCGTGGTATCGTGTTAACCGGCATCTGTCTGCCAGGTGGCCCATCCTGTGGCAATAGTAACATTCCCTAGTGTCTGGTTGCTACCAACCTCCCTGGGTTGAAACTCTAAGGGATTTTGCGGTGGAGCTCCCTTTAAGACTGGTGCCATTTGCACACTCACGGTCTTTTTTAAATTTGTGTTGGACCAATTGAGCAGTGTCCCTCTGGGCTTGCTCCGGTTTGAGGATCGTCCTTGTGGGTCGCCGAATGGGGGATGTGTGTGGCTGCCTGCTCGTCTCATACTAAACCTTCCTCTCCCTGCAATCAGTGGGGAGATTTCCTTGCAGTGAATTTCTGTCTCTTTTATGTGCCGCATTCTGTACTATAGCTATGCGTTCAGGTATCATATTTGACAGCGGAAAGGTGTCCTTAGGCAGGGCGAATGCACCCCATTGCACCAGGGAGCCTCGTCTTCACCGCATCCAGGCGTGCGGAAGTGCCATGGCGGTGAAATGGCCTGAGTTTGGTGTTTCAAAAGGTGCATGGGATCTAGCTGCTAAGGTAATTGCCCCCACATTATTTACCCCCATTTCTCACTTTATCCCAGAGGACCCAGTGGACTCGTGTATAGCGTAATCGCAACCCTCTTGCTCCTTAGCTACCCTAATAGTTGCAAAGGTTTTTGCCCTTTTAGCTGTCTCAACTAGGAGGCAGTGCAAGCGACGTGTCCACTGCCAAATGAGCTCGCCCACACTAAAAAGTCCTCCCATATATGTCAAGACCACTTCTGTAAAGGTGGTCTGCTTGGTAGGTGGTGTTTTTGCTGGTATACTTGTGATGAGGGGGTGTTTTAATGCCACAGATCCTAGGATTGGAGCCCCTGGGGAAGAGCAGGCCATGGTCCCATCGTCGATAAACTAGATGGTCACTCTTAATTTGGCAAGCAGATCTCGTCCTAATAGATCCGTCACGGTTGAAGGAGAATATGATAATACTACTGATTCTTCCTCTAGTCAGTTAGTAGTTGACAGTATGAGGCTGGTGTCAGGGTGTGCCTCTTTTGTTCGAGCAACGGCTCCCGTCTTTCTCCCTTTTTTGACTGGGAAAGTCCTGTAGTCTCACCCTCGTCATCAGTCCCCAGGGGACTGGTCCCCTCTTCCTTACTCCTGTTAGCTGTATTACTGTCTAGAACCTCCACAAATCTCCCGGTCACTCGTGTGTTAACCTGAACCAATGGGAGTGCGTGTTCTCCGTGCCGCTGGGATTCTATGTGTCGGGCATGACAGATTGGGGGTGTCGAACTTCTGGGAGCCCTTGCACCTGACTGAGCTTGCTATATGACTGCCTGGGCTTGCTGGCCTGTTAGTCTCTCATGTCTGGGCCTAACCGTTTGTTGTTCGGTGGGAGGCTCGCCAGCTTCTACTCTCAGTGGATTGGAATATCCCAATGCAGGAAGAGCAGGCTAGAGCACCTCTATACCTGCATATGGTGGGGGAGGTGCTGACGCCTTGTTCGCTATCTGTAGTGCAGGACTGTCAATCTGGGCTTCCTCAAAGATGGCCCATAGTTCTAATAATGCCTCCCTTTTATCTTTCTTTTGACCTGTGTATTTGATTTGTATGTATGTTCTCGTGTGTTCAAGAATGTTAGTGTCGAAAGTTTCCTCCTTTGGCCAGGGAAATGTATGTGCCTTCTAAAGACAAGAAGACGTATAAAATGGCTTTGAAAACTCACTACAAGCAAGTGAGAGAGGCCAGAAAAAATTTCCTTCAGGTTAAGATTGAACTAGCCCAAAACAAGGGAAAAGAAATCTTTAACATAGTAAAAATCTTCACTTCCCCGAAGGCTACTAAGAAAGAAGCCCTGCTTTCAGCTGAGTGGACCAAGCAGGTAGCACTATCATTCTACAATAAGATCACTGTAATCCAACATTTCTTTGACAAACTACCAGCGGAGGATCAGATCTCTTACCAATGTCAGAATGAAAAGCTCTGCCTCCCAAGCCCCCCAACACTGCTTGTGTTTCCCGAAATAGATGAATCGCTCAATTACCTCAAAGGCCTCAAGTCTGGATCCCTAGTGGATTCATGCCCTGCTAAATTATTGGCGCCTCTAGCATCTACCATCAATCCCATAGTCAACAAGGTACTTAACCTATCCCTTTCATCTGGTAAAATGCTGCATATCTGGAAACAGGCTAAAATCCTACCCCTACTAAAGAAGACGACCGCCGACCATAAAGACCCGGCCAATTACAGGCCTATCTCCCTCCTCCCTGCTTTATCTCAGGTCCTAGAGAAACATGTAAACAGAGTACTCTCAGAGTACATTGAAGACCGAAATCTGTTACATGTCTCACAATCTGGCTTTAGGACAAAGTATAGTACAGAATCCGATCTGTTGGAAGTGACAGAGCACATTAAGGAAAAACTAGATCAGGGAGGTAGGGCAGTCTTAATCTTACTTGACCTGTCGGCGGCCTTCGATACGGCCCCACATGAGAGACTTCTTGACAGACTACGGAGTGTGGGCTTGGGTGGGACCGCACTGGCCTGGATGACTTCTTTCCTGGAAAATAGATCACAGGAAATTTGGATGCCACTGTTTTCAGCTCCAATGCCTCACATGAATGTAGGAGTACCCCAGGGATCTATTCTTAGTCCCACCCTCTTTAATATTTATCTATCACTGCTTGCACCATTAGTTGAGAAAGAGGGTGCTAAGATTATCTCCTTCGCTGACGACACACAACTGGTTTTTACATGCGAAAAAGTAACCGACTTTGATGGAGACAATATTAGATCCTGTCTCACAAAGGTATTCAACTAGCTCAAAATAAATCAGCTGAAGTGTAACCCGGACAAAACAGAGGTTGTGTTTTTTGGCCAACCCGCCGTGTATAATTGGAGTACATGGTGGCCGGATAAACTGTCCCCTCCCCTCCTAGCCCATGAGAAGGTTAAAAACCTAGGCATTGTCATTGACAATGCCCTCTCTATGGGCCCACAGGTCCAAGCACTAATTGGTTCCTGTTTCGGCACACTACGTATGTTAAAAAAAATTCTCCAACTACTGCCTTTGGACAGTAGAAAGTTTGTGGTTCAAGCATTGGTAACATCAGAATTGGATTATGCCAATAGCCTATACCTAGGCCTGCCTGACTACCTTCTTCAGCGTCTGCAAGTGGTGCCAAACGCTGCGGCTAGGGCAATCCTGAGACGTAAGCCCAGAACCCATATGTCGCCCATTCTGAAGTAATAATAACACAAAACAACCTCGGGTCTATGTTAGCACACAAGAAACTCACATCAGACAATGTACAAGAAAAGTAGAAGGACTGAAGTCACTCACAATCTCCCCTATAAAAAGGGGGAATCCCTTTAAGGACGAAAACCCTCACCCACCATAGGTGGCATGCTTCATCATATGGGTTTCTCCTCCCAGTAGGAAACCTAGTCCTACTGAGGGCTACAACTCCCTCATTGTGAGGTAGGAGCTCAGGGATGTTTTATTAAGATGTTCAAAAACTATCTAGGATGCTAAAATCCCATATGTAAATGATGAATGTGGTGAGAGTGCAGCGCAATAAAACGTAATAGTGAATGTGTACTGTGGTGAGATAAAACTACCTAATGATTGCACAAAGAAATCTTTATTTACTTGCTATCACTGGTAGGATTAAAAAGCAATGCAAAGAGTAGTATTGATTTAAAACTACTCAATGAATATAGGTCGACATGTTTCAGCCTTCCAATGATCAATATAGTGTATCCAGGCTTTCTTCAGGACCAAGATGAATCAAAAATTGCGGCTGTTAAGGCAAAGTGATAAAAATAGTGAAAAAGATAATGAAAAAGATAATACAACACCAGTAATCCTATATGTTGATGTCAGGTATCACTGGGGATATCCATATAATTAGGATAAGTAGCCTCACCTCTACCTGGCAGCAGCTCAGGGGAAGGGGGCCCCGCTCTCTCCGTCGGTACCCCGTCGCGGTACAGAAGCTGCGACCGGAGGTACCGACGGAGAGAGCGGGGCCCCCTTCCCCTGAAAAATTGATGACTTTGTCAAAAATTCCTTAGCCTGCTCCTAGTACATGCTAAACTGTGACCAGGAGAAGCTCTGTGAGGTAGATAATAACAATAGTTTGCGGGAAAAAAGGAGTAACTCGAGAACCACAGGCACCTCTTGGCCAAACACAAGTTCCCCCAATCAATCCCAAGCCCAAATCTTTTTTCCCTAAATGTCCGAATCATACCCTAAATCAAACCCAGGGGCTAAGCGTACCATCTGTGTCATGCCCAGTGGTCCAAGCATACCGCCTCTGTCACTCCCTGCGGAAAAAGTATAACATCTGTGTTACACCCAGCGGTTCAAGCGACCAACACCTCTCACTTCTTGCAGATACCCATGGTGCTGGTTTAAAACTGGTGGCATTGAGAAACCCTTCTAGACTAAAAAATAAGATTGAGGTGTCAATTCTGACAAATATATTAAGTATTCACCTTTCCTAGCCAGCTGACTATAAAAAATAAATTGAATTTCCAAGGGATCGCCTCCGAGGTTGCCTTGCGACTACTCAGCTAGGATACATTAAACAGGTAATATGCCAGATTTCTGTCAGTGACAGGGCACTCACGTTAATTTTTTGCGCTTCTCCCTAGTTTGCCATACGCCGCATGAAGTACTAAGGTGTTGATGTAGTCTCTTACCCTAGGTGACGGCTGCTTCAGGGCGGACCTCTGCCCCATGGATTCAGATGAATTTTCAATCAATTGTGGCGTCTTCTCACTTTCCTTGTTGTGCAAAAGTGAATCGATCCGGGTTGGATCCCCTTCCTTTGGCTGCAGTCGGGTTCAAGGTACCAATCACCTCCTATCTGGCTTTCCAAAATGTTGCTTGAACGTGAAATGCCTTGAAAAAACAAGACGTGTTGGCAAAACAGGAACAGTTTATTTAAGTAAACGGTGTGACCGGGAGAACAGTTACAGGCATCGGGTCTGAGGACTATCTCGATTTACGATCGGTCTCACATAGAAATTTATACAGTTCATTGGATGCAATAAATGGTTCAGTCTGTCATTTTCTGGAAAGGAATGCGGACCGCTGTTTTTGGAGCCATAAATTAATCATTTGGATGAGGAATACAGGAGTGCCTCCATCTTGCATGGTCACGATGTATCCAGTAGATAACGTGTCCAGATGTCCAGCATGGGGAGTACGTGATCACTGCGTGTACTGTGCGTGCTGTATCCTGATTGGCTGAGTGTTCTTAACTTTATGTGGCATTTGACTTTATGGTGTTTTGGGAATGGGTTTACTCCTCCAGCCATGTGTGCTTTATTGGGGCCAATCTCCGTGGACTATTGTGGTTTGTGGCGCATATCTGTGGGATTTCCTGTTTGCGTATTTGTCTGCCTCCTACGTGCCACCCCACCTGTGATCTGTTAATAGGTGACCTCGGGCCTGGGTCGCAGAGCCTGTCTAACTATGTATTTCTGAGTCGGGGGTTGGCGTGGAGTTCACAACGGGCGAATTCGTCAACAGAGATGCAATTTCATTTCTGTATATAAATGTATCACTATAATGTCACTTTAGCCTTTGGTTTTTCAGGATATATATATATATATATATATATATATATATATATATATATATATATATATTCTATTCGCCAACTCCGCCTTGTTGCTGCTCCGTCACTTGCAAGGTGGGTGCTGCGAATGTGATGACAGAAATCACTCGTATGTGCGTATTAAGAAGAGATCATGCACTCGCGGGACTGTATTGCCATAAATATTTTTAATGGACCATAAACAAAAAACACTCCGACAAACGCGTTTCAGCTATGAGCCTTTGTCAATGTCAGATACAATAGCATTCTGTTTGTTCTTTAATCACCATTAGCCATCGCTATTGGTCAACATCGTCTGCCCATGAAATGAAACAAAGAACAGACTGTTATACCTTTTACACAGTGGACATCTTAAAGTGGGTAGAACATATATATTCAAATTCATAATACATTACACCTAACATTATTTCATTCCTCAAGAGACCCTGGTTTACCTGTAAGTGTAAACATATAAATTCTAATGGTTATTTAGTCATCCTTAACCATCACTGTTAATCAATATCGTCCGCCCATAAAATGGGACCAAGGGCAAGCCATTATGGCTTTTACATGGTGGCCATCTTGGAATAGATTGAACATTAAAAATATTTATGGCAATTGTAGGACTTGGCCTTTTTGGCTAAAGTTCCCTAAAACTTTTTGCTTTCCCCCTAGACCGTTTTCCTGACATAGAGTTGCCAATTTAGATGCTTTGGGTACTTTGCCCCTGCTAATCAGTGTCAAAGTACAAAGGTTCCCTGTGTAAAGTGTAATGGTAATTGGTTGGCCATGATTGGTATGTTTGCCTTACTAGTAAAGTCCCTAGTGATGTGCACTGTGTGTGCCAGGGCTAGTAATGCAAAGGGTGCGGGGAGAAGGGAACTCAGGCCTGCAGTGTAGGGCCTGCGCGCAGTTTGCTAAGTTAGCATGTTGTCCTGACAAGTGCAATCACTTGTCAGGCCTTACTTTCCCTTTTGCGTACACAGTGGGCACCCCTGTGGTAGGTCCCAGGTAACCCCTGGGCAGGGTGCCGTATAGGTAAAAGGCAGGACATATACTGAGGTGTGTGTTATGTCCTGACAGTGAAAAACACTCCATTTAGTTTTTCACTGGTGAAAGGCCATTCTGCCCATAGGACAGAATGGGGGAGGCTGGGTATTGTGTTTGTTAGCCTAGTTTCCCATAAGTTTAAAATGGAGAGGTGAAGTTTGGTATGTATGACCTCACAGCGTCATAACACATCTTTCTATGAAAGTGGTTTTGTCACTGTGTGTTCAGAAGCCGCTCTTTTAGAAAGTGTCTGAGTTTTGTGCTTTAAGCATTTCTGTGTGTCTCTGCTGAATGTGGATTGACTGTCTGGATCTGAGAGGGTAGGGGGTGAGATGGCACCAGGCTGACCTGCATCTGGAGAGTATGCGAGGAGAAACCCCGGGAGGTGAAGAGGCCTGGGTTGCGGCTATAAAACAATTGACCCATCTCCTGCTAAGTGATTAAGGATCCAGACCCCCAGTATCAAAGGGAGAAAGGTGACACTGGGAGGGAGACACCCAGATCTGATTTAGGCAGGGATCAGGGACCCCTGAGCACAACGAACTTCAAAGACATTTAGGGGTATATCTATGAGAGCTGAAACCCCTGAACGTTGGAATGGAATAGAAATGGATTGAGACTGAAAAGGCTTGGACCCATTTCGTGGTTAAGAGGAACCTCTGCTAAGGAAGGAACAACTGAAGAGACTGCTGGGGAGGACCAATCCTTGCTTCGTGATCTGGGGCTAGTCTGCAGTTTTCTGTTTTAACCAAGGCAGAGGCTGTTGGGACTGTGCTGTGTGCGCTGGGTCCCCCTGCTTGAGGAAGACTGTGCTTTGTGCTGTGTCTTGTAACCCCAAGGGCCCGAGGTGAACTGGCTCCCTCTTTGGAAACACAGGAACACGTGCTGTGGCAGCTTGAGACCCTCGGAAGGTGTGCCCTGTGATCTTGGACACACGGAGGAGAAGCAAGACTTGGACGCGCTGGGTGCGTGTCGTGGTGCACAGGAGGCATTGGTGAAGAGCGCCTGGTGAACGTGTGCATCGGAGGAGGAGTGAGTCTCGGACGCACAGGGTGCGTGTCGTGGTGCACAGGAGGCGTTGGTGAAGAGCGCCTGGTGAACGTGTGCATCGGAGGAGGAGTGAGTCTCGGACACGCAGGGTGCATGTCGTGGTGCACCGGAGGCTTTGGTGAAGAGCGCCTGGTGATCGAGTGCACCGGAGAAGTGAGGCTCGGACACGGTGAGCGTGTCGAAGTGCGGCCGAAGGCATTGGTGAAGAGCGCCTGGATATCGGGGCACCGGAATTGGAGTAAGTCTCAGTGAAGCAGCGTGCATGCTTTGGTGCAACCTGGGACTGTGGAGGTGATCGGCTGATCATCGTGTGCACCGGAAGAAAGTGAGTCTCTGCAGCGTGGTGTGCGTGTCTTGGTGCCAACTGAGACCGCAGGAAGGAGTGTCTGGCGAACGTGCACTCAGAGTCGGCGTGAAGTCCCATCAGCGTTGTATGTGTGGCTTCGTGCCAGAAGAGACCCGGAGGGTGCGGTGGTGAACTTGCCCCTGGAGTAACGTAATCTCAGGGGCGTGGGGTACGTGTGCCCTGCGGCCGCCTGAGACCTTCCTAACAGTCGCGGCCCGGACCGGCAGCCCCCGAGGAGCTGAGCTGCCAGGCCGAGCCGCTGAGGCCCATTGTGGAAGTTCTGCACGGAAGGCCTAGTTTATTGAAGGAGGAGAGGAGAGTGGGGTCGCGCCCCCAGGTAACGTGGATCACTGCCTGGGCGGGGTGCGGGCTCGGAGGGACACTCTCTCGGCCTCTCAGTCCTTCTGGCGACGTGAGCCTTTGCTTCGGCTCAGATTGGGGCCCGTACTGACCAAGGAGTGGTGGTACTGGGGCCCGAGTGGGAAGCTGTACTTTATGTCATCGTGGATACGTGTGGGGGCAACTGTTATCAAAGAGGCTGACTGTCGTAATACACATTGCCAATATTGCTGCTAACGAACTGCCGGACTGTCTTATGACGCCTGACATTATTTCTGCCTAACGAAGTACACGATTGTAGCGCTACGCATTGCATTATTTCTCCCTTGCAAAGTACAGGATTGTAGCGGCCCGCATTGCATTATTTCGTCATTGCAAAGTACATGATTGTAGCTACGCATTGCATTATTCCTTAATTGCAAAGTACATGATTGTGGCGGCGCGCATTGCATTATTTCTTCATTGCAAAGTACGTGATTGGGGTGTGACGCATTGCATTATTCCTTCATTGCGCAGTACATGATTGTAGCGGTACGCATTGCATAATTTCTCCCATTGCAGGTACCGGGGTGTATCGTTACGCATTGTATTATTTCTCCTGTGCCCAGTGCGGGATAGTATCGTTACGCAGACCACTATTGTTTGTCCATTGCACCGTGTGTGATTCGAGCATTACGACCAGCATAGCATTTTGAAAGCAGTGGTTGGGATTTGAACCTACCAGCCAGCCGGAACGAATATTACCCTTTATTATATGTTGGCTTTTGTAACGTGTGGTCTGATCGTATATCTTTCTATATAAAGTTTATACTCGTTTTTATCAAACTCGTGTGGAGTCCATTTGTGGTGTCACCAGGGGTTGCTGTGGGTGTGGTTGCACATACTGTACACTCGTGCCTTGGAGATAGGCCTGGCTGCTCGTGCCAAGCTACTAAGGGGGTGAGCAGGGCTATCTCAAACGGTGTCCTTACTTGGCCTAACGTTGAGTGGGGAGTCCCGGGTTTCGCATTTGTGACAGGGACGCGTGACTGGGACTCCGGCTTCCAACAGCAATACAGTACTGCGAGTGCGCGATCTCTTTTTCATATATATATATATATATATATATATATATATATATATATATATATATATATATATATATATATATATATATGCACAAAAACGGAGGAACAGAAAAGCGCATTAGAAAATGTGTCACGCTATGTCGACAATTTTCTGAGGGATGAAGTTACTTTCCTGCCCTCTTACGTGAGAGACACCAAAGACTTTCGCTCTAAAATACTCAACATACTCTGGCAAATGACTTTCTTACTCATCACCCTAGATGTCAACTCACTATATACGATCATAGAACATGAAGTTGGCATCAATGCCTGTGCCGAGTATTTGGCCAAGCGTCCAATACGCTTTCTGGACCATACCAACATGCTCCTCGACATGATCCAGTACTGTTTGCGGAACAACTTCTTTCTATTTAACGGGGACATTTACAGGCAGACTCTCGGAACGGCAATGGGTACTTGCTTTGCCTCCAGTTTCGCGAACCTGTTTCTGGGGGCATGAAAAGAGAACATCAGGAGTGGTGCCACCCTTGCCACGGATTTTGAGCAGGTCGTCGTATGGCTCAGATACATCGACGACCTGTTCATTATCTGGGATGGGACTGAACAGGAAGCCGATTTATTCATACAGAAACTCAACACCAACAATATCAACCTTAAACTTACCGGCAATATGAGTACCACTTTGGTGGAGTTTTTAGATGTTAAGGTCGAAATCATTGAAAACCAAGTACAGACTAAACTCTTTAGGAAGGCCACTGCAGGGAATAGTTTACTCCATGCTTTAAGCAGCCACCCAGAAAACCTCAAGTGGAGCATCCCCTACGGGGAGCTCTTAAGGGCTAAACGAAATTGCAGTACTGAGGAGGCCTTTGCACAAGAACAAGATATTATGTTGAGCAGATTTGCCGAAAGAAGATACCCCAAATGGGTTCTCCGCAGAGCTGTGGAGAAAGTCCATTTGGTATCCAGAGCCTCCACTTTGGCGGAAAAAGACAAATTCACTCTTTCACAGGATGACAATGATACCACCAGGGTCATCCTCACGTACAGTAAAAATGCTAACGAGGTCCAGAAGATATTGGCCAAGAATTGGGAAATCCTTACCAAGGATCCCATCATTGGGAACTCTATCACTGAGAGACCACGTATTACCTACTGCAAGGGACGCAGCTTGAGAGATACCCTTGTACACAGTGACATCACGACGGTTGCCATTCCAAACAATTCTGTCCTGCAGGGATTTTTTCCCTGCTGTCATTACAAGGCATGTCGCAACAGTAAGATGATAAAAGAATACATCAATGAAACCAGAGCTACTAAGACCAAGATCAATCAATTTCTCACATGTTGTTCAAACTATGTGATATACGTCCTAGAATGTCCGTGCAATCTATGGTACGTTGGGAGCACCAAAAACATGGCCAGGAAACATGTCTTGGAACATATGCGAACCATAGGGAACAAAGATCAGCATTACCCCATTGCCAGACATTTCGAAGCCTTTCTCTGACAGCTCCAAACTTAGGTACTTCATCATAGAACAGGTCCTTGCCAACACCCGGGGGGGGGGGCAATAGAGAACTGGCACTGAGGAAAAGAGAGTCCAAACACATAATTGATCTAGGGACTCGCCACCCGGGGGGACACAACATCGATGAAGAGATGGCAATTCACCTGTACAATGAATGATGTGCACATGATTACTGTCTGACCTGCTTGTTACTGTTTCCAGGCCATTATACTGTGTTTCACCCTATTTTCTTGACCATGTTAATTCCTCTTTCAGGTACCATTGGCCTTTCCATTTCTCCATTTCTCTCTTTCCATCCTTTCCAACTTTACTGTCCTCTGCCATGAATGCTCCTATGACTTAGCCTAGGTACACTTGTTGTTTACTTTTATTGAACAATGATGCCATTGTAGATACAGAAAGAATATTTGTGATTTTCTGTTTCTTCTTTCAGGAGGAAAGGAAGGGACCATCAGATCCGATTTTTCAGCTTTTGGGATCCCTACCCTTTTCTTCATACCACCTTGGAGTTGATCTCATCTGCCCAAGATAAGAACTGTTCCAAATCTTTTGCACTTTTTTGCACTTTTGTTTTATTTTGTTTATTGTTCATATAGCATTTATACTGGATGCATCATTTACTCACACTGTGGGGCTCATATTATTGTTTTAGATATGGACTGTCCTCCAGCAGTTATGTATATACTGTGGACACGAGGTACTTTACCGCATGCCCACTTGGGGAACGCAGTGTTTGTTATGGTCTGAACTACTCCCACTATGGGGTTACTTTAGGGCGCCTATCAGGATGCATACCATTTACCCACTTGGGGACTGCAATGTTTTATCGTGCAGAGTGTGCACGGTTACTCTGATACTCCACACTTGTTATGGAGCAAACCCCACTTGGTGATTGCAACAGTTATCCTGCAGAGTGCGCTCGGCTACGCAGATATTCCACACACAACACGGAGTAATTCCCGCAACCCTGATAGTACAGACAACTACAGTTCACACTAGAACGGCGTTCTATCTCTGTGTAATATTTTCCACAACTGTTGGCCAAATGTATTTCAAGCACATGCCTTGTCATGCGATTTTATGAAATTTATGTATTTACATCATGCATTTCTGAGGTGTCCATTGATTATGTCACACTTACTTTTTTATACATGCATTCTCCGTTAATCTAGTAACGGAGAATGCATGTATTCAAGTTACAGAGAGAATATCGGCCATATTGCATGTATCCAAGTTACAGAGAGAATATCGGCCATATTGGCGTGGGGAATCTTCCCCACGCCAATATGGCCGATATTCTCTCTGTAACTTGGATGCATTCGATAATGTAGTCCTATCTACATGTTTACTTTTTGAGTATAAATTACATTCCAGTACATGCTTTCACTTATGTGACCAAGCCAGCCTGACGGCCAAAATGCGTCATGATTTATGAAGGAATAAATCATCTGATTTTTCTTCAAACTGGTGTCTCTGAGAGCACGTTTTATTCCGTTTTTGTGCATGCAACGTTACTGCCGGAAACTCCGCCGGCGTGCGCGCCACCCCCCACGGGTCTCCAGGTTCCCGGAAGGAGTGTTTGTTTCATTGATATATATATATATATATATATATATATCTATCAAATTCGCGTTTGTGCTCCTTATTCATTAAGAACAAACGGAGCCGAATCCATCCAGATATTTTTCCATTCTTTTTAATCAATTTTCAGCCAAAACGCGTTTTGGCCACCACAACGTCCTTGGTCACATGATAGGTATGCAGTATTGCGTGCTATTTACTTCCGTTTTTGGGAAGATATAGTAAAAAGACTACATCCTCACATTATAAAATATATGAAACATTTGCAAATTCATTGTGATATTTCATGATGGGAAATAAATAACGTTTTTTCCATCATTGTTCAAACTTATTAATACATTTTAGAATTCTAGTACTAATGAATCAGTGCAGGTAATTTAATTTTCAGGCAAGTGCCCAACAATTATTTCTTTATCAATTCATTGACTTCACTCACAATTCCGGACACATTTAAAGGCAAATGCCTAGTTCATTTTACGCAGTTCAATTCATTTCACTTGTATAAATTAATTTAGATGAATTATAGTTGAAGATTAATTATTTTGAAGGTGATAAAGTGCTATGTGCAATATCATGCTTGGCAAGTGCCAATTTTAATTAACTATCTCCTTTAAATTGTTAAAGAAAAAATCTATTCCCAATCAAAAATAATAATACAAGGGTAATTTCACATAATGTACACACCGGTCAAACAGAACCTAAATTCATACAAATTCCTGTAATTTCTACTTCTTATTTTTCTGACTGTTGATCCTACTTAAGTTTTACAAACATGAGTGCAGTTCTTCATCGTAGTTGAGACCATTGGGAACTTTACTATTTAGTAGTATTATATGTCTAGTCTCCAATTCTCGTAATGCTTTTGTACGATTCCCCCCATCTATTGTGTGGTACTGCATCAATAACAAAGTAATTAATATGTGCAGGACTCATTTGATGCACCATCTCACAATGACGTGCTACTGGGTATAAACGATCCCCATTGTTAATGGCCCTCATGTGTTGTAAAAATCTTTTATATACCTGCAAGGTTGTACTACCTACATACCTCAGGTTACAAGAGCACGTTAATACATTAACAGCAAAATCTGTTTTGCAATTGTAGGCTCCTCTAATCAACACATCCTCTTTCCTAAAGGGAGTACAGTATGATATTGTATTTTTGCCTGTACTGCAGGCTTTGCCACGAGTGCATTTTTAAAAACCATTTGCTGGTTTTAACCAGCTTTAGTCACAATTCTCCTCAGGACTACTCTTCACTATTGAATCTTTTAGCGAAGGTGCTCTGCGATATGTTATGGGTGGATGTTTGGGAAGTGTCATCCCTATGATTGGATCCAGTTTAAGAATATGCCAGTTTTTGTTTAGAAGGTCCCTGATCTCTTTGTTTTGTGTGTTGTATGTAGTTAGAAACCTCACTATTGATTTAGTTTTTCTATCTTGGGGGTTTGTGCAGAAAATAAGATCAGTTCTCTGTTTTTTTTGTTCGCTGATCTTCTAGCCTCATCAATTATTGATCTGCTCTATCCTCTCTCAAGAAATCTACCAGTCCTATATCATCTTGGCACTATCTTAGCCCATCTTCTGTGCTACAATTTCTTTTCACCCTCAGCATTTCACCATACGGTATACTCAACTTCGTATGGTGAGGATGAAAGCTGGAGGCGTGAAGTGTTGTATTCCCAGCTGTCTCTTTTCTATATAATCTGGTTTCCAATTTGCCCTCATGGACAAATACTTCTACATCAAGAAATACAACACAAGTTTTACTGATTGCGTGTGTAAATCTCAAGTTCAGTTCATTGTTATTAATGAGCCTGACAAACTGTTCTGCAGAGTTCATCGAGCCCCTCCAAACCACAAAGAGATCATCTATGTATCTCTCCCACATAACTATGTGTTCATCCCAAATCTATACATATTCACTGAAAAAACCAATGGTTACAGGGACGTTATAGTGAGGTTGACATTTCACTCGTACAAAACCAGAGAATTTAGCAGTTATTGTTAGCTGAGCTAACGATAACTTGCGCCCCAGCACTGCACTGCTTATGACCTCACGTATTACATCACTCATGACATGGTCAGTGACATCACTGATGACATCTAAAATTACATCACTGATGATATCATCCACAAAATCATTAACGTACTGTTAGAAGGTGATTCTGACCATCTGAGCTGCCCGGATTTTTCGCTTTTTGAACAACTATTTGTTGAGCTTTTACTGTGGGAGAGCCTCATAAGTTGAGACTCACCCACAGTGAACTCATGATGAAAGGGACTGCATGTGTATTTTACCGGTGTCCCCCTGGCGCAAGTAGGCCGCTGCGCTGCAGCCAGAGTAAGGGGCACTGGGCTGGTTACATGCAGACAAGTGTGTACATGCGTGTGCACAAGTGTAAGGGCTGCGCAGGGGAGATTCCTGGCGTGCGCAGCCCAGGAGCAGCTACAAAGTGAATGGTGTGGCAGGACTTCTGCAGAACTGGGTGGTGACATGGAATAGGCTTTCTACAATGGGAAGAAACATTTGAGGGAAAGTCAGTGTGCTTTACTGTTTCGATTCCATTATTCTCCTATGAGGATGGGGAGCACATGGGCTAGTTTTACTTTCCCAGGGCCTACAAATTCCAGACACGCACTAAAGTCCACTGTAACTTCTGTGAGAAGAAGTATTCTGCAGAGTCCAAAGTCATAGTTGTACTGCTTTTGGGTCATCCAGAAATGTCATATTTCTCTGAGTCAGCTCATAACCAGGGCCTAGCTGGGGCTGACCCTGCCAGGCTGAATTAATGACCTTCCTCCCCAAGCTGTACCATCAGAGGCCCAGCCCTGCACAACAAGCAGAGAAGATGGGTGGAGCTACAGGTTCATCCATCAGCAGCTGACACCTGGTGCCAGGCACCAACCTGCTCTGGAGAGAAGGCAGCGAGGGGGGAAGGGGTTCTCAGAGACCATGTGGCATGAGACCCCTGGACGACGCCATTTTGAACAAACCCAGAGGCCTGGGCAGGAAGGAGGGAGCAGGGACAGAGAGGTGATGTGTCGCTGTGTGATAGGGCAAACAGAGACTTCCTGCCAGCCCCCTCCCCTTTCTTTAAAAAGAGTCTGCACAGGAAGAGGAGCTCTCTCTGTGGTGTGGTCTGCTGAGGACGACTGGTGCTGGAGCCTGGCACCATGGGCAGCTGGAAGGAAGAACCTCCAGACTGGCCCAGGACCCTGACTTGTGCCACAAGGGGAGACCAGGACAAGTGACCAGGAGTCTGGGCATCTGCGCAAGGAGAAGAGAGGCCCAGGAGGAGAACCAGGCGAAAGGCTGGCGCTGGGAGCCAGTGAAGACCGCTCCCTGCTGAATTCACCCTCCTGGGCATCGAGAGGGCGAAGGAAAGTGCTCCCAGTGGCTGGGGAGCGCCACCAGGAGCAAGAAGAGGCCAAAATCGGGAAGATCGGTCCCCTCGGGGCTGAGATACGCCCCCCAGAAGGTAGGCGACTTTTGGCCGACCGACGACGAAGCGCGTGGGGCTCTGCCGCCAGTCCAGAAAATGCCCACGGGGTGGGTCAGGTCCCAGGGGCTGCCCCCCAGCAGAAGTGAAGCCGGGGAGCGCCGTCGCGCTCCCTGTGAAAATGCCCTGCGGGGTGCCAGGAGCCCACCCTGGCCCCGCCAAAAATGGAGGCAGGGGAGCGCCGTCGTGACCCCGCGAAGACGGAAGTCGTGGAGCGCCGTCGCGCTCCCCGTGAAGGGGCCCAATCGGGGTGCCAGGAGCCCACCCTGGCCCCCGGCATCCATGGAGGGCGGGGAGCGCCATCGTGCCCCCCGCAACGATGTCTCGGGGGCCCGGGATCCCAATTCTGGGCTCCAACCCCCTGAAGCAAAGCCGGGGAGCGCTATCGCGCTCCCCGTGAAGAAGTCCCTGTGGGGCCTGGGCCCCATCCCCGGGCCCCGAAGTGAAGGAGGAGGAGGGGGGAGTGCTGCCGCATTCCCCCGTGACAGCGGGAAGGCAGGGGGAGTGCCGTCGCACTCCCCCGAAGACCCGCAAGAGTGAGGCCGCCTCCGTGTCTGCCCGCCGGAGCGGGCAGTCCGAAATCGACTCTCCGGCTCCCACCAGAGGGTGCGGGCCGAGCGGGGAGCCGGCGGGAGCCACCGGGGGTGGGCTCCCCAGGTGGCTCTACCACGCTGGGAACCAGGAAGAGGTGCAAGGGGCCCGGGTGGGACCGGGCCCCGAAAAACAGCAAGAGCAGCCGGGGGTGGGCTTTCCGAGCTGCAGGACTCACCTGGGGGTCCGGGTGGGACTGGGCCCCCCACCAAAGCCGGGAGAAGCGGCATGAGGCCGCCGGGGGCAGCGCAGCTCTCCCCGGAGCAGCGGGAGAGCCGCTACTATAATATGCAGAGAGAAAGGAAGGAGCGCCCCATAATGCCTTGCCAGGCATCCAGAAGCCTGAGAGGGAACCTGGCTATTTCGGTGTGTGGTGGCCCAAGGAAGATGGGGCCACCGCTGTTGGTGTGACAAGGTGCAGGGGGAGCTGCAGGAGCCACGCAGTCTCCCCCAGCACGACTGAAGAGAGTCCCTCCCTAAGTCTCATGGGGACTGAAAAGAAACAACCCCTCAAGGGCTCAGCTAGCAATTACTTTTCCCCTGGGCTGTACAGCTGGGGGGTGCCTTAAGGATTGCCTCAATGTGTGAAAGGCTGTGCTGGGGATGTCTGGAGAAGGGCATCCACTGAAGGTGAAGAGGTGCAATTGCACGAGAAGTGCATTTACCAATGTTATTTCTTTTAGAGGGACTGAAAGTACCGTGTAAGGTGAAACCATAAGCCAAGTGGGGTTATGTTGCCAGATATTCCTGCTAGGGTGTCTGGCTGTATATGCTTAATCCTGTGATTCAACTGTGATGCCTTTTAGGGGCTTTAATTGCAATGCATTACAACTGTTATCAACTATGATAAGTACCTCATTTAAAGTGATGCCCAAACATGTATTCTTGCTACTGCTTTAGGGGAGGAACAACCCAGTCTGTTAGCCACAAGATGTAGAGGTGCATACTGTCTGGTCAGTATGAGATGCTCAGTCAGGGTTATGTGTCCCCAGGGCAGGTGTACCTATTTTTAATGCTTGTTGAGATGATGGGGTGGGTCGCCACTGGGATGGTGCCAGTTGGCAAGGCCCTCGCTCCAGGTTGTGTCAACCCACTGCATTAGGGGGCAAGATGATGTGCCTACATGGGAGTGGTGGTACTAGACCCCACCCCCCTGAGGGAGGGGTGGAGATGTTATGCAATGTCACAAAGTAATTCCAACAGCTTATGTATATTTGTAAATTGGTGCATAGTATTACGTAGTGTGTGTGTTTGATAAATGTACTCTTACTTTTATAAAGCAAAGTACAGACTGGACAATCAATTATTGAGTGTTATTCCTGCGCACCTGTAATGGCGATTACTAGCCCACACCACCTCCCTTGAGTAAGCCTTAGACTGCTCTGCAACGCTACCCTCTGAGAGTCAAGCGCTACACTAGGGTCTTTGGTTCCCAGTGAAGGACAAATGTGACATGTTATTTGTGCAGGCCTCACAGATACTGCCTCGTTTTCCAACATGTACCCTCTCACACCCCCATAGAACCTTTCATACACCCACTCCCACACAACCATTCACAAACCCATCTACATATAACTTGCTGTGTGGACAAGTCAAAGCATTCCTCTACAAATAAGTACACAGCAAACTTTTGCCAGTTATCATTATTTTCTTTTTCACTTTTTAAATACAAGTCAACAAGTCCGTGTTTGAATCTTATAGTGTACAACATATACAAATATACTCTGTTTTTTCAGAGCCCACTGTGCTAAATTTTGTATTCTCTTCTTTTAACTATAATACCTGTGTCCTGTTCTGCAACTCCTCCTGTTATCAACTCTTCATTTTCCTGTAGAGTCCTGTTCTGGGCAAAAGAAACAAAACTACACATCATCACAAACCTTTTCTACCTCTGCCACAGTACCATGCAAAAGTGCTCTATTCATTTCTCCTAAACATGAAGCAGGAGTTTTCACATAGTACAGCCTCCTAACTAAAGTTCGCATTGTTGAGAAGTGTACAGCTTACATCCTGAAATGATGAATTGTGCTTTGACACACTTTCTTTGATAAACAAGCTAGTGAGTGTCCCTCAAGATTTGTATGCTTTCTTACCTTGCAAGAAACCAATCCTTGTAAAGTACTTATTTTGTGTTTTAAACTTCGCCTTGGAGAGATATGTAGAAATTTTTGTAGTATATCAATGGATTGCTGACGAATACTATAAACACTACTACGATTCCATTTGTATACAGGGCCTGACTATGCCTTCTCTGTACCTCTTCTGCAATAACTTGTTCTACATTTCTAAATATCATCACCTCTTTTACTATAGGTGTGCCATTCTTCATTTCATAACATTGTCCTCTTTCATTAATAACATGAACTAACGTGTTATCCTGGAGATAGCTTTCTTCATTAAAGAACGTCTCTGTAGTAGAAGTATGTATCCATTCTCCACTAAAAACTGTACAAAAGTTCATTCTAGTCACTAATCTTTTCTTCTGGTTTTGTCTCCTCATGTACATCATCATGTTGTCAAGAGTCTTTATTCTATTTATAATCAAAATGAAGAGCTTCCTCTTCAAAGCAAATGCCTTATCTACTACTCCCTCAACTCGTTCTTTCTGTTTCAGTGCCTCTCTCCTTCTTCTATACTTCTTCATATTTCTCAGTAGATTTACAACCACTCACTACGAAACATCCTGGCTCTGATTTCCTTAAACTGCTTCTGTCTCCTGGTTAAGGTGTGTCCATCTTTGTTACGTTCTTTCCTGTTCTTGTAATATACATTTTGTCCACTCTTATTCTTTCTCATAGTTTGCTTTTTATTTTCATTGTTTTGTAATCTTTGCAGGTGTCCACATATATTTTTCAGAAATTACTTTGTCCTCTAACCAGTAGCACTTTTTTCTTCACCACTTCTTCTGCATTTTCCCGCTTTTGTGTCTCAGCTCTACATTGATACTGTAGTTGCTTCTGTTGCTTTTTCCTCCGAGCTTTTGTAGGCACTCTAACTGTCTGTATTTATGTGGATATTTTTCTGCAAAAAAAACAAAAAATTATATTTAAATTTTTATTTTAGCCTATGTACCACTACTTTACTACTGACTTACACATAATACAAAAACTGTTTTTATGTTGCAGTTTTAAATCTACAGTTGAACTTAACTATATAACCACATGCACTTACTTCAATATACCAAACCCAAAGCAAAACACAAAACTTTATTAGTTAACTTTTAACATTATAGCACCCTCTCCTACTGTCATGTCCTTTAGGCTAGTCCTGTCATGTATACCCCTTTTTACATACATTGTCCTATCCACACGACAATAATGATTCCAAACAGGTGACCTTTTACCTAGTAGCTTGCTCCTGTCTCTTCGACACTGTCGTAGGGATTCTGTACATACACAGAGCTATGCACAGGATAGTAGGACCTCCGAATATAGTGGTGAGCCAACCATAGACCTCAGTACCTACAACCCCAATCCGGCTAGCAGTAGCGTCTCATTAGCAGCATAGCTACCAATAATTAGACAACCCAGAACACGGTCTCTCTCTCTCAGGACTCGCAGGAGTAAGAACACTTTTTCATATATCACTCATACTTGTCCACAACTGGCGTAATAAGAGTCACAGTATAGTTTAAAATGTTTATTTCAACTAACGTGCTCTAAGATACAGTACACGTGCTAGTACTATCAGCATTGTGAATAATGATAAAATAGTAAACATTGTTACAATTCCATAGAATACAAACGGGGATAGCATTTTATAAAGACAGTGGATATAAGGTTAAATGACCTGTCCACCCTCCCCGTGCTAAGAACTAGTTTATTATAAAAACAGAAGACCTCTGGGCTTTGTCATGCGGACCCCCATACCTCTAGAAATAGATGTACGATTTACATCATCAGACAAGCACAGCTCTTCTCTCTGGAAAGATTCTCTCCAAGTGTCTCCAAACAGCGAAAAAATCCCTATATTAAAAGCACATGAATATCTCCAGTATTTCGTGTTATGTCTAAGTGTGAGGGCCTGACCAAATCAGCAAGGGCAAGGGACGTTGGTATTCGACCTTGTACAAACTGTGCAGACGAAACCCACAAGGAAAAGACAAAGAGGCTAAACAATTCTATTTTAGCCGGACACTATCTGAGACTGAAAAACAAAGTCAGAAGGAACGTGTGCAAAAGAGGCAAGATGGCAGCCAGGCTTAAGCTAGCATAACAAAGCAGGCAAAAGGACACAAACCACACGACACCCTCCCCTGGTCAGTCAAGAAATAATAGGCAAGACACGAAAACAGATTCCAAATTGATTGAGCAGTAAAAATAAAAAAAAATGTCAATTTAAAAACTGGTCCCAACGCAGGACCAGAAGGGACAAAAAAAAAAATGAAACAGCACGTAGGCCGGGCACAGAACAGGAAAGTTCAGCGGTCCAATGTATAAGTGCAGAAAAATGCCACACCATCCAATAATAGATCGTTAGAGTCATCAGAAAAAAGAGATGCCATCCAGTTCAGCAACTCAAAACTGCAAACGTGGTCCTCAGAAGAGGAATTAGTGTACAGCATTGCGGGACAACTTGCGTGGTATTCAATATAACTTTGCCGTAGGAGAGTCTGAGCGGCCGCCCAGACATCCCATTGTGCCAAAATGCCAAGTGCAGCCGCATGCGCCATATAGTCCACACCGGAACAGTCCCGCTCATGGGCCTCTAAGGGATCCACCAACTGGACAAAATCCGGGCATGACAGAGACGTATTTGACAGGCAATAATCCAAGGACCAAGTGAAAGGACACCGGATGCAGGACACCACAGGTTGCACGCAAGTGAAATACGCAAAGCGAAAAGAAAGTGTCTGGCCAATGACAGGGCTCCAAATCCCTCAAGGATACGCTCACGGAGCATCAGAAGTAGCCTGGGGTGGTGAAGAATTCCATGAGGCGCAGCCATTGCGGTGGAAACAAACCAAAAGCAATACACCAGCCGCCAAAGCGAGGACCAAAGGTAAACCGCCAAAGACGCTGGAAAAAATAGAATGAATAAAAGCTGGTATTACACCAAATATAGTCTGAAAAGAGGTAACAAGGCCAGAACCCACAACTTTAAAAAATGCAATAACCCTTCAGTGCGAGATGCATTGAAAATACAGTGAATTAACTCACCGAAATGCTGTGGGAGATTCGTGTTCGAAAGGGCCTGTATCTCACTATGAGTACTCGCCACCTGGAGAATGAAAGTCTCCCGGGCGGATGTAAGCAGAACCTCCTGATTCAATAATAGTGCCTTTATTCTGCTCAATTTATTGAAATTCGCCTTCAAAGTCGGAATGGAAGGCCAAATGGAACTATCTACAATACTGTGCGGAGGAGGAAAAAGCACATTCTTGCAGCAGACAACCCTGTGGGAAACCGTTACAATATAGGGAATGCCCGCCAGCATGCCGCAACAGTCCTGGTTATTTAGAAGGAGATAGCTGCCATTCGCAAGCACAGTGAAAGTAGGAGAAATAGAAGGAACAGGAATGCCCTTTAACACACAAGCAAGATTCGGAGCAGTAATATTACAAGCTCCGTGCAATTTAATGTGTTTACAAACTAGGGAGTTACCCACAGTAGAATCGCACGACTCCCCCGTGAGAAAAACGTCCTTCCCGTCCCTGAGACATTTATACATGAAAGGCAGGGACCAAAGTTCATGCAGGAAAGCACTTCCTAAAGGCTGAAAACGACCGACAGGATAATGCTTCATGCAGGAACTGAACTCAAATAAAGAAAAAGGTAAAGCTATAACCCCGTGTACTAGCCACACAGCAGAATCCAATTCTGCTACAGAGAACGGCAATGGCTCTACTTTCTCGATATGTAACAGTGTGTATGTAGCATCTTTCATGGACATAAATTGTTGCTTCTCAGTTAAATTAAAAGGCAGAAATAGGGTCGAGGTGTTCAAAAAGTGCCGAGGCACTTTACCCATCTTAAGAGTCTGCAAAGTCCATGCAAACTGCATCACTGAACGCAACTGATTTCGACCATGATACAACACAGAAACATCATCCTGTACAATATCAATAACAGATGAAATAATATTCCCCAATGTGTAAACACGGGAAGACAGGGTATTAATACTATTGTCAACAACAGCAAGCACCTTTTCTAAATTTGCCTGGTCTATTTCCCGAAGACGGGAAGCAGCTTCCATTTGTGAAATCTTCCAGAGTTCATTGTAAGTTTCATAAATGAATCTCTTGGGCCTGGGGCCATGGGGCCCTAGTACAAAATCGGACAGATCAATGTTGCCTGACAGGAGGGACAAATGTTGTTTAACAGAATCTAAAGAAGAATGCTGCAACCATTGCTTACACAATTTCCCAACAGAATAGGTGGTAACAGTACGAGTACCAGAAAACCTGGGGTCCGGCCTATCCTGTTTATAACCAGGATCTGTGGCATGAAAACGCAGTTGGCAGGCATTAGAAGCTACGGGCCAAGACAACCAGGGTGACTGGACAATCGTGGACATGTTAAACGAATTGTTTTGAAACAAAGCCTGCAGATTTGCAATGGAAATATTAAAAAGCAGGCTTTTGTTGTGAGTGGAAGACAATACAGGAACAGAAGGTGCATTTAATTGTTTAGAAGTAACCAAACCCCAACAAGTTGTTTGATAAATTGTCTGATTTAAAAACAGGATCTGTGCCGGGATAAGGCAGGCACGGTGCAAAGCTTCTGAGCCCTGCACCTGCCATTCTTTGGAGCCCCAAATAGATTTTAAGTCAATGGTGGCAAGCCAATATTCATATCCACCCACTGCCAAGGCGTTTAAAAGGAACCCGAATACAGCAATTTGGTGTGAGTCAACATAATTTTCTGAGTGGACTTTGAGTTTAATTTAAAATAATATGACCCCGGGTTTGACCGATTAAAATCCGTGAAATAGAAAAACTTATGTATAAGAGTTTGGGAACTACCTTTCAAAGGGGTGGGACAATGTTCCCATTGGGTATAATTGAAAGGACCTCGAAAAGCACTAGGTTTATGGAGAAAATGGTTCCCCCAATGTTGGTAACAATATAGGTCAGCATAATTTGCAGAATTTAAATACAAATCTTCGGCATTAAATGCAGCATAATATTTCAAATCAGAAAACAATGATTCAACAGCATGCACATCCCAATCGTCAGAATGAATATTACTTTTTAAAACATCACCCATTGAAACACGGAGAACATTTGGTACATTAACAATCTCGGTTGGTCCATGAATTTGGAAATTTACCGCATCCCATACAATGGCATCAGCGACTGGAAAAGCCGAAATGTTCACAAAAATGTGGTCACGCTTCATGATGTGTGATGAAGAATGCGGAGCCAAAGTTCCCACTACTCAGTTCACTGCAGAGCGTTCTGGCAAGTAGTGACCATTAATAAGCAAGAAACAGAAAAATCAAAAATAGAACCAGCCAGATGTATGTCCAGGGTGGGATCAAAAAATTGTCTCTAAACCAGGATACAAAAACACTGAATTTGGACGGGACACGTGTTGAGGTGGAATCCGAATCAAAAGAATAACGTGTTGGGCTAAGTGGCGTCGCGGGTAGATGAGCCACGGACTCAGTGGTGGGATAGGTATATTCTGTCTCCTCTGTGCATGGTGAATTAAGCAAACGATCAGGCAAATTGTCCATCTCAATGGCAACGTCAGGGTCAGGGCGGCTTGCAGGACGATATATATGTGCCCTAGAAATTGCTGGACATGAAACCGCAGGTGTTATACTATTCAGGATCGGCCAGACGTTGTAGCTTGACATTATCCACTGAGATGTATCTGTTCTCTTTGCGACCAGGAAGCGGTGGTAAGATGACTGTACGAGTACCCTTCAAGCCAAGAACTGGAACCGGTGCACGATAAGAGGGTCCAAATTCTTTTTTGTTCTCCACTTTTTCACGGACCAGATCTCCAACTTTTGGAAGCCAGCCGGCTACCGGAATCTGCAACGCAGCGTCTGTGACTGAAGGTAAATGTTCAATTGCCTGTTTATCTCGGGCTTCTTGTAAGTCCTGGAACATATTAGAATGGTTATCTGCATCAAAGATTGTAGCTTGCGCCCCAATGTCTGGACCATCAAGGTTAGGTACAAACATTCTGATGCCGAAGAGCATTTCGTATGGGGTCCGCCCACCCAGAGATCTTCTAGGGAGATTATTAAGTGCACGTTGTACGCCATACAAATGGGCCAGCCAGTTTCTGCCAGTACCTAAAACTCTAGCTGTCAAGGATTGCTTTAAGTCACGGTTCATTCGTTCAACGACCGAATTACCCTCAGGTCGATACGGAGACGAAAATTTCACCTGCATCCCCAGTGACCCCATTGCTTCCTTGTAAGCCTTAGAGGCGAACGCTGGACCCTGATCAGAATGGAAGGTGCCACAAGCGAAAATTCCCACAAAGACACGCAAATCCCTGATGACATTTCGAGCATCAGCACTCCGTTGTGACCAGACCCAAATGAAACGTGTGCACGAGTCCACTGCTACTAAGATGTACTTATATGCAGTGTCAGACGATAATGGACCGCAGTGATCCAGGTAAACACACCCAAAAGGTCTGTTTGAAATGCAGAGCGGTGTCTGTGGTGGCCTCGTAACTGCGGAAGGCTTAATTTGTTGACAAACGTCACAAGAAAGCACATAAGCACGGGTATTTTTATATAAACCACGCCACCAGTAGCGCTGCTGCAAGATGGAAACCGTCGCAGACACTCCAGCATGAGCCGAAGCCATACCTTCGTGTGCGGCAGTTATCAAGGAAAGTCTGCGGTCCGCGTTGGGAATCAGCCGATCCCCAACGTCTGGAATGCTAACATAAGGAGTCTGTTCAGGACTTAAAAGATAAGAGTACTTGGAAGGAAAACCCCTTCGGTAATTATCACCTTCCTTTGTTGCAGCTATAGCTGCCAAAATGTCTTTATCTATTTTAGTCATGGATCTTGTAACTGCTGCTACTGTGCACGTTGCTACTGCTGACTTGGCAGCTTCATCTGCCAAGCCGTTACCAACAGCGTGTGCGCCCACACGCTGGTGGCCAAGGTGTGAACTACCTGTGTGAGAGGCAGACGTTGTTTCAAATCTGCAACTCGAACCCAAAGCGTCTTATGCTTAATAGTGCTGCCTTTTGCATCTCTATAGTCGTTTTGCGACCAAAAGAATAGGTTGTCATTGAAAGACTGAACGCAGTAAAAAGAATCACATACTATAAGAGTAGTCACGTCTGGATTTACAAACTCAAGTGCTAGCACCAAAGCGCGCAGCTCGGCCAATTGTGCAGTACTGTCTCCTAGTGCCTGAGTATGCACTACAGTCTGTTTGAACTTACCGTTCACCATAGTACCTGCGACAATAGCACAGGCTGCTGAATAAGCATGCTTGGAACCCGTGGCCGGTTGTGCCGAACCATCGGTATAGATAATACATTCGTACTCCTCAAGCGGTAGCAAAGACAGAGGAGGAGGATGAACAAATTCATACTGTAAGAACTCCTGTGTCTGAAGCGATGAATCAAAGATAAACGTGACATCCGGAGACGTCAGAGAAGTAGCCCATTGTATCCAACGGGGTGCAAAGCTTTTGAGTTTGGAACACTTGCCTTTGTCACTGCCTCTAGGGCAGGATATGGTGTTACCACCAAGATGCGTTTTCCCTGTGCCAGGGCGCGTTCTTTTAGAATCGCCATCTGCACTGCTGTCAACACTTTCTCTACAGAGGAAAATCGCAGCTCTGCCGAAGTGTATAGATGTGACTTGTAGGCAATCGGTACTGTGTCACCTTCATTAAAGGTTAAGTACGTAAAACCATCTGCCCCTGGTATTATTCTAATCACCAGGTTAGTGTGGTTGTCACGTGTCAATAGAAATTTAGATTCAAGTAGATCTGACTGCAAAGACTGCAGTATAGAGGAATGTTCGGGTAGCCAACAAGACTTCGAAAAGTCGGGCTGTATCAGAGCATAAAGTGGCTTGATACGCTGGGCATATTCAGGAATATAAGTACGCCCGAAATTTAGAAAACCCAGTAAAGACTGAAGTTTCTTCAGTGTGGTTGGAGGGCACAAAAGTGCGCATTTCTCCAAGAAATGAGGGGCTAAGCCCTTACCTTCATTGTTGAGCTCATAGCCCAAAAACAAAACTATTAATTCAGCAATGTGAGATTTGGCAAAGTTGAACTTGTAACCTAAGACCGCAAACTCGAGAATAATGCGGTCCACTCGGGAAAGATGCGGGTATAATTCGTCGCCTGTCAGGTAAATATCATCGACGTACGAACATGCATCTGGGTCTATGCCATCTAACAAAGAGACAACACGGGCAGCGAATACACCTGGACTGTTTTTGTAGCCCATAGGGAGACGCCGGAATTTGAATTGTTTCCCGCCGGAAGTGAAAGCGCTCCATTGGCTACACTCCCAGGCTAAGTTGTGCGTGTAAAATCCATTGGATAAGTCAAGTGTCGTTTTATATTTTTTACGAACAAGACTGTCTACAAGCGCAGAACTGTGGGTGTTTTGCACCGCAAAGGTCCGACAATGAGAGTTCAAATGCCGGTAATCCAAAACTAAGCGGTACGATCCATCTGGTTTAGAAACCGCGAAAAGGGGATTATTCATGGGTGATACGCATGTTTCTATTACTCCTTGATATTCTAACTGTGTCAGAATTTCGGAAACGGGACCTTTAGCTTCCCGTTTAATGGGATATTGGGGTTGTGGCTGAGGCATCGACCGCAAAGGTATTTCATGAGAGGGTGAATTTACATCCCAACCCGCGTGATTACGGTATAACGCCGGAGCCAAGGCTACAGCCCACTCAGCTGCAAGCGCCTCCGCTTTGGCCTTGGGGACGTGGCGAGAAAAGCTCGGAAGGATTACCTCCTCCCCTTTACGAGCAGCAAGTACGAATGGGGGCGGCCAATCTGCCTCTGCTAACAAAATGTCATATGAAGAGGTTAGATTTTCCCCAAAAATCCCTTTAATTTCACGTTGTATGTCCCCTTCAATTTGAAGGACAATACGATATAGTCTGTCAGGGGGTGCCACTCGGGTGTCAGCGGTCTCGACAGTAATGAAAGTTTCAGTTGCTGTCGCCAGTACATGAGGACGTAGCGCCTCCCGCAGTATGGTAACTTCTGCGGCGCTGTCCAGCAGCGTTACTGCCCACGTCCAATTCAGGAGTCTCGTTCTCACCGTCTGAGGCATATTTTGCTGTTACAGCTGCAACCTTTTTCTTCTGAAACTGTGGGCGAGAATGCTGAAATTCTTCTGGTTTCCCTCGGACAGGTTGTCGAGTTTGTTCTCGTCCGGGAGGGGCCTCACGACCCCTACCTCTGTCTTGGCGATCTCCTCCACCAGTCTGTGTCGACGTTGGTGCCTGCAAAGAACGAGGAGAACGCGAATCAGGAACTTGAAATCTCTCTGGAGATTTTATTCTCGCTCTATCGCGCAAATCATATGTGCGTTCAGAAGATACGGAAACTGGGGAAGCGCCTCGCGACCCCGGTTTCTTCTGTTGCTTACCCTGTTTTTTCACACGCCAGCTCTTTTTAGTAAAGACCGGCTTCTCATCTTTCTCAGATTGAGCTTTTGGTGTTGGTTGCGATGGGGTTTGTGTTTTCGCAAACGGCTTAACTCCCAGGCTATTGCGGCCTATGGTTTTATAAGCTTGTGCAATAATTTTCGGTAATTCGCGTGGCCTGTCTGGTTCTGGGAACAACAAATAAACATGAAATAACCTGCCCCGTCTGATCAACACCTGGCCCTATAACAGGATCCGAACGTACATACTCTATCCCTGGAGCAAATGAAGGACAAATGGATAATAATATCAATTTATACAAAAAACAGTGAAAAACTTTTTTATTATTATTGAATCCATAATCATTTCGACACTTAATAAATATACATCACAATAACAATGATTAATAATTAATAAGACAGTTCAAACAAAGACATATATATACACAACGCCTCACACACCTACTTACAACAAGGCATTCATATCATCATGCATTCCCAAACTTCATCAACTAACTCAACATAACACACATCATTATAACAAAACATACAACAAGTTAAAATAGAACATAAAGCCACACGATGATCAGATGACAAAGAGAGATACAAGTCATCAAGGGTAGGGATGAAAATAATCCAGCTGCCCCCGCAAGAAAAGCGTTTTCTTGCGGGGCAGCTAGATTATTTTCATCCCTACCCTTTGATGACTTGTATCTCTCTTTGTCATCTGATCATCGTGTGGCTTTTATGTTCTATTTTTAACTTGTATGTTTTGTTATAATGATGTGTGTTATATTGAGTTAGTTGATGAAGTTTGGGAATGCATGATGATATGAATGCCTTGTTGTAAGTAGGTGTGTGGGACGTTGTGTATATATATGTCTTTGTTTGAACTGTCTTATTAATTATTAATCATTGTTATTATTGTGATGTATATTTATTAAGTGTCGAAATGATTATGGATTCAATAATAATAAAAAAAGTTTTTCACTGTTTTTTTGTATAAATTGATATTATTATCCATTTGTCCTTCATTTGCTCCAGGGATAGAGTATGTACGTTAGGATCCTGTTATAGGGCCAGGTGTTGATCAGACGGGGCAGGTTATTTCATGTTTATTTGGTGTTCCTTATTTCCCCTGCGTACCTGTCCCCATCGAGTCAGGGGTCCCCCTTCTTATTAGTCTGTCTGGTTCTGGGACCAGAGCCAAAGCATTTGCTACTTGGAAGTTAACTGCATCACCCTTGACATTGCCAAGGATTAGTTCAGCCACAACGTCGAACACTCCCACTAGTCTCATCCCTAATTCCACGGCCACTTCAGGGCCATGTTCATCCTGTACTCGTTTGATTACAGAGGGGAGAACTGTCATGGAAGGAGTGCCGAAACACTTCGCATATACTGCAGCGAACACCTTACCCCAGTTGTTACAATCTTTCAAGTCGAGAATTAAATCTTTTGGCAAACTAATCGTCAATATCCTGTGTTTATCCACAGGAGACGTATTCGGGAAAACAGCCTCCAGCTGGTCAAATTTCTCTGCAAGCCAATAAGGTAAATCATCCTTATGTTGTGGGCGCTTGCCCATCACAGAATTAACCATGACGGGACTTATGGTTACACCGCCAGGCCCAGCTGGATGTGCCGCAACTCCAGGCGGGGCTGCCTGGATGTTGCCTAGAACATACTATACTAGAGCCCTATGCATTCGTATTAAAGACGAATGCAAGAGACGTAGGTCCGCGAGTGGTAGCGTTATATAACGCGGATGTGGGGTATACCCGGCCAAAACAGGCCAAGTGGCCCCGTCAATCGATAAGGGGCCTAAACGAACCGAGGTAGTCGGTTGGGGGAGGGCGCCATCAAACCAAACACGGTGTTGCCATGCCGTGAGCGGTACTTCAAGAGTCCGATATGGAACGTAATGTAATGGAAGTGCGGTGGCTTCATAATTATGGAACGTATTGTCAATCCCATCCGCCGCTTCAAAGGTGATCCACGAGTAAAATACTTCAAAATGGTAAGCTGGATCTGCTTGTACCACGAAGATCAGATCGACACCCGCGTCAGGCACTCCATATGCCGCTAAATGGGCTTTGAGTGCTGCGCGGCTATGTGCTGCAATTTCGACAGCCATTATGGCTAAGAATAACCGACAACCTAATACAAGGCAGCACTTTGCTGGGTTAATATTAGCACCTTTTAATAACTTCAAGCTTGAATGAACCTATAAAAACGTCAATGTAGGAGGTATCCCCTTCACACCCGTTTCCGGAAACGTATGTGAAGGGAGTTGTGGAAAAGCACAAATACTACTCAAGCGTCTCGCAGATAAGCAGCCCACTTCGTTGGGCGCCATGTCGTAGGGATTCTGTACATACACAGAGCTATGCACAGGATAGTAGGACCTCAGAATATAGTGGTGAGCCAACCATAGACCTCAGTACCTACAACCCCAATCCGGCTAGCAGTAGCGTCTCATTAGCAGCTTAGCTACCAATAATTAGACAACCCAGAACACGGTCTCTCTCTCTCTCTCAGGACTCGCAGGAGTAAGAACACTTTTTCATATATCACTCATACTTGTCCACAACTGGCGTAATAAGAGTCACAGTATAGTTTAAAATGTTTATTTCAACTAACGTGCTCTAAGATACAGTACACGTGCTAGTACTATCAGCATTGTGAATAATGATAAAATAGTAAACATTGTTACAATTCCATAGAATACAAACGGGGATAGCATTTTATAAACCAGTGGATATAAGGTTAAATGACCTGTCCACCCTCCCCGTGCTAAGAACTAGTTTATTATAAAAACAGAAGACCTCTGGGCTTTGTCATGCGGACCCCCATACCTCTAGAAATAGATGTACGATTTACATCATCAGACAAGCACAGCTCTTCTCTCTGGAAAGGTTCTCTCCAAGTGTCTCCAAACAGCGAAAAAATCCCTATATTAAAAGCACATGAATATCTCCAGTATTTCGTGTTATGTCTAAGTGTGAGGGCCTGACCAAATCAGCAAGGGCAAGGGACGTTGTTATTCGACCTTGTACAAACTGTGCAGACGAAACCCACAAGGAAAATACAAAGAGGCTAAACAATTCTATTTTAGCCGGACACTATCTGAGACTGAAAAACAAAGTCAGAAGGAACGTGTGCAAAAGAGGCAAGATGGCAGCCAGGCTTAAGCAAGCATAACAAAGCAGGCAAAAGGACACAAACCACACGACAACTCCAGGCTCGTAGCATTCTATCATAATCCCTGTACCTGAGGTACATAAACATGTCCCCAGGCACGGCAGAATTATTCTGTATAAGGGTCACCACTTTTTTTTCATCCTTGGTCAACAGCCAGTTGTGCATGATTGCATTTGTTTAGAAAAGCATTGGTGATTGTTTTCAAAACATTTATGATTGTTTTAAAAATATATGGATTTTAGAAAAAAGCCCTCAAGTGACCACTTTAGTAGAAAAGACCCTCACTCCCCCTGACAAATTAGAGGAGAATTCCTTCCAAGCTGAGATGGGGGTCTTGCATGCTGAATTTTTGACACGCATCGGTCTGACATCCCTTGCGGGGTGTCATCCTCAAAACAGAGACAGGGTCCATCATTCTCAACCATCAGGTGAGGGGACTGATTCATCCCTAGGAATTTCTTGACTGTAGATATCTTCACATATGCACATACATGCTACACGCTTAAGTCTAGGCTGGGTACATTTAGGCAAATTACTTAGGGTGCACAGTTTAGGAATATGCAAGTGCAACTGTTTTTATCTGAACTGCTTATGTTAATTTTATTAGCACTATGGTAGGAATGTATCTACTATTTACTATATGGATACTTGCCATATCGTTCATATGCTTCTGTCTCCTGATTGTCGCAGCACATATGTTTTACACACAATAAAACTTATTGAAAACATCCTAATCGCCATCTTGTGTATTTTCTGAGAATAAGAGAGCACGAGTGACTGAGCGAAAAGTACTGTACTGTTTTCCACTATCCCTGAGGGATCAGGGTTGTCTTGTTCAGTGGTTGCCAGAAACTACATACACCAATGTAGAATACAGGAGAGAGTGGTAGTGGCACTGTAGAGCTAGCTGGTCTAACGGCTGACATATCCTGTGGGGGGTGTCCAGAGTCGGTTTGGACACCAAGCCCTAAGTTTAGGTCATCCAAACGTGCAGGTCCTGGGGGAATCCTAGGAACTACACGACATGGCGCTGCCAATGTTGGTTTGGTTCTTATATTAACAGTGAAAATCTGAGTAGTTCAGTTGTGCTTTCTCAGAAAGCCCTACTCACACTTTTCAGAGACGTCTGAAGTGGGAAGGGAAATCCGCCTCAGGGAGCAGATATACTCTGTGTATTGGCTGAGGGTTTAACAAGCTTGTAAGGATAAAGGTTCCCACATTGTGCAAAACCCTAGCTCTTAATTTTTTTTTCTACTTTAAAAATTACTGAATCCGCGAGGAGTGGTTCAGGGAATGGGGAGGAAGACTATGCTAATGCTCTTAACATCACAGAGAACTGCAGACATGCAGTAACTATGAAATTAGTAGAACACGGCGTACCCGCAACTGGTGGCTGTGTTACCTTCGTTGCAGATACACTTTTCACCCTGAGTGGGATGGGTATGCCCAGACATGGGTCCCTTGCTCACTGTGGACCGGAAACAAGCATCCTGGGACCGGTTTCAGGGTATGTCACCCTTCTTCAGCCAGGCTAGCTTGAATCCAGTGGCGCAGTGAGCAAGGGACCCACGTCTGGGCATACCCATCCCACTTAAGGCGAAAAGTGTTACAGCAAACAAATGATGGACGGAATGCTGACAATGCAAACATTCTCCCCCAGTCAAAAGATCTGGGTTAAATCCATCGTTCTTTTGCCCACTACGCCACCCCAGTTTGGACCCAGCCATATGCAAATCAGTCTTGACCCTGTGCCCCATGGGAACAGTCCAGACCGAACTGCCAGGCCAGGTCCTCCCTGGACTGGAAACAAGCATCCTGGGACCGGTTTCAGGGTATGTCACCCTTCTTCAGCCAGGCTAGCTTGAATACAGTGGCGCAGTGAGCAAGGGACCCACGTCTGGGCATACCCATCCCACTTAGGGCGAAAAGTGTTACAGCAAACAAATGATGGACAGAATGCTGACAATGCAAACATTCTCCTCCAGTCAAAAGATCTGGGTTAAATCCATCGTTCTTTTGCCCACTACGCCACCCCAGTTTGGACCCAGCCATATGGAAATCAGTCTTGACCCTGTGCCCCATGGGAACAGTCCAGAACGAACTGCCAAGCCAGGTCCTCCCTGGACCGGCAACAAGCATCCTGGGACCGGTTTCAGGTATGTCACCCTTCTTCAGCCAGGCTAGCTTGAATCCAGTGGCGCAGTGAGCAAGGGACCCACGTCTGGGCATACCCATCCCACTTAGGGCGAAAAGTGTTACAGCAAACAAATGATGGACGGAATGCTGACAATGCAAACATTCTCCCCCAGTCAAAAGATCTGGGTTAAATCCATCGTTCTTTTGCCCACTACGCCACCCCAGTTTGGACCCAGCCATATGCAAATCAGTCTTGACCCTGTGCCCCATGGGAACAGTCCAGACCGAACTGCCAGGCCAGGTCCTCCCTGGACCGGAAACAAGCATCCTGGGACCGGTTTCAGGGTATGTCACCCTTCTTCAGCCAGGCTAGCTTGAATCCAGTGGCGCAGTGAGCAAGGGACCCACGTCTGGGCATACCCATCCCACTTAGGGCGAAAAGTGTTACAGCAAACAAATGATGGACGGAATGCTGACAATGCAAACATTCTCACCCAGTCAAAGATCTGGGTTAAATCCATCGTTCTTTTGCCCACTACGCCACCCCAGTTTGGACCCAGCCATATGCAAATCAGTCTTGACCCTGTGCCCCATGGGAACAGTCCAGACCAAACTGCCAGGCCAGGTCTTCCCTGGACCGGAAACAAGCATCCTGGGACCGGTTTCAGGGTATGTCACCCTTCTTCAGCCAGGCTAGCTTGAATCCAGTGGCGCAGTGAGCAAGGGACCCACGTCTGGGCATACCCATCCCACTTAGGGCGAAAAGTGTTACAGCAAACAAATGATGGACGGAATGCTGACAATGCAAACATTCTCCCCCAGTCAAAAGATCTGGGTTAAATCCATCGTTCTTTTGCCCACTACGCCACCCCAGTTTGGACCCAGCCATATGCAAATCAGTCTTGACCCTGTGCCCCATGGGAACAGTCCAGACCGAACTGCCAGGCCAGGTCCTGCCTGGACCGGAAACAAGCATCCTGGGACCGGTTTCAGGGGTTTTTGCATTTGTCACCCCGAGTGGGACGGGTATGCCCAGACGTGGGTCCCGTGCTCTCCATGCCACTGGAATCAAGCTATCCTGGCTGAAGAGGGGTGAAACCCCGAAACCGGTCCTAGGATGCTTGTTTCCAGTCCAGGGAGGACCTGGCTTGGCAGTTCGGGCTGGACTGTTCCCATGAGGCACAGGGTCAAGACTGATTTGCATATGGCTGGGTTCAACCTGGAATGGCATGGTGAGCAAAAAAACGATGGATTTAGGCCCAGATCTCTCTACTGGGGTGAATGTATGACATTGTTCTGCATTCTGTCCATCAACTGTTGTTTTTGCATTTGTCACCCCGAGTGGGACGGGTATGCCCAGACTTGGGTCCCGTGCTCTCCATGCCACTGGAATCAAGCTATCCTGGCTGAAGAGGGGCGAAACCCCGAAACCGGTCCTAGGATGCTTGTTTCCAGTCCAGGGAGGATCTGGCTTGGCAGTTCGGGCTGGGCTGTTCCCATGAGGCACAGGGTCAAGACTGATTTGCATATGGCTGGGTTCAAACTGGAATGGCATGGTGAGCAAAAAAACGATGGATTTAGGCCCAGATCTCTGTACTGGGGTGAATGTATGACATTGTTCTGCATTCTGTCCATCAACTGTTGTTTTTGCATTTGTCACCCCGAGTGGGACGGGTATGCCAGACGTGGGTCCCGTGCTCTCCATGCCACTGGAATCAAGCTATCCTGTCTGAAGAGGGGTCAAACCCCGAAACCGGTCCTAGGATGCTTGTTTCCAGTCCAGGGAGGACCTGGCTTGGCAGTTCGGGCTGGACTGTTCCCATGAGGCACAGGGTCAAGACTGATTTGCATATGGCTGGGTTCAAACTGGAATGGCATGGTGAGCAAAAAACAATGGATTTAGGCCCAGATCTCTGTACTGGGGTGAATGTATGACATTGTTCTGCATTCTGTCCATCAACTGTTGTTTTTGCATTTGTCACCCCGAGTGGGAAGGGTATGCCCAGACGTGGGTCCTGTGCTCTCCATGCCACTGGAATCAAGCTATCCTGGCTGAAGAGGGGTGAAACCCCGAAACTGGTCCTACGATGCTTGTTTCCAGTCCAGGGAGGACCTGGCTTGGCAGTTCGGGCTGGACTGTTCCCATGAGGCACAGGGTCAAGACTGATTTGCATATGGCTGGGTTCAAACTGGAATGGCATGGTGAGCAAAAAAACGATGGATTTAGGCCCAGATCTCTGTACTGGGGTGAATGTATGACATTGTTCTGCATTCTGCCATCAACTGTTGTTTTTGGACTCCAGTGAGTGCAACAGTAGGGAAAGTGTTGGATAGCGGAGGGGTAAAAATGACTGTTCCCACTCCAAAGAATGCAACAGTAGGGAAAGTGTTGGATAGCGGTGGGGTAAAATTACTATTCCCCTCCAGTGAGAGCAACAGTAGGGAAAGTGTTGGGTAGTGGAGGGGCAAAAATTACTATTCCCACTCCAGTGAGTGCAACAGTAGGGAAAGTGTTGGATAGCGGAGGGATAAAAATTAATATTCCCACTCCAAAGAGTGCAACAGTAGGGAAAGTGTTGGATAGCGGAGGGGTTAAAAATTACTATTCCCACTCCAAAGAGTGCAACAGTAGGGAAAGTGCTGAATAGCGGAAAGGTAAAAATAACTATTCCCACTCCAGTGAATGCAACATTAGGGAAAGTGTTGGATAGCGAGGAGACAAAAATTACTATTCACACTCAAACAGTTAAAACAAAAATAAAAAGATTAAAATGATAAAAAATCATAAAAATAAATAAACAATATTTAGAAATGAAAAATCAAATATATTAAATATATAAAAAGAAAAAATATTACAATATCAATTACATATAAAAACCTACAAATAATATATAATATAAAATAATAAATACATTTATCCAAAAAAATCTTTTAAACTAAAAAATATTTACAAACAAATAAATTAATTAATACATAAATGCATTTATTGTATTTCCTACCCTATTTTTTTTTTTTTTAAATCTTTTATTGAATTTTGTGGTTTTGCTGGATTTGCACACATATGCATTACTCTTCCTTGTACATTCATTTGAGATACAGCGCATGTCGCATATATAGTACAGGTTACAATATAGTCTGTGTTCTAGTCTTAAACCATTTTACATGCACCTGGCATATCTTGATGGCGGTTGTGAGCCTGAAAGCAGTACCACCATTTAGTTAGTATTTGTCATTACATACTATGTACTGCTGGCAATTGGTTTATGCTTAAGTATAAGACGAGGAAGGTATAGGTTAGTGCGAGTGTCTGATCAGTCCTTATAGATTTATCCCCCAAAAAATAAAATAAAACAAAGAACAAGAAAAAACAGTTGAAACAATAGCTCAGCCAGTGATACCCCTCCCACTTCCCTACCTAGATCTGCATACTGCTTCTTCGCCAATTCACTGCTCATTCCCTCCCTGTCTTGGCGGGTGTACCCGCGCATTATTACTGCCAGCGTACAACTGCTGACTATGTGTCGTGGCGTCTACGCGGTCATAGCACAAGTTTATGGTGTCTACCCCCAGGTCACTCAGTAGTGGGATCCCCTTCATATTCGCACGCACTCCGCTGCAATTCAGTTAAAAGTGCGTCCCAATATGTTGCGATGGGAACCTGGTGCAGACCTAGGGTTTCCTCGCGCCTAATGGTGAGGCTTTCTGCTTTGGCCCAAGCTAGCATTGAGTTATGCCACACCTGTGCATGTGAGGGATCTGGTGCTTTCCACCTTTTAGTTCTCATCCTCTTGGCAACTCCTAGGTCTAGGAACCTGGATGTTACTTTGGTGCTGGGCGCTCTACGAAATTTGTGTAGTAGATATGTTGGCCATTCGAAGGGTATCTTGCGCCCAGTACAGGTGTATAACACGTTGGCTACCCCGCTCCAGTGTGCGCTAATCCAACACGCCACATCTTCACGATTGAAATACCTGTTGATTTTGGCAGGTGTGAGGTATGCCCTGTGAATTATGTATAACTGGATTTGTCGGAACCGCATGTTCCTGGGGATGCGTGTTGGACTCTCTAGCACCCTAGTCCACTCCTGGTCTGCGAACTGCTGACCTAGGTCTTGCTCCCACTTGTGACGGAGGGAATCCAGGCTTACCGCTGCATGTGTTCTGAGCGAGGCGGCGAACCAACGTGTGAGGTGCCTACCCTGTCCCATAAAATGCAAATATTGCATGGTGAGGTGTATGTGCGGCTCTGTGATAATGTCGCCCCATTTGGCCGTGAGCATGGCCGTCAGTGAGCGGTGTGTTAGAAACTGCCCTGGGAAGAGGCCCTCTTCTGCTACCAGAGATGTGTATGGAATGAGCGCCCCTTCTCGATATAAATCTCCAAGTGTTTGGATGCCCCTCTCTTGCCATCCCCTGATTGTCTGTGCTGTAAGTACTGCCTGACCACTGGGGTACCCCATTAAAGGTATCGCCAGCTCATAAGGGATAGTGCCCCGAGTTATATAGAGGCTCCTGCAAAAGCATTTGTATGCTACGGTAAGTAACAGGGGTTCTGGGGGTCTCGTCTTCATGCCAGGGTGAAAGAGTCTGACAATTTGTTCCAGGGGATAGGGGGTTGTGTGGTTGCTTTGTCCTCACAATACCGATCTGACAGCCACCGTGCCACCCACTGCAGCTGAGTGGCTAAGTAGTAGTGCTCGAAGCAAGGAGCCGCTTCCCAACTTAGCTGCATCCACAGGGGGTTATGATCGGAATGGGTCCGGCCTAGGTATTCTATCTTACTAACTAATGGAAAGAGCAACTGTGAGCACACCAACCTGTCTAGTCGCACATGAAGCCCATGTACTGCAGAATAATGTGAATAGACCCGTGTCCCGGGGTTGAGGGTACGCCATATATCTAGCAACACCCAATGCGTGAGCCAATCTGTGAGGGCCTGTACATTGGATGTGCCATGGGTTCTATTAAGATTAAGGGGCGGGAACGACCTATCAAGGTCCACATTGAGCACTGAGTTAAAATCTCCTCCCACCAACCACGGGATTCTGTTCCATTGAGCTAGTATCCCTGACAGGTGTACGAGAAAAGAGGGTTGGTCTATGTTTGGGGCGTAGATAGAGCCCAGCAATATTGTTTGGCCATTTAACCTCCCTTTCACAAAGGTATATCTGCCCTCCGCATCAATTATGTCCCCCTCGTGAACGAACGGGACTCCTGCTCTTATCCATACCAGTGTGCCCCGCCCGTGCACTGAGTAGGTGGTGCCGAATATCTGGCCTCTCCACCTCCTGCGTAGCCTTTCCAGTTCAGTGTGTGACATGTGTGTTTCCTGCAGCAAAGCGATACCAGTTAAACAACGCTGTAGGTATGAGAATATCGAGTATCTGCGCGTAGGCGTGTGCATGCCGCATATGTTCCACGTGAATGTGTTGACTTGTGTCATGTCTGGCTATTGCGCCTTGCAGGGGAACCTGGGATGAGCAGTGCAATATTAAGTCTGTGGTGCATGTGGGGATTCTGGGCTGGCCTTTCTGAACCAAAAGTATAAGCTTAAACCGTAACATTGCAACTATTGGGGGCAAACTCTACGGAGATGTCCGTCCAAACTTTATGCCCAACAGCGGCAATAACTATTCCTGTATAATGACTGGTGGGGGTATGTGTGGTGTGTGCCTGACTTTAGTATTAGCTATTCCTGTGTGCCGGAATATTGCATGTGGGATGTGCGTGCAGTCGGGCTAGATGTCATCTGTTGACAATACCCTCGCGCATAGCCAATATCACAGTGGATCATTACAAGTTCTCTACTTGCGTGTGCAGTCTCTTTCACGCTGCATAGAATTTATGCACAGTCATATGATGTCATCAGCGGTCTGCGGTGTGACATCAGGCATCTGCATGTCGTCCTGGTCGCCAGGACTGGGGATCTATGAGCCGCTGGCCGCCGCCGACCTAGAGGAGCTCGTTTCCTAACCTTCTTGACGCATCGCAGTTGCAAGTGCCACAGCAACCTCCAAGGTGCCTTGTCATTCTAGTCTCCTCTGTTCCGGGTTTGGGGCCTTTGTCACTGAGGTCATGCTTACTGGCTTCTCACGCCTCCAACGTCGACGATTTCTTCTGCCTGACGTTTTAGCTGGTTCCGTCACAGTGGGTCTGGGCCCTGTCCATAGCCCTGACTCCTCTAGCCAGTCCCACACTTCAGCAGGCAAATCGAAGAAACGGACCACTCCTTTCGCTACCACCCTCAACCTGGCAGGGAACAACGGAGTAGGTGAGCTCCAACTCACGAAGCTGGCGTTTCACAGCCATGTAGGTGCTTCTGCACTCGCTTCGTGTAGTCTGGGGATACCATTATCGAACTTCCGCTGAACTTAAGATCTGCGATCTTGTGGGTTTCACTCAAGACCGCATCTCTGTCTATAATTGAGGAGTTTGAAAAGGAATGGTCACGGGCGGGCCACTGGGGGGGTCTATGGGCCGGCACTCAGTGCGCCCTTTCTACTGCGAAGTGTGGCGACAATGTCCCTGGTGGTAATATATCTTTGACATATGTGAAAAGCCATATAGGAAACATGGTGAGTAGTGGACTGTCTAATTACCATCAAACTATCCTTGGGTGGTTACATAATTGCTTATGGTAATTAGACAGTCCACTACTCACCATGTTTTCTATATGGCTTTTCACATATTTTATGTAGACCCTGATATAGGAGACATTATTAGGGGTACCCCTTTTTGTACCAATTGGTAATATATCTTTGAGCCAGCACTCTACATATAGTTCTGGGTTCTGCCCTTCCTCACCTTCCGGGAGGCCTACCACTCGAACATTATTGCGGCGGGAACGCCCCTCCGCATCTTCGACCCTGTCTTCCAGGGCATGCATGCAATCTAAAATGTCTTGCAGGGCTGCAGTGTGACTTTGGGCGATTGGTTTCAGTTCCGTTAAGGACTGATCTTGTAAATGGACTCTCTCAGCTAACTTGCGGTGGTCGGCACGTAGAAGGGTAAAGTCAGAGGTGACCTTATCGATTTTGGATTCAAGGGAGGATCTTGTCTGGTCTAACGTGGCCCCGATCTTTTCCACCGCCATCAGCACTGTCGAGTTTGGCCGCCAGCACTGCATGTGGTGCGCCACCAGTCTCATCCCCTCCTGCCCATACTGGTACCGAGCTGCTAGCGCGCATGGTATTCAGTTGGGTGTTCGTGCACAACCGGCCCATTGCTAGCTGCTGCACCGAAGGCATTCACCTCAAGTAGGCTTTCTGTATGAGTGCGCGTAGTATGCTCTGGCTTGGCTATGCTATCAGGCCAAGTTCCAATGTGCTGAGTAATAGATCTAGTGCGGGGTCTCCTTGTTGCCCTACCTCAGCTGTGGCTCCCTGCCTTAGGATGTAATGTGTCCAGGGCTTCGTTATGCAGGCGTGTCTCCCCTAGGCCACCCCAGGGCCGGAGCGTTGCCTTGATCTCGGGCGGCACACCCTCTTTGTCCTTGTATTTATGTATGGCACCTATTTGCCACAGCGGGGCATTCCTGGATAACCGGGCTGCGCTCCTGGTGACTACTAGCCCGTCCGCTAGGTGCCCCTCTATTCAGTACCACCTGGGCCTGAGCCCGATGTGACTCCCTGGCCCAACTCAATGCGTCACTGATAGGTGGCTTAGCCAGGCAGTTGTCTCCCCTATCCGGTTTTTCCACACTTTGCGGTCCCGCTTCAGCTCCCAGTCAGGCCGCACTGCAGGTCTCACTGCTTAGCCGGTTTTGCCTCTGACCGGTGCCAGGTCCCGGATGGGACCCTGCGCTGCACACAGCCTCCTGACTTCAGCTGCAACTCCGCCTCGATGTATTCCGCCTGGTAAGGTGTTTCTGAAGGGCTATGCATCTGATCCGGATGCCTTCCGCTTGTGTGCATGCGGGGGGTATGATGTAAGTGCACCGATTTCCGCATACCCCCAGTGGGACCTCTGCGTTTTTCCTGTGTTACCAGCAATGAGATATCTCCACAAGCAGCAGCGGGAGGCACTCTGGCTTCACGTTTATGCTCCCACTTATTTACAGTCACTAAGCATTTAGGGGTGGTGTCTCGCTCCAGTCGTGGCCCCGGTCACCCGGCCCTCCGCGGGGAGCGCAACTCTCCGTCAGGCCCTGATTCTCCATCAGTGCGTGGGCCTCGGTCAGCGGAAAACAGGCAAGCTCCTCGGTCCCTCCTCAGTCCCTCCTCACACCGCCGCTGACACCAATTGCGCTCGCACAGGCCCTAGATGTCGCTTCAGTCGCGGCGGCCTCTTCCCACCGGTCACCGCGTCTATGCGGCCTAGTTGTGCAGGCCGTAGTTCATTCCCAGCAGCGCCACAGGATCTCCCGGACAGTGGGACCGATTCGCAGCTACCGGCAGGGACGCTCCGGCTTCTCACCTGTGCGGTCTCTCATCCGCGGCTTCATCCGCCTCGGGGGCCACGCCTCAGTCGACCGGGGCTCCGTTCGCTGGGCCTCCAACAGGGGGTGCGAAACCCCACCAGTCTCCGGCCTCTACTGACATGTGGGGTCTCGCCGATTTCAGGCAGGCGTGTTCTTCCACTCCCCTCAGTTCAGTCGCCTGTGGCGATCGCCGATGCCCCGACCACGGGCGCCGCCCCCGCTGCTGCGACCGGTTCCCGCCGGCCGTATCGCTGCCGCGGCCCCACTGCGTAGGCCGAAAATTGGAGACAGCGCCTCCTCAAGGGTTTCTCCCGGGGCCATGGCCTCAGCAGAGCTACCACGGTGATTGCAACCAAATGCTGGTCGACCCCTGCACTTCACATGCTTGGATGGCTCCGGTGCAGGATGGCAATCAGGGGAATTAAGGGATTGTCGGTGGAGCTCTAGCTTCTCACGTCTGCCATGATGGCTCGCTGCCCACGCCCCCCACCATTGTATTTCCTACCCTATAACATCACACCAATAACAAAACACTTCAACATTTTTTAAACATTTTTTAACAAAATTAACATAATTGATAATAAATTTAAAAAATATTATTAATTAAAAACGAATAAACATTAATTGACTACACACACTTTAGCACTATGATATCCACAACACACACTTAAATTAAAATCTAAAATAAAAAACACAATTAAAACTTATTTATAAATTAAAAACTCACTATTAACAACTAACAATAAAGTAATTAAAATGTATTTAATACCCACCCGCTACCCCTTTAAAAGTAAAAACAACAAACAAAAAAATAAACAATTACCCAAAATACATATCAAATAATAAACATTAATTAACAACTATATATTAATTAATTAAATACAAATTACTTCCCAACCTTTACTCCTATAAACACCAAAACACACACCTATAATTAACTACACAATTACCAAAATTAATTAACAATTAATTAAAATTAATTAACATCCAATTATTAATTCATCAATTAAAAATACATTACTTTCCACCCTTAACACCTATAAACACCACAACACACACCTAAACTTAATTACACAATTGCCATAATTAATTACCAATTAATTAATTAAAATTAATTAGCCAATTATTAATCCATCAATTAAAAATAAATTACTTCCCACCCTTAACACCTATAAACACCACAACACACACCTAAAATTAATTACACAATTACCATAATTAATTACCAATTAATTAGTCTGAATTAACAACCAATTATTAATTAATAACAAATTACTTTACACATTTAACACTATAACATCGTAAGTAAAAATATTAATAAATAAAAAATAATCAATAAATTTAATATAATTAAATTACTTCCCACCCTATTCCCCTATAAACCCACAACCCTCTACGGAACTAAAAACGCAAAATTCAAACAAAAACAAATTAATACATTTAATATAATTAAATTACTTCCCACCCTATTCCCCTATAAACCCACAACCCCCTACAAAACTAAAACGCAAAATTCAAATAAAAACAAATTAATTACTACTAAAAATTTAAAACATATATTAAAAATACAAACAATTCTTATACAAAAAAACATACAACACATACATATAAAATATATACTAAAATCCATAACATTAATAAACAAACAATATTTTTAACTATATTTTTACAAATTATATTAAACACTTCGATATTTTTAAAATCGATATTACTTACCTTAAGTCGATATTCTTGACCACGATATTCTTGTTGCCGATATTTCTGACCCACGATATTTGCAACTCGATTTTTGTGCAACTCGATATTTTTGATTTGATATTCTGTCTCTGCACCATTCTAGATCACGCAGAAAAAGTAAAACCTTTCTACAACTTAATCAGACCTGATTTCACACCACATCAGTGGACACAACAACACACAGATACTCTCCGTTCAGTTCAGGCTGACATGATAGCATCTAAAGTGGGGTCTCCAACCAGAGGCTCGTGAGCTACTGTAGCTCTCCAGCTACCTCCGAGTAGCTCACCTGTGTGCAGCCCAGCTTATTAAATTAGAAAGTTTTTGCTAGGTTGAAGTATGATAGTTAAAATAAAATTGAAATTATACAGCACAACTAATATTAGTAGCTGTCAATGCGTTTCATTGAACATGAGTAGCTCTCAATAAAGAAAAGGTTGGAGACCCTATTAGCACACATGTGTTTATACCACAAACTTGGTGATTCGGGTGGTCCCGGATTTATCAGGCTATACTTACCAAGGTGAGACAGTCCCAATTGCATACAAATCACATTTATACAGAAATGCTGAAATGTGATTTGCGGCAACAGAAAAAAATATAGACCGCAGTACAGACTGCTGTAGTGAGAGAAAGAGCACTAGCACAGGGGAAACGCATAATCGTTGTAACCCCGGTACCAACTTTAGAAGCGAGCATTCCAAATGTGAAAGCACTGCATCCACGATGGATACAATGGGCTAATTCTCTCACTGCAACAGATGTAGATTACAAATATGATCCTACATTAAAAACACAAGCATTCCTGCAGTATGAACAAGAATACCCTCTCCCGAATGAAATTTTGCCTCTAGAGAAATATGAATACATCATTTACACTGATGGATCTGCTCAGCCTGCCATAGGAAGTAAACAGCAATATAGCGCTGCATTTGCTATAGTGAAGGGTCGTATGCGGGATGGTAAATTCCATCCCAGCAACACGACTACACAATCTCTAGGAGATTGTACCTCGCAGCAGGCAGAGCTGAAAGCCCTGATTTTAGCATTACAGTATACAGATCGGGAATTCCCCACACTTATAGTGTGCGATTCGTTCTACTGTGTGTAGTCATACAATGAATATCTTCATTACTGGGGCCAGAATGGGTTTAGAGATTCCAAGGTGTGCACAATCAAACATAAATTGTTATAGGAACAAGTGGCAAAGCTGAAAGCATGCCTGCCACAGGCTCAAGGTATTCACACCTTGAGTCACCAGCGTGTTGGCGTACACGTTGAAGGGAATTCACTGGCTGATGAAGCCGCCAAGGCGACAGTGCAAACTGCTGCCGTAGCTGCAATCACTCGTTCTAGCACGAAGACAGACGGAGACATAATGATAGCAGTCAACACCTCAAAGAACGGCTCTGCCATTCCTAAGGGCTTTCCACTCAAATATTCCTATAAATTGGATGCACAAAACACACCGTATGCTCAAATTCCAGGAGTAGGAGATAGAGTCATACCAAACATGGATCGCAGCTTAGGTTTAATACTAGCTGTACACGAGGGTCTGGGCTCTGCACACGCAGGAGTCACTGCTACAGTTTAGTTACTGAAGCGGTGATTCTGGTGGCCAAGTTTGTCTAAACAAACAAAGGCTTATGTCTTAAAGTGCAATATCTGCCAGCAGATGAAAGGTTCTACCGTTAGCACAGGCACCACAAACACCATTACTCATTTCAGACAGACCTGTCGCATGTGTCTATTTGGACCACTGCGGCCCCTTAAATTCAGACGGGGCTTACAAGTACATCTTGATGGCAGTGGATTCATGCTCTAGATTTCTATAGGTTTGGCCTCAGCGTTCAGCTGACGCTCGAACTGTTATAAAAGATTTGCGAGTCTTCATCAGGACATACGCAATTGGCACGTTACATTCCGACCGTGGCCCTGCGTTTAGCTCTCGTGCTTACAAGGAAGCCATGGAAATTAGGGGTGTAGCCTTGCGGTACTCCTCCCCCTACCATCCCTAGGGAAATTCAGTGGTGGAGAGGAAAAACCGGAACCTAAAGCAATCCTTAACAGCAAGGGTATTAGGTGCGGGCGGTACTTGGGTCAATCACCTATATGGGGTCCAGAGGGCACTGAATAATATTCCAAGAAAGTCCTTGGGATGACGTACCCCCTATGAGATCCTGTTTGGGACAAGAATGTGGGTACCTGACCTCGATTGTGCCAGCACAGTGGCCGATGTAAAACCATTTGAATTGAATGATCGTTTGGCTGTTTTACAGGAACTCAATGAATTCCGGGCATTACAAAGAAACGTTCCAGTAAAACGCACAGCCACTGGGGAAGTGAAACCGGTTCCGGCAAGACCTGCCTGGGTCCCAAAAGTCGTGGACCTGGTCAGAGAAAAGATCGTGGACAAGAAGGAGTTTGGGCCATCTTACAGAACACCAGTACCTGTTCTGGCGGTTCAAGGAATAAGAACAGTACATCTTCCGCCTCTTGCCGGCAAAAAAGAAAAAAGATCTGTCTCCATTGATCTGATCAAACCACATTATGTGGCCGATTCTCAACAGCAGGCCACATGGAACCCTGAGTAGCCTCCGAACTCCTCTCGCTACTATACAGGAGGTTCAGATGGAAAGACTAATAACTTTTCAAAACTCCGCTACGCAGAATGAAGGAGTATCAAATAATGGAGTATGAATTACACCAGTTGAAACAGAACAACATCCACATGAAACTGTAAAACAAATTGCAATTTGGCCCAATAATGAAATTTACATCAACGTGCCTTCACAAGAAGCATCTGCCAGTTCTACAAACACTGCTGAGCTACCAAAGATAAATCGAACTGCGTCTGGTTACTTCATCAACTTTGATGAATTTTCTTCAGATCCAAGTGAACCTGAACAAATGCCACCCTTCTCTAAAAAAGAACAATTTCAACAATTCTATCTCTGACTGAAAAAGACTTACTTAGTATACCCTTGGTTACATCTTTGGTCTGCCATAGGGATCATGTTCCTGTTAATTTGGATTGGTATAGTAACTGTCTTTTTCCTATTACTGAATGGACATTACCTCCCACAACGCTCTGCAGTCCAACCAGTGAACTTGGTCTTAAAACCTCATACGTCATCACATTGTGAACAGAGAGACGTGTCCCTAATGAACATTTCAGCAATTCCAGTACCGGATGGTATAGTATGGGATAGAGTTTCATATGATGTATTTGGTCCTACTGAACATTTGAAAATTCCACACGTGTTCAAAATTTCAATTAATGACTTCATTACTCCGAGTACACTCTCTGATGATTGGGACATTGAGACTGTAAATACTATGCTCTCAGATTTAGAACAATCTGCTGCATTTTCTTACAGGGAATTGTATGAAGATACAGCTGATTATGACAGTATGTTTTGTTATCAGCATTATGGTCATCACTTTTTGCATAGAGCTAGTGTTCCACGCACTGTAAACACTTACCATCAATGGGAACATTGCCAGACACCACCTAAAGGTAGTTCTTCCACATTCGCACAGAAATTTGCATACTTTTCAGGGTTCAATACATCAGACCCAGCATCATACTACTATAAGCTAGTACAGACAACTGCAACTGCGAGGAAAATGATGCTGACTAACACCAAGCTCATATATTCAGCACCTTTTATCTCCCAACTGTCTATACAAGGTTTTGACTATTGGAGGGACAGGATAGACACTAAATCCATCTGGGGGACGAAAGATTGGCAGGTTCAGGGAACAGAGGCCTTATTTAGAGCTTGCCACCTACCGTTACAGATAATATTCCTGAACAGAACAGTGCAACAAACTACCTGCTATAGGTTTGCAAAAATAAAAGACTTAAAAACACCACGCATTCCCTTGCCCACACTTATTGAAGGTATATTAGATAACACACAAATAAGTGAGGAGATTGTGGGTGTTATTATACAGAATGGTATATACAATTCCTCGACTCCCAATTGAAAGAGATGGTTGGTTTGGCCTATCGACACAAATAGGTGTCAGTCAAGATTCAAGGGTACCACCGAAGGGTTTAGTATCCATAGGTCTGACCCGCGCTACGTACACAGACGACCCAGGGGTAGTGACATCTTATAGTGTTGGGAAGTTGTGCCTAGAATGGCTAAAAACCTCAACACTATTAAAGGTGAAACAACACTTGTCCTTTCTATCAGAAAACATGGATCTTAGGGATTTCTTGTAAGGTCCCAGAAAACCGCGTAAGAAATGCTTCTTATATGCCATCTATAATGAACTGTGGAAAGTCTCCCAACAGGATGCTGCTGAGAGATTACGTGAAATTGATAGACTTAACCAAGAAAAGGCCCTGGCTGTGGTAGACAATGGTATGACCACACTTTCTTCACGTATTTATTCACTGGGCAACATTGTGTCCTCTGCAATTGACATATTGGAACAAGATTTGTCTATTCTACAACATAGGCAATCCCAATTTCACTCCATTATGCTTTTAGGCTGGACGCTGCAATCATTGTGTTCTGGACACGTGCCATGGTGGTACATTAACAGCACAAGTTTGTTTTCGGGTTACAATCTGATCGACAGACAGTTGACCATGGCTCACAGAGATGCAAAGTACACTATGCTGCTCATTGAAAAATTAGAGAAGTTACATTTCACAGTAGCTGAGTCACCGTCTACTGAATGGTTAATTCATGGCTATATCACACTGCCAATCATGACATTTCAGTTCCAATACTGCCTTAGATACATCCAAGCAGGCAGGTATGATGCGTTGGGTGAAGGGTACATACAAGAAACATGGGAGTTACTGTATAGATATAGGTGCAGGAATAAGGACAATGAAGTTTTCTTAAATGGTACTGACTGCGGGAAGGCTTTGAGTGGGTCTTTGGTGTGCAAAGACGTGTCGCTTCATGGAACGTGTAATGCGTCCAAAGTGAACTTATCTTACTACTTGAAAGGCTCCCCAGCTGCAGTGATTCATCCGGTTTTTGAATTACTTTCGAATGGAAGTTATTTAATGCTGAGTGATCAAAGCTGTTGTGGTATGGCGCCAGGCATCGCATATCTAGCCACAGTAAACTTCAGGGTTGTTTGCTGTAAGCAAGTATTGTTTCCCCCGGCTCGCACAGTTAGGGAGGCGCCACTGTGGCCTTCATTGAATGTTTCCAGTATTAGGTTTGATTCGCTGAGCAGACTGAAAGCCATGTTGTTTCAACAAGTGTGGCTGACCTTAACTTCAACCCGAGAGACGTTTGATCTCCAGGTTGCAAGGTCTTCAACAGAGATACAGGCCGTGGTCCGTATGAATTTCCCGATCCATTTCGGAGCAATAGTTCATCGTATCTTTAACATGTCTGATACAAGCGGGATAGTACACTTATTTAAGTGACTTGGATCAGGTCTCTTAACAACATTTCAGACCATTTTCGGAGTAATTCCAGCTTTCATACACTCCGTACTTGGAAGCGTTTTTGGAGTGCTTCCTTTGGTCCTGCTTTCGGTAGCGGGCATCCTGATTTTAATTCTCTTGCTTCGCAATGGACGTAGCAGTCCCTCAAGACATGGAGAGAACATTGCTGGAATGACGTTGTTGTGAGCGCATGGTGTTTACCTGACTACGCCTCGGCTTCGAGAGCTGACTGAGCATTGGTTCCTAGCTTTTAGACCAGTCTGGCTAGACTGTGTCTTGCCTGTGTTCCGTTGCCTCTTCTGCGGTTTTGGATGCGTGTTGGACCTGTGTCTGACACTTCCATCGGTTGCGCCACCGTACATTACAGGCCCACACGTGCAGTTGTCCCCAGCGTATTCCCATGTTGATGACGGCATTCTTGGAGCCTCCACTGGATGCTTCCGCTCCTGTTGGAAGGGATATCGGCTCTGCTCCAGAGGTACAGGCATCGGTATCAGACGTGCATGCGACTACTTCTTCCCCGGCGGCTGCTATGGGAGCAGAAGATGAACATCTTTGCTCACTCAATATGATACTGGAAGTTTTGAAGGGACTGCCACCTGCGGATACGATGTTCAGCGATGTTGAGTCTTCAGCGCAGGATTCATAAACAATCTGGCCACTCCTGTGCTGGGAACCAATTGGCAACTTTTAAACATTTACCAAATTGAAGGTTGAACACTGACTTTGTTTTATTTCTTTTCTCTGCTTTAACTGAGCATAATGGCTTTCAAGGTGCTCAGTGAAATAATAACACTTATACAAGTGTAGAAGACCTTTTGAATGCCTTTTTAGGGAAAATGACTTTTCTTCTATGGACATTTTTCAGGCTTCTTTTAAAATAAGTGCTTTTTAGTATTTTTATTATAAAATATTTTTTATGCTTCTTAATAGCCTTAAGCTTTATCATTATATAGCTGCCCTTGTTTACCTTTTGATGCGGAGTAGGTGTCATGTCCTTTAGTCTAGTCCTGTCATGTATACCCCTTTTTACATGCATTGTCCTATCCACACGACAATAACGATTCCAAACAGGTGACCTTTTACCTAGTAGCTTGCTCCTGTCTCTTCGACACCAGGCTCGTAGCATTCTATCATAATCCCTGTACCTGACATACATAAATATGTCCCCAGGCACGGCAGACCCTGTATAAGGGTCACCACTTTTTTTTCATCCTTGACCAACAGCCAATCACCAATGCTTTTTGTTTAGAAAAGCATTGGTGATTGTTTTCAAAACATTTATGATTGTTTTAAAGACATAACGATTCTAGAAAAAACCCTGGAGTGACCACTTCAGTATAAAAGACCCTCTCTCCCCCCGACAAATTTGAGGAGAATTCCTTCCAAGCTGAGACGGGGGTCCTGCATGCTGAATTTTCGACACGCAGCAACCCGACATCCCGTGCGGGGTGTCCTCCTCGAGAAAGAGACGGGGTCCTTAATTCTCAACCATCAGGTTAGGGGTCTGGTTCATCCCTAGGGATTTTGTGGCTGTAGATACCTACACATATGCACATACATGCTACACGCTTAGGTCTAGGCTAGGTACATTTAGGCAAATTACTTAGAGCGAGCAGTTTAGGAATATGCAAGTGCTACGGTTTTTATCTGAACTGCTTATGTTCATTTTATTAGCACTATGGTAGGAATGTATCTACTATTTACTATATGGATACTTGCCATATCGTTAGTATGCTTCTGTCTCCTGATTGTCGCAGCACATATGTTTTACACAAGACTGACGCTTGAGCAATAAATACTTATTGAAAACATCCTAATCGCCATCTTGTGTATTTTCTGAGAATAAGAGAGCACGAGTGACTGAGCGAAAAGTACTGTACTGTTTTCCACGATCCCTGAGGGATTAGGGTTGCATTGTTCAGTGGTTGCCAGAAACTACATACACCACTGTAGAATACAGGGGGGTGGTAGTGGCACTGTAGAGCTAGCTGGTCTAACGGCTGACATATCCTGTGGGGGTGTCCAGAGTTGGTTTGGACACCAAGCCCCCAGTTTAGGCTATCCAAAACGTGCAGGTCCTGGGGGATTCCTAGGAACTACACAACACTACATCACAGCTGCACCATATGTCAGTTCTCACTTATACATGGTGAAAGACCAGTTTATCTCTTCTGTAGTAAATTTTAAAATGAACATCAACCAAAGTGTAGAAGTACATACAGTGTCACAATCCTGTAAATCCGAAAACACAACAAAAGAGCTATTTGTGTGCCTCTCTAGCACTGTGTCACTGGTGGATTTAATATATCAGTACTTTTCTACTTAGATGCAGCAGATTTAAATTTTGGGAAATGATGAAAATAAAAATCTGCACATTACTCTATCAGAGCATATAGCTCACTAATTCTTCTGAGTACATGCAAAGAGTCTGTGACCGGGTGCATATATAATTCACCAGATGCTTCTAAAAGACTACATATTCCTCACTAAAACTTGTAAATACATGGGTTTGTGGTTGAGTACATCAATACTTCCTGGATGGTTGAATGAGTGCATAGATAGTGCCTATGTGATTCCCTGAGGATACAGGTAGTGCCTGGATGATTCCCTGAAAATGTGGGAACTTCATGGGTCGTTCCATATCTGCATAGTTACTGTCTGTGTGTTTGCATGAGTATATCACTTCTGTCTGGGTGTTTGGATGAGTGCATGAGTAATGCCTGAATGATTCAATACATGCAAAAATAGTGGTTGGATGATTAAATGACTGCAACTCTAGTGCCTGGATGATTGCAGGAGTGCATGCATATTATATAGGTGATGTATAGAGTGCATGGATAATGCGTACATGTTTGTTTAAGTGCATGAAAGCACCTGGCAGATTGGAGGAGTGCATGAGTAGTGTTTCAGTGATTGGATGAGTACGTGGCTGCTGCTCATGTGTTTTTGGTTGAGTGAACAGGTAGTACCTGGGTGATTAGATAAGTACATAGGTTGTGCCGGGATAATTGAATGAGTGCATCAGTAGTATCTGACTGATTAGATGAGTGCATGACTAGTGTATGAGTGATTGCATGAGTCCATTGTTAAAGCTTGAGTGATTGGATGAAAGCAAGTGTATTGCTGGGGTGATTGCATTAGTGCAAGAGTATTGCCTCAGTAATTGAATGAGTGGATAAGTACTGGATGGGTGATAGGTTCACAGCAATGGTACTGCCTGGGTAATTGGATGAGTGCATGGGTTGTGCCTCAGTATTTCGATGAGTGCATGGGCTGTAAGTGGGTGTTTGGATGAGTGCATGGACTGTGCCTGGGTGTTTGAATGACTGTATAGGTACAGCCTTGGTGATTGTATAAGTGTATGGTTAGTGCCTGGGTGATTGGATGAATGCATGGGTAGTGCCTGCATAGTTCAATGACTACATAATTAGTGCCTGCCCAATTGCAAGAGTACATGTGTAGTGACTGGGTGATTGAATAAGTGTGTGGATAGTGCATGAGTGACTGGATGACTGCTTGAGTAGTGTCTGAGTGATTGGATGACTGCCTAAGTAGTGCCTGTCTGACTGTGAAAGTAACTCCATTGCTGTTAGATACATAATAGTGGTGACTATATCTTTGACTCATTGTTAAAGTCCTTCTGTCAGTATCAAACTACCTATTTTAGTGTATCTATCCTTTTCTACTGAGCTATGTGTGAGTGAAGTCTAGATATTACACTTGTAATATAATTGGATACATGGCTGTCTAGAAGCATACATTGCTCTGTTACTGAGTGTGCACATGCATCAGTAACTTTCTAAAACTGAAAACAACAATTCTCACTTATTCAAAACACAAAACCTTTTCTTAATGGCATACGTACATCATTTCTCAAATATTTCTTGTGTCTTTGAAACATATATTCAGCATTTCTCAAAGAAAAGTTACACACCAAGTGAAGCTAGCACAAGAACTCTCAACAGACATTCTGCACTATTAACTCTCCACAATTTTAAACACAGCATGTTTAAAGAAATACACCACCCTCCGCATATACATGAATTTTTCAACGACCCTAAAGTATATAGATCATCATGTAAACAGATATGTGATTTCACAATAGATATATACCTTCAGGCCATCTTTCCAAACAGATATGCTTCTCTACATCTTTAAGTAAACTCAAGAGTATCGTCGTACATAGAACTATCTGCAGGGACTTGGGTTTGCCAAATGTGGAGATTGCTTGGTTTGGCCAGAGAGGCTTAAAGTGTCATCAGTTGCTGGCTTTGGTTAAAACCATTGTGGATTGCCGAGCTCCCCATCCCATGATTGTGCACTGTGGTGGCAATGACCTAGGCACATTGACTGTGGTAGGACTGGAAATCCTAATGAAGGATACCTTTACCTAATTGATGATGCTTTTCCCTCACACTGTCTTGGTGTACTCTAACATATGCCAAAGGCAAAAATGGAAGTGGTCTAATAAATTCTGTCCACAGATTGACAAAGCCAGGAAACATGTTAATAAAACTGTTTCTGCATTCCTCATAGACCATAACATGGGCTCAATCTATAACAACATGCATGGAATTTATAGAAATGATGGAGTGCACTTTACAGACAAAGGCAACAGGGTGTTTCTAAGTAACCTGAAATTCTGCAACCAGGCTTATCTGTAGCTGTCATATGCACACAATCAATACAAAGGCTCTTGTCAGAGCCACCTTAGTACCCCAAATATTGTTGATTTTCTTTATAAAGATCCTTTTTAAAAAAAATGTTTTGGGAATCTTCGCGACGATGTCGCAATGGTAGCGAAATCGCAAAACAAAAGCAGACATTCAACAGCCACCAACACATACAAAAATAATTTTTAAAAATCCATTATGAACATTGCACTACACATATTACTATGTACAAGCTTCTTTTAAAAACATGTTTAAACTCATGTTTTTTGTACTAAGTGTCTTTAAAAACAATCTTTAAATTCTATTTTCCATATTTGCGGTTATTCAAAGAGACGCGACGATCGTGCCTTTTTCATAAAGTGTAAAACACATATATGCACACATGTTACAGTAATTTACACACTAGAGTCTTATTACGGTATTGTCTACACTCATGCTTTTGTAGTGAGTTTCTAAAAAAACCCTCTCTAAAATCTATGTTTCCTGTTCGCGGTGGTGCCGGGAGTCACGATGACGTTGGTACCCGAGACGATTGCGCCTTTTTTACAGATTGAAAAACACATATATGCACACATATTATAGTATTTTTGCCACTAGAGGTTTATTACTGTACAGTCCAAACTCATGTTTTTCTAGTGAGTTTCTATAAAAACCATTTCTAAAACCTATTTTCCGTTTTCGCAGTGAGGCTGGGACTCGCAAGGACATTGATGCCCGCGATCACCGCGAATACATGGCAAAAACGCAAAGTAAAAGCAGGAAATCAATAGCCACCACCACATTCGAAAATTACAACTACATAATTCATTCTAACCATCACACTAGATAAATCACTATCTAAATAACTCTATAATAACATTTATTAGTCTCTCAATAACTCTATAACAGTGCGTATTAATAATCCAAGTGGGTCTGTGACTGGCTGCATGATTTATTCATGAGGTCTATAAGTGGGTGCATAAGTCTCGAGTGGGCATATAAATGGGTGCATGAGTCTTTGAGTGAGTTTGTGAGTGGGCGTATAAGTCTGTGACTGGGTATGTAAGTGTGTGTGTGAGTGTCTGAGTGGGTATGTAAATGGGTATATGAGTGTCTGAGTGGGTATGTGAATGGGTACATGAGTCTGTGACTGGACCTATGAGTGGGTGCATAAGTGTCTGAGTGGGTTTATCAATAGGTGTGAGTGGAAGCATAAGTGTCTCAATGAGTCAGTGCGTAAATGTCTGAGTGGGTCAGTGACTGGGTGCATGAGTCTCAATGGGTTTGTGAGTGGGTGTATAAATCTCTATGTATGTGAATAGGCGCATGAGTCTCTGAGTGCATCTGTAAGTAGGTGCATGAGCCTCTAAATGCTTATGTGAGCCCACACATGGGTCTCTGGGTGAGTCTGAGTGGGTGCATTAGTGTCTGATTGGGTATGTGAGTGGGTTTATAAGTGTCTGAGTGGATGTGTAAGTACATGAGTCTGTGACTGTGACCAGCGAGGGTGTGTATATAGATGTAGATACTTTGTGTCTTATATTTTCACCAATATTCACGCTGTCGCTGCGATATTCACAACGACCCTGTGACAGTACAGGAGGGGCCACGCTGGAAGTCATGGTATCGTCACGAATATCACGTGCGAATTAAAAAATCTATTTTGGACACATAACTTGTGACACTAACACCACCATTTCTCAAACATGGAGTCAGAGTACCTCCACCCTGACCCCTTATGTTAGCTTTTACAGAAATTTTTAACCCCGGGTATCAGTCCCCAGTGCTGCTGGGGAGACCGTAGGGACTCCCCCACATTGTTATACAACAGTGCCCCGGGGAGGCGGCAGAACCCGAGGCAGCGGGGGAGCTGCAAGGCTCCCTGCATATAATTAAGTTACTGCCCCGGGTGTTGGCTGTCCCCGGGGCAGCAGAGGAGGCCAAAAGGCCTCCCCCGCATTATTTTAATATAACATTTGTGCCCCGGGGAGGTGGTGGTCCCAGGGCAGCATATATTAATGATACTGCCCCAGGGAGGTGGCAGTGCTCAAGGCTTTGAATAGCCCTAGGTAGGGGGGCCCGTACTCCCATCTCCTACATTTGCACAATGCCCCCGGGACCTGGCCCACCCAGGGGTTATTCCAAAGCAAGCACCAGAACCTATGATTTATTTTTTCTGCATCAAAATGTAAAAAAATACTTTTTACCCCCGGCGGGGTCCTTGAGGGGACCCCCCACCATATCTGGGGGGTCAGGGTATTCCTACCCTGCACCCTTTTCTTTATTTTAAACTTTTTTTCTGGGACTCCGCTTCAAGCCAAGTCCCAAGATGGCTGCCAATACTTCCTGGTTGAAGTGTTGGAAGCCAATCAAATTTTAGTAGGATCGGTGAGTCCACTGCAAGAACTCGCGTCCCCAGATATCCATATTTTGTTATCTTAGATATCTCAAAAACTACTGAACAGATTCACACCAAATCACAAAAGGCCCGCTTTTCGGACCAACATCTAGCTTTCTGCCAAATTTGGTGTAATTCCGTTCAGCCGTTCGGGCTGTAGTCGTGTTCAAAATATTAAAAATACCCATAGACTTAACATGTGGAAAACGCGTTTTGGGACCCCCCCCTTTTATCTCGGCCCCTGCTTGACGGATCACCCCAAAACTTTCAACACAGCAGCTGAACAAAAAAGGGGAAGTTTCGTGGAGATTCGTCAAGCGGCGCCAAAGTTATTGGCAAAATAAAAAACGCTTTTCCTGTGGAAACATAGGTCCTAACTATAACTACCTATAGGTAGCCTGCCGGTCGCCAGTAGGTAGTTGTAGTTAGGACCTTGTTTCTATTTAAAAAAGCGTTTTTTCTTTTGCCACTATCTTTGGCCCCGTTTGATGAATCTTTGCGAAATTTTCGAAACTAATGGGGCGTTCAGGTCAGCTCCTGTGTTGAAAGTTTCGGGGTGATTCGTCAAGTGGGTGCCGAGAAAAAGGGGGGGTCCCAAAACGCATTTTCTTTATGTTAATTTGCATAGGAAACTGTTGACGCAGCTACAGCCCGAACTGCTGAACGGAATTACACCAAATTTGGCAAAAAAGCAGCTCTTGGTCCAGAGTGCACTCTTTTTGTTAAATGCTGTAAATCTGTTCAGCAGTTCCTGAGAAATTTAAATATTTGTCAGATATACAACTGTGGCCGCGGAGGATCCGGGAACCCTCCCGATCTCGTGCCTGAGATCTGATTGGCTGCCAACAGTTCCAACCAGGAAGTGTTGGCAGTCATCTTGTGACCCGGTTGAACCGAGTCACATGGAAAAAGGTAACATTTTTTTTTACAAAAAAACAAGAAAAGGGGGCTGGGTAGAAACACCCTGACTCCCTAGACCTGCTCAGGGGGTCCCACAGGGACCCCAAGGGCCCAAAAGAGCATTTAAAAAAAAAGAATTTGGCGGGATTAGCGCTGGCTGACCGCCACCGCCCCGGGGCTTTATTGTTTTTAAAAAACGGCGTGGGGGGACCCCTGCCCACCCCCACACAGCCCTGGGGACCACCACCTCCCCGAGGCTTATTTTATTAAATGCGGGGTGCCACGTGCCCCCCCAGCCCCGGGGACCTCCACCTCCCGGGCTTTATTTGTTAAAAAAGGAGTGGGGGTGTCATGCAGCCCCCCATACTGCCCAGGGGACCACCGCCTCCCCAAGGCTACACAGAAGATGGGAGGGGGGCCACGTGGCTCCCCTCTAGGAGCCCTTCATGGCCCTGGGGTCTGCCACCCCCCAGGGCTGGCTCCAGCAATGTCCCGGGGTGCTCACCCCCGGGACATTGCAGTTTGCTATGGCATGGCGGGAGCACTGCTCCCGTCATGCCATAGCAAACACTGCTTCGCTTCATGGAAGCGAGAGCAGAAAAGATGCTCTCGCTTCTATGAAGTGAAGCAGAATTGCTTTTGGCCAAAGGGAGCTGCATGTTAGCAGCTCCCTTTGTCCAAAGCAATGCCGGCTCCCGCAGGAGGCGGGGAGCCGGTAGGGACCCCGGGGGCCTTGGGGCTCCATCGCGGTCCCCATCGTTGTGGCCATGCCACGGGGGATGGGGCACCCAGGGCCAAAAATGGCCCGGGAGGAGGGGCCGCTCAGACCCTCTCCCTTTTTTTTTTATTTCGAAAAAAAAATGGCAGAGCCCCTGGGGATGGGGTCCCCGGGGCCAAAATCGGCCTGGGGAGGAGGGCCGCACAGCCCCCCTACTTTACAATTTTTTTTATAAATGTCCATGCCCCGGTGGATGGGGTCCTCGGGGCCAAAAATGGGGGGAGGGCTACCCTCCATTAAAAAAATAAAATAAACACAAAAATGGCCGAGCCTCGGGGTATGGGGTCCCCGGGGCTGAAATCGGCTTGGGGAGGGGGGCTGCGCGACCCTCCTCCCCTTTAAAAAAAAAGATAACAAAGACCCAGCCCGGGAGATAGGGTCCCCAGGGCATATATCGGCCTCCGGAGGGGGGCCACGTGGCCCACCTCCCTTTCTATTTCATTTTTAGGTCTCGCGTAGACAGCGCATGCGCTGTCGCAAGACCTATAGTAAACACAATATGTAGGGTAATTTCTCCTGTCGCTTGCCATTGGTTGATTCTGGCATTGCTCTTCTTATCTCGCTTACTGTTGGCTGTTGATCCGATACATCACTTCCGTTTTTGTAGGAAGCAGCACCGACCAACTACAGTTTCCCTACACTGTGAGTGTTTATATATTATTTTGGGGACTACTTCTTTTTAGGTTGAGCATCACACACACACATGCATTCATAATCAGCACGGCGCCCTTTCACGAGCGCCGCGCTGTTAATGGTCTCATTGTTTCCTCCACCATGCTCTCCGCTCTCACTCCCCCCCTCCCTTCTCCCCCTCCCTCCTTGTTTAAAGAGCTTGCTGGAGCTCCGTTGTCGGTAAGATGCTGCACTTTAACTTTAACAATTTCTGCTTTTTAAGCAAAGAATAAATAAGAAAATAAAAGATCGGCGGGAATTCGTCATCACTGGCAAAGAAAAAAAGTTACTTGTGTGTAGCAGGAAGTGCTTGTTCCTTGCTCTGCCCAGGGTAGCTCTCCTGGGCTCCCGCTGTGTGAGCATGCAGGGCTGCCCGGACCGTCCCCTCACAGCTCCTCTTACTGGTGTACACACAGAGCACGGCGGAGGGAGGAGGCAGCGGTGTGAGGGCGGAGAAGGAGGCAAAGGGACCTCCCTTACAGCAGCATCCTCTCTGTGCAGCTGGGCTCGTGGGCTGTGCGGGCCTGTCTGTGTGTGTCCTGGGCCGGGGACCTTAGGAGGTGAGGGATCTCATTACAGAGCCATGTGACAGGAGCGAGGAGCTTCAACCTGCCCAAACCCAGCCCCTCAGGCCTGGGCTGCCCCTACTCTCTCCAAATACTCTAAGTACCTTTTATGTGCCCTGCTAGTACCGTATGTAAACTCACGTCCTTTGCATTCTACGCACCTTAAACACGTGTGTTCTGTGCATACGGTATGTCAACACATTTTGCTAACATTCCATACAGCATGCACTTGTATCTCATGTGCATGCTGTATACGAATAGGGTCTCTGCACTCTGCAGCACGCACAAGTGTGTTGAGCTCACACTGTGTGTATACATGTGTGTTCTCGGAACTCTGGGCACCGTGTATGCTTGTGTGATCGGCACATGCTGTATGTAAACATGGCAGAGTGTGTTCTGCTGCTCAACATAAGCCTTGCCCTTTCCAAGAGGCGGGCATCGCCTCTCCCTGGCTCAAGGCGGGTGAAACACGATACGTCCCTTCTCAAATGAGAAAGGACTCTGTGCATTGATCTGCAATTGTTTTCACGAAAAATTGGTCTTTTCCCTGGCTTTTGACCCGAGAAGTCTATTCAGCTTTCAGGAGATTCCCCTGCTATTATTTCCACATACACAAGTATGTGACGTCATCTAATTGACACTGAACCCATCCGAGTCTGGTGTGAGCGCAGACTGACTGCTTGAGTCTGGTGCAAGCAGGGGGCACGCGCAGACTGGCCTTCACGAGCCTAGTGCAAGCAGCGCTGCTATGATGGCGCCTGAGAAACTCACGATAAGCCAGTGTTGCAGAAAGCACAGTGGGGCCGGAGCAGTGTCAGGGTCTCTAAAGGCAGAAGGGCTGGGGGGAAGTCATTCACATGTCAGAGGGGACTGAGCATCTGCAGTACTTCCAACATGCGGAACAAGTTACTATTAATAACTACTGTAGTGTAGCTCCTATTTCCCTAATAGGCTCTGAGCATTGGAATAATATATCCTATAGGTTTGACATAGGACTAAGGTCAGTATGTCCCTATCGAGTATATTAAACTTAATTACTTGTGCCAGCTAGCTCAGAGGCCACTAGAAACTCCTTGACAACAAGAAGGGAGTAGTTTCTGGCAGCCGCAAAACATGACCACTGTGTTTCCCTTTTAGAATCAGAACGTGTCCCAGAGTCGTGGAAACAATAGATAACTATTTCACTCAGCTCAGTCGTGCATGCTTAGTTTTCTCCAAGTTACACAGAAAGAAATAGACGGGCGTTTCAATAAAGGATTTATTGAACAGTCTTGTTTCTGGTGTAAGTAAAATGTGCTGTTACGATCACAAGACAGTATGCGAGGTAAATAATGTACAGTGTGAGCAGTAGAAATAAATAATACTGCGATAGCATTATCTTTTAGTGCATATGTATTTACATAAATAACACAGACTAAAAATGCGAGTACTCATACGATGCGTTGCTAAGCTAGTTCTACCCCAATGTACCTAACCTAAGTGTAGGGAGAGGTATGAAGTAGGTGAAGTATTCCTTACTATGGTATACTAAGAGTATGTTAAGTCTAGTATGCCTAGTATGCCTAGTATGCTTAGTATGCCAAGAGTCCCTCTAGGTTCTTGTCAGCTCCATACCTGAAGAATGAGAGAGGTAGGAATCTCTTTGCCAGACTCGAACTCCAACACCCCGCAAGGGAAGTCAGATCACTGGAAGCTGGACTCTCTGCGTGCAGGGATGACAGCGTCTTCTCAGTGCGTCAGGCCGGGAAACGGGTTCCTCTGAAGTCGAGGTCTCCTCTGGTTTACAGGGGCTAGGGAAGGTATATTTATAACCTGAGAGCACCTAAGAATGTTAGTATTGACGTGAGTTGGACAGCGAAAGACGTCATGAATGAACCCCCTAAGGAATAATGGTTCATGCATAATATATGAGTCCTTGAAGAAATCAATAGTCCTGGACTAGGGAAACTCCCGCAGCCTAAGGGTCTGTTCTTCATGAACTCGTTGTGATGTTAGGGTGGACGAATGTCAGAGACCATGCCTGTATTTGGAGTGCACGGTTTAATGCCTAAATAAGGGCTGGGATTTTATGCCTATATAAGGGCAGGGCGAATTGTGCCTATATAAGGACATGATACTGGAAAGCCCGTTTATGGATACCCTAAGAGGAATACAACACTACGTCCACACTTAATGACTAAAACTGCATCGTGTGGAGTGACACTCATTTCAAAAGAAGACATACATTTTAAATACAAGTCAGAACGAAGTTAGTGCTACATATTTAAAGTGGCATCCCCAAAATGTAAAGTGGGTGCTATCCAAGCAACAAAGTGGAGCTCCGATTTCTATAAAGATTGTCAGCGAACCATCAGTAGTAACCAACCGACTGAAACACTCACAAGGAAAACACGTTTTCACTCCTCAGATCCAGCACTTTAAGACCAGTTTCTAAATATACTTTTCTAGAAAAAAAAAGAAAAGCAAAAAACTGCAGGTGATCAAGAGTGGGCATAAGTAAAAGGAAAACAAGATCCGGTGGACTAGTAATTCGGGTTTAGACTAGTTGAATGCAGACTCCTCCCCACCTCTTGAAGAATGTCCAGACTACTGCAACTTTAGTAAAAAAAGTTTTTCTTGTCACACTTATTGGATGCAAAATGTATACTGAAATGAAAACAGCGTTTATGAGGTTAACACTGACATCCCATTAAACCCTGGAAAACAGTCTATAGACCAGACTAACGTCCATTACTGCAAGCATCTAGACCTCCCTCAGGCTCCCATATGGGGATGTAACTGAGCAGTGACCAATCCCGGATGGACTTGCCCCTATGGGGCCTCTTACTCTGTGGACGGTAAAGGTCTCAAAACGGGTCGGTAGGATGCCCACCTCTTTCCAAGTCATCACAGACACACTGTGTCTAGTCCTGAACTTTCTTGTGATCACCTAACACACTCTGGGTGTTATGGTCTTTCTCTGCTTTCATTGAACTAATTAGACTAACATATCTGAAATCAAATAATTTGTAGGGATACTTTCAGGGCTGAAGACAGTCCATAATGATCTGGAGTGACTTGATTCCATGCTAGCCTGGGCATAAGCCTCAATATGTACATGAAAGGAGAGGCCAACACCCTGGCGCACTGTCGGAAGAATGTATGCAAGTTATTCATCTTCAATAACCAGAGCTTAGTTTTTTTGTTTTTTTAAAATGATAAAAAATAAGTGCAGTAAAAAAGGATAAAAAGTAAGTGCAGGGACCGAAAGTATTTCTAAGGAGTCTGTCACCAGCCCTGCCAAATGCTGTGGTTATCGCATACCAATGTAGCATCTTTTTGCTTCCACCACATGCCACTTTCTTCCACCACCCTTCACATCCTGTCTCTTTATCTTACTTTTGCAGGCTGTTTTTCATCTCAGATTTCTCCCTTTGTCACTGTTTTCCCATATTTTGCTTCCTCCTTCTTTCTCCAAATTCTCTTTTGCTCTTTCTTGCTCTCAGTCAAAATCTGATGATGCAAAATAAGTTCCAGTCCCCAAAATTGAGTAGCAATGCCAAACGACCTGCAGCCACCTGCACAAATTAAGAACTAGCTATAACTGTACATGTATTATGATTTAAATCAAAAGAGTGATATTAGAAGATTGGTACAGCACCTAACAAATGTACTTCCCTCACACGACCAAAAAGAGGACCCGAAACAAAATACACCAAAATTATAATAATGTTTGACAGTCATGCTCGGCACCAACCATCTGAAAGAAGCATTGGCATAGCCAATAGGTCTCGCCTTTGGGACCTTATAAGTGTTTAGACATGCAACAGTTGATGTTGTTGCACCAAGGATATTGTGCTGGATAACTAAACACTTATAAGGTCCCAAAGGCGAGACCTATTGGCTATGCCAATGCTTGTTTAAATAGGTTGGCCCCGGGAGATGGGGTCCCGGGACCCAAAAGCACCAAGGGAAGGGAGGCCACACAGCCCCCTTTCCTAAATAAAAAAAAAATAGAGGAACTGGCAACTCGCCGGAAACTCCGCCCTCTTTCACCTCTACTCTGCAAATGCACCTCCTGGCACACTGGTGGTGGGGGGGATGAGGTCCCTTTCTGTCCAGAGGATCTCAGGACTAAAGTGGGCTTCATCCCCCAAGCAGCAGTGCGCCAGGAGGCGTGTTTGCAGAGTGGTGTAAAAATGCGGTGTGGCCTCTGACTACCTCTCAGCAATCTAGCTGTGTGGGGCTTACTGGAGGTAACAGGAGGGCTAGTTGGCCCCCAGGGTCCCTCAAGAGGCAAGGGGACTTCATCCCCAACCAAGAGCATGCCAGGAGGCGCGTTTGCAGAGTGGATGAGAAAGGGGGCGTGGCCTGCGACCACCTCTCAGCAATCCCACTGTGTGACTTACTGGAGATAAAAGGTAGGCTAGTTGGCCTCTAAGGCAACCCAGCAGTGAAGGGGACTGCATCCCCCAACCAAGAGCATGCCAGGAGGTGTGTTTACAGAGTGGTGGACAAAGGGGGCGTGGCCTGGTATCACAGCTCAGCAATCCTGATGCGTGGACTTACTGGAGGTAATAGGAGGGGTAGTTGGCCCGCAAGGATGTCCTTGGGGGCCAACTACCCCTCCTGTTACCTCTAGTAAGTCCCACGCAGTGGGATTGCTAAGAGGTTTATGGAGGCCACACCCCCTTTCTCCACTACTCTGCAAACGTGCCTCGTGGCGTACTTCTGGTTGGGGGATGAAGTCCACTTTACTCCTGAGGGATCCTGGGGGCCAAGAAGCCCTCCTGGTACCTCCTGTAAGTCCTATTTAACAGAATTCCTGAGAGCTGGTTCCAGTGACTGAGTGTTTTTTAAAAGTGTATGGGTGTTTAATATATATACCAAGATGTATTGGTGAATAAGTGGGTTTATGAGTGACTGTATGGATGACTCAGTGAGTGTGTGACTGACTGTATAAGTGAGTGATTAGGTGTCTCAGTGAATGTATGGGTGAGTGACTGGTTGTATGAATGTGTGTATCTGTCTGTCAGTTAATGTCTAAGTGGGTGTATGAGTGTGTTAGTGGGTATGTGAATGGCTATATAAGTGATTGATTGGTTGTTTGGCTACGTCTATGTTGTCTGGGTGTGTGTGTGGGTGAAGAGGTGTGTGACTGCCTATATGGATCAGTGAGTGGGTGAGTCAGTGGCTATATACGGTACTGTTGCGTGTGTGAAAAGTTGTATGAGTGATTGAGTGTCTATGGCTGTGTCGGTAATTGAGTGCATGTGTCAGTATGGGTGAGTAACCGAGTATGTGAAAGGCAGTATACATGAGTGATGGGGTATATGAGTGACTGTATGCGCGAGTGAGTGAATGTGAGAGTGGCTATCTAATATAATATTTAGATTTTTTTATTTCTATATAGATGAGTGCATGCTTCTGTCATTGACTGTATAGCTGAGTGAGTATGTGTTCCTATTTCTATGAGTAAGTAAGTGTGTGGGTGTGTAACTGTTTGGGTGAGTAAGTGGCTGTATAATTGACAGTATGGGTGAGTGTCTAGGTGTGAGTAGTTTTATGGGTGACTCAGTGTGTCAGCGCCTGTATGCCTGTATGAGTGGATATGTCAATAGCTGTATTAGTGAGTGAGTGGGTCTATGAGTGGCAGTATGGGTGAGCGAGTGGATGTGTGTATAGATCAATGAATCAGTGAGTGGGTTTATTAGTACTGGTATGGCTTTGTGAATGGGTTTGTGAATGGTTGTGTGGGAGCGGCAGTGGGTGTATAAAAGATTCTACAGTGGTGTGAGTGGTTGCGTCTTAGGAAACATGGTGAGACTTACAACAGTGACATAGGAAGGGTTGCTGTTTTATATTTGGCTAGGCACAACATTCTGAGCAGTCAGTGAATAGTGAAGCTGCCAGAGAAAAGTGAGTGCAAGGATAGTGTTTGAATAATTGCCTCTTTCTGCACCTCTCTTGCCTCTTTCTGCACCTCTCTGCTTCTTTCTGCACCTCTCTTGCTTCTTTCTGCACTTCTCTTGCTTCTTTTGGCACCTCTCTTGCCTTTTTCTGCACCTATCTTGCCTGTTTCTGCACCTCTCTTGCTTCTTTCTGCACCTCACTCTCTTATTTCTGCACTACTCTTGCTTCTTTCTGCGCCTTTCTTCCTCTTTCTGCGCCTTTCTTCCTCTTTCAGCACCTTTCTTCTTCTTTCTATACCTCTCTTGCTTCTTTCTGAACCTCTCTTGCTTCTTTCTGCACCTCTCTTTCTTCTTTCTGAACCTCTTGCTTTTTTCTGCACCTCTCCTGCTTCTTTCTGCACCTCTCGTGCTTCTTTCTGCACCTCTCGTGCTTCTTTCTGAACCTCTTGCTTTTTTCTGCACCTCTCCTGCCTCTTTCATCACTTCTCTTGCTTCTTTCTGCACTTCTTTTGCTTCTTCCTGTGCCTTTCTTCCTCTTTCAGCACCTTTCTTCTTCTTTCTATACCTCTCTTCCTTCTTTCTGCACTTCCCTTGCCTCTTTCTGCATCTCTCTTGTCCTTTTCTGCACCTCTCTTGGCTCTTTCTGCACCTCACTTGCTTCTTTCTGCACCTTTCTTGCTTCTTTCTGCACTTCTCTTGCTTCTTTCTATACATCTCTTGCCTCTTTCTGCATCTCTCGTGCTTCTTTCTGCACCTCTCTTGCTTCTTTCTGCACTTCTCTTCCTTCTGTCTGCACTTCTCTTGCTTCTTTTTGTGCCTTTCTTCCTCTTTCTGCACCTTTCTTCCTCTTTCTGCAGTTCTCTTGCTTCTTTCTGCAGTTCTCTTGCCTCTTTCTGTACCTCTCTTGCTTCTTTCTGCAGGCCTCTTTCTGCACTTCTCTTGCCTCTTTCTGCACCTATCCTACCTCTTTCTGCACTTCTATTGCCTCTTTCTGTACCTCTCTTGCTTCTTTCTGTACCTCTCTTGCTTATTTCTGCGCTTTTCTTCCTCTTTCTGCTCCTTTCTTCCTCATTCGGCACCTTTATTCTTTTTTCCTGTACTTCTCTTCTTTCTGCACTTCTCTTGCTTCTTTCTGCAGTTCTCTTGCCTCTTTCTGCACCTCTCTTGCTTCTTTCTGCAGTTCTCTTGCCTCTTTCTCCACTTCTCTTGCTTCTTTCTGTACCTCTCTTGCTTCTTTCGGCACCTCACTTGCTTCTTTCTGTACCTCTCTTGCTTCTTTCTGTACCTCTCTTGCTTCTTTCTGCACCCATCTTGCTTCTTTCTGCACATCTCCTGCTTCTTTCTGCACTTCTTTTGCCTCTTTCTACACCTCTCTTTCCTCTTTCTGCACCTCTCTTGCCTTTCTGCACCTCTCTTTCCTCTTTCTGCACCTCTCTTGCTTCTTTCTGTACTTCTCTTCTCTTCCTTCTTTCTGCACTTCTCTTGCTTCTTTCTGCACCTTTCTTCTTCTTTATGCACCTTTCTTCCTATTTCTGCACCTTTCTGCAGTTCTCTTGCTTCTTTCTGCAGTTCTCTTGCATCTTTCTGCACCTCTCATGCTTTTTTCTGCACTTCTCTTGCTTTTTTCTGCACCTCTCTTGCCTCTTTCTTCACTTCTCTTGCCTTTTTCTGCACCTCTTGCTTCTTTCTGTACCTCTCTTGCTTCTTTCTGCACCTTTCCTGCTTCTTTGTGAACCTCTCTTGCCTCTTTCTGCACATCCCTTTCCTCTTTCTGCACCTCTTTTTCCTCCTTCTCCACAACACTCTTCTTTCTGCATCTCTCTTGCTTCTTTCTCTAATTCTCTTCCTTCTTTCTGAACTTCTCTTGCTTCTTTCTGCGCATTTCTTCCTCTTTCTGCACCTTTCTTCCTCTTTATGCACTTCTCTTGCCTCTTTCTGCACCTCTCTTGCTTCTTTCTGCACCTCTCTTGCTTCTTTCTGCACTTCTCTTGCTTCTTTCTGCACTTCTCTTGCCTCTTTCTGCACTTCTCTTGCCTCTTTCTGCACCTCTCTTGCCTTTTTCTGCACCTCTTTTGCTTCTGTATGCACCTCTCTTGCCTCTTTCTGCACCTCTTTCCTCTTTCTTTACCTCTCTTGCCTTTCTCTGACCCACTCTTCTTTCTGCACCTTTCTGTACTTCTTTTCCTTCTGTCTGCCCTTTCCTTGCTTCTTTCTGTGCCTTTCTTCCTCTTTCTGCACCTTTCTTCTTCTTTCTGCAGTTCTCTTGCATCTTTCTGCACCTCTCTGGCTTTTGTCTGCACTTCTCTTGCCCTTTTCTGCACCTCTCTTGCTTCTTTCTGAACGTTTCTTGCTTCTTTCTGCACCTCTCTTGCTTCTTTCTGAACCTCTCTTGCCTTTTTCTGCACCTCTCCTGCCTCTTTCACCACTTCTCTTGCTTCTTTCTGCACTTCTTTTGCTTCTTCCTGTGCCTTGCTTCCTCTTTCAGCACCTTTCTTCTTCTTTCTATACCTCTCTTGCTTCTTCCTGCACTCCCCTGGCCTCTTTCTGTATCTCTCTTGTCTTTTTCTGCACCTCTCTTGCCTATTTCTGCACCTCACTTGCTTCTTTCTGCACCTCTCTTGCTTCTTTCTGCACTTCTCTTGCTTCTTTCTGTACTTCTCTTGCCTCTTTCAGCACATCTCTTGCTTCTGTATGCACCTCTCTTGCCTCTTTCTGCACCTCTCCTGCCTCTTTCTGACCTCTTTCCTCTTTCTTCACCTCTCTTGCCTTTCTCTACCCCACTCTTCTTTCTGCACCTCTCTTGGTTCTTTCTGTAATTCTTTTCCTTCTTTCTGCCCTTCCCTTGCTTCTTTCTGTGCCTTTCTTCCTCTTTCTCCACCTTTCTTCTGATTTCTGCAGTTCTCTTGCTTCTTTCTACAGTTCTCTTGCATCTTTCTGCACCTCTCTTGCTTTTTTCTGCACTTCTCTTGCCCTTTTCTGGACCTCTCTTGCTTCTTTCTGAACCTCTCTTGCTTCTTTCTGAACCTCTCTTGCTTTTTTCTGCACCTCTTCTCCTTCTTTCTGCACCTCTCGTGCTTCTTTCTGAACCTCTCTTGCTTTTTTCTGCACCTCTCCTGCCTCTTTCATCACTTCTCCTGCTAATTTCTGTACTTCTTTTGCTTCTTCCTGTGCCTTTCTTCCTCTTTCAGCACCTTTCTTCTTCTTTCTATACCTCTCTTGCTTCTTTCTTCACTCCCCTTGCCTCTTTCTGTACCTCTCTTGACCTTTTCTGCACCTCTCTTGCCTCTTTCTGCACCTCACTTGCTTCTTTCTGCACCTTTCTTGCTTCTTTCTGCACTTCTCTTGATTCTTTCTATACTTCTCTTGCCTCTTTCTGCCTCTCTCGTGCTTCTTTCTGCACCTCTTGCTTCTTTCTGCACTTCTCTTCCTTCTTTCTGCACTTCTCTTGCCTCTTTTTGTGCCTTTCTTCCTCTTTCTGCACCTTTCTTCCTCTTTCTGCACCGTTCTTCCTCTTTCTGCAGTTCTCTTGCTTCTTTCTACAGTTCTCTTGCATCTTTCTGCACCTCTCTGGCTTTTTTCTGCACTTCTCTTGCCCTTTTCTGGACCTCTCTTGCTTCTTTCTGCACCTCACTTGCTTCTTTCTGCACCTTTCTTGCTTCTTTCTGCACTTCTCTTGATTCTTTCTATACTTCTCTTGCCTCTTTCTGCATCTCTCGTGCTTCTTTCTGCACCTCTTGCTTCTTTCTGCACTTCTCTTCCTTCTTTCTGCACTTCTCTTGCTTCTTTTTGTGCCTTTCTTCCTCTTTCTGCACCTTTCTTCCTCTTTCTGCACCTCTCTTGCCTCTTTCTTCACCTGTCTTGCCTCTTTCTGCACCTCTCGCCTCTTTCTGCACATCCCTTTCCTCTTTCTGCACCTGTCTTCCCTCTTTCTCCACCCCACTCTTCTTTCTGCACCTCTCTTACTTCTTTCTGTACCTCTGTTCCTTCTTTCTGCACTTCTCTTGCTTCTTTCTGCACCTTTCTACTTTCTGCATTTCTCTTGCTTCTTTCTGTACTTCTCTTCCTTCTTTCTGCACTTCTCTTGCTTCTTTCTGTGCCTTTCTTCTTCTTTCTGCACATTTCTTCCTCTTTCTGCACCTTTCTTCCTCTTTATGCACTTCTCTTGCTTCTTTCTGCACTTCTCTTGCCTCTTTCTGCACTTCTCTTGCCTCTTTCTGCATCTCTCTTGCTTCTTTCTGCACTTCTCTTGCTTCTTTCTGCACTTCTCTTGCCTCTTTCTGCACTTCACTTACCTCTTTATGCACCTCTCTTGCCTCTTTCTGCACCTCTCTTGCTTCTGTATGCACCTCTCTTGCCTCTTTCTTCACCTCTCTTGCCTTTCTCTGCCCCACTCTTCTTTCTGTACCTCTCTTGGTTCTTTCTGTACTTTTTTTCTTTCTTTCTGCCCTTCCCTTGCTTCTTTCTGTGTCTTTCTTCCTCTTTCTGTACCTTTCTTCTTCTTTCTGCAGTTCTCTTGCTTCTGTCTACAGTTCTCTTGCATCTTTCTGCACCTCTCTGGCTTTTGTCTGCACTTCTCTTGCCCTTTTCTGCACCTCTCATGCTTCTTTCTGAACCTGTCTTGCTTCTTTCTGCACCTCTCTTGCTTCTTTCTGAACCTCTCTTGCCTTTTTCTGCACCTCTCCTGCCTCTTTCATCACTTCTTTTGCTTCTTTCTGCACTTCTTTTGCTTCTTCCTGTGCCTTTCTTCCTCTTTCAGCACCTTTCTTCTTCTTTCTATACCTCTCTTGCTTCTTTCTGCACTCCCCTTGACTCTTTCTGTACCTCTATTGTCTTTTTCTGCACCTCTCTTGCCTCTTTCTGCACCTCTCTTGCTTCTTTCTGCACTTCTCTTGCTTCTTTCTGTACTTCTCTTGCCTCTTTCAGCACCTCTCTTGCTTCTGTATGCACCTCTCTTGCCTCTTTCTGCACCTCTCCTGCCTCTTTCTGACCTCTTTCCTCTTTCTTCACCTCTCTTGCCTTTCTCTACCCCACTCTTCTTTCTGCACCTCTCTTGGTTCTTTCTGAAACTTCTTTTCCTTCTTTCTGCCCTTCCCTTGCTTCTTTCTGTGCCTTTCTTCCTCTTTTTCCACCTTTCTTCTTCTTTCTGCAGTTCTCTTGCTTCATTCTACAGTTCTCTTGCATCTTTCTGCACCTCTCTGGCTTTTTTCTGCACTTCTCTTGCCCTTTTCTGGACCTCTCTTGCTTCTTTCTGAACCTCTCTTGCTTCTTTCTGCACCTCTCTTGCTTTTTTCTGAACCTCTCTTGCTTTTTTCTGCATCTTTCGTGCTTCTTTCTGCACCTCTTGTGCTTCTTTCTGAACCTCTCTCGCTTTTTTCTGCACCTCACCTGCCTCTTTCATCACTTCTCCTGCTTCTTTCTGCACTTCTTTTGCTTCTTCCTGTGCCTTTCTTCCTCTTTCAGCACCTTTCTTCTTCTTTCTATATACCTCTCTTGCTTCTTTCTGCACTCCCCTTGCCTCTTTCTGTACCTCTCGTCCTTTTCTGCACCTCTCTTGCCTCTTTCTGCACCTCACTTGCTTCTTTCTGCACCTCTCGTGCTTCTTTCTGCACCTCTCGTGCTTCTTTCTGCACCTCTCTTGCTTCTTTCTGCACTTCTCTTCCTTCTTTCTGCACTTCTCTTCCTTCTTTTTGTGCCTTTCTTCCTCTTTCTGCACCTTTCTTCCTCTTTCTGCAGTTCTCTTGCTTCCTCTTTCTGCAGTTCTCTTGCTTCTTTCTGCGGTTCTCTTGCCTCTTTCTGCACCTCTCTTGCTTCTTTCTGCAGTTCTCATGCCTCTTTCTGCACTTCTCTTGCTTTTTTCTGTACCTCTCTTGCTTCTTTCTGCACCTCTCTTGCTTCTTTCTGCACTTCTCTTGCCTCTTTCTGTACCTATCCTACCTCTTACTGCACTTCTCTTGCCTCTTTCTGTACCTCTCTTGCTTCTTTCTGTACCTCTCTTGCTTCTTTCTGCGCTTTTATTCCTCTTTCTGCTCCTTTCTTCCTCATTTGGCACCTTTCTTCTTTTTTTCCTGCACTTCTCTTCTTTCTGCACTTCTCTTGCCTCTATCTGTACCTCTATTGTCCCTTTCTGCACCTCTTCCCTCTTTCTGTACCTCTTCCCTCTTTCTCCACCCCACTCTTCTTTCTGCACCTCTCTTGCTTCTTTCTGTACTTCTCTTCCTTCTTTCTGCACTTCTCTTGCTTCTTCCTGCACCTATCTTCTTCTTTCTGCACCTTTCTTCCTATTTCTGCACCTCTCTTCCTCTTTCTGCAGTTATCTTGCTTCTTTCTGCAGTTCTCTTGCCTCTTTCTGCACTTCTCTTGCCTTTTTCTGCACCTCTTGCTTCTTTCTGTACCTCTCTTGCTTCTTTCTGCACCTCTTGCTTCTTTCTGAACCTCTCTTGCCTCTTTCTGCACATCCCTTTCCTCTTTCTGCACCTCTTTTGCCTCCTTCTCCACAACACTATTCTTTCTGCAGCTCTCTTGCTTCTTTCTGTACCTCTCTTGCTTCTTTCTGAACTTCTCTTCCTTCTTTCTGCACTTCTCTTGATTCTGTCTGTGCATTTCTTCCTCTTTCTGTACCTTTCTTCCTCTTTATGCACTTCTCTTGCTTCTTTCTGCACTTCTCTTGCCTCTTTCTGTACTTCTCTTACCTCTTTCTGCACCTCTCTTGCTTCTTTCTGCACTTATCTTGCTTCTTTCTGCACTTCTCTTGCCTCTTTCTGCACTTCTCTTGCCTCTTTCTGCACCTCTCTTGCCTCTTTCTGCACCTCTCTTGCTTCTTTCTGCACCTCTCTTGCCTCTTTCTGCACCTGTCTTGCCTCTTTCTGCACCTCTTTCCTCTTTCTTCACCTCCGTTGCCTTTCTCTGCCCCACTCTTCTTTCTGCACCTGTCTTGGTTCTTTCTGTACTTCTTTTCCTTCTTTCTACCCTTCCCTTGCTTCTTTCTGTGCCTTTCTTCCTCTTTCTGCACCTTTCTTCTTCTTTCTGCAGTTCTCTTGCTTCTTTCTACAGTTCTCTTGCATCTTTCTGCACCTCTCTGGCTTTTGTCTGCACTTCTCATGCCCTTTTCTGCACCTCTCTTGCTTCTTTCTGAACCTCTCTTGCTTCTTTCTGCACCTCTCTTGCTTCTTTCTGAACCTCTCTTGCTTTTTTCTGCACCTCTCCTGCCTCTTTCATCACTTCTCTTGCTTCTTTCTGCACTTCTTTTGCTTCTTCCTGTGCCTTTCTTCCTCTTTCAGCACCTTCCTTCTTCTTTCTATACCTCTCTTGCTTCTTTCTGCACTCCCCTTGCCTCTTTCTGTACCTATCGTCTTTTTCTGCACCTCTCTTGCCTCTTTCTGCACCTCACTTGCTTCTTTCTGCACCTCTCTTGCTTCTTTCTGCACTTCTCTTGCTTCTTTCTGTACTTCTCTTGCCTCTTTCAGCACCTCTCTTGCTTCTGTATGCACCTCTCTTGCCTCTTTCTGCACCTCTCCTGCCTCTTTCTGACCTCTTTCCTCTTTCTTCACCTCTCTTGCCTTTCTCTACCCCACTCTTCTTTCTGCACCTCTCTTGGTTCTTTCTGTAATTCTTTTCCTTCTTTCTGCCCTTCCCGTGCTTCTTTCTGTGCCTTTCTTCCTCTTTCTCCACCTTTCTTCTGATTTCTGCAGTTCTCTTGCTTCTTTCTACAGTTCTCTTGCATCTTTCTGCACCTCTCTTGCTTTTTTCTGCACTTCTCTTGCACTATTCTGCACCTCTCTTGCCTCTTTCTGCACCTCTCTTGCCTCTTTCTGCACCTCTCTTGCTTCTTTCTGTACCTTTCTTCCTCTTACTGCACCTTTCTTCCTCTTTCTGCACTTTTCTTGCTTCTTTCTGCACTTCTATTGCCTCTTTCTGCACCTCTTTTGCCTCTTTCTGTACCTCTCTTGCCTCTTTCTGCACATCTCTTGCTTCTTTCTGCACCTCTCTTGCTTCTTTCTGCACTCCTCCTGCTTTTTTCTGCACCTCTCTTGTCTCTTTCTGCACCTCTCTTCCCTCTTTCTCCACCCCACTCTTCTTTCTGCACCTCTCTTGCTTCTTTCTGTACTTCTTTTCCTTCTTTCTGCACTTCTCTTGCTTATTTCTGTGCCTTTCTTCTTCTTCCTGCACCTTTCTTCCTATTTCTGCACCTTTCTTCCTCTTTCTGCAGCTCTCTTGCATCTTTCTGCACCTCTCTTGCTTCTTTCTGCACTTCTCTTGCATCTTTCTGCACCTCTCTTGCCTCTTTCTGCACTTCTCTTGCCTTTTTCTGCACCTCTTGCTTCTTTCTGCACCTCTCTTGCTTCTTTCTGCACCTCTTGCTTCTTTCTGAACCTCTCCTGCCTCTTTCTGCACATCCCTTTCCTCTTTCTGCACCTCTCTTGTTGCTTCCTGCACCTCTTTCTGCACCTTTCTGCCTCTTTCTGCACCTCTCCTGCTTCTTACTGCACTTTTATTGCTTCTTTCTGCACTCGTTTGCCTCTTTCTGCACTTCTCTTGCCTCTTTCTGCACTTCTCTTGCCTCTTTCTGTACTTTACTTGCCTCTTTCTGCACATCTCTTGCTTCTTTCTGTACCTCTCTTCCCTCTTTCTGCACCTCCCTTGCTTCTTTCTGCACCTTTCTTCCTCTTTCTGCACTTTTCTTGCTTCTTTCTGCACTTCTCTTGCCTCTTTCTGCACCTCTCTTGCCTCTTTCTGTACCTCTCTTGCCTCTTTCTGCACATCTCTTGCTTCTTTCTGCACCTCTCTTGCTTCTTTCTGCACTTCTCCTGCTTCTTTCTGTACTTCTCTTGCCTCTTTCTGCACCTCTCTTGTCTCTTTCTGCAACTCTCTTGCTTCTTTCTCTACCTCTCTTGCCTTTCTGCACCTCTTTCCTCTTTCTGCACCTCTCTTCCCTCTTTCTCCACCCCACTCTTCTTTCTGCACCTCTCTTGCTTCTTTCTGTACTTCTTTTCCTTCTTTCTGCACTTCTCTTGCTTATTTCTGTGCCTTTCTTCTTCTTCCTGCACCTTTCTTCCTATTTCTGCACCTTTCTTCCTCTTTCTGCAGCTCTCTTGCATCTTTCTGCACCTCTCTTGCCTCTTTCTGCACTTCTCTTGCCTTTTTCTGCACCTCTTGCTTCTTTCTGCACCTCTCTTGCTTCTTTCTGCACCTCTTGCTTCTTTCTGAACCTCTCCTGCCTCTTTCTGCACATCCCTTTCCTCTTTCTGCACCTCTCTTGTTTCTTCCTGCACCTCTTTCTGCACCTTTCTTCCTCTTTCTGCACCTCTCCTGCTTCTTACTGCACTTTTCTTGCTTCTTTCTGCACTCGTTTGCCTCTTTCTGCACTTCTCTTGCCTCTTTCTGCACTTCTCTTGCCTCTTTCTGTACTTTACTTGCCTCTTTCTGCACATCTCTTGCTTCTTTCTGTACCTCTCTTCCCTCTTTCTGCACCTCCCTTGCTTCTTTCTGTACCTTTCTTCCTCTTTCTGCACCTTTCTTCCTCTTTCTGCACTTTTCTTGCTTCTTTCTGCACTTCTCTTGCCTCTTTCTGCACCTCTCTTGCCTCTTTCTGTACCTCTCTTGCCTTTCTGCACCTCTTTCCTCTTTCTGCACCTCTCTTCACTCTTTCTCCACCTCACTCTTCTTTCTGCACCTCTCTTGCTTCTTTCTGTACTTCTTTTCCTTCTTTCTGCACTTCTCTTGCTTCTTTCTGTGCCTTTCTTCTTCTTTCTGCACCTTTCTTCCTATTTCTGCACCTTTCTTCCTCTTTCTGCAGTTCTCTTGCATCTTTCTGTACCTCTCTTGCTTTTTTCTGCACTTCTCTTGCATCTTTCTGCACTTCTCTTGCCTTTTTCTGCACCTCTCTTGCTTCTTTCTGAACCTCTCCTGCCTCTTTCTGCACATCCCTTTCCTCTTTCTGCACCTCTTTTGCCTCCTTCTCACCAACACTCTTCTTTCTGCATCTCTTGCTTCTTTCTGTACTTCTCTTCCTTCTTTCTGCACTTCTCTTGCTTCTTTCTGCGCCTTTCTTCTTCTTTCTGCGCCTTTCTTCCTCTTTCTGTGCCTATCTTCCTCTTTCTGCACTTCTCTTGCTTCTTTCTGCACTTCTCTTGCCTCTTTCTGCACTTCTCTTGCCTCTTTCTGCACCTCTCTTGCTTCTTTCTGCACTTCTCTTGCTTCTTTCTGCACTTCTCTTGCCTCTTTCTGCACTTCTCTTGCCTCTTTATGCACCTCTCTTGCCTCTTTCTGCACCTCTCTTGCCTTTCTCTACCCCACTCTTCTTTCTGCACCTCTCTTGGTTCTTTCTGCACTTCTCTTGCCTCTTTCTGCACCTCTCCTACCTCTTTCTGCACTTCTCTTGCCTCTTTCTGTGCCTCTCTTGCTTCTTTCTGTACCTCTCTTGCTTATTTCTGTGCCTTTCTTCCTCTTTCTGCACTTTTCTTCCTCATTCTGCTCCTTTCTTCTTTTTTTTCTGCACTTCTCTTCTTTCTGCACTTCTCTTGCCTCTTTCTGTACCTCTCTTGTCTCTTTCTGCACCTCTCTTGCCTCTTTCTGCACGTCTCTTGCTTCTTTCGGCACCTCACTTGCTTCTTTCGGCACCTCACTTGCTTCTTTCTGTACCTCTCTTGCTTCTTTCTGCACCTATCTTGCTTCTTTCTGCATATCTCCTGCTTCTTTCTGCACTTCTTTTGCCTCTTTCTACACCTCTCTTGCCTCTTTCTGCACCTCTTGCTTCTTTCTGCTCCTCTCTTGCTTCTTTCTGCAACTCTCTTTCCTCTTTCTGCACCTCTCTACCTATTTCTGTACCTTTCTTCCTCTTTCTGCAGTTCTCTTGCTTCTTTCTGCAGTTCTCTTGCATCTTTCTGCACCTATCTTGCTTTTTTCTGTACTTCTCTTGCATCTTTCTGCACATCTCTTGCCTCTTTCTGCACTTCTCTTGCCTTTTTCTGCACCTCTTGCTTCTTTCTGTACCTCTCCTGCTTCTTTCTGCACCTCTCTTGCTTCTTTCTAAACCTCTTGCCTTTCTGCACATCCCTTTCCTCTTTCTGCACCTCGTTTGCCTCCTTCTAAACAAGACTTTTCTTTCTGCATCTCTCTTGCTTCTTTCTGAACTTCTCTTCCTTCTTTCTGTACTTCTCTTGCTTCTTTCTACGTCTTTCTTCTTCTTTCTTCGTCTTTATGAGCCTTTCTTCCTATTTCTGCACTTCTCTTGATTCTTTCTGTACTTTTCTTGCCTCTTTCTGCACTTCTCTTGCCTCTTTCTGCACCTCTCTTGCTTTTCTGCACCTCACTTGCTTCTTTCTGTACCTCTCTTGCTTCTTTCTGCACTTCTCTTGCCTCTTTCTGCACTTCTCTTGCCTCTTTCTGCACTTCTCTTGCCTCTTTCTGCACCTCTCTTGCCTCTTTCTGCACCTCTCTTGCCTCTGTATGCACCTCTCTTGCCTCTTTCTGCACCTCTCTTGCCTCTTTCTACACCGCTTTCCTCTTTCTTTACCTCTCTTGCCTTTCTCTGCCCCACTCTTCTTTCTGCACCTCTCTTGGTTCTTTCTGCACCTCTCTTGCCTCTTTCTGCACCTGTCTTGCCTCTTTCTGCACCTCTTTCCTCTTTCTTCACCTCCGTTGCCTTTCGCTGCCCCACTCTTCTTTCTGCACCTGTCTTGCTTCTTTCTGCACCTCTTTTCCTTCTTTCTGCACCTTCTCTTGCTTCTTTCTGTGCCTTTCTTCCTCTTTCTGCACCTTTCTTCCTCTTTCTGCAGCACTCTTGCTTCTTTCTACACTTCTCTTGCCTCTTTCTGCACCTCTCTTGCTTCATTCTGCACATCTTGTGCCTCTTTTCTGCACCTCTCTTGCTTCTTTCTGAACCTCTCTTGCTTCTTTCTGCACCTCTGTTGCTTCTTTCTGCACCTCTCTTGCTTCTTTCTGCACCTCTCTTGCCTCTTTCATGCACTTCTCTTGCTTCTTTCTGCACTTCTCTTGCTTCTTTCTGTGCCTCTCTTGCCTCTTTCAGCAACTTCTCTTGCTTCTTTCTATACCTCTCTTGCTTCTTTCTGCACTTCCCTTGCCTCTTTCTGCACCTCTCTTGCCTCTTTCTGCACCTCTCTTGCCTCTTTCTGCACCTCATCTTGCTTCTTTCTGCACCTCTCTTGCTTCTTTCTGCACTTCTCTTGCTTCTGTATGCACCTCTCTTGCCTCTTTCTGCACCTCTCCTGCCTCTTTCTGACCTCTTTCCTCTTTCTTCACCTCTCTTGCCTTTCTCTACCCCACTCTTCTTTCTGCACCACTCTTGGTTCTTTCTGTAATACTTTTCCTTCTTTCTGCACTCCCCTTGCCTCTTTCTGTACCTCTTGTCTTTTTCTGCACCTCTCTTGCCTATTTCTGCACCTCACTTGCTTCTTTCTGCACCTCTCTTGGTTCTTTCTGCACCTCTCTTGCCTCTTTCTGCACTTCTCTTGCCTCTTTCTGTACTTTACTTGCCTCTTTCTGCACATCTCTTGCTTCTTTCTGTACCTCTCTTCCCTCTTTCTGCACCTCCCTTGCTTCTTTCTGCACCTTTCTTCCTCTTTCTGCACTTTTCTTGCTTCTTTCTGCACTTCTCTTGCCTCTTTCTGCACCTCTCTTGCCTCTTTCTGCACCTCTCTTGCCTCTTTCTGCACATCTCTTGCTTCTTTCTGCACCTCTCTTGCTTCTTTCTGCACTTCTCCTGCTTCTTTCTGTACTTCTCTTGCCTCTTTCTGCACCTCTCTTGTCTCTTTCTGCAACTCTCTTGCTTCTTTCTTCACCTCACTTGCTTCTTTCTGCACCTCTCTTCCTCTTTCTGCACCTCTCTTGCCTCTTTCTGCACCTCTCTCTTTCTTTCTGCACCTCTCTTGCCTTCTTTCTGTACCTCTCTTTCCTTCTTTCTGCACTTCTCTTGCTTATTTCTGTACCTCTCTTGCTTCTTTCTGCACCTTTCTTCCTATTTCTGCACCTTTCTTCCTCTTTCTGCAGCTCTCTTGCATCTTTCTGCACCTCTCTTGCTTCTTTCTGCACTTCTCTTGCCTCTTTCTACACCTCTCTTGCTTCTTTCTGTATGTCTCTTGCCTCTTTCTGCACCTCTTGCTTCTTTCTGCACCTCTCTTGCTTCTTTCTGCACCTCTCTTGCTTCTTTCTGCACTTCTCTTGCCTCTTTCTGCACCTCTCTTTCCTCTTTCTGCACCTCTCTTGTTTCTTCCTGCACCTCTTTCTGCACCTTTCTTCCTCTTTCTGCACCTCTCCTGCTTCTTACTGCACTTTTCTTGCTTCTTTCTGCACTCGTCTTGCCTCTTTCTGCACTTCTCTTGCCTCTTTCTGTACTTTACTTGCCTCTTTCTGCACCTCTCTTGCTTCTTTCTGTACCTCTCTTGCCTCTTTCTGCACCTCTCTTGCTTCTTTCTGCACCTTTCTTCCTCTTTCTGCACCTTTCTTCCTCTTTCTGCACTTCTCTTGCTTCTTTCTGCACTTCTCTTGCCTCTTTCTGCACCTCTCTTGCCTCTTTCTGTACCTCTCTTGCCTCTTTCTGCACCTCTCTTGCTTCTTTCTGCACCTCTCTTGCTTCTTTCTGCACTTCTCTTGCTTCTTTCTGTACTTCTCTTGCCTCTTTCTGCACCTCTCTTGTCTCTTTCTGCAACTCTCTTGCTTCTTTCTGCACCTCTCTTGCCTTTCTGCACCTCTTTCCTCTTTCTGCACCTCTCTTCCTCTTTCTGCACCTCTCTTGCTTCTTTCTGTACCTCTCTTGCTTCTTTCTGTACTTCTCTTCCTTCTTTCTGCACCTCTCACTTCTGTCTGCACCTCTCTTGCTTCTTTCTGCACCTTTCTTACTCTTTCTGCACCGCTCTTGCCTCTTTCTGAACCTCACATTCCTCTTTCTGCACCTCTCTTGCTTCTTTCTGCACCTCTCTTGCCTCTTTCTGCACTTCTCTTGCCTCTTTCTGCACCTTCTCTTGCCTCTTTCTGCACCTCTCTTGCTTCTTTCTGCACCTCTCTCTGCCTCTTTCTGCACCTCTCTTGCCTCTTTCTGCACCTCTTTGCCTCTTTCTGCACCTCTCTGCTTCTTTCTGCACTCTCTTGCTTCTTTCTGCTACTTCTCTTGCTTCTTTCTGCACCTCTCTTGCTTCTTTCTGCACCTCTCTTGCCTCTTTCTGCACTTCTCTTGCTCTCTTTCTGCACCTTTCTTGCCTCTTTCTGCACCTCTCTTGCCTCTTTCTGCACTTCTCTTGCTTCTTTCTGCACTTCTCTTGCCTCTTTCTGCACCTCTCTTGCTTCTTTCTGCACTTCTCTTGCTTCTTTCTGCACTTCTCTTGCCTCTTTCTGCACCTCTCTTGCCTCTTTCTGCACCTCTCTTGCCTCTTTCTGCACCTCTCTTCCTCTTTCTGCACCTCTCTTTGCTTCTTTCTGCACCTCTCCTGCCTCTTTCTGCACTTTTCTTGCCTCTTCCTGCACTTCTCTTTTTTCTGCACGTCTATTGCTTCTTTCTGCACCTCTCTTGCTTCTTTCTGCACCTCTCTTGCCTCTTTCTGCACTTCTCTTGCCTCTTTCTGCACCTTTCTTGCTTTCTTTCTGCACTCTCTTGCTTCTTTCTGCACTTCTCTTGCCTCTTTCTGTACCTCTCTTGCCTCTTTCTGCACCTCTCTTGCTCTCTTTCTGCACTTCTCTTGCTTCTTTCTGCACCTCTCTTGCTTCTTTCTGCACCTCTCTTGCTTCTTTCTGCACCTCTCTTGCCTCTTTCTGCACCTTTCTTCCTCTTTCTATACCTCTCTTGCTTCTTTCTGCACCTATTGTGCCTCTTTCTGCACCTTTCTGCCTCTTTCTGCACCTCTCTTGCCTCTTTCTGCACCTCTCTTGCTTCTTTCTGCACCTCTCTTGCTTCTTTCTGCACCTCTCTTGCTTCTTTCTGAACCTTTCATGCCTCTTTCTGCACTTCTCTTGCTTCTTTCTGCACTTCTCTTGCCTCTTTCTGCACCTCTCTTGCTTCTTTCTGCACTTCTCTTGCCTCTTTCTGCACCTCTCTTGCCTCTTTCTGCACTTCTCTTGCCTCTTTCTGCACCTCTTGCTTCTTTCTGTACCTCTCTTGCTTCTTTCTGCACCTCTCTTGCTTCTTTCTGCACCTCTTGCTTCTTTCTGCACTCCTCTTGCCTCTTTCTGCACCTCTCTTGCCTCTTCTGCACTTCTCTTCTTTCTGCACCTCTCTTGCCTCTTTCTGCACCTCTCTTGCTTCTTTCTGCACTTCTCTTGCTTCTTTCTGCACTTTTCTTTCCTCTTTCTTCACTTCTATTGCCTCTTTCTGCACTTCTCTTGCTTCTTTCTGTACTTCTCTTGCCTCTTTCTGCACTTCTCTTGCCTCTTTCTGCACCTCTCTTGCCTCTTTCTGCACCTCACTTGCTTCTTTCTGGACCTCTCTTGCTTCTTTCTGCACCTCTCTTCCTTCTTTCTGCACCTCTCTTGCTTCTTTCTGCATCTCTCTTGCCTCTTTCTGCACCTCTCTTGCCTCTTTCTGCACCTCTCTTGCCTCTTTCTGCACCTCTCTTGCCTCTTTCTGCACCTCTCTTGCCTCTTTCTGCACCTCTCTTGCCTCTTTCTGCACCTCTCTTGCCTCTTTCTGCACCTCTCTTGCCTCTTTCTGCACCTCTTTTGCCTCTTTCTGCACCCCTCTTGACTCTTTCTGCACCTCTCTTGCCTCTTTCTGCACCTCTCTTGCCTCTTTCTGCACCTCTCTCTTCTTTCTGCACCTCTCTTGCTTCTTTCTGCACCTCTCTTCCTCTTTCTGCACCTTCTCTTGCTTCTTTCTGCACCTCTCTTGCCTCTTTCTGCACCTTCTCTTGCCTCTTTCTGCACTCTCTCTTGCTCTCTTTCTGCACCTCTCTTGCCTCTTTCTGCACCTCTCTTGCTTCTTTCTGCACCTCTCTTGCCTCTTTCTGCACCTCTCTTGCTTCTTTCTGCACTCTCTCTTGCTTCTTTCTGCACTTCTCTTGCCTCTTTCTGCACCTCTCTTGCTTCTTTCTGCACCTCTCTTGCTTCTTTCTGCACCTCTCTTGCCTCTTTCTGCACCTCTCTTGCCTCTTTCTGCACTTCTCTTGCTTCTTTCTGCACCTCTCTTGCCTCTTTCTGCACCTCTCTTGCCTCTTTCTGCACCTCTCTTGCTTCTTTCTGCACTCTCTTGCCTCTTTCTGTACCTCTCTGCCTCTTTCTGCACCTCTCTTGCTTCTTTCTGCACTTCTCTTGCTTCTTTCTGCACCTCTCTTGCTTCTTTCTGCACTTCTCTTGCCTCTTTCTGCACCTCTCTTGCCTCTTTCTGCACCTCTCTTGCCTCTTTCTGCACCTCTCTTGCCTCTTTCTGCACCTCTCTTGCCTCTTTCTGCACCTCTCTTGCCTCTTTCTGTACCTCTCTTGCTTCTTTCTGCACCTCTCTTGCCTCTTTCTGCACTTCTCTTGCCTCTTTCTGCACCTCTCTTGCCTCTTTCTGCAGCCCTCTTCCCTCTTTCTGCACCTTTCTTGCCTCTTTCTGCACTTCTCTTGCTTCTTTCTGCACTTCTCTTGCCTCTTTCTGCACCTCTCTTGCTTCTTTCTGCACTTCTCTTGCCTCTTTCCGTACCACTCTTGCCTCTTTCTGCACCTCTGTTGCCTCTTTCTGCACCTCTCTTGCCTCTTTCTGCACCTCTCTTGCCTCTTTCTGCACTTCTCTTGCTTCTTTCTGCACTTCTCTCTTTCTGCACCTTTCTTGCCTCTTTCTGCACCTCTCTTGCTTCTTTCTGCACTTCTCTTGCTTCTTTCTGCACTCTCTTGCCTCTTTCTGCACCTCTCTTGCCTCTTTCTGCACTTCTCTTGCCTCTTTCTGTACCTCTCTTGCCTCTTTCTGCACCTCTCTTGCTTCTTTCTGTACCTCTCTTGCCTCTTTCTGCACCTCTCTTTGCTTCTTTCTGCACCTCTCTTGCCTCTTTCTGCACCTTCTTCCTCTTTCTGCACCTCTCTTGCTTCTTTCTGCACTTCTCTTGCCTCTTTCTGCACCTCTCTTGCCTCTTTCTGCACCTCTCTTGCCTTCTTTCTGCACCTCTCTTGCTTCTTTCTGCACCTCTCTTGCTTCTTTCTGCACTTCTCTTGCCTCTTTCTGCACCTCTCTTGCCTCTTTCTGCACCTCTCTTGCCTCTTTCTGCACCTCTCTTGCTTCTTTCTGCACCTCTCTTGCTTCTTTCTGCACCTCTTCTTCGTCTCTTCTTTCTGCACCTCTCTTGCTTCTTTCTGCACCTCTCTTGCTTCTTTCTGCACTTCTCTTGCCTCTTTCTGCACCTTCTCTGCCTCTTTCTGCACCTCTCTTGCCTCTTTCTGCACCTCTCTTGCCTCTTTCTGCACCTCTCTTGCCTCTTTCTGCACCTCTCTTGCTTCTTTCTGCACCTCTCTTGCCTCTTTCTGCACTTCTCTTGCTTCTTTCTGCACCTCTCTTGCTTCTTTCTGCACTTCTCTTGCCTCTTTCTGCACCTCTCTTGCCTCTTTCTGCACTCTCTCTTGCCTCTTTCTGCACCTTTCCTCTTTCTGCACTCTCTGCTTCTTTCTGCACCTCTCTTGCCTCTTTCTGCACCTCTCTTGCCTCTTTCTGCACCTCTCTTGCTTCTTTCTGCACCTCTCTTGCCTCTTTCCGCACTTCTCTTGCCTCTTTCTGCACCTCTCTTGCCTCTTTCTGTACCTCTCTTGCCTCTTTCTGCAGCTCTCTTGCTTCTTTCTGCACCTCTCTTGCCTCTTTCTGCACCTCTCTTGCCTCTTTCTGCACCTCTCTTGCCTCTTTCTGCACTTCTCTTGCCTCTTTCTGCACTCTCTCTTGCCTCTTTCTGCACCTCTCTTGCCTCTTTCTGCACCTCTCTTGCCTCTTTCTGCACCTCTCTTGCTTCTTTCTGCACTTCTCTTGCTTCTTTCTGCACTTCTCTTGCCTCTTTCTGCACCTCTCTTGCCTCTTTCTGCACTTCTCTTGCCTCTTTCTGCACCTCTCTTGCCTCTTTCTGCACCTCTCTTGCCTCTTTCTGCACCTCTCTTGCTTCTTTCTGCACCTCTCTTGCCTCTTTCTGCACTTCTCTTGCCTCTTTCTGCACTTCTCTTGCTTCTTTCTGCACCTCTCTTGCCTCTTTCTGCACCTCTCTTGCCTCTTTCTGCACCTCTCTTGCCTCTTTCTGCACCTCTCTTGCCTCTTTCTGCACCTCTCTTGCCTCTTTCTGCACCTCTCTTGCCTCTTTCTGCACTTCTCTTGCCTCTTTCTGCACTTCTCTTGCCTCTTTCTGCACCTCTCTTGCTTCTTTCTGCACCTCTCTTGCCTCTTTCTGCACCTCTCTTGCCTCTTTCTGCACCTCTCTTGCCTCTTTCTGCACCTCTCTTGCTTCTTTCTGCACCTCTCTTGCTTCTTTCTGCACCTCTCTTGCTTCTTTCTGCACCTCTCTTGCTTCTTTCTGCACCTCTCTTGCCTCTTTCTGCACCTCTCTTGCCTCTTTCTGCACCTCTCTTGCCTCTTTCTGCACCTCTCTTGCTTCTTTCTGCACTTCTCTTGCCTCTTTCTGCACCTCTCTTGCTTCTTTCTGCACCTCTCTTCTTTGCCTCTTTCTGCATCTTTCTGCACTTCTTGCCTCTTTCTGCACCTCTCTTGCCTCTTTCTGCACCTCTCTTGCTTCTTTCTGCACCTCTCTTGCTTCTTTCTGCACTTCTCTTGCCTCTTTCTGCACCTCTCTTGCCTCTTTCTGCACTTCTCTTGCCTCTTTCTGCACCTCTCTTGCTTCTTTCTGCACCTCTCTTGCCTCTTTCTGCACTTCTCTTGCCTCTTTCTGCACCTCTCTTGCCTCTTTCTGCACTCTTGCCTATTTCTGCACCTCTCTTGCTTCTTTCTACACCTCTCTTGCCTCTTTCTGCACCTCTTGCCTCTTTCTGCACCTCTCTTACCTCTTTCTGCACCTCTCTTGCCTCTTTCTGCACCTCTCTTGCTTCTTTCTGCACCTCTCTTGCTTCTTTCTGCACTTCTCTTGCTTCTTTCTGCACTTCTCTTGCTTCTTTCTGCACCTCTCTTGCCTCTTTCTGCACCTTTCTTCCTCTTTCTGCACTTCTCTTGCTTCTTTCTGCACCTCTCTTGCTTCTTTCTGCACCTCTCTTGCTTCTTTCTGCACCTCTCTTGCCTCTTTCTGCACCTCTCTTGCCTTCCTCTTTCTGCACCTCTCTTGCTTCTTTCTGCACCTCTCTTGCCTCTTTCTGCACCTCTCTTGCCTCTTTCTGCACCTCTCTTGCCTCTTTCTGCACCTCTCTTGCCTCTTTCTGCACCTCTCTTGCTTCTTTCTGCACCTCTTGCTTCTTTCTGCACCTCTTGCTTCTTTCTGCACCTCTCTTGCCTCTTTCTGCACCTCTCTTGCCTCTTTCTGCACCTCTCTTGCCTCTTTCTGCACTTCTCTTGCTTCTTTCTGCACCTCTCTTGCCTCTTTCTGCACCTCTCTTGCTTCTTTCTGCACTTCTCTTGCCTCTTTCTGCACCTCTCTTGCCTCTTTCTGCACCTCTCTTGCTTCTTTCTGCACCTCTCTTGCCTCTTTCTGCACCTCTCTTGCCTCTTTCTGCACCTCTCTTGCCTCTTTCTGCACTTCTCTTGCCTCTTTCTGCACCTCTCTGCTTCTTTCTGCACCTCTCTTGCCTCTTTCTGCACCTCTCTTGCCTCTTTCTGCACCTCTCTTGCCTCTTTCTGCACCTCTCTTGCTTCTTTCTGCACCTCTCTTGCCTCTTTCTGCACCTCTCTTGCTTCTTTCTGCACCTCTCTTGCTTCTTTCTGCACCTCTCTTGCCTCTTTCTGCACCTCTCTTGCCTCTTTCTGCACCTCTCTTGCCTCTTTCTGCACTTCTCTTGCTTCTTTCTGCACCTCTCTTGCCTCTTTCTGCACCTCTCTTGCCTCTTTCTGCACCTCTCTTGCCTCTTTCTGCACCTCTCTTGCTTCTTTCTGCACCTCTCTTGCCTCTTTCTGCACCTCTCTTGCCTCTTTCTGCACCTCTCTTGCCTCTTTCTGCACCTCTCTTGCCTCTTTCTGCACCTCTCTTGCTCTTTCTGCACTTCTCTTGCTTCTTTCTGCACCTCTCTTGCCTCTTTCTGCACCTCTCTTGCCTCTTTCTGCACCTCTCTTGCTTCTTTCTGCACCTCTCTTGCCTCTTTCTGCACCTCTCTTGCCTCTTTCTGCACCTCTCTTGCCTCTTTCTGCACCTCTCTTGCCTCTTTCTGCACCTCTCTTGCTTCTTTCTGCACTTCTCTTGCTTCTTTCTGCACTTCTCTTGCTTCTTTCTGCACCTCTCTTGCTTCTTTCTGCACCTCTCTTGCCTCTTTCTGCACCTCTCTTGCCTCTTTCTGCACCTCTCTTGCTTCTTTCTGCACCTCTCTTGCCTCTTTCTGCACTTCTCTTGCTTCTTTCTGCACCTCTCTTGCCTCTTTCTGCACCTCTCTTGCTTCTTTCTGCACTTCTCTTGCCTCTTTCTGCACCTCTCTTGCTTCTTTCTGCACCTCTCTTGCCTCTTTCTGCACTTCTCTTGCCTCTTTCTGCACCTCTCTTGCCTCTTTCTGCACCTCTCTTGCCTCTTTCTGCACTCTCTTGCCTCTTTCTGCACCTCTCTTGCCTCTTTCTGCACCTCTCTTGCCTCTTTCTGCACTTCTCTTGCCTCTTTCTGCACCTCTCTTGCCTCTTTCTGCACTTCTCTTGCCTCTTTCTGCACTTCTCTTGCCTCTTTCTGCACCTCTCTTGCCTCTTTCTGCACCTCTCTTGCCTCTTTCTGCACCTCTCTTGCTTCTTTCTGCACCTCTCTTGCCTCTTTCTGCACTTCTCTTGCCTCTTTCTGCACCTCTCTTGCTTCTTTCTGCACCTCTCTTGCCTCTTTCTGCACCTCTCTTGCCTCTTTCTGCACCTCTCTTGCCTCTTTCTGCACTTCTCTTGCTTCTTTCTGCACCTCTCTTGCCTCTTTCTGCACCTCTCTTGCCTCTTTCTGCACCTCTCTTGCTTCTTTCTGCACCTCTCTTGCCTCTTTCTGCACCTCTCTTGCTTCTTTCTGCACCTCTCTTGCCTCTTTCTGCACCTCTCTTGCTCTCTTTCTGCACCTCTCTTGCTTCTTTCTGCACCTCTCTTGCCTCTTTCTGCACCTCTCTTGCCTCTTTCTGCACCTCTCTTGCCTCTTTCTGCACCTCTCTTGCCTCTTTCTGCACTCTCTCTTGCTTCTTTCTGCACCTCTCTTGCCTCTTTCTGCACCTCTCTTGCCTCTTTCTGCACCTCTCTTGCCTCTTTCTGCACCTCTCTTGCCTCTTTCTGCACTCTCTCTTGCCTCTTTCTGCACCTCTCTTGCTTCTTTCTGCACCTCTCTTGCTTCTTTCTGCACCTCTCTTGCCTCTTTCTGCACCTCTCTTGCTTCTTTCTGCACTCTCTCTTGCCTCTTTCTGCACTCTCTCTTCTGCCTCTCTTTCTGCACCTCTCTTGCTTCTTTCTGCACCTCTCTTGCCTCTTTCTGCACTCTCTGCTTCTTTCTGCACCTCTCTTGCCTCTTTCTGCACCTCTCTTGCTTCTTTCTGCACCTCTCTTGCCTCTTTCTGCACCTCTCTTGCCTCTTTCTGCACCTCTCTTGCCTCTTTCTGCACCTCTCTTGCTTCTTTCTGCACCTCTCTTGCCTCTTTCTGCACCTCTCTTGCCTCTTTCTGCACCTCTCTTGCCTCTTTCTGCACCTCTCTTGCCTCTTTCTGCACCTCTCTTGCCTCTTTCTGCACCTCTCTTGCCTCTTTCTGCACTTCTCTTGCTTCTTTCTGCACCTCTCTTGCCTCTTTCTGCACTTCTCTTGCCTCTTTCTGCACCTCTCTTGCCTCTTTCTGCACCTCTCTTGCCTCTTTCTGCACCTCTCTTGCTTCTTTCTGCACCTCTCTTGCCTCTTTCTGCACTCTCTCTTGCCTCTTTCTGCACCTCTCTTGCCTCTTTCTGCACCTCTCTTGCTTCTTTCTGCACCTCTCTTGCTTCTTTCTGCACCTCTCTTGCCTCTTTCTGCACCTCTCTTGCCTCTTTCTGCACCTCTCTTGCTTCTTTCTGCACTTCTCTTGCCTCTTTCTGCACCTCTCTTGCCTCTTTCTGCACCTCTCTTGCCTCTTTCTGCACCTCTCTTGCTTCTTTCTGCACCTCTCTTGCCTCTTTCTGCACCTCTCTTGCTTCTTTCTGCACCTCTCTTGCCTCTTTCTGCACCTCTCTTGCCTCTTTCTGCACCTCTCTTGCCTCTTTCTGCACCTCTCTTGCTTCTTTCTGCACCTCTCTTGCCTCTTTCTGCACCTCTCTTGCCTCTTTCTGCACCTCTCTTGCTTCTTTCTGCACCTCTCTTTCTGCACTTCTCTTGCTTCTTTCTGCACTTCTCTTGCCTCTTTCTGCCCCTCTCTTGCTTCTTTCTGCACCTCTCTTGCCTCTTTCTATTCTTCTCTTGCCTCTTTCTGCACCTCTTTTGCCTCTTTCTGCATCTCTCTTGCCTCTTTCTGCACCTCTCTTGCTTCTTTCTGCACCTCTCTTGCTTCTTTCTGCACCTCTCTTGCCTCTTTCTGCACCTCTGTTGCCTCTTTCTGCATGTCTCTTTTCTCTTTCCGCACCTCTCTTTCCTCTTTCTGCACTTCTTTCTGCACCTTTATTCCTCTTTCTGCACCTCTCTTGCCTCTTGCTGCACCTCTCTTGCTTCTTTCTGCACCTCTCTTGCCTCTTTCTATTCTTCTCTTGCCTCTTTCTGCACCTCTCTTGCCTCTTTCTGCACCTCTCTTGCCTCTTTCTGCACCTCTCTTGCCTCTTTCTGCACCTCTCTTGCTTCTTTCTGCACCTCTCTTGCCTCTTTCTGCACCTCTCTTGCCTCTTTCTGCACCTCTCTTGCCTCTTTCTGCACTCTCTCTTGCCTCTTTCTGCACCTCTCTTGCCTCTTTCTGCACCTCTCTTGCCTCTTTCTGCACCTCTCTTGCCTCTTTCTGCACCTCTCTTGCCTCTTTCTGCACCTCTCTTGCCTCTTTCTGCACCTCTCTTGCTTCTTTCTGCACCTCTCTTGCCTCTTTCTGCACCTCTCTTGCCTCTTTCTGCACCTCTCTTGCCTCTTTCTGCACCTCTCTTGCCTCTTTCTGCACCTCTCTTGCCTCTTTCTGCACTTCTCTTGCCTCTTTCTGCACCTCTCTTGCTTCTTTCTGCACCTCTCTTGCTTCTTTCTGCACCTCTCTTGCCTTCTTTCTGCACCTCTCTTGCCTCTTTCTGCACCTCTCTTGCTTCTTTCTGCACCTCTCTTGCCTCTTTCTGCACCTCTCTTGCCTCTTTCTGCACTTCTCTTGCCTCTTTCTGCACCTCTCTTGCTTCTTTCTGCACCTCTCTTGCCTCTTTCTGCACCTCTCTTGCCTCTTTCTGCACCTCTCTTGCCTCTTTCTGCACCTCTCTTGCCTCTTTCTGCACCTCTCTTGCCTCTTTCTGCACCTCTCTTGCCTCTTTCTGCACCTCTCTTGCCTCTTTCTGCACCTCTCTTGCCTCTTTCTGCACCTCTCTTGCCTCTTTCTGCACCTCTCTTGCTTCTTTCTGCACCTCTCTTGCTTCTTTCTGCACCTCTCTTGCTTCTTTCTGCACCTCTCTTGCCTCTTTCTGCACCTCTCTTGCCTCTTTCTGCACCTCTCTTGCCTCTTTCTGCACTTCTCTTGCCTCTTTCTGCACCTCTCTTGCCTCTTTCTGCACCTCTCTTGCTTCTTTCTGCACCTCTCTTGCCTCTTTCTGCACCTCTCTTGCCTCTTTCTGCACCTCTCTTGCCTCTTTCTGCACCTCTCTTGCTTCTTTCTGCACCTCTCTTGCTTCTTTCTGCACCTCTCTTGCCTCTTTCTGCACCTCTCTTGCCTCTTTCTGCACCTCTCTTGCCTCTTTCTGCACCTCTCTTGCTTCTTTCTGCACCTCTCTTGCCTTCTTTCTGCACTTCTCTTGCCTCTTTCTGCACTTCTCTTGCCTCTTTCTGCACCTCTCTTGCTTCTTTCTGCACTTCTCTTGCTTCTTTCTGCACTTCTCTTGCCTCTTTCTGCACCTCTCTTGCCTCTTTCTGCACCTCTCTTGCCTCTTTCTGCACTTCTCTTGCCTCTTTCTGCACCTCTCTTGCTTCTTTCTGCACCTCTCTTGCCTCTTTCTGCACCTCTCTTGCTTCTTTCTGCACCTCTCTTGCTTCTTTCTGCACCTCTCTTGCCTCTTTCTGCACCTCTCTTGCCTCTTTCTGCACCTCTCTTGCCTCTTTCTGCACCTCTCTTGCCTCTTTCTGCACCTCTCTTGCTTCTTTCTGCACCTCTCTTGCCTCTTTCTGCACCTCTCTTGCCTCTTTCTGCACCTCTCTTGCCTCTTTCTGCACCTCTCTTGCTTCTTTCTGCACTTCTCTTGCCTCTTTCTGCACCTCTCTTGCCTCTTTCTGCACCTCTCTTGCCTCTTTCTGCACCTCTCTTGCCTCTTTCTGCACTTCTCTTGCCTCTTTCTGCACCTCTCTTGCCTCTTTCTGCACCTCTCTTGCTTCTTTCTGCACCTCTCTTGCCTCTTTCTGCACCTCTCTTGCCTCTTTCTGCACCTCTCTTGCCTCTTTCTGCACCTCTCTTGCCTCTTTCTGCACCTCTCTTGCCTCTTTCTGCACCTCTCTTGCTTCTTTCTGCACCTCTCTTGCCTCTTTCTGCACCTCTCTTGCCTCTTTCTGCACCTCTCTTGCTTCTTTCTGCACCTCTCTCTTGCCTCTTTCTGCACCTCTCTTGCCTCTTTCTGCACTTCTCTTGCCTCTTTCTGCACCTCTCTTGCCTCTTTCTGCACCTCTCTTGCCTCTTTCTGCACCTCTCTTGCCTCTTTCTGCACCTCTCTTGCCTCTTTCTGCACCTCTCTTGCCTCTTTCTGCACTTCTCTTGCCTCTTTCTGCACCTCTCTTGCCTCTTTCTGTACCTCTCTTGCCTCTTTCTGCAAATCTCTTGCCTCTTTCTGTATCACTCTTGCCTTTCTGCACCTCTCTTGCCTCTTTCTGCACCTCTCTTGCCTCTTTCTGCACCTCTCTTGCTTCTTTCTGCACCTCTCTTGCCTCTTTCTGCACTTCTCTTGCCTCTTTCTGCACCTCTCTTGCCTCTTTCTGCACCTCTCTTGCCTCTTTCTGCACCTCTCTTGCCTCTTTCTGCACCTCTCTTGCCTCTTTCTGCACCTCGCTTCTTTCTGCACCTCTCTTGCCTCTTTCTGCACTTCTCTTGCTTCTTTCTGCACCTTTCTTGCCTCTTTCTGCACCTCTCTTGCTTCTTTCTGCACTTCTCTTGCCTCTTTCTGCACCTCTCTTGCTTCTTTCTGCACCTCTGTTGCCTCTTTCTGTGCTTCTCTTGCCTCTTTCTGCACCTTTCTTGCTTCTTTCTGCACTTCTGTTGCTTCTTTCTGTACCTCTCTTGCCTCTTTCTGCACTTCTCTTGCTTCTTTCTGCACCTCTCTTGCCTCTTTCTGCACCTCTCTTGCCTCTTTCTGCACCTCTCTTGCCTCTTTCTGCACCTCTCTTGCCTCTTTCTGCACCTCTCTTGCTTCTTTCTGCACCTCTCTTGCCTCTTTCTGCACTTCTCTAGACTCTTTCTGCACCTCTCTTGCCTCTTTCTGCACCTCTCTTGCCTCTTTCTGCACTTCTCTAGCTTCTTTCTGCACCTCTCTTGCCTCTTTCTGCTCCTCTCTTGCCTCTTTCTGCACCTCGCTTGCGTCTTTCTGCACCTCTCTTGCTTCTTTCTGCACCTCTCTTGCTTCTTTCTGCACTTCTCTTGCTTCTTTCTGCACCTCTCTTGCCTCTTTCTGCACTTCTCTTGCTTCTTTCTGCACCTCTCTTGCCTCTTTCTGCACCTCTCTTGCTTCTTTCTGCACCTCTCTTGCTTCTTTCTGCACCTCTCTTGCCTCTTTCTGCACTTCTCTTGCCTCTTTCTGCACCTCTCTTGCCTCTTTCTGCACCTCTCTTGCCTCTTTCTGCACCTCTCTTGCCTCTTTCTGCACTTCTCTTGCCTCTTTCTGCACCTCTCTTGCCTCTTTCTGCACCTCTCTTGCCTCTTTCTGCACCTCTCTTGCCTCTTTCTGCACCTCTCTTGCCTCTTTCTGCACCTCTCTTGCCTCTTTCTGCACCTCTCTTGCCTCTTTCTGCACCTCTCTTGCTTCTTTCTGCACCTCTCTTGCCTCTTTCTGCACCTCTCTTGCCTCTTTCTGCACCTCTCTTGCTTCTTTCTGCACCTCTCTTGCCTCTTTCTGCACCTCTCTTGCCTCTTTCTGCACCTCTCTTGCCTCTTTCTGCACCTCTCTTGCCTCTTTCTGCACCTCTCTTGCTTCTTTCTGCACCTCTCTTGCTTCTTTCTGCACCTCTCTTGCCTCTTTCTGCACCTCTCTTGCTTCTTTCTGCACCTCTCTTGCCTCTTTCTGCACCTCTCTTGCCTCTTTCTGCACCTCTCTTGCCTCTTTCTGCACCTCTCTTGCCTCTTTCTGCACTTCTCTTGCTTCTTTCTGCACTCTCTTGCTTCTTTCTGCACCTCTCTTGCTTCTTTCTGCACCTCTCTTGCCTCTTTCTGCACCTCTCTTGCCTCTTTCTGCACCTCTCTTGCTTCTTTCTCCACTTCTCTTGCCTCTTTTGGTACCCCTCTTCCTCTTTCTGCACCTCTCTTGCCTCTTTCTGCACCTCTCTTGCTTCCTTCTGTACTTCTCTTGCTTCTTTATGCACCTCTCTTGCCCATTTCTGCACTTTTCTTGCTTCTTTCTGTACTTCTCTTGCCTCTTTCTGCACCTCTCTTGCCTCTTTCTGCACCTCTCTTGCCTCTTTCTGCACCTCTCTTGCTTCTTTCTGCACCTCTCTTGCCTCTTTCTGCACCTCTCTTGCCTCTTTCTGCACCTCTCTTGCCTCTTTCTGCACCTCTCTTGCCTCTTTCTGCACCTCTCTTGCCTCTTTCTGCACCTCTCTTGCCTCTTTCTGCACCTCTCTTGCTTCTTTCTGCACTCTCTCTTGCTTCTTTCTGCACTTCTCTTGCTTCTTTCTGCACTTCTCTTGCCTCTTTCTGCACCTCTCTTGCCTCTTTCTGCACCTCTCTTGCTTCTTTCTGCACCTCTCTTGCTTCTTTCTGCACCTCTCTTGCCTCTTTCTGCACTCTCTGCCTCTTTCTGCACCTCTCTTGCCTCTTTCTGCACCTCTGTTGCTTCTTTCTGCACTTCTCTTGCTTCTTTCTGCACTTCTCTTGCCTCTTTCTGCACCTCTCTTGCTTCTTTCTGTACCGCTCTTGCCTCTTTCTGCACCTCTCTTGCCTCTTTCTGCACTTCTCTTGCTTCTTTCTGCACCTCTCTTGCTTCTTTCTGCACCTCTCTTGCCTCTTTCTGCACTTCTCTTGCCTCTTTCTGCACCTCTCTTGCCTCTTTCTGCACCTCTCTTGCTTCTTTCTGCACCTCTCTTGCCTCTTTCTGCACCTCTCTTGCCTCTTTCTGCACCTCTCTTGCCTCTTTCTGCACCTCTCTTGCCTCTTTCTGCACCTCTCTTGCCTCTTTCTGCACCTCTCTTGCTTCTTTCTGCACCTCTCTTGCCTCTTTCTGCACCTCTCTTGCCTCTTTCTGCACTTCTCTTGCCTCTTTCTGCACCTCTCTTGCCTCTTTCTGCACCTCTCTTGCTTCTTTCTGCACTTCTCTTGCCTCTTTCTGCACCTCTCTTGCCTCTTTCTGCACTTCTCTTGCTTCTTTCTGCACCTCTCTTGCCTCTTTCTGCACCTCTCTTGCCTCTTTCTGCACTCTCTTGCTTCTTTCTGCACCTCTCTTGCTTCTTTCTGCACTTCTCTTGCCTCTTTCTGCACCTCTCTTGCCTCTTTCTGCACCTCTCTTGCCTCTTTCTGCACCTCTCTTGCTTCTTTCTGCACCTCTCTTGCTTCTTTCTGCACTTCTCTTGCCTCTTTCTGCACTTCTCTTGCCTCTTTCTGCACCTCTCTTGCTTCTTTCTGCACTTCTCTTGCTTCTTTCTGCACCTCTCTTGCCTCTTTCTGCACCTCTCTTGCCTCTTTCTGCACCTCTCTTGCCTCTTTCTGCACCTCTCTTGCCTCTTTCTGCACCTCTCTTGCTTCTTTCTGCACCTCTCTTGCTTCTTTCTGCACCTCTCTTGCCTCTTTCTGCACCTCTCTTGCCTCTTTCTGCACCTCTCTTGCTTCTTTCTGCACTTCTCTTGCCTCTTTCTGCACCTCTCTTGCCTCTTTCTGCACCTCTCTTGCTTCTTTCTGCACCTCTCTTGCCTCTTTCTGCACCTCTCTTGCCTCTTTCTGCACCTCTCTTGCCTCTTTCTGCACCTCTCTTGCCTCTTTCTGCACTTCTCTTGCTTCTTTCTGCACTTCTCTTGCCTCTTTCTGCACCTCTCTTGCTTCTTTCTGCACCTCTCTTGCCTCTTTCTGCACCTCTCTTGCCTCTTTCTGCACCTCTCTTGCCTCTTTCTGCACCTCTCTTGCTTCTTTCTGCACCTCTCTTGCTTCTTTCTGCACCTCTCTTGCTTCTTTCTGCACCTCTCTTGCTTCTTTCTGCACCTCTCTTGCCTCTTTCTGCACCTCTCTTGCCTCTTTCTGCACCTCTCTTGCCTCTTTCTGCACCTCTCTTGCTTCTTTCTGCACCTCTCTTGCCTCTTTCTGCACTTCTCTTGCTTCTTTCTGCACCTCTCTTGCCTCTTTCTGCACCTCTCTTGCCTCTTTCTGCACCTCTCTTGCCTCTTTCTGCACCTCTCTTGCCTCTTTCTGCACCTCTCTTGCCTCTTTCTGCACCTCTCTTGCTCTCTTTCTGCACCTCTCTTGCTTCTTTCTGCACTTCTCTTGCCTCTTTCTGCACCTCTCTTGCCTCTTTCTGCACCTCTCTTGCTTCTTTCTGCACCTCTCTTGCCTCTTTCTGCACCTCTCTTGCCTCTTTCTGCACCTCTCTTGCCTCTTTCTGCACCTCTCTTGCCTCTTTCTGCACCTCTCTTGCCTCTTTCTGCACCTCTCTTGCTTCTTTCTGCACCTCTCTTGCCTCTTTCTGCACCTCTCTTGCCTCTTTCTGCACCTCTCTTGCCTCTTTCTGCACCTCTCTTGCCTCTTTCTGCACCTCTCTTGCCTCTTTCTGCACCTCTCTTGCCTCTTTCTGCACCTCTCTTGCCTCTTTCTGCACCTCTCTTGCCTCTTTCTGCACTTCTCTTGCCTCTTTCTGCACCTCTCTTGCTTCTTTCTGCACTTCTCTTGCCTCTTTCTGCACCTCTCTTGCTTCTTTCTGCACCTCTCTTGCCTCTTTCTGCACCTCTCTTGCTTCTTTCTGCACCTCTCTTGCCTCTTTCTGCACCTCTCTTGCCTCTTTCTGCACTTCTCTTGCCTCTTTCTGCACCTCTCTTGCTTCTTTCTGCACCTCTCTTGCCTCTTTCTGCACCTCTCTTGCCTCTTTCTGCACCTCTCTTGCCTCTTTCTGCACCTCTCTTGCCTCTTTCTGCACCTCTCTTGCTTCTTTCTGCACCTCTCTTGCCTCTTTCTGCACCTCTCTTGCTTCTTTCTGCACCTCTCTTGCTTCTTTCTGCACCTCTCTTGCTTCTTTCTGCACTTCTCTTGCCTCTTTCTGCACCTCTCTTGCCTCTTTCTGCACTTCTCTTGCCTCTTTCTGCACCTCTCTTGCCTCTTTCTGCACTTCTCTTGCCTCTTTCTGCACCTCTCTTGCCTCTTTCTGCACCTCTCTTGCTTCTTTCTGCACTTCTCTTGCTTCTTTCTGCACCTCTCTTGCCTCTTTCTGCACTTCTCTTGCCTCTTTCTGCACCTCTCTTGCCTCTTTCTGCACCTCTCTTGCTTCTTTCTGCACCTCTCTTGCCTCTTTCTGCACCTCTCTTGCCTCTTTCTGCACTTCTCTTGCCTCTTTCTGCACTTCTCTTGCCTCTTTCTGCACCTCTCTTGCTTCTTTCTGCACCTCTCTTGCCTCTTTCTGCACTTCTCTTGCTTCTTTCTGCACCTCTCTTGCCTCTTTCTGCACCTCTCTTGCCTCTTTCTGCACCTCTCTTGCCTCTTTCTGCACCTCTCTTGCTTCTTTCTGCACCTCTCTTGCCTCTTTCTGCACCTCTCTTGCCTCTTTCTGCACTTCTCTTGCCTCTTTCTGCACCTCTCTTGCCTCTTTCTGCACCTCTCTTGCCTCTTTCTGCACTTCTCTTGCCTCTTTCTGCACCTCTCTTGCCTCTTTCTGCACCTCTCTTGCCTCTTTCTGCACTCCCCTTGCCTCTTTCTGCACCTCTGTTGCTTCTTTCTGCACTTCTCTTGCTTCTTTCTGCACTTCTCTTGCTTCTTTCTGCACCTCTCTTGCTTCTTTCTGCACCTCTGTTGACTCTTTCTGCACCCCTGTTACTTCTTTCTGCACTTCCCTTGCCTCTTTCTGCACCTCTCTTGCTTCTTTCTGCACTTCTCTTGCCTCTTTCTGCACCTCTCTTGCCTCTTTCTGCACCTCTCTTGCCTCTTTCTGCACCTCTCTTGCTTCTTTCTGCACCTCTCTTGCCTCTTTCTGCACCTCTCTTGCCTCTTTCTGCACCTCTCTTGCCTCTTTCTGCACCTCTCTTGCCTCTTTCTGCACCTCTCTTGCCTCTTTCTGCACCTCTTTCTGCACTTTGCCTCTTTCTGCACCTCTCTTGCTTCTTTCTGCACCTCTCTTGCTTCTTTCTGCACCTCTCTTGCCTCTTTCTGCACCTCTCTTGCCTCTTTCTGCACTTCTCTTGCCTCTTTCTGCACCTCTCTTGCTTCTTTCTGCACCTCTCTTGCCTCTTTCTGCACCTCTCTTGCTTCTTTCTGCACCTCTCTTGCCTCTTTCTGCACCTCTCTTGCCTCTTTCTGCACCTCTCTTGCTTCTTTCTGCACTTCTCTTGCCTCTTTCTGCACCTCTCTTGCCTCTTTCTGCACCTCTCTTGCCTCTTTCTGCACCTCTCTTGCCTCTTTCTGCACCTCTCTTGCTTCTTTCTGCACTTCTCTTGCTTCTTTCTGCACCTCTCTTGCTTCTTTCTGCACCTCTCTTGCCTCTTTCTGCACCTCTCTTGCCTCTTTCTGCACCTCTCTTGCCTCTTTCTGCACCTCTCTTGCCTCTTTCTGCACCTCTCTTGCCTCTTTCTGCACCTCTCTTGCTTCTTTCTGCACCTCTCTTGCCTCTTTCTGTACCTCTTTGCTTCTTTCTGCACCTCTCTTGCTTCTTTCTGCACCTCTCTTGCCTCTTTCTGCACCTCTCTTGCCTCTTTCTGCACCTCTCTTGCCTCTTTCTGCACCTCTCTTGCCTCTTTCTGCACCTCTCTTGCTTCTTTCTGCACTCTCTCTTGCCTCTTTCTGCACCTCTCTTGCCTCTTTCTGCACCTCTCTTGCCTCTTTCTGCACCTCTCTTGCTTCTTTCTGCACCTCTCTTGCCTCTTTCTGCACCTCTCTTGCCTCTTTCTGCACCTCTCTTGCCTCTTTCTGCACCTCTCTTGCTTCTTTCTGCACCTCTCTTGCCTCTTTCTGCACCTCTCTTGCCTCTTTCTGCACCTCTCTTGCTTCTTTCTGCACCTCTCTTGCCTCTTTCTGCACCTCTCTTGCTTCTTTCTGCACCTCTCTTGCCTCTTTCTGCACCTCTCTTGCCTCTTTCTGCACCTCTCTTGCTTCTTTCTGCACTTCTCTTGCCTCTTTCTGCACCTCTCTTGCTTCTTTCTGCACTTCTCTTGCTTCTTTCTGCACTTCTCTTGCCTCTTTCTGCACTCTTCTCTTGCACCTCTCTTGCCTCTTTCTGCACCTTCTTCCTCTTTCTGCACCTCTCTTGCCTCTTTCTGCACTTCTCTTGCCTCTTTCTGCACCTCTCTTGCCTCTTTCTGCACTTCTCTTGCCTCTTTCTGCACCTCTCTTGCTTCTTTCTGCACCTCTCTTGCTTCTTTCTGCACCTCTCTTGCCTCTTTCTGCACCTCTCTTGCCTCTTTCTGCACTTCTCTTGCTTCTTTCTGCACCTCTCTTGCTTCTTTCTGCACTTCTCTTGCCTCTTTCTGCACCTCTCTTGCCTCTTTCTGCACCTCTCTTGCTTCTTTCTGCACCTCTCTTGCTTCTTTCTGCACCTCTCTTGCTTCTTTCTGCACCTCTCTTGCCTCTTTCTGCACCTCTCTTGCCTCTTTCTGCACCTCTCTTGCTTCTTTCTGCACTTCTCTTGCTTCTTTCTGCACTTCTCTTGCCTCTTTCTGCACCTCTCTTGCCTCTTTCTGCACCTCTCTTGCTTCTTTCTGCACCTCTCTTGCCTCTTTCTGCACCTCTCTTGCCTCTTTCTGCACCTCTCTTGCTTCTTTCTGCACCTCTCTTGCCTCTTTCTGCACTTCTCTTGCCTCTTTCTGCACTTCTCTTGCCTCTTTCTGCACCTCTTTTGCTTCTTTCTGCAGTTTTCTTGCGTCTTTCTGCACCTCTCTTGCCTCTTTCTGCACCTCTCTTGCCTCTTTCTGCACCTCTCTTGCTTCTTTCTGTACCTCTCTTGCTTCTTTCTGCACCTCTCTTGCTTCTTTCTGCACCTCTCTTGCCTCTTTCTGCACCTCTCTTGCCTCTTTCTGCACCTCTCTTGCCTCTTTCTGCACCTCTCTTGCTTCTTTCTGCACCTCTCTTGCTTCTTTCTGCACTTCTCTTGCTTCTTTCTGCACTTCTCTTGCTTCTTTCTGCACTCTCTGCTCTTTCTGCTCTTTGCTCTTTCTGCACCTCTCTTGCCTCTTTCTGCACCTCTCTTGCTTCTTTCTGCACTTCTCTTGCCTCTTTCTGCACCTCTCTTGCCTCTTTCTGCACCTCTCTTGCCTCTTTCTGCACCTCTCTTGCCTCTTTCTGCACCTCTCTTGCTTCTTTCTGCACTTCTCTTGCCTCTTTCTGCACTTCTCTTGCCTCTTTCTGCACCTCTCTTGCCTCTTTCTGCACCTCTCTTGCCTCTTTCTGCACCTCTCTTGCCTCTTTCTGCACCTCTCTTGCCTCTTTCTGCACCTCTCTTGCCTCTTTCTGCACCTCTCTTGCCTCTTTCTGCACCTCTCTTGCCTCTTTCTGCACCTCTCTTGCTTCTTTCTGCACCTCTCTTGCCTCTTTCTGCACCTCTCTTGCCTCTTTCTGCACCTCTCTTGCCTCTTTCTGCACCTCTCTTGCCTCTTTCTGCACCTCTCTTGCTTCTTTCTGCACCTCTCTTGCTTCTTTCTGCACCTCTCTTGCCTTCTTTCTGCACCTCCTCTTGCCTCTTTCTGCACCTCTCTTGCCTCTTTCTGCACCTCTCTTGCTTCTTTCTGCACTTCTCTTGCTTCTTTCTGCACCTCTCTTGCCTCTTTCTGCACCTCTCTTGCTTCTTTCTGCACTTCTCTTGCCTCTTTCTGCACCTCTCTTGCTTCTTTCTGCACCTCTCTTGCCTCTTTCTGCACCTCTCTTGCCTCTTTCTGCACCTCTCTTGCCTCTTTCTGCACCTCTCTTGCCTCTTTCTGCACCTCTCTTGCCTCTTTCTGCACTTCTCTTGCCTCTTTCTGCACTTCTCTTGCTTCTTTCTGCACCTCTCTTGCCTCTTTCTGCACCTCTCTTGCTTCTTTCTGCACCTCTCTTGCTTCTTTCTGCACTCTCTTGCCTCTTTCTGCACCTCTCTTGCCTCTTTCTGCACCTCTCTTGCCTCTTTCTGCACCTCTCTTGCTTCTTTCTGCACCTCTCTTGCCTCTTTCTGTACTTCTCTTGCCTCTTTCTGCACCTCTCTTGCCTCTTTCTGCACCTCTCTTGCCTCTTTCTGCACTCTCTCTTGCCTCTTTCTGCACTTCTCTTGCTCTCTTTCTGCACCTCTCTTGCCTCTTTCTGCACCTCTCTTGCTTCTTTCTACACTTCTCTTGCTTCTTTCTGCACTTCTCTTGCTTCTTTCTGCACCTTTCTTGACTCTTTCTGCACCTCTCTTGCTTCTTTCTGCACTTCTCTTGCTTCTTTCTGCACTTCTCTTGCCTCTTTCTGCACCTCTCTTGCCTCTTTCTGCACTTCTCTTGCCTCTTTCTGCACCTCTCTTGCCTCTTTCTGCACCTCTCTTGCCTCTTTCTGCACCTCTCTTGCCTCTTTCTGCACCTCTCTTGCCTCTTTCTGCACCTCTCTTGCCTCTTTCTGCACCTCTCTTGCTTCTTTCTGCACCTCTCTTGCCTCTTTCTGCACCTCTCTTGCCTCTTTCTGCACCTCTCTTGCCTCTTTCTGCACCTCTCTTGCTTCTTTCTGCACTCTCTTGCCTCTTTCTGCACCTCTCTTGCTTCTTTCTGCACCTCTCTTGCCTCTTTCTGCACCTCTCTTGCCTCTTTCTGCACCTCTCTTGCTTCTTTCTGCACCTCTCTTGCCTCTTTCTGCACCTCTCTTGCCTCTTTCTGCACCTCTCTTGCCTCTTTCTGCACCTCTCTTGCCTCTTTCTGCACCTCTCTTGCCTCTTTCTGCACTTCTCTTGCCTCTTTCTGCACCTCTCTTGCCTCTTTCTGCACCTCTCTTGCCTCTTTCTGCACCTCTCTTGCCTCTTTCTGCACCTCTCTTGCTTCTTTCTGCACCTCTCTTGCCTCTTTCTGCACCTCTCTTGCCTCTTTCTGCACCTCTCTTGCCTCTTTCTGCACCTCTCTTGCCTCTTTCTGCACCTCTCTTGCTTCTTTCTGCACCTCTCTTGCTTCTTTCTGCTACTTCTGCTCTTGCTTCTTTCTGCACCTCTCTTGCTTCTTTCTGCACCTCTCTTGCCTCTTTCTGCACCTCTCTTGCCTCTTTCTGCACCTCTCTTGCCTCTTTCTGCACCTCTCTTGCTTCTTTCTGCACTTCTCTTGCCTCTTTCTGCACCTCTCTTGCCTCTTTCTGCACTTCTCTTGCCTCTTTCTGCACCTCTCTTGCTTCTTTCTGCACCTCTCTTGCTTCTTTCTGCACTCTCTTGCTTCTTTCTGCACCTCTCTTGCCTCTTTCTGCACCTCTCTTGCCTCTTTCTGCACCTCTCTTGCTTCTTTCTGCACCTCTCTTGCCTCTTTCTGCACCTCTCTTGCCTCTTTCTGCACCTCTCTTGCTTCTTTCTGCACTTCTCTTGCTTCTTTCTGCACCTCTCTTGCCTCTTTCTGCACTTCTCTTGCCTCTTTCTGCACCTCTCTTGCCTCTTTCTGCACCTCTCTTGCCTCTTTCTGCACCTCTCTTGCTTCTTTCTGCACCTCTCTTGCCATTTTTTGCACCTCTCTTGCATCTTTCTACACCTCTCTTGCTTCTTTCTGCACTTCTCTTGCCTCTATCTGCACTTCTTTTGTCTCTTTCTGCAAATCTCTTGCCTCTTTCTGCACCTCTCTTGCCTCTTTCTGCACCTCTCTTGCTTCTTTCTGCACCTCTCTTGCTTCTTTCTGCACTTCTCTTGCCTCTTTCTGCACTTCTCTTGCCTCTTTCTGCACCTCTCTTGCCTCTTTCTGCACTCTCTTGCTTCTTTCTGCACCTCTCTTGCCTCTTTCTGCACCTCTCTTGCCTCTTTCTGCACCTCTCTTGCCTCTTTCTGCACCTCTCTTGCCTCTTTCTGCACCTCTGTTGCTTCTTTCTGCACTTCTCTTGCTTCTTTCTGCACTTCTCTTGCTTCTTTCTGCACCTCTCTTGCCTCTTTCTGCACCTCTCTTGCCTCTTTCTGCACCTCTCTTGCCTCTTTCTGCACTTCTCTTGCCTCTTTCTGCACCTCTCTTGCCTCTTTCTGCACTTCTCTTGCCTCTTTCTGCACCTCTCTTGCCTCTTTCTGCACTTCTCTTGCCTCTTTCTGCACTCTCTTGCTTCTTTCTGCACCTCTCTTGCTTCTTTCTGCACCTCTCTTGCTTCTTTCTGCACCTCTCTTGCCTCTTTCTGCACCTCTCTTTCTTCTTTCTGCACCTCTCTTGCCTCTTTCTGCACTTCTCTTGCTTCTTTCTGCACCTCTCTTGCTTCTTTCTGCACCTCTCTTGCCTCTTTCTGCACTTCTCTTGCCTCTTTCTGCACCTCTCTTGCCTCTTTCTGCACTTCTCTTGCCTCTTTCTGCACCTCTCTTGCTTCTTTCTGCACCTCTCTTGCCTCTTTCTGCACCTCTCTTGCTTCTTTCTGCACTCTCTTGCCTCTTTCTGCACCTCTCTTGCTTCTTTCTGCACCTCTCTTGCCTCTTTCTGTACCTCTCTTGCCTCTTTCTGCACCTCTCTTGCCTCTTTCTGCACCTCTCTTGCTTCTTTCTGCACCTCTCTTGCTTCTTTCTGCACTTCTCTTGCCTCTTTCTGCACCTCTCTTGCCTCTTTCTGCACCTCTCTTGCCTCTTTCTGCACTTCTCTTGCCTCTTTCTGCACCTCTCTTGCCTCTTTCTGCACCTCTCTTGCCTCTTTCTGCACCTCTCTTGCTTCTTTCTGCACCTCTCTTGCTTCTTTCTGCACTTCTCTTGCCTCTTTCTGCACTTCTCTTGCTTCTTTCTACATCTCTCTTGCTTCTTTCTGCACCTCTCTTGCCTCTTTCTGCACCTTTTGCTTCTTTCTGCATGTCTCTTGCTTTTTTCTGCACCTCTCTTGCCTCTTTCTGCACCTCTCTTGCCTCTTTCTGCACCTCTCTTGCCTCTTTCTGCACCTCTCTTGCTTCTTTCTGCACCTCTCTTGCCTCTTTCTGCACCCTCTTGCTTCTTTCTGCACCTCTCTTGCCTCTTTCTGCACCTCTCTTGCCTCTTTCTGCACCTCTCTTGCTTCTTTCTGCACCTCTTTCTGTACCTCTCTTGCTTATTTCTGCACTTCTTTGCCTCTTTCTGCACCTCTTGCCTCTTTCTGCACCTCTCTTGCCTCTTTCTGCACTTCTCTTGCCTCTTTCTGCACCTCTCTTGCCTCTTTCTGCACCTCTCTTGCCTCTTTCTGCACCTCTCTTGCCTCTTTCTGCACCTCTCTTGCCTCTTTCTGCACCTCTCTTGCCTCTTTCTGCACCTCTCTTCCTCTTTCTGCACCTCTCTTGCCTCTTTCTGCACCTCTCTTGCCTCTTTCTGCACCTCTCTTGCCTCTTTCTGCACCTCTCTTGCCTCTTTCTGCACCTCTCTTGCTTCTTTCTGCACCTCTCTTGCTTCTTTCTGCACCTCTCTTGCTTCTTTCTGCACCTCTCTTGCCTCTTTCTGCACCTCTCTTGCCTCTTTCTGCACCTCTCTTGCTTCTTTCTGCACCTCTCTTGCCTCTTTCTGCACCTCTCTTGCCTCTTCCTGCACCTCTCTTGCCTCTTACTGCACCCCACTCTCTTCTTTCAGCACCTCTCATGCTTCTTTCTGTACTTCTCTTGCCTCTTTCTGCACCTCTCTTGCTTCTTTCTGCACCTCTCTTGCTTCTTTCTGCACCTCTCTTGCCTCTTTCTGCACTTCTCTTGCCTCTTTCTGCACATCTCTTGCCTCTTTCTGCACCTCTCTTGCCTCTTTCTGCACCTCTCTTGCTTCTTTCTGCAGCTGTCTTGCTTCTTTCTGCACCTCTCTTGCCTCTTTCTGCACTTCTCTTGCCTCTTTCTGCACCTCTCTTGCCTCTTTCTGCACCTCTCTTGCTTCTTTCTGCACCTCTCTTGCCTCTTTCTGCACCTCTCTTGCCTCTTTCTGCACTTCTCTTGCCTCTTTCTGCACCTCTCTTGCTTCTTTCTGCACCTCTTGCTCTTTCTGCACCTTTCTTGCCTCTTTCTGCACCTCTCTTGCTTCTTTCTGCACTTCTCTTGCTTCTTTCTGCACCTCTCTTGCCTCTTTCTGCACTTCTCTTGCCTCTTTCTGCACTTCTCTTGCCTCTTTCTGCACCTCTCTTGCTTCTTTCTGCACCTCTCTTGCCTCTTTCTGCACCTCTCTTGCTTCTTTCTGCACCTCTCTTGCCTCTTTCTGCACCTCTCTTGCCTCTTTCTGCACCTCTCTTGCTTCTTTCTGCACCTCTCTTGCTTCTTTCTGCACCTCTCTTGCCTCTTTCTGCACCTCTCTTGCCTCTTTCTGCACCTCTCTTGCCTCTTTCTGCACCTCTCTTGCCTCTTTCTGCACCTCTCTTGCCTCTTTCTGCACTTCTCTTGCCTCTTTCTGCACCTCTCTTGCTTCTTTCTGCACCTCTCTTGCCTCTTTCTGCACTTCTCTTGCCTCTTTCTGCACTCTCTCTTGCTTCTTTCTGCACCTCTCTTGCTCTCTTTCTGCACCTTTCTTCCTCTTTCTGCACCTCTCTTGCTTCTTTCTGCACCTCTCTTGCTTCTTTCTGCACTTCTCTTGCCTCTTTCTGCACCTCTCTTGCATCTTTCTGCACCTCTCTTGCCTCTTTCTGCACCTCACTTGCCTCTTTCTGCACCTCTCTTGCCTCTTTCTGCACTCTCTTGCTTCTTTCTGCACTTCTCTTGCCTCTTTCTGCACCTCTCTTGCCTCTTTCTGCACCTCTCTTGCCTCTTTCTGCACCTCTCTTGCTCTTTCTGCACCTCTCTTGCCTCTTTCTGCACCTCTCTTGCTTCTTTCTGCACTTCTCTTGCCTCTTTCTGCACTTCTCTTGCCTCTTTCTGCACCTCTCTTGCCTCTTTCTGCACCTCTCTTGCCTCTTTCTGCACCTCTCTTGCCTCTTTCTGCACCTCTCTTGCTTCTTTCTGCACCTCTCTTGCCTCTTTCTGCACCTCTCTTGCTTCTTTCTGCACCTCTCTTGCCTCTTTCTGCACCTCTCTTGCTTCTTTCTGCACTTCTCTTGCCTCTTTCTGCACCTCTCTTGCCTCTTTCTGCTCCTCTGTTGCTTCTTTCTCTACCTCTCTTGCTTCTTTCTGCACTTCTCTTGCCTCTTTCTTCACCTCTCTTGCTTCTTTCTGCACCTCAAATGCTTCTTTCTGCACTTCTCTTGCCTCTTTCTGCACCTCTCTTGCCTCTTTCTGCTCCTCTCTTGCTTCTTTCTGCACCTCTCTTGCCTCTTTCTGCACCTCTCTTGCCTCTTTCTGCACCTCTCTTGCCTCTTTCTGCACCTCTCTTGCTTCTTTCTGCACCTCTCTTGCCTCTTTCTGCACCTCTCTTGCCTCTTTCTGCACTTCTCTTGCTTCTTTCTGCACCTCTCTTGCTTCTTTCTGCACCTCTCTTGCCTCTTTCTGCACCTCTCTTGCCTCTTTCTGCACTTCTCTTGCCTCTTTCTGCACCTCTCTTGCTTCTTTCTGCACCTCTCTTGCCTCTTTCTGCACCTCTCTTGCCTCTTTCTGCACTTCTCTTGCCTCTTTCTGCACCTCTCTTGCTTCTTTCTGCACCTCTCTTGCTTCTTTCTGCACCTCTCTTGCTTCTTTCTGCACCTCTCTTGCCTCTTTCTGCACCTCTCTTGCTTCTTTCTGCACCTCTCTTGCCTCTTTCTGCACTCTCTTGCCTCTTTCTGCACCTCTCTTGCCTCTTTCTGCACCTCTCTCTGCTTCTTTCTGCACTTCTCTTGCTTCTTTCTGCACCTCTCTTGCCTCTTTCTGCACTCTCTCTTGCCTCTTTCTGCACCTCTCTTGCCTCTTTCTGCACTTCTCTTGCCTCTTTCTGCACTTCTCTTGCTTCTTTCTGCACCTCTCTTGCCTCTTTCTGCACCTCTCTTGCCTCTTTCTGCACCTCTCTTGCCTCTTTCTGCACCTCTCTTGCCTCTTTCTGCACTTCTCTTGCTTCTTTCTGCACTCTCTCTTGCCTCTTTCTGCACCTCTCTTGCCTCTTTCTGCACCTCTCTTGCCTCTTTCTGCACCTCTCTTGCTTCTTTCTGCACCTCTCTTGCTTCTTTCTGCACTCTCTCTTGCCTCTTTCTGCACTTCTCTTGCCTCTTTCTGCACCTCTCTTGCCTCTTTCTGCACCTCTCTTGCTTCTTTCTGCACCTCTCTTGCTTCTTTCTGCACCTCTCTTGCTTCTTTCTGCACTTCTCTTGCTTCTTTCTGCACTTCTCTTGCTTCTTTCTGCACCTCTCTTGCTTCTTTCTGCACCTCTCTTGCCTCTTTCTGCACCTCTCTTCCTCTTTCTGCACCTCTCTTGCCTCTTTCTGCACCTCTCTTGCCTCTTTCTGCACCTCTCTTGCCTCTTTCTGCACCTCTCTTGCCTCTTTCTGCACTCTCTTGCCTCTTTCTGCACCTCTCTTGCTTCTTTCTGCACCTCTCTTGCTTCTTTCTGCACCTCTCTTGCTTCTTTCTGCACCTCTCTTGCTTCTTTCTGCACCTCTCTTTCTGCATCTCTCTTGCCTCTTTATGCACTTCTCTTGCTTCTTTCTGCATTTCTCTTGCTTCTTTCTGCACCTCTCTTGCCTCTTTCTGCACTTCTCTTGCCTCTTTCTGCACTCTCTCTTGCCTCTTTCTGCACCTCTCTTGCCTCTTTCTGCACCTCTCTTGCTTCTTTCTGCACCTCTCTTGCCTCTTTCTGCACCTCTCTTGCTTCTTTCTGCACCTCTCTTGCCTCTTTCTGCACTTCTCTTGCTTCTTTCTGCACCTCTCTTGCCTCTTTCTGCACTTCTCTTGCCTCTTTCTGCACCTCTCTTGCTTCTTTCTGCACCTCTCTTGCTTCTTTCTGCACTCTCTTGCTTCTTTCTGCACCTCTCTTGCCTCTTTCTGCACTTCTCTTGCCTCTTTCTGCACCTCTCTTGCCTCTTTCTGCACCTCTTTCTGCACTTTGCCTCTTTCTGCACCTCTCTTGCTTCTTTCTGCACTTCTCTTGCCTCTTTCTGCACTCTCTCTTGCCTCTTTCTGCACTTCTCTTGCCTCTTTCTGCACTTCTCTTGCCTCTTTCTGCACCTCTCTTGCCTCTTTCTGCACATCTCTTGCTTCTTTCTGCACCTCTCTTGCCTCTTTCTGCACCTCTCTTGCTTCTTTCTGCACCTTTCTTCCTCTTTCTGCACCTCTCTTGCTTCTTTCTGCACCTCTCTTGCCTCTTTCTGCACCTCTCTTGCCTCTTTCTGCACCTCTCTTGCCTCTTTCTGCACCTCTCTTGCTTCTTTCTGCACCTCTCTTGCTTCTTTCTGCACCTCTCTTGCTTCTTTCTGCACTTCTCTTGCTTCTTTCTGCACTTCTCTTACCTCTTTCTGCACCTCTCTTGCCTCTTTCTGCACTTCTCTTGCCTCTTTCTGCACCTCTCTTGCCTCTTTCTGCACCTCTCTTGCCTCTTTCTGCACCTCTCTTGCCTCTTTCTGCACCTCTCTTGCTTCTTTCTGCACCTCTCTTGCTTCTTTCTGCACCTCTCTTGCTTCTTTCTGCACTTCTCTTGCTTCTTTCTGCACCTCTCTTGCTTCTTTCTGCACCTCTCTTGCCTCTTTCTGCACCTTCTCTTGCCTCTTTCTGCACCTCTCTTGCCTCTTTCTGCACCTCTCTTGCCTCTTTCTGCACTTCTCTTGCCTCTTTCTGCACTCTCTTGCTTCTTTCTGCACCTCTCTTGCTTCTTTCTGCACCTCTCTTGCTTCTTTCTGCACCTCTCTTGCCTCTTTCTGCACATCTATTGCCTCTTTCTGCACCTCTATTGCCTCTTTCTGCAGTTCTCTTGCTTCTTTCTGCACCTCTCTTGCCTCTTTCTGCACTTCTCTTGCCTCTTTCTGCACCTCTCTTGCCTCTTTCTGCACTTCTCTTGCCTCTTTCTGCACCTCTCTTGCTTCTTTCTGCACCTCTCTTGCCTCTTTCTGCACCTCTCTTGCTTCTTTCTGCACCTTTCTTGCCTCTTTCTGCACCTCTCTTGCCTCTTTCTGCACCTCTCTTGCCTCTTTCTGCACTTCTCTTGCCTCTTTCTGCACCTCTCTTGCCTCTTTCTGCACCTCTCTTGCTTCTTTCTGCACCTCTCTTGCTTCTTTCTGCACTCCTCTTGCTTCTTTCTGCACCTCTCTTGTCTCTTTCTGCACCTCTCTTGCCTCTTTCTGCACCTCTCTTCTTCTTTCTGCACCTCTCTTGCTTCTTTCTGCACTTCTCTTGCTTCTTTCTGCACTTCTCTTGCTTCTTTCTGCACCTCTCTTGCCTCTTTCTGCACCTCTCTTGCCTCTTTCTGCACCTTTCTTGCCTCTTTCTGCACCTCTCTTGCCTCTTTCTGCACCTCTCTTGCCTCTTTCTGCACCTTCTCTTGCCTCTTTCTGCACCTCTCTTGCCTCTTTCTGCACTCTCTCTTGCCTCTTTCTGCACCTCTCTTGCCTCTTTCTGCACCTCTCTTGCTTCTTTCTGCACCTCTCTTGCTTCTTTCTGCACCTCTCTTGCTCTTTCTGCACCTCTGTTGCCTCTTTCTGCCCTTCTCTTGCCTCTATCTGCACCTTTCTTGCTTCTTTCTGCACCTCTCTTGCTTCTTTCTGCACCTCTCTTGCTTCTTTCTGCACTTCTCTTGCTTCTTTCTGTGCCTTTCTTGCTTCTTTCTGCACCTTTCTTGCCTCTTTCTGCACCTCTCTTGCCTCTTTCTGCACCTCTCTTGCCTCTTTCTGCACCTTTCTTGCCTCTTTCTGCACTTCTCTTGCTTCTTTCTGCACCTTTCTTGCCTCTTTCTGCACCTCTCTTGCCTCTTTCTGCACCTCTCTTGCTTCTTTCTGCACCTCTCTTGCCTCTTTCTGCACTCTCTCTTGCTTCTTTCTGCACCTCTCTTGCTTCTTTCTGCACCTCTCTTGCCTCTTTCTGCACCTCTTTTCACTCTTTCTGTACCTTTCTTGCCTCTTTCTGCACTTCTCTTGCGTCTTTCTGTACCTCTGTTGCTTCTTTCTGCACTTCTCTTGTTTCTTTCTGCACCGCTCTTGCCTCTATCTGCACCTCTGTTGCTTCTTTCTGCACTTCTCTTGCTTCTTTCTGCACCTCCCTTTGCCTCTTTCTGCACCTCTCTTGCCTCTTTCTGCACCTCTCTTCTTCTTTCTGCACTCTCTTGCTTCTTTCTGCACCTCTCTTGCTTCTTTCTGCACCTCTCTTGCTTCTTTCTGCACCTTCTCTTGCCTCTTTCTGCACCTCTCTTGCCTCTTTCTGTACCTCTCTTGCCTCTTTCTGCACTTCTCTTGCTTCTTTCTGCACTTCTCTTGCCTCTTTCTGCACTTCTCTTGCCTCTTTCTGCACTTCTCTTGCTTCTTTCTGCACCTCTCTTGCCTCTTTCTGCACCTCTCTTGCCTCTTTCTGCACTCTCTCTTGCCTCTTTCTGCACCTCTCTTGCCTCTTTCTGCACCACTTCTTCTTTCTGCACCTCTCTTGCTTCTTTCTGCACTTCTCTTGCCTCTTTCTGCACCTCTCTTGCCTCTTTCTGCACTTCTCTTGCTTCTTTCTGCACTTCTCTAGACCCTTTCTGCACCTCTCTTGCCTCTTTCTGTACCTTTCTTGCCTCTTTCTGCACCTCTCTTGCCTCTTTCTGCACCTTTCTTGCTTCTTTTCTGCACCTCTCTTGCCTCTTTCTGCACTTCTCTTGCCTCTTTCTGTACCTCTCTTGCCTCTTTCTGCACCCCACTTGTGTCTTTCTTCACCTATCCAGCTTCTTTCTGCACTTCTCTTGCTTCTTTCTGCACCTCTCTTGCTTCTTTCTGCACCTCTCTTGCTTCTTTCTGCACCTCTCTTGCTTCTTTCTGCACTCTCTCTTGCTTCTTTCTGCACCTCTTTGCCTCTTTCTGCACCTCTCTTGCCTCTTTCTGCACTCTCTTGCTTTCTGCACCTCTCTACCTCTTTCTGCACCTTTCTTGCCTCTTTCTGCACTTCTCTTGCTTCTTTCTGCACTTCTCTTGCCTCTTTCTGCACCTCTCTTGCTTCTTTCTGCACTTCTATTGCGTCTTTCTGTACCTCTGTTGCCTCTTTCTGCAATTCTCTTGCCTCTTTTTGCACCTCTCTTGCTTCTTTCTGCACCTCTCTTGCTTCTTTCTGCACCTCTCTTGCTTCTTTCTGCACTTCTCTTGCCTCTTTCTGCACCTCTCTTGCCTCTTTCTGCACCTCTCTTGCCTCTTTCTGCACCACTCTGCTTCTTTCTGCATCTCTCTTGCTTCTTTCTGCACTTCTCTTGCTTCTTTCTGCACTTCTCTTGCTTCTTTCTACGTCTCTTCCTCTTTCTGCACTTCTTGCGTCTTTCTGCACCTTTCTTGCCTCTTTCTGCACTTCTCTTAGCTTCTTTCTGCACTTCTCTTGCCTCTTTCTGCACTTCTCTTGCCTCTTTCTGCACCTCTCTTGCTTCTTTCTGTGCCTCTCTTGATTCTTTCTGTACCTCTCTTGCTTCTTTCTGCACCTCTCTTGCTTCTTTCTGTACCTCTCTTGCCTCTTTCTGCACCTCCCTTGCTTCTTTCTGTACCTTTCTTCCTCTTTCTGCACCTTTCTTCCTCTTTCTGCACCTTTCTTCCTCTTTCTGCACTTTTCTTGCTTCTTTCTGCACTTTTCTTGCTTTTTTCTGCACTTCTCTTGCACTATTCTGCACCTCTCTTGCCTCTTTCTGCACCTCTCTTGCTTCTTTCTGCACCTCTCTTGCCTCTGTATGCACCTCTCTTGGCTCTTTCTGCACCTCTCTTGCTTCTTTCTGCACCTCTCTTGCCTCTTTCTGCACCTCTCTTGCCTCTTTCTGCACCTCTCTTGCTTCTTTCTGCACCTCTCTTGCTTCTTTCTGCACCTCTCTTGCCTCTTTCTGCACCTCTCTTGCCTCTTTCTGCACCTCTCTTGCCTCTTTCTGCACCTCTCGTTGCCTTCTTTCTGCACTCTCTTGCTTCTTTCTGCACCTCTCTTGCCTCTTTCTGCACCTCTCTTCCTTCTTTCTGCACTTCCCTTGCTTCTTTCTGTACCTCTCTTGCCTCTTTCTGCACCTCTCTTGCTTCTTTCTGCACTTCTCTTGCTTCTTTCTGCACCTCTCTTGCCTCTTTCTGCACCTCTCTTGCTTCTTTCTGCACTTCTCTTGCCTCTTTCTGCACCTCTCTTGCTTCTTTCTGCACCTCTCTTGCTTCTTTCTGCACCTCTCTTGCCTCTTTCTGCACCTCTCTTGCTTCTTTCTGCACCTCTCTTGCCTCTTTCTGCACCTCTCTTGCCTCTTTCTGCACCTTCTCTTGCCTCTTTCTGCACCTCTCTTGCCTCTTTCTGCACCTCTCTTGCCTCTTTCTGTACTTCTCTTGCTTCTTTCTGCACCTCTCTTGCCTCTTTCTGCACTCTCTCTTGCTTCTTTCTGCACCTCTCTTGCTTCTTTCTGCACCTCTCTTGCCTCTTTCTGTACTTCTCTTGCCTCTTTCTGCACCTCTCTTGCTTCTTTCTGCACTTCTCTTGCCTCTTTCTGCACCTCTCTTGCCTCTTTCTGCACCTCTCTTGCCTCTTTCTGCACCTCTCTTGCCTCTTTCTACCTCTCTGCTTCTTTCTGCACCTCTCTTGCTTCTTTCTGCACTTCTCTTGCTTCTTTCTGCACCTCTCTTGCCTCTTTCTGCACCTCTCTTGCTTCTTTCTGCACCTCTCTTGCCTCTTTCTGCACCTCTCTTGCCTCTTTCTGCACATCTCTTTGCCTCTTTCTGCACCTCTCTTGCCTCTTTCTGCACTCTCTTCCTCTTTCTGCACCTTTCTTGCCTCTTTCTGCACCTCTCTTGCTTCTTTCTGCACCTCTCTTGCTTCTTTCTGCACTCTTTTGCCTCTTTCTGCACCTCTCTTGCCTCTTTCTGCACCTCTCTTGCCTCTTTCTGCACTTCTCATGCCTCTTTATGCACCTCACTTGCTTCTTTCTGCACCTCTCTTGCCTCTTTCTGCACCTCTCTTGCTTCTTTCTGCACCTTTCTTGCCTCTTTCTGCACCTCTCTTCCTCTTTCTGCACTTCTCTTGCTTCTTTCTGCACTTCTCTTGCCTCTTTCTGCACCTCTCTTGCCTCTTTCTGCACCTCTCTTGCCTCTTTCTGCACCTCTCTTGCCTCTTTCTGCACCTCTCTTGCTTCTTTCTGCACCTCTCTTGCCTCTTTCTGCACCTCTCTTGCCTCTTTCTGCACTTCTCTTGCCTCTTTCTGCACCTCTCTTGCTTCTTTCTGCACCTCTCTTGCTTCTTTCTGCACCTCTCTTGCTTCTTTCTGCACCTCTCTTGCCTCTTTCTGCACCTCTCTTGCCTCTTTCTGCACCTCTCTTGCTTCTTTCTGCTACCTCTTTCTGCACCTTTCTTCCTCTTTCTGCACCTCTCTTGCTTCTTTCTGCACTTCTCTTGCCTCTTTCTGCACTCTCTCTTGCCTCTTTCTGCACTTCTCTTGCCTCTTTCTGCACTTTCTTGCCTCTTTCTGCACCTCTCTTGCTTCTTTCTGCACCTCTCTTGCTTCTTTCTGCACCTCTCTTGCTTCTTTCTGCACTTCTCTTGCTTCTTTCTGCACCCTCTTGCCTCTTTCTGTACCTCTCTTGCTTCTTTCTGCACTTCTCTTGCCTCTTTCTGCACCTCGGTTGCCTCTTTCTGCACCCCTCTTGCCTCTTTCTGTACCCCTCTTTCTTCTTTCTGCACCTCTCTTGCCTCTTTCTGCACCTCTGTTGCTTCTTTCTGCACCTCTCTTGCCCCTTTCTGCACCTCTACTGCTTCTTTCTGCACCTCTCTTGCTTCTTTCTGCACCTCTCTTGCTTCTTTCTGCACTTCTCTTGCTTCTTTCTGCACCTCTCTTGCTTCTTTCTGCACCTTTCTTTCCTTTTTCTGCACCTCTCACCTCTTTGTGCACCTCTCTTGCCTCCTTCTGCACCTCTCTTGCCTCTTTCTGCACTTCTCTTGCCTCTTTCTGCACCTCTCTTGCTTCTTTCTGCACCTCTCTTGCCTTCTTTCTGCACCTCTTTGCTTCTTTCTGCACCTCTCTTGCCTCTTTCTGCACTTCTCTTGCCTCTTTCTGCACCTCTCTTGCTTCTTTCTGCACTCTCTTTCTGCACCTTTCTTGCCTCTTTCTGCACCTCTCTTGCTTCTTTCTGCACTTCTCTTGCTTCTTTCTGCACTCTCTTGCCTCTTTCTGCACTTCTCTTGCCTCTTTCTGCACCTCTCTTGCCTCTTTCTGTACTTCTCTTGCCTCTTTCTGCACTCTCTTGCTTCTTTCTGCACCTCTCTTGCCTCTTTCTGCACCTCTCTTGCTTCTTTCTGCACCTCTCTTGCCTCTTTCTGCACTTCTCTTGCTTCTTTCTGCACTTCTCCAGACCCTTTCTGCATCTCTCTTGCCTCTTTCTGTACCTCTCTTGCCTCTTTCTGCACCTCTCTTGCTTCTTTCTGCACCTCTCTTGCTTCTTTCTGCACCTCTCTTGCTTCTTTCTGCACTTCTCCTGCTTCTTTCTGTACTTCTCTTGCCTCTTTCTGCACCTCTCTTGTCTCTTTCTGCACTTCTCTTGCTTCTTTCTGCTACCTCTCTTGCTCTTTCTGCACTCTCTTTGCCTCTTTCTGCACCTCTCTTGCCTCTTTCTGCACCTCTCTTGCTTCTTTCTGCACCTCTCTTGCTTCTTTCTGCACTTCTCTTGCCTCTTTCTGCACTTCTCTTGCCTCTTTCTGTACCTCTCTTCCTTCCATCTGCACCTCTCTTGCTTCTTTCTGCACTTCTCTTGCCTCTTTCTGCACTTCTCTTGCCTCTTTCTGTACCTCTCTTGCCTCTTTCTGTACCTCTTTTCTTTCTGCACCTCACTTGCTTCTTTCTGCACCTCTCTTGCTTCTTTCTGCACCTCTCTTGCTTCTTTCTGCACCTCACTTGCCGCTTTCTGAACTTCTCTTGCCTCTTTCTGCACCTCTCTTGCCTCTTTCTGCACTTCTCTTGCTTCTTTCTGTACCTCTCTATCCTCTTTCTGTACTTCTCTTGCCTCTTTCTGCACTCTCTTGCCTTCTTTCTGTACCTTTCTTGCCTCTTTCTGCACCTCTCTTGCTTCTTTCTGCACCTCTCTTCCTCTTTCTGCACCTCTCTTGCTTCTTTCTGCACCTCTCTTGCCTCTTTCTGCACCTCTCTTGCCTCTTTCTGCACCTCTCTTGCTTCTTTCTGCACTTCTCTTGCCTCTTTCTGCACCTCTCTTGCCTCTTTCTGTACCTCTCTTGCCTCTTTCTGCACATCTCTTGCCTCTTTCTGCACCTCTCTTGCTTCTTTCTGCACCTCTCTTGCTTCTTTCTGCACCTCTCTTGCCTCTTTCTGCACCTCTCTTGCCTCTTTCTGCACCTCTCTGCCTCTTTCTGCACCTCTCTTGCTTCTTTCTGTACTCTCTCTTGCTTCTTTCTGCACTTCTCTTGCTTCTTTCTGCACCTCTCTTGCTTCTTTCTGCACCTTTCTTCCTCTTTCTGCACCTTCTCTTGCCTCTTTCTGCACCTCTCTTGCTTCTTTCTGCACCTCTCTTGCCTCTGTCTGCACCTCTCTTGCTTCTTTCTGCACTTCTCTTGCCTCTTTCTGCACCTCTCTTGCCTCTTTCTGCACCTCTCTTGCCTCTTTTTTCACCTCACTCTCTTCTTTCTGCACCTCTCTTGCTTCTTTCTGCACCTCTCTTGCCTCTTTCTGCACCTCTCTTGCTTCTTTCTGCACCTCTCTTGCTTCTTTCTGCACCTCTCTTGCTTCTTTCTGCACCTCTCTTGCTTCTTTCTGTACTTCTCTTGCCTCTTTCTGCACTTCTCTTGCCTCTTTCTGCAACTCTCTTGCTTCTTTCTGCACTTCTCTTGCCTCTTTCTGCACCTCTCTTGCTTCTTTCTGCACCTCTCTTGCCTCTTTCTGCACCTCTATTCCTCTTTCTGCACAGCTCTTGCTTCTGTCTGCACCTCTATTGCTTCTTTCTGCACCACTCTTGCCTCTTTCTGCACACTTCTTCTTTCTGCACCTCTCTTGCTTCTTTCTGCACCTCTCTTGCTTCTTTCTGCACTTCTCTTGCTTCTTTCTGCACCTTTCTTGCCTCTTTCTGCACCTCTCTTGCCTCTTTCTGCACCTCTCTTGCCTCTTTCTGCACTTCTCTTGCTTCTTTCTGCACCTCTCTTGCTTCTTTCTGCACCTCTCTTGCCTCTTTCTGTACCTTTCTTGCCTCTTTCTGCACCTCTCTTGCTTCTTTCTGCACCTCTCGTGCCTCTTTCTGCACTCCTCTTGCCTCTTTCTGCACTCCTCTTTCCTCTTTCTGCTCCTCTCTTGCCTCTTTCTGCACCTCGCTTGCTTCTTTCTGCACTTCTCTTGCCTCTTTCTGCACCTCTCTTGCTTCTTTCTGCACCTCTCTTGCTTCTTTCTGCACCTCTCTTGCCTCTTTCTGCACTTCTCTTGCCTCTTTCTGCACCTCTCTTGCTTCTTTCTGCACCTCTCTTGCCTCTTTCTGCACCTCTCTTGCTTCTTTCTGCACCTCTCTTGCCTCTTTCTGCACTCTCTTGCCTCTTTCTGCACTTCTCTTGCCTCTTTCTGCACCTCACTTGCCTCTTTCTGCACCTCTCTTGCCTTTCTGCACCTCTCTTCTTTCTGCACCTTTCTTGCCTCTTTCTGCACCTCGCCACTTTCTGCACCTCTCTTGCTTCTTTCTGCACTTCTCTTGCCTCTTTCTGCACCTCTCTTGCTTCTTTCTGCACCTCTCTTGCTTCTTTCTGCACTTCTCTTGCCTCTTTCTGCACTTCTCTTGCTTCTTTCTGCTACCTTCTCTTTCTTCTTTTCTGCACCTCTCTTGCTTCTTTCTGCACTCTCTCTTGCCTCTTTCTGCACCTCTCTTGCCTCTTTCTGCACCTCTCTTGCCTCTTTCTGCACCTCTCTTGCTTCTTTCTGCACCTCTCTTGCTTCTTTCTGCACCTCTCTTGCCTCTTTCTGCACCTCTCTTGCTTCTTTCTGCACCTCTCTTGCTTCTTTCTGCACCTCTCTTGCCTCTTTCTGCACTTCTCTTGCCTCTTTCTGCACCTCTCTTGCCTCTTTCTGCACTCTCTTGCCTCTTTCTGTACCTCTCTTGCCTCTTTCTGCACCTCTCTTGCCTCTTTCTGCACCTCTCTTGCCTCTTTCTGCACTTCTCTTGCCTCTTTCTGCACCTCTCTTGCCTCTTTCTGCACTTCTCTTGCCTCTTTCTGCACCTCTCTTGCTTCTTTCTGCACCTCTCTTGCCTCTTTCTGCACTTCTCTTGCCTCTTTCTGCACTTCTCTTGCTTCTTTCTGTACCTCTCTTGCCTCTTTCTGCATATTTTGGCCTCTTTCTGCACCTCTCTTGCCTCTTTCTGCATTTCTCTTGCCTCCTTCTGCACCTCTCTTGCTTCTTTCTGCACCTCTCTTGCTGCTTTCTGCACCTCTCTTGCTTCTTTCTGCACCTCTCTTGCTTCTTTCTGCACTTCTCTTGCTTCTTTCTGTACTTCTCTTGCCTCTTTCTGCACCTCTCTTGCTTCTTTCTGCACCTCTCTTGCCTCTTTCTGCACCTCTCTTGCCTCTTTCTGCACCTCTCTTGCCTCTTTCTGCACCTCTCTTGCCTCTTTCTGCACCTCTCTTGCTTCTTTCTGCACCTCTCTTGCCTCTTTCTGCACTTCTCTTGCTTCTTTCTGCACCTCTCTTGCCTCTTTCTGCACCTCTCTTGCTTCTTTCTGCACCTCTCTTGCTTCTGGATGCACCTCTCTTGCCTGTTTCTGCACCTCTCTTGCCTCTTTCTGCACCTCTCTTGCCTCTTTCTGCACTCTCTTTCTGCACTTTCTTCTCTTTCTGCACCTCTCTTGCTTCTTTCTGCACTTCTCTTGCCTCTTTCTGCACCTCTCTTGCCTCTTTCTGCACTTCTCTTGCCTCTTTCTGCACCTCTCTTGCCTCTTTCTGCACTTCTCTTGCCTCTTTCTGCACCTCTCTTGCTTCTTTCTGCACCTCTCTTGCCTCTTCCTGTACCTCTCTTGCTTCTTTCTGCACCTCTCTTGCCTCTTTCTTCACCCCACTTGCCTCTTTCTACACTTCTCTTGCTTTTTCTGCACCTCTCTTGCCTCTTTCTGCACCTCTCTTGCCTCTTTCTGCACCTCTCTTGCCTCTTTCTGCACCTCTCTTGCTTCTTTCTGCACCTCTCTTGCTTCTTTCTGCACTTCTCTTGCCTCTTTCTGCACCTCTCTTGCCTCTTTCTGCACCTCTCTTGCCTCTTTCTGCACCTCTCTTGCTTCTTTCTGCACCTCTCTTGCTTCTTTCTGCACCTCTCTTGCTTCTTTCTGCACCTCTCTTGCCTCTTTCTGCACCTCTCTTGCCTCTTTCTGCACCTCTCTTGTTCTTTCTGCACCTCTTTCTGCACCTCTCTTGCCTCTTTCTGCACCTCTCTTGCTTCTTTCTGCACTTCTCTTGCTTCTTTCTGCACCTCTCTTGCCTCTTTCTGCACTTCTCTTGCCTCTTTCTGCACCTCTCTTGCCTCTTTCTGCACCTCTCTTGCTTCTTTCTGCACCTCTCTTGCCTCTTTCTGCACCTCTCTTGCCTCTTTCTGCACCTCTCTTGCCTCTTTCTGCACCTCTCTTGCTTCTTTCTGCACCTCTCTTGCCTCTTTCTGCACCTCTCTTGCCTCTTTCTGCACCTCTCTTGCCTCTTTCTGCACCTCTCTTGCTTCTTTCTGCACCTCTCTTGCTTCTTTCTGCACTTCTCTTGCTTCTTTCTGCACCTCTCTTGCCTCTTTCTGCACCTCTCTTGCCTCTTTCTGCACCTCTCTCTTGCCTCTTTCTGCACCTCTCTTGCCTCTTTCTGCACCTCTCTTGCCTCTTTCTGCACTTCTCTTGCCTCTTTCTGCACCTCTCTTGCTTCTTTCTGTACTTCTCTTGCCTCTTTCTGCACCTCTCTTGCTTCTTTCTGCACCTCTCTTGCCTCTTTCTGCACCTCTCTTGCTTCTTTCTGCACCCCTCTTGCCTCTTTCTGCACCTCTCTTGCTTCTTTCTGCACCTCTCTTGCCTCTTTCTGCACCTCTCTTGCCTCTTTCTGCACCTCTCTTGCCTCTTTCTGCACCTCTCTTGCTTCTTTCTGCACTCTCTTGCTTCTTTCTGCACCTCTCTTGCCTCTTTCTGCACCTCTCTTGCCTCTTTCTGCACCTCTCTTGCCTCTTTCTGCACCTCTCTTGCCTCTTTCTGCACCTCTCTTGCCTCTTTCTGCACTTCTCTTGCCTCTTTCTGCACCTCTCTTGCTTCTTTCTGCACCTCTCTTGCCTCTTTCTGCACCTCTCTTGCCTCTTTCTGCACCTCTCTTGCCTCTTTCTGCACTCTCTTGCTTCTTTCTGCACTTCTCTTGCCTCTTTCTGCACCTCTCTTGCCTCTTTCTGCACCTCCTCTTGCCTCTTTCTGCACCTCTCTTGCCTCTTTCTGCACCTCTCTTGCCTCTTTCTGCACCTCTCTTGCTTCTTTCTGCACTCTCTCTTGCCTCTTTCTGCACCTCTCTTGCCTCTTTCTGCACCTCTCTTGCCTCTTTCTGCACCTCTCTTGCTTCTTTCTGCACTCTCTTGCTTCTTTCTGCACTTCTCTTGCTTCTTTCTGCACTTCTCTTGCCTCTTTCTGCACCTCTCTTGCCTCTTTCTGCACCTCTCTTGCTTCTTTCTGCACCTCTCTTGCCTCTTTCTGCACCTCTCTTGCCTCTTTCTGCACCTCTCTTGCTCTCTTTCTGCACCTCTCTTGCTTCTTTCTGCACTTCTCTTGCTTCTTTCTGCACTTCTCTTGCTTCTTTCTGCACCTCTCTTGCCTCTTTCTGCACCTCTCTTCCTCTTTCTGCACCTCTCTTGCCTCTTTCTGCACCTCTCTTGCTTCTTTCTGCACCTCTCTTGCCTCTTTCTGCACCTCTCTTGCCTCTTTCTGCACTTCTCTTGCCTCTTTATGCACCTCTCTTGCTTCTTTCTGCACTTCTATTGCGTCTTTCTGTACCTCTGTTGCCTCTTTCTGCAATTCTCTTGCCTCTTTCTGCACCTCTCTTGCCTCTTTCTGCACCTCTCTTGCTTCTTTCTGCACTTCTCTTGCTTCTTTCTGCACCTCTCTTGCTCTCTTTCTGCACCTCTCTTGCCTCTTTCTGCACCTCTCTTGCCTCTTTCTGCACCTCTCTTGCCTCTTTCTGCACTTCTCTTGCCTCTTTCTGCACCTCTCTTGCTTCTTTCTGCACCTCTCTTGCTTCTTTCTGCACCTCTCTTGCCTCTTTCTGCACTCTCTCTTGCCTCTCTTTCTGCACCTCTTGCTTCTTTCTGTACCTCTCTTGCTTCTTTCTGCACCTCTCTTGCCTCTTTCTGCACTTCTCTTGCCTCTTTCTGCACTCTCTTTGCCTCTTTCTGCACCTCTCTTGCCTCTTTCTGCACTTCTCTTGCTTCTTTCTGCACCTCTCTTGCTTCTTTCTGCACTCTCTTGCTTCTTTCTGCACCTCTCTTGCTTCTTTCTGCACCTCTCTTGCTTCTTTCTGCACTTCTCTTGCTCTTTCTGCACCTCTCTTGCCTCTTTCTGCACTTCTCTTGCTTCTTTCTGCACTTCTCTTGCCTCTTTCTGCACCTCTCTTGCCTCTTTCTGCACCTCTCTTGCCTCTTTCTGCACCTCTCTTGCTTCTTTCTGCACCTCTCTTGCTTCTTTCTGCACTCTCTCTTGCCTCTTTCTGCACCTCTCTTGCCTCTTTCTGCACCTCTCTTGCTTCTTTCTGTACCTCTCTTGCCTCTTTCTGCACCTCTCTTGCCTCTTTCTGCACCTTTCTTCCTCTTTCTGCACTTTTCTTGCTTCTTTCTGCACTTCTCTTGCTTCTTTCTGCACTTCTCTTGCCTCTTTCTGCACCTCTCTTGCCTCTTTCTGCACTTCTCTTGCTTCTTTCTGCACCTCTCTTGCCTCTTTCTGCACCTCTCTTGCCTCTTTCTGCACCTCTCTTGCTTCTTTCTGCACCGCTCTTGCCTCTTTCTGCACCTCTCTTTCCTCTTTCTGCACCTCTCTCCTCTTTCTGCACCTCTCTTGCTCCTTTCTGCCCTCACTTGCCTCTTTCTGCACCTCACTTGCCTGATTCTGCACCTCTCTTGCCTCTTTCTGCACCTCTCTTGCCTCTTTCTGCACTTCTCTTGCTTATTTCTGCACTTCTCTTGCCTCTTTGTGTGCTTCTCTTGCTTCTTTCTGCACTTCTCTTGCTTCTTTCTGTACCTCTCTTCCTCTTTCTGCACCTCTCTTCTTCTTTCTGCACCTCTCTTGCTTCTTTCTGCACTTCTCTTGCCTCTTTCTGCACCTCTCTTGCTTCTTTCTGCACCTCTCTTGCCTCTTTCTGCACCTCTCTTGCCTCTTTCTGCACCTCTCTTGCTTCTTTCTGCACCTCTCTTGCCTCTTTCTGCACTTCTCTTGCCTCTTTCTGCACCTCTCTTGCCTCTTTCTGCACCTCTCTTGCTTCTTTCTGCACTTCTCTTGCTTCTTTCTGTACCTTTCTTGCCTCTTTCTGCACCTCTCTTGCTTCTTTCTGTACCTCTCTTGGTTCTTTCTGCACCTCTCTTGCTTCTTTCTGTACCTCTCTTGCCTCTTTCTGCACCTCTCTTGCCTCTTTCTGCACCTCTGTTGCCTCTTTCTGCACCTCACTTGCTTCTTTCTGCACTTCTCTTGCTTCTTTCTGTACTTCTCTTGCCTGTTTCTGCACCTCTGTTGCCTCTTTCTGCACCTCTCTTGCCTCTTTCTGCACCTCTCTTGCCTCTTTCTGCACCTCTCTTCCTCTTTCTGCACCTCTCTTGCTCTTTCTCTACTTCTCTGCTTCTTTCTGCACCTCTCTTGCTTCTTTCTGTACTTCTCTTGCCTCTTTCTGCACCTCTCTTGCCTCTTTCTGCACCTCACTTGCTTCTTTCTGCACCTCTCTTGCTTCTTTATGCACCTCTCTTGCCTGTTTCTGCACCTCTCTTGCCTCTTTCTATACCTCTCTTGCTTCTTTCTGCACCTCCTCTTCTGCACCTTTCTTCCTCTTCTGCACCTCTCTTGCTTCTTTCTGCACTTCTCTTGCTTCTATCTGCACTTCTCTTGCCCCTTTCTGCACTTCTCTTGCCTCTTTCTGCACCTCTCTTGCCTCTTTCTGTACTTCTCTTGCTTCTTTCTGCACCTCTCTTGCTTCTTTCTGCACTTCTCTTGCCTCTTTCTGCACTTCTCTTGCTTCTTTCTGCACTTCTCTTGCCTCTTTCTGTACATTTCTTACTCTTTCTGCACTTCTCTTGCTTCTTTCTGCACTTCTCTAGACCCTTTCTGCACCTCTCTTGCCTCTTTCTGTACCTCTCTTGCCTCTTTCTGCACCTCTCTTGCCTCTTTCTGCACCTCGCTTTCCGCTTTCTGCACCTCTCTTGCTTCTTTCTGCACCTCTCTTGCCTCTTTCTGCACTTCTCTTGCCTCTTTCTGCACCTCTTGCCTCTTTCTGCACCTCTCTTGCCTCTTTCTGCACTCTCTTGCTTCTTTCTGCACCTCTCTTGCCTCTTTCTGCACCTCTCTTGCCTCTTTCTGCACCTCTCTTGCTTCTTTCTGCACTCTTTCTTTCTGCACCTCTTTGCCTCTTTCTGCACCTCTCTTGCTTCTTTCTGCACTTCTCTTGCTTCTTTCTGCATCTCTCTTGCCTCTTTTTGCACCTCTCTTGCCTCTTTCTGTACTTCTCTTGCCTCTTTCTGCACTTCTCTTGCTTCTTTCTGCACCTCTCTTGCCTCTTTCTGCACCTCTCTTGCTTCTTTCTGCACCTCTCTTGCCTCTTTCTGCACCTCTCTTGCTTCTTTCTGCACTTCTCTTGCCTCTTTCTGCACCTCTCTTGCTTCTTTCTGCACTCTCTCTTGCCTCTTTCTGCACCTCTCTTGCTTCTTTCTGCACCTCTCTTGCTTCTTTCTGCACTTCTCTTGCTTCTTTCTGCACTTCTCTTGCCTCTTTCTGCACCTCTCTTGCCTCTTTCTGCACCTCTCTTGCTTCTTTCTGCACCTCTCTTGCCTCTTTCTGCACCTCTCTTGCCTCTTTCTGCACCTCTCTTGCCTCTTTCTGCACCTCTCTTGCTTCTTTCTGCACCTCTCTTGCTTCTTTCTGTACCTCTCTTGCTCTCTTTCTGCACTTCTCTTGCTTATTTCTGCACCTCTCTTGCTTCTTTCTGCACCTTTCTTGCTTCTTTCTGCACTTCTCTTGCCTCTTTCTGCACCTCTCTTGCTTCTTTCTGCACCTCTCTTGCTTCTTTCTGCACCTCTCTTGCCTCTTTCTGTACCTCTCTTGCTTCTTTCTGCACCTCTCTTGCTTCTTTCTGCACCTCTCTTGCTTCTTTCTGCACCTCTCTTGCCTCTTTCTGCACCTCTCTTGCCTCTTTCTGCACCTCTCTTGCTTCTTTCTGCACCTCTTTCTGCACCTTTGTTCCTCTTTCTGCACTTCTCTTGCTTCTTTCTGCACTCTTTCTTGCTTCTTTCTGCACCTCTCTTGCCTCTTTCTGCACCTCTCTTGCCTCTTTCTGCACCTCTCTTGCCTCTTTCTGCACCTTTCTTGCCTCTTTCTGCACTTCTCTTGCTTCTTTCTGCACTTCTCTTGCCTCTTTCTGCACCTCTCTTGCTTCTTTCTGCACCTTTCTTGCCTCTTTCTGCACCTCTCTTGCTTCTTTCTGCACTTCTATTGCATCTTTCTGTACCTCTGTTGCCTCTTTCTGCAATTCTCTTGCCTCTTTTTGCACCTCTCTTGCTTCTTTCTGCACTTCTCTTGCTTCTTTCTGCACCTCTCTTGCTTCTTTCTGCACTTCTCTTGCTTCTTTCTGCACCTCTCTTGCCTCTTTCTGCACCTCTCTTGCTCTCTTTCTGCACCTCTCTTGCTTCTTTCTGCACTTCTCTTGCTTCTTTCTGCACCTCTCTTGACTCTTTCTGCACCCCTCTTGCCTCTTTCTGCACTCCTCTTGCTTCTTTCTGCACCTCTCTTACCTCTTTCTGCACCTCTCTTGCCTCTTTCTGCACTTCTCTTGCTTCTTTCTGCACCTCTCTTGCTTCTTTCTGCACCTCTCTTGCCTCTTTCTGCACCTTTCTTGCCTCTTTCTGCACCTCTCTTGCTTCTTTCTGCACCTCTCTTGCCTCTTTCTGCACTTCTCTTGCCTCTTTCTGCACCTCTCTTGCTTCTTTCTGCACCTCTCTTGCTTCTTTCTGCACTTCTCTTGCTTCTTTCTGCACTCTCTCTTGCCTCTTTCTGCACCTCTCTTGCCTCTTTCTGCACCTCTCTTGCTTCTTTCTGCACTTCTCTTGCTTCTTTCTGCACCTCTCTTGCCTCTTTCTGCACCTCTCTTGCCTCTTTCTGCACCTCTCTTGCCTCTTTCTGCACTTCTCTTGCCTCTTTCTGCACCTCTCTTGCTTCTTTCTGCACCTCTCTTGCCTCTTTCTGCACTCTCTCTTGCTTCTTTCTGTACCTTTCTTGCCTCTTTCTGCACCTCTCTTGTCTCTTTCTGCACCTCTGTTGCTTCTTTCTGCACTTCTCTTGCCTCTTTCTGCACCTCTCTTGCCTCTTTCTGTACCTCTCTTGCCTCTTTCTGCACCTCTCTTGCTTCATTCTGCACCCCTGTTGCTTCTTTCTGCACTCGTCTTCCCTCTTTCTGTACCTCTCTTGCCTCTTTCTGCACCTCTCTTGCCTCTTTCTGCACCTCATTGCTTCTTTCTGCACCTCTCTTGCTTCTTTCTGCACTTCTCTTGCTTCTTTCTGCACTTCTCTTGCTTCTTTCTGCACCTCTCTTCTTCTTTCTGCACCTCTCTTGCCTCTTTCTGCACCTCTCTTGCTACTTTCTGCACCTCTCTTGCCTCTTTCTGCACATTTCTTCCTCTTTCTGCACCTCTTGCTTCTTTCTGCACTTCTCTTGCCTCTTTCTGCACCTCTCTTGCTTCTTTCTGCACCTCTCTTGCCTCTTTCTGCACCTCTCTTGCTTCTTTCTGCACCTCTTGCTTCTCTCTGTACTTCTCTTGCCTCTTTCTGCATCTCTCGCTTCTTTCTGCACCTCTCTTGCCTCTTTCTGCACCTCCTTACTCTTTCTGCACCTCTCTTGCTTCTTTCTGCACTTCTCTTGCTTCTTTCTGCACTCTCTTGCTTCTTTCTGTACCTTTCTTCTTCTTTCTGCACCTTTCTTGATTCTTTCTGCACCTCTCTTGTTTCTTTTTGCACCTCTCTTGCTTCTTTCTGCACCTCTCTTGCCTCTTTCTGCACCTCTCTTGCTTCTTTCTGCACTTCTCTTGCTTCTTTCTGCACCTCTCTTGCCTCTTTCTGCACCTCACTTGCTTCTTTCTGCACCTCTCTTGCTTCTTTCTGCACCTCTCTTGCTTCTTTCTGCACCTCTCTTGCTTCTTTCTGCACCTCTCTTGCTTCTTTCTGCACCTTTATTCCTCTATCTGCACCTCTCTTGCTTCTTTCTGCACTTCACTTGCTTCTTTCTGCACCTCTCTTGCCTCTTTCTGCACCTCTCTTGCTTCTTTCTGCCCTTCTCTTGCCTCTTTCTGCACCTCTCTTGCTTCTTTCTGCACATCTCTTGCCTCTTTCTGCACCTCTCTTGCTTCTTTCTGCACCTCTCTTGCCTCTTTCTGCACCTCTCTGCTTCTTTCTGCACCTCTCTTGCTTCTTTCTGCACCTCTCTTCCTTCTTTCTGTACTTCTCTTGCTTCTTTCTGCACCTTTCTTCCTCTTTCTGCACCTCTGTTGCCTCTTTCTGTACCTTTCTTCCTTCTTTCTGCACTTCTCTTGCTTCTTTCTGCACTTCTCTTGCCTCTTTCTGCACCTCTCTTGCCTCTTTCTGCACTTCTCTTGCTTCTTTCTGCACTTCTCTTGCCTCTTTCTGCACCTCTCTTGCCTCTTTCTGCACCTCTCTTGCCTCTTTCTGCACCTCTCTTGCCTCTTTCTGTACCTCTCTTGCTTCTTTCTGCACCTCTCTTGCTTCTTTCTGCACTTCTCTTGCCTCTTTCTGCACTTCTCTTGCCTCTTTCTGCACTTCTCATGCCTCTTTCTGCACCTTTCTTGCTTCTTTCTGCACCTCTCTTGCTTCTTTCTGCACCTCTCTTGCCTCTTTCTGCACTTTCTCTTGCCTCTTTCTGCACCTTTCTTCTTCTTTTTCTGCACTTCTCTTGCTCTTTCTGCACTTCTCTTGCCTCTTTCTGCACCTCTCTTGCCTCTTTCTGCACCTCTCGCCTCTTTCTGCACCTCTCTTGCTTCTTTCTGCACCTCTCTTGCTTCTTTCTGCACCTCTCTTGCTTCTTTCTGCACCTCTCTTGCTTCTTTCTGCACCTCTCTTGCTTCTTTCTGCATATCTCTTGCTTCTTTCTGCACTTCTCTTGCCTCTTTCTGCACCTCTCTTGCCTCTTTCTGCACCTCTTTCCTCTTTCTGCACCTCTCTTTCCTCTTTCTGCACCTCTCTTTCCTCTTTCTGCACTTCTCTTGCTTCTTTCTGCAGTTCTCTTGCATCATTCTTGCTTTTTTCTGTACTTCTCTTGCATCTTTCTGAACCTCTCTTGCTTTTTTCTGCACCTCTCTTGCCTCTTTCTGCACTTCTCTTGCTTCTTTCTGCACTTCTTTGCTTCTTTCTGCACCTTTCTTCCTCTTTCTGCACCTTCCTTGCTTCTTTCTGCACCTCTCTTGCTTCTTTCTGCACCTCTCTTGCCTCTTTCTGCACCTTCTCCTTCTTTCTGCACCTCTCTTGCCTCTTTCTGCACCTCTCTTGCTTCTTTCTGCACCTCTCTTGCCTCTTTCTGCACCTCTCTTGCTTCTTTCTGCACTCTCTTGCCTCTTTCTGCACCTCTCTTGCTTCTTTCTGCACCTCTCTTGCTTCCTTCTGCACCTCTCCTGCTTCTTTCTGTACCTCTCTTGGCTCTTTCTGCACCTCAGTTGCGTCTTTCTACACCTCACTCTTCTTTCTGCACTTCTTTTGCTTCTTTCGACACCTCTCTTCCTTCTTTCTGCACCTCTCTTGCCTCTTTCTGCACCTCTCTTGCTTCTTTCTGCACTTCTCTTGCTTCTTTCTGCACCCCTCTTGCCTCTTTCTGCACCTCTCTTGCCTCTTTCTGCACCTCTCTTGCTTCTTTCTGCACTTCTTGCTTCTTTCTGCACCTCTCTGCTTCTTTCTGCACCTCTCTTGCTTCTTTCTGCACTTCTCTTGCTTCTTTCTGCACTCTCTTGCCTCTTTCTGCACTTCTCTTGCTTCTTTCTGCACTTCTCTTGCCTCTTTCTGTACCTTTCTTGCCTCTTTCTGCACCTCTCTTGCTTCTTTCTGCACCTCTCTTGCCTCTTTCCTCTTTCTGCACCTCTCTTGCTTCTTTCTGTAACTCTCTTGCCTCTTTCTGCACCTTTCTTCCTCTTTCTGCACCTCTCTTGCTTCTTTCTGCACTTCTCTTGCCTCTTTCTGCACCTCTTTTGCCTCTTTCTGTACCTCTCTTGCCTCTTTCTGCACATCTCTTGCTTCTTTCTGCACCTCTCTTGCTTCTTTCTGCACTTCTCTTGCATCTTTCTGCACCTCTCTTGCCTCTTTCTGCACTTCTCTTGCCTCTTTCTGCACCTCTCTTGCTTCTTTCTGCACCTCTCTTGCTTCTTTCTGCACCTCTCTTGCTTCTTTCTGAACCTCTCTTGCCTCTTTCTGCACCTCTCTTGCCTCTTTCTGCACCTCTCTTGCTTCTTTCTGCACCTCTTTCTGCACCTTTATTCCTCTTTCTGCACCTCTCCTGCTTCTTACTGCACTTTTCTTGCTTCTTTCTGCACTCGTTTGCCTCTTTCTGCACTTCTCTTGCCTCTTTCTGTACTTTACTTGCCTCTTTCTGCACATCTCTTGCTTCTTTCTGCACCTCTCTTCCCTCTTTCTGCACCTCCCTTGCTTCTTTCTGCACCTTTCTTCCTCTTTCTGCACTTTTCCTGCTTCTTTCTGCACTTCTCTTGCCTCTTTCTGCACCTCTTGCCTCTTTCTGTACCTCTCTTGCTTCTTTCTGCACTTCTCCTGCTTCTTTCTGCACTTCTCTTGCCTCTTTCTGCACCTCTCTTGTCTCTTTCTGTAACTCTCTTGCCTCTTTCTGCACCTCTCTTGCCTCTTTCTGCAACTCTCTTGCTTCTTTCTGCTACTCTCTCTTGCCTCTTTCTGCACTTCTCTTGCCTCTTTCTGCACCTCACTTGCTTCTTTCTGCAACTCACTAGCTTCTTTCTGAACCTCTCTTGCTTCTTTCTGCACCTCTCTTCCTTCTTTCTGCACTTCTCTTGCTTATTTCTGTGCCTTTCTTCTTCTTTCTGCACCTCTCTTCCTCTTTCTGCACCTTTCTTGCCTCTTTCTGCACCTCTCTTGCCTCTTTCTGCACCTATCTTGCCTCTTTCTGCACTTCTCTTGCTTCTTTCTGTACCTCTCTTGCTTCTTTCTGCACCTCTCTTGCTTCTTTCTGCACTCTCTTGCTTCTTTCTGAACCTCTCCTTCCTCTTTCTGCACATCTCTTGCCTCTTTCTGCACCTCTCTTGCTTCTTTCTGCACCTCTTTCTGCACCTTTCTTGCCTCTTTCTGCACCTCTCTTGCTTCTTTCTGCACTTTTCTTGCTTCTTTCTGCACTCGTTTGCCTCTTTCTGCACTTCTCTTGCCTCTTTCTGCACTTCTCTTGCCTCTTTCTGTACTTTACTTGCCTCTTTCTGCACATCTCTTGCTTCTTTCTGTACCTCTCTTCCCTCTTTCTGCACCTCCCTTGCTTCTTTCTGCACCTTTCTTCCTCTTTCTGCACTTTTCTTGCTTCTTTCTGCACTTCTCTTGCTTCTTTCTGCACTTCTCTTGCCTTTTTCTGCACCTCTCTTGCTTCTTTCTGCACCTCTCTTGCCTCTTTCTGCACATCTCTTGCTTCTTTCTGCACCTCTCTTGCTTCTTTCTGCACTTCTCCTGCTTCTTTCTGCACTTCTCTTGCCTCTTTCTGCACCTCTCTTGCCTCTTTCTGCATGTCTCTTGCTTCTTTCGGCACCTCACTTGCCTTTCTGCACCTCTTTCCTCTTTCTGCACCTCTCTTCACTTGCTCCACCCCACTCTTCTTTCTGCACCTCTCTTGCTTCTTTCTGTACTTCTTTTCCTTCTTTCTGCACTTCTCTTGCTTCTTTCTGTGCCTTTCTTCTTCTTTCTGCTCCTTTATTCCTATTTCTGCACCTTTCTTCCTCTTTCTGCAGCTCTCTTGCATCTTTCTGTACCTCTCTTGCTTTTTTCTGCACTTCTCTTGCATCTTTCTGCACTTCTCTTGCCTCTTTCTGCCCTTCTCTTGCCTTTTTCTGCACCTCTCTTGCTTCTTTCTGAACCTCTCCTGCCTCTTTCTGCACATCCCTTTCCTCTTTCTGCACCTCTTGTGCCTCCTTCTCACCAACACTCTTCTTTCTGCATCTCTTGCTTCTTTCTCTACTTCTCTTCGTTCTTTCTGCACTTCTCTTGCTTCTTTCTGCGCCTTTCTTCTTCTTTCTGCGCCTTTCTTCCTCTTTCTGTGCCTATCTTCCTCTTTCTGCACTTCTCTTGCTTCTTTCTGCACTTCTCTTGCCTCTTTCTGCACTTCTCTTGCCTCTTTCTGCACCTCTCTTGCTTCTTTCTGCACTTCTCTTGCTTCTTTCTGCACTTCTCTTGCCTCTTTCTGCACTACTCTTGCCTCTTTATGCACCTCTCTTGCCTCTTTCTGCACCTCTCTTGCCTTTCTCTACCCCACTCTTCTTTCTGCACCTCTCTTGGTTCTTTCTGCACTTCTCTTACCTCTTTCTGCACTTCTCTTGCCTCTTTCTGTGCCTCTCTTGCTTCTTTCTGTACCTCTCTTGCTTCTTTCTGTGCCTTTCTTCCTCTTTCTGCACTTTTCTTCCTCTTTCTGCATCCTCTTGCTTCTTTTTTGCACCTCTCTGCTTCTTTCTGCACTTCTCTTGCCTCTTTCTGCACCTCTCTTGTCTCTTTCTGCACCTCTCTTGCCTCTTTCTGCACGTCTCTTGCTTCTTTCTGCACCTCTCTTGCTTCTTTCTGCACCTCTCTTGCCTCTTTCTGCATATCTCTTGCCTCTTTCGGCACCTCTCTTGCTTCTTTCTGCACCTCTCTTGCTTCTTTCTGCACTTCTCTTGCTTCTTTCTGCACCTCTCTTGCTTCTTTCTACACTTCTTTTGCCTCTTTCTACACCTCTCTTGCCTCTTTCTACACCTCTTGCTTCTTTCTGCTCCTCTCTTGCTTCTTTCTGCAACTGTCTTGCCTCTTTCTGCACCTCTCTACCTCTTTCTGTACCTTTCTTGCCTCTTTCTGCACGTTCTCTTGCTTCTTTCTGCACTTCTCTTGCATCTTTCTGCACCTATCTTGCTTCTTTCTGTACCTCTCTTGCCTCTTTCTGCACATCTCTTGCCTCTTTCTGCACTTCTCTTGCCTTTTTCTGCACCTCTCTTGCTTCTTTCTGTACCTCTCTTGCCTCTTTCTGCACCTCTCTTGCTTCTTTCTAAACCTCTCTTGCTTCTTTCTGCACCTCTCTTTCTCTCTTTCTGTACCTCGTCTTGCCTCCTTCTATACAACACTCTTCTTTCTGCATCTCTCTTGCTTCTTTCTGTACTTCTCTTCCTTCTTTCTGTACTTCTCTTGCTTCTTTCTACGTCTTTCTTCTTCTTTCTTCGTCTTTATGAGCCTTTCTTCCTATTTCTGCACTTCTCTTGATTCTTTCTGTACTTCTCTTGCCTCTTTCTGCACTTCTCTTGCCTCTTTCTGCACCTCTCTTGCTTTTTCTGCACCTCTCTTGCCTCTTTCTGTACCTCTCTTGCTTCTTTCTGCACTTCTCTTGCCTCTTTCTGCACTTCTCTTGCCTCTTTCTGCACTTCTCTTGCCTCTTTCTGCACCTCTCTTGCCTCTGCATGCACCTCTCTTGCCTCTTTCTGCACCTCTCTTGCCTCTTTCTGCACCTCTCTTGCCTCTTTCTACACCGCTTTCTTCTTTCTTTACCTCTCTTGCCTTTCTCTGCCCCACTCTTCTTTCTGCACCTCTCTTGGTTCTTTCTGCACTTCTCGTGCCTCTTTCTGCACCTCTCCTACCTCTTTCTGCACTTCTCTTGCCTCTTTCTGTACCTCTCTTGCTTCTTTCTGTACCTCTCTTGCTTATTTCTGTGCCTTTCTTCCTTTCTGCGCTTTTCTTCCTCATTCTGCACCTTTCTTCCTTTTTTCTGCACTCTCTTGCTTCTTTCTGCACTTCTCTTGCCTCTTTCTGCACCTCTCTTGCCTCTTTCTGCACCCCTCTTGCCTCTTTCTGCACTTCTCTTGCTTCTTTCTGTACCTCTCTTGCTTCTTTCTGCACCTCTCTTGCTTCTTTCTGCACATCTCTTGCTTCTTTCTGCACTTCTCTTGCCTCTTTCTGCACCTCTCTTGCCTCTTTCTGCACCTCTCTTGCTTCTTTCTGCACTTCTCTTGCTTCTTTCTGCAACTCTCTTGCCTCTTTCTGCACCTCTCTTACCTCTTTCTGCACCTTTTGCTTCTTTCTGCACCTCTCTTGCTTTTTTCTACACCTCTATTGCTTCTTTCTGCACCTCTCTTGCATCTGTCTTTACTTCTCTTGCTTCTTTCTGCACATCTCTTGCCTCTTTCTGCACCTCTCTTGTTCTTTCCGCACCTCTTGCTTCTTTCTGCACCTCTCTTGCTTCTTTCTGCACCTCTCTTGCTTCTTTCTGCACCTCTCTTGCTCTTTCTGCACATCCTCTTGCCTCTTTCTGCACCTCTCTTGCCTCTTTCTGAACCACTCTTCTTTTCTGCATCTCTCTTGCTTCTTTCTGTACTTCTCTTGCCTTCTTTCTGTACCTTTCTTGCTTCTTTCTGCACCTTCTCTTGCTTCTTTCTGCATCTTTCTTCCTCTTTCTGCACCTTTCTTCCATTTCTGCACTTCTCTTGCTTCTTTATGCACTTCTCTTGCCTCTTTCTGCACTTCTCTTGCCTCTTTCTGCACCTCTCTTGCTTCTTTCTGCACCTCTCTTGCTTCTTTCTGCACCTCTCTTGCTTCTTTCTGCACTTCTCTTGCTCTCTTTCTGCACTTTTCTTGCCTCTTTCTGCACCTCTCTTGCTTCTTTCTGTACCTCTCTTGCCTCTTTCTGTACCTCTCTTGCCTCTTTCTGCACCTCTTTGCCTCTTTCTGCACCTCTCTTGCCTTTCTGTACCTCACTCTTTTCTGCACCTCTCTTGCTTCTTTCTGCAGCTTCTCTTGCTTCTTTCTGCACTTCTCTTGCATCTTTCTGCACTCTCTCTTGCTTCTTTCTGCACTTCTCTTGCCTCTTATCTGCATCTGTCTTGCTTCATTCTGAACCTCTCTTGCTTCTTTCATCACTTCTCTTGCACTTTTCTTCCTCTTTCTGCACTACTGTTGCCTCTTCCTGCACTTCTCTTGCTTCTTTCTGCACACTTCTTCCTCTTTCTGTACTTCTCTTGCCTCTTTCTGCACTTCTCTAGCTTCTTTCTGCACTTCTCTTGCCTCTTTCTGCACATCTTTCTCTTTCTGCACCTCTCTTGCTTCCTACTGTACTTTTCTTGCTTCACTCGCTTGCATCTTTCTGCACTTCTCTTGCCTCTTTCTGCACTTCTCTTGCCTATTTCTCACTTCTCTTGCCTCTTTCTGTAACTCTGTTGCTTCTTTCTGCTCCTCTCTTGCCTCTGTCTGCACCTCTCATGCCTCTTTCTGTACCTCTCTTGCCTCTTTCTGCACCGCTTTGCCTCTTTCTTCACCTCTCTTGCCTTCTTTCTGCACCTCTACTTCTTTCTGCACCTCTCTTGTGTTCTTTCTGCACTTCTCTTGCTTCTTTCTGCACCTCTCCTACCTCTTTCTGCACCTCTCTTGCCTCTTTCTCTACCTCTCTTGCTTCTTTCTGTACCTCTCTTGCTTATTTCTGTGCCTTTCTTCCTTTCTGCGCTTTTCTTCCTCATTCGGCACCTTTCTTCTTTTTTTTCTGCACTTCTCTTCTTTCTGCACTTCTCTTGCCTCTTTCTGTACCTCTCTTGCCTCTTTCTGCACCTCTATTGCCTCTTTCTGCACCTCACTTGCTTCTTTCTGTACCTCTCTTGCTTCTTTCTGCACCCATCTTGCTTCTTTCTGCATATCTCCTGCTTCTTTCTGTACTTCTTTTGCCTCTTTCTACACCTCTCTTGCCTCTTTCTGCACCTCTCTTGCTTCTTTCTGCAATTCTCTTGCTTCTTTCTGCAACTCTTTCCTCTTTCTGCACCTCTCTACCTATTTCTGCACCTTTCTCCCTCTTTCTGCAGTTCTCTTGCTTCTTTCTGCAGTTCTCTTGCATCTTTCTGCACCTCTCTTGCTTTTTTCTGTACTTCTCTTGTATCTTTCTGCACATCTCTTGCCTCTTTCTGCACTTCTCTTGCCTTTTTCTGCACCTCTTGCTTCTTTCTGTACCTCTCCTGCTTCTTTCTGCACCTCTCTTGCTTCTTTCTGAACCTCTCTTGCCTTTCTGCACATCCCTTTCCTCTTTCTGCACCTCTTTTGCCTCCTTCTAAACAACACTCTTTTTTCTGCATCTCTCTTGCTTCTTTCTGTACTTCTCTTCCTTCTTTCTGTACTTCTCTTCTTTCTGCGCCTTTCTTCTTCTTTCTGCATCTTTCTTCCTCTTTCTGCGCCTTTCTTCCATTTCTGCACTTCTCTTGCTTCTTTATGCACTTCTCTTGCCTCTTTCTGCACTTCTCTTGCCTCTTTCTGTACCTCTCTTGCTTTTCTGCACCTCACTTGCTTCTTTCTGCACCTCTCTTGCTTCTTTCTGCACTTCTCTTGTCTCTTTCTGCACTTTTCTTGCCTTTCTGCACCTCTCTTGCTTCTGTATGTACCTCTCTTGCCTCTTTCTGTACCCCTCTTGCCTCTTTCTGCACCTCTTTCCTCTTTCTTCACCTCTCTTGCCTTTCTCTACCCCACTCTTCTTTCTGCACCTCTCTTGGTTCTTTCTGCAGTTCTCTTGCTTCTTTCTACAGTTCTCTTGCATCTTTCTGTACCTCCCTTGCTTTTTTTGCACTTCTCTTGCCCTTATCTGCATCTGTCTTGCTTCATCTGAACCTCTCTTGCTTCTTTCATCACTTCTCTTGCACTTTTCTTCCTCTTTCTACACTTTTCTTGCCTCTTCCTGCACTTCTGTTGCTTCTTTCTGCACCTTTCTTCCTTTTCTGTACTTCTCTTGCCTTTTTCTGCACTTCTCTAGCTTCTTTCTGCACTTCCCTTGCCTCTTTCTGCACATCTTTCTCTTTCTGCACCTCTCTTGCTTCCTACTGTACTTTTCTTGCTTCACTCGCTTGCATCTTTCTGCACTTCTCTTGCCTCTTTCTGCACTTCTCTTGCTTCTTTCGGTACCTCTCTTCCCTCTTTCTGCACTTCCCTTGCTTCTTTCTGTACTTTTCTTCCTCTTTCTGCACCTTTCTTCCTCTTTCTGCACCTTTCTTGCTTCTTTCTGCACCTCTCTTGCTTCTTTCTATGCCTTTCTTCCTATTTCGGCACATCTCTTGCTTCTTTCTGCACCACTCTTGCTTCTTTCTGCACCTCACTTGCCTCTTTCTGCACCTCACTTGCCTCTTTCTGCACCTCACTTGCCTCTTTCTGCACCTCACTCTCTTCTTTCTGCACCTTTTTTGCTTCTTTCTGCACCTCTCTTGCTTCCTTCTATGCCTTTCTTCCTATTTCTGCACATTTCTTCCTCTTTTGGCACTTCTCTTGCCTCTTTCTGCACCTCTCTTGCTTCTTTCTGCGCCTCTTTCTGCATTTCTCTTGCTTCTTTCTGCACCTCTCTTGCTTCTTTCTGCACCTCTATTGCCTCTTTCTGCACTTCTGTTGCTTCTTTCTGCACCTCTCTTACTCTTTCTGCACTTCTCTTGCCTCTTTCTGCACCTCTCTTACTATTTCTGAACATTTCTTCCTCTTTCTGCACCTCTCTGCTTCTTTCTGCACCTCTCTTGCTTCTTTCTACACCCCTCTTGCTTCTTTCAGCACCTTTCTTCCTCTTTCTGCACTTCTCTTGCTTCTTTCAGCACTTCTCTTCCGTCTTTCTGCACCTCGCTTACTTCTTTCTGCACCTCACTTGCTTCTTTCTGCACTCTCTTGCATCTTTCTGTACCTTTCTTCCTCTTTCTGCACTTCTCTTGCCTCTTTCTGCACCTCTCTTGCTTCTTTCTGCACCTCTTTCCTCTTTCTGCACTTCTCTTGCCTCTTTCTGCACTTCTCTTCCTTCTTTCTGCACCTATTCTTTCTCTTTCTGCACCTTTCTTCCTCTTTCTGCAGTTCTCTTACTTCTTTCTGCACTTCTCTTGCCTCTTTCTGCACTTCTCTGGCTTCTTCCTGCACCTCTCTTGCTTCTTTCTACACCTTTCTTGCTTCTTTCTGCACTTCTCTTGCTTCTTCTGTACCTCTTACCTGTTTCCTCTTTCTGCACTTCTCTTGCCTCTTTCTGCACCTCTTGCCTCTTTCTGCACCTCTCTTCCTGTACCTTTCTTCCTCTTTCTGTACCTCTCTTGCTTGTTTCTGCACCTCTCTTGCTTCTTTCTGCACCTCTCTTGCCTCTTTCTGCACTTCTCTTGCTTCTTTCTGCACTTCTTGTCCATCTTTCTGCACCTCGCTTGCTTCTTTCTGTACTTCTCTTGCATCTTTCTGCACTTCTATTGCCTCTTCCTGCACTTTTCTTGCCTCTTTCTGCACTTCTGTTCAGTCTTTCTGCTCCTCTCTTGCTTCTTTCTGTACCTCTTGCCTCTTTCTGTACCTCTCTTGCTTCTTTCTCCATCTCTCTTGCTTCTTTCTGTACCTCTTTTTCTTGTTTCTGTACTTCTCTTGCCTTTATGCACCTCTCTTCCTCTTTCTGCACCTTTCTTCCTCTTTCTGCACCTCTCTTGCATCTTTCTGCACTTCTCTAGCTTCTTTCTGCACCTTTCTTCTCTTTCTGCACTTCCCTTGCCTCTTTCTGCACCTCTCTTCCTCTTTCTGCACCTCTCTTGCTTCTCTGCACCCCTCCTGCTTCTTTCCGCACCTCTCTTGCTTCTTCCTGCACATCTCTCTGCACCTTTCTTTCCTCTTTATGCACCTCTCTTGCTTCTTTCTGCACTTCTTGCTTATTTCTACCTCTTTCTGTACTTCTCTTGCCTCTTTCTTCACTTCTCTTGCCTCTTTCTGCACCTCTCTTGTCTTCTTTCTGTACTCTCTTGCCTCTTTCTGCACCTCTCTTGTTCCTTTCTGCACATTTCTTCCTCTTTCTGCACCTCTCTTGCTTCTTTCTGCACCTCACTTGCCTCTTTCTGCACCTCATTCTGCTTCTTTCTGAACCTCTCTGCTTCTTTCTGCACCTCTCTTGTTTCTTTCTGCACCTTTCTTCCTCTTTCTGCACCTTTCTTCCTCTTGTTGCGCCTTCTCTTCCTCTTTTGTACTTCTCTTGCCTCTTTCTGCACCTCACTGTCTTCTTTCTGCACCTCTCTTGCTTCTTTCTGCATTTCTGCCTCTTTCTGTATTTCTCTTGCTTCTTTCTGCACCTTTCTTGCCTCTTTCTGCACCTTTCCTGCCTCTTTCTGCACCTCTCTTGCTTCTTTCTGCACCTCTCTTGCTTCTTTCTGCACCTTTCTTGCCTCTTTCAGCACTTCTCTTGCCTCTTTCTGCACCTCTATTCCTTTCTGCACCTCTCTTGCTTCTTTCTGCACATCTCTTGCTTGTTTCTGCACCTCGCTTGCCTCTTTCATCACTTCTCTTGCTTCTTTCTGCACCTTTCTTCCTCTTTCTACACTTCTCTTGCCTCTTTCTGCACTTCTCTTCCGTCTTTCTGTACCTCGCTTACTTCGTTCTGCACCTCTTGCTTCTTTCTGCACTTCTCTTGCTTCTTTCTGCACCTATCTTCCTCTTTCTGCACTTCTCTTGCCTCTTTCTGCACTTCTCTTGCCTCTTTCTGCACCTCTCTTGCTTCTTTCTGCATCTCTTTCCTTTTTCTGCACCTCTCTTGCCTTTCTGCACTTCTCTTCCTACCTTCTGTACCATTCTTCCTCTTTCAGCAGTTCTCTTACTTCTTTCTGCACTTCTCTTGCCTCTTTCATCACTTCTCTTGCTTCTTCCTGCACCTTTCTTCCTCTTTCTGCACTTCTCTTGCTTCTTTCTGCACTTCTCTTTCATCTTTCTGCACCTCTCTTGCCTCTTTCTGTACCCCTCTTGCCTCTTTTTGCACCTCACTTGCTTCTTTCTGCACCTCTTACCTTTCTGTACCTCTCTTGCTTCTTTCTGCACCTCTCTTGCTTCTTTCTCAACTTCTCTTGCTTCCTTCTGCACCTCTTGCTTCTTTCTGCACCTCTCTTGCTTCTTTCTGCACCTCTCTTGCTTCTTTCTGCACCTCTATTGCCTCTTTCTGCACTTCTGTTGCTTCTTTCTGCACCTCTCTTACTCTTTCTGCACTTCTCTTGCCTCTTTCTGCACCTCTCTTACTATTTCTGAACATTTCTTCCTCTTTCTGCACCTCTCTGCTTCTTTCTGCACCACTCTTGCTTCTTTCTACACCCCTCTTGCTTCTTTCAGCACCTTTCTTCCTCTTTCTGCACTTCTCTTGCTTCTTTCAGCACTTCTCTTCCGTCTTTCTGCACCTCGCTTACTTCTTTCTGCACCTCACTTGCTTCTTTCTGCACTCTCTTGCATCTTTCTGTACCTTTCTTCCTTTCTGCACTTCTCTTGCCTCTTTCTGCACCTCTTGCTTCTTTCTGCACCTCTTTCCTCTTTCTGCACTTCTCTTGCCTCTTTCTGCACTTCTCTTCCTTCTTTCTGCACCATTCTTTCTCTTTCTGCACCTTTCTTCCTCTTTCTGCAGTTCTCTTACTTCTTTCTGCACTTCTCTTGCCTCTTTCTGCACTTCTCTGGCTTCTTCCTGTACCTCTCTTGCTTCTTTCCACACCTTTCTTGCTTCTTTCTCCACTTCCCTTGCTTCTTCTGTACCTCTTACCTGTTTCCTCTTTCTGCACTTCTCTTGCCTCTTTCGGCACCTCTCGCCTCTTTCTGCACCTCTCTTCCTGTACCTTTCTTCCTCTTTCTGTACCTCTCGCTTGTTTCTGCACCTCTCTTGCTTCTTTCTGCACCTCTCTTGCCTCTTTCTGCACTTCTCTTGCTTCTTTCTGCACTTCTTGTCCATCTTTCTGCACCTCGCTTACTTCTTTCTGTACTTCTCTTGCATCTTTCTGCACTTCTATTGCCTCTTCCTGCACTTTTCTTGCCTCTTTCTGCACTTCTGTTCAGTCTTTCTGCTCCTCTCTTGCTTCTTTCTGTACCTCTTGCCTCTTTCTGTACCTCTCTTGCTTCTTTCTCCATCTCTCTTGCTTCTTTCTGTACCTCTTTTTCTTGTTTCTGTACTTCTCTTGCCTTTATGCACCTCTCTTCCTCTTTCTGCACCTTTCTTCCTCTTTCTGCACTTCCCTTGCCTTTCTGCACCTCTCTTCCTCTTTCTGCACCTCCCTTCTTTCTGCACCCCTCCTGCTTCTTTCCGCACCTCTCTTGCTTCTTCCTGCACATCTCTCTGCACCTTTTTTCCTCTTTAAGCACCTCTCTTGCTTCTTTCTGCACTTCTTGCTTATTTCTACCTCTTTCTGTACTTTTCTTGCCTCTTTCTTCACTTCTCTTGCCTCTTTCTGCACCTCTCTGTCTTCGTTCTGCATCTCTTCCCTCTTTCTGCACCTCTCTTGTTCCTTTCTGCACATTTCTTCCTCTTTCTGCACCTCTCTTGCTTCTTTCTGCACCTCACTTGCCTCTTTCTGCACCTCATTCTCTTCTTTCTGAACCTCTCGTTTCTTTCTGCACCTCTCTTGTTTCTTTCTGCACCTTTCTTCCTCTTTCTGCACCTTTCTTCCTCTTGTTGCGCCTTTCTTCCTCTTTTGGTACTTCTCTTGCCTCTTTCTGCACCTCACTGTCTTCTTTCTGCACCTCTCTTGCTTCTTTCTGCGCCTCTTTCTGTATTTCTCTTGCTTCTTTCTGCACCTTTCTTGCCTCTTTCTGCACCTTTCCTGCCTCTTTCTGCACCTCTCTTGCTTCTTTCTGCACCTCTCTTGCTTCTTTCTGCACCTTTCTTCCTCTTTCAGCACTTCTCTTGCCTCTTTCTGCACCTCTATTCCTTTCTGCACCTCTCTTGCTTGTTTCTGCACATCTCTTGCTTGTTTCTGCACCTCGCTTGCCTCTTTCATCACTTCTCTTGCTTCTTTCTGCACCTTTCTTCCTCTTTCTACACTTCTCTTGCCTCTTTCTGCACTTCTCTTCCGTCTTTCTGTACCTCGCTTACTTCGTTCTGCACCTCTTGCTTCTTTCTGCACTTCTCTTGCTTCTTTCTGCACCTATCTTCCTCTTTCTGCACTTCTCTTGCCTCTTTCTGCACTTCTCTTGCCTCTTTCTGCACCTCTCTTGCTTCTTTCTGCACCTCTTTCCTTTTTCTGCACCTCTCTTGCCTTTCTGCACTTCTCTTCCTACCTTCTGTACCATTCTTCCTCTTTCAGCAGTTCTCTTACTTCTTTCTGCACTTCTCTTGCCTCTTTCATCACTTCTCTTGCTTCTTCCTGCACCTTTCTTCCTCTTTCTGCACTTCTCTTGCTTCTTTCTGCACTTCTCTTCCATCTTTCTGCACCTCTCTTGCCTCTTTCTGTACCCCTCTTGCCTCTTTTTGCACCTCACTTGCTTCTTTCTGCACCTCTTACCTTTCTGTACCTCTCTTGCTTCTTTCTGCACCTCTCTTGCTTCTTTCTCAACTTCTCTTGCTTCCTTCTGCACCTCTTGCTTCTTTCTGCACCTCTCTTGCTTCTTTCTGCACCTCCCTTGCTTCTTTCTGCCCCTCTTGCCTTTCTGCATTGCTCTTTCTTCTTTCTGTACCTTTCTTCCTCTTTCTGCACTTCTCTTGCCTCTTTCTGTACCTTTCTTGCCTCTTTCTGCACCTCTCTTGTGTCTTTCTGCACCTTTCTTTCTCTTTCTGCACCTCTCTTGCTTGTTTCTGCAACTCTCTTGCCTCGTTCATCACTTCTTTTGCTTCTTTCTGTACCTCTCTTGCTTCTTTCTGCACCTTTCTTGCTCCTTTCAGCACTTCTTTTGCTTCTTTCTGCACTTCTCTTGCCTCTTTCTGCATCTCTCTTGCTTCTTTCTGCACCTCTCTTGCCTCTTTCTCCACTTTTCTGTTTTCTGCACTTCTCTTCTGTCTTTCTGCACCTCTCTTGCTTCTTTCTGCACCTCTCTTGCTTCTTTCTGCACTTCTTTTGCTTCTTTCTGCACTTCTCTTGCCTCTTTCTGCATCTCTCTTGCTTCTTTCTGCCCCTCTTTGCCTCTTTCTGCACTTCTCTTGCCTATTTCTGCACTTCTTTTGCCTCTTTCCGCACCATTCTTCCTCTTTCTGCACTTCTCTTGCTTCTTTCTGCACCTCTCTTGCCTCTTTGTGCACCTCTCTAGCTTTTCTGCACCTCTCTTGCTTCTTTCTGCACCTCTCTTGCATCGTTCTGCCACTCTCTTGCTTCTTTCTGCACCTCTCTTGCCTCTTTCTGCACCTCTCTTGCTTCTTTCTGCACCTCTATTGCTTGTTTCTGCACCTTTCTTCCTCTTTCTGCACCTTTCTTGCTTCTTTCTGCACCTCTCTTGCTTCTTTCTGCACCTCTCTTGCTTCTTTCTGCACCTCTATTGCTTCTTTCAGCACTTCTCTTGCCTCTTTCTGCACCTCTATTCCTCTTTCTGCACATTTCTTCCTCTTTCTGCACCTCTCTTGCTTGTTTCTGCACCTCTCTTGCTTCTTTCTGCACCTCGCTTGCCTCTCATCACTTCTCTTGCTTCTTTCTGCACCTTTCTACCTCTTTCTGCACTTCTCTTCTGTCTTTCTGCACCTCGCTTACTTCTTTCTGCACCTCTCTTGCTTCTTTCTGCACTTCTTGCTTCTTTCTGCACCTTTCTTCCTCTTTCTGCACTTCTTTTGCCTCTTTCTGCACCTCTCTTGCTTCTTTCTGCACCTCTCTTGCGTTTATGCACTTCTCTTCCTTCCTTCTGCACCATTTTTCCTCTTTCAGCAGTTCTCTTACTTCTTTCTGCACTTCTCTTGCCGCTTTCATCACTTCTCTTGCTTCTTCCTGCACCTTTCTTCCTCTTTCTGCACTTCTCTTGCTTCTTTCTGCACTTTTCTTCCATCTTTCTGCACCTCTCTTCCTCTTTCTGCACCTCTCTTCCTCTTTCTGTACCTTTCTACCTCTTTCTGCACCTTTCTTTCTCTTTCATCACTTCTCTTGCTTCTTTCTGTACCTCTCTTGCTTCTTTCTGCACCTTTCTTCCTTTTTCTGCACTTCTCTTTGTGTTTACTGCACTTCTCTTCTGTCTTTCTGCACCTCTCTTGCTTCTTTCTGCACCTCTCTTGCTTCTTTCTGCACTTCTTTTGCTTCTTTCTGCACTTATCTTGCCTCTTTCTGCATCTCTCTTGCTTCTTTCTGCACCTCTCTTGCCTTTTTCTGCACTTCTCTTGCCTATTTCTGCACTTCTTTTGCCTCTTTCCATACCATTTTTCCTTTCTGCACTTCTCTTGTTTCTTTCTGCACCTCTCTTGCCTCTTTGTGCACCTCTCTTGCCTCTTTCATCACTTCTCTTGCTTCGTTCTGCACCTTTCTTCCTTTTTCTGCACTTCTCTTGCCTCTTTCGGCACTTCTCTTGCTGCTTTCAGCATCTCTCTTGCTTCTTTCTGCACCTCTTGCTTCTTTCTGCACTTCTCTAGCTTCTTTCTGCACCTTTCTTCCTCTTTCTGCACTTCCCTTGCCTCTTTCTGCACATCTCTTCCTTTCTGCACCTCCCTTCTTTTTGCACCTCTCTTGCTTCTTCCTGCACACCTCTCTGCACCTTTCTTCCTTTCTGCACTTCTCTTGCCTCTTTATGCACCTCTTGCTTCTTTCTGCACCTCTTTTGCTTCTTTCTGCACCTTCTTCTTTCTACACCTTTCTTCCTCTTTCTGCACCTCTCTTGCCTCCTTCTGTACTTTTCTTGCCTTTTTCTGCACTTCTCTTGCCTTTTTCTGCACCTCTTCCCTCTTCCTGCACCTTTCTTGCTTCTTTCTGCACCTTTCTTCCTCTTTCTGTACCTCTCGTGCTGCTTTCTGCACCTCTCGCTTCTTTCTGCACCTTTCTTTATTTCTGTGGGTTTCTTCCTCTTGTTGAGCCTTTCTTCCTCTTTTTGAGCCTTTCTTCCTCTTTTTGAGCCTTTCTTCCTCCTTTGACACTTATCTTGCCTTTCTGCACCTCACTCTCTTCTTTCTGCACCTCTCTTGCTTCTTTCTGCACCTCTTTCTGCATTTCTCTTGCTTCTTTCTGCACCTTTCTTGCCTCTTTCTGCACCTTTCTTGCTTCTTTCTTCCTCTTTCAGCACTTCTCTTGCCTCTTTCTGTACCTCCCGTCCTCTTTCTGCACAGTTCTTCCTCTTTCTGCACCTCTCTTGCTTGTTTCTGCACCTCTCTTGCTTGTTTCTGCACCGCTCTTGCCTCTTTCATCACTTCTTTCCACACCTTTCTTCCTCTTTCTGCACTTCTCTTGCTTCTTTCTGCACTTCTGTTCCGTCTTTCTGTACGTCGCTTCTTTCTGCACTTCTTTTGCCTGTTTCTGCACCTGTTGGTTTTTTGTGCACTTCTCTTGCTTATTTCTGCACCTCTTGCTTCTTTCTGCACCCCTCTTGCCTCTTTCTGCACCTCTCTTGCTTATTTCTGCACCTCTCTTGCTTCTTTCTGCACCCCTCTTGCCTCTTTCTGCACCACTCTTACCTCTTTCTGCACCTCTCTTGCCTCTGTCTGCACCCGTTCTTTCTGTACCTGTCTTGCCTGCTTCTGCAACTCTTGCCTCTTTCTGCAGTTCTCTTTTGCACCTCTGTTGCTTCTTTCTGCACTTCTCTTGCCTCTTCCTGCACCCCTATTCCCTCTTTCTCCACCTCTCTTGCTTCTTTCTGCGCCTTTCTTCCTCTTTCTGCACCTTTCTTCCTCTTTCGGCACCTTTCTTCCTCTTTTGGCACTTCTTTGGCCTCTTTCTGGACCTCTCTTGCCTCTTTCTGCACCTCTCTAGCTTCTTTCTGCACCTCACTTGCTTCTTTCTGCACCTCTCTTGCTTCTTTCTGTAGTGTGGATTGTGGCCTCATTGTCGACATTGCTAAGTTAGCTTGGGCATAGCTGCCATGATGCCTTCTTTGCACACGTTACTCTGTGACTTTGTTTTTCCAGACTCTGCCTGTGTTAGAACTGTCTGCCTTTTTGCCTTTCACCTTTTCTCATGTTCTCTGTGGGTTTCGTCTGCACACAATGTACAAGGTCGAAAAACAACGTCCCTTGTTATTGCTGATCTGGTCAGCCCCTTGCACTTAGACATAACATGAAATACAGGTAAGCTGTGTAGGGTTTTCCGTACATCAGGGAAATGGCGCTCAGACTCGTACGCGTCTATGTAACACTAGCTAATGTATGTGTACGGTGCTACCAGGTTGGGGGAAGTAACCCAATAACCCCCGTAATTCGTGTGAGTCAACAACCCACACTGGTAATATGAACACTATCCTGTGCACACGTAGTTGGGATAATAGATCAAAGCAAAGTCTCAAAAGTTGCCCAATTCAAGATCGACATCAGTTGATGAAACAAAGCAAAAGGAAGAACCAGCCGACACGTGTTTCGTCACAATGGGTGGTAGTCCCATGACTCTTCAGGGCCGGAGGGTAGTGATGACCTGGGCGCAAGTGGATGGGACGTCTTAGATGAGAGACAACGGAGTCTTGAAGTCCTGTTCAGGAGCGTGTGGCCAGGGAGATTAGTCCCCGTACTGCCAGGGGCAGGGCCCAAAAGGACACGCTTGAGTAAAGCTACGTGAGTGCGGCAAACCGGGGAAAGAAATCACAGGCGGGTGAGCCCGGGACCTGCATAGAAATTGGAGGAGAAGTGACGTCCGTCTCTCGAATGACTGCCGGGACTACCACCCATTGTGACGAAACACGTGTCGGCTGGTTCTTCCTTTTGCTTTGTTTCATCATTAAATAATCTTGATTCACACAACTGATGTCGATCTTGAATTGGGCAACTTTTGAGACTTTGCTTTGATCTATTATCCCAACTACGTGTGCACAGGATAGTGTTCATAACATGAAATACAGCTGCACTGGAGAAATTCGTGTGCTTTTAATATTGTGATCTCTCTGTTGGTGGCACTTGGAGAAAAACCTTTCCAGGGAGAAGAGCTGTGCTTGTCTGATGTAAACCTTGCATCTAGATATTGAGGTATGGGGGTCTGCCTGACAAAGCCCAGAGGTCTTCTATTCTTATAATAAACTAGTTACTAGCACGGGGAGGGTGGTAAGGCATTTTAGACCTATATCCACTGTCTTTATAAAATGCTGTCCCTGTTTGTATTCTATGGAATTGTAACCATGCTTACTGTTTTATCTTTATGCATTATGCTGCTAGTACTGGCACATGTACTTTATCTTAGAGCACGATAGTTGAAATAAACATTTTAAACTATACTGTGTCTCTTATTACGCACGTTGTGGACAAGTATGAGTGAGTAATGAAAGAGTGTTCTTGCTCCCGCGATTCCTGAGAGAGTCTGTGTTCTGGGATGTCTAATCATTGGTAGCTTCGTTGTGGTACGGAGAACGAATGAGACGCTAAAGCTAGTCGGATTGGGATTGTGGGTACGAAGGTGCATGGTTGGTACACCACTATACACCGAGGTCCTATTTTACTGTGCATAGCTCTGTATATGTGCAGAATCCCCGCAACATGGCACCCAACGTGGGGCGCTTCTTATCTGCGAGACGCTTGAGTAGTGCTTGTGCTTGTCCACAATACCCTCCACTTATGTTTCCGGAAACGTATGTGAGGGTGGTACCTCCTATATTGATGTTTTTATAGGTTCTTTCAAGCTTGAAGTTATTAAAAGGTGTTTTCTTTAATGTTAACCCTATATTGCGCTGCCACACACTAGGTTGTTGTTCATTCTTGGTCCTAATGGCTGTGAATGTAAATATCCCGGCACATAGCCGCGCTGCGCTCCGGTCTCATTTACTGGCTTATGGAGTGCCTGACGCGGGTGTCGCTCTCATCTTGGTGGTACAGGCTGATCCGCCTCACCACTTTGAGGTGTTTTACTCATGGGTCACTTTCCCGGCGGTGGAAGGAGCTGAAAATTTGTTTCATGTTTACGCTCCCACTGCCCTACCCAATGCTTATCGGCCTAATCAGGCTCTTGAAGTACCACTTACGGCATGGCAACACCGTATTTGGTTTAATGGCGCCCTCCCACATCCGGTCACCCCGATTCGTTTAGGCCCCTTATCGATAGAGGGGGCCACTTGGCCTGTTTTGGCCGGGTATACCCCACATCCACGTCATTTAGCGGTTCCGGTTGATGAACTGTGCGTGTTGCATGCGTCTTTAATCCACGTGCACAGAGCTTTGGTACAATATGTTACAGGCAACGTCCAGGGAGTCCCTCCTGGAGTTGCAGCGCATCCAGCTGGACCGGGCGGTGTAACCATAAGTCCCGTCATGGTTAATTCGGTGATGGGCAAGCGCCCACAGAATAAGGATGATTTGCCTTATTGGCTTGAAGAAAAATTTGACCAGCTGAAGGCTGCATTTCCAAATACCTCTCCTGTGGAAAAACACAGGATTTTGACAATTAGTTTGCCAAAAGACTTAATTCCCGAGTCGACAGAATGCAACAACTGGGGCAAGGTATTCGCAGCAGTGCATGCGAAGTGTTTCGGCACTCCTTCCATGACGGTCCTCCCCTCTGTGATTAAACGGGTGCAGGATGAACATGGCCCTGAAGCGACTGTGGAATTGGGGAAGAGACTGGTGGGAGTGTTCGATGTAGTGGCTGATCTAATTCTTGCGAACGTCAAGGGTGACGCAGTCAACTTCCAAGTCGCTAATGCTTTGGCTTTGGTCCCGGAGCTGGACAATCCACGCGAATTACCGAAAATTATTGCACAGGCTTATAAAACCATTGGCCGCAATAGTTTGGGGGTTAAGCCTTTTGCTAAAACGCAAACTCAATCACAACCACAACAAAAAACTCAGTCTGATAAAGACGAGAAACCGTTCTTTTCTAAAAAAGAACGGGAAGTTGAAGAAACAGGGAAAGCAACAATCAAAACCAGGGTCGCGTGCTGCGTCCCCGGTTTCCGTATCTTCTGAACGCACATATGATTTGCGCGACAGAGCGAGAATTAAATCTCCAGATAGATTTCAAGTCCCTGACCGCGTTCTCCTCGTTCTCCACAGGCACCATCGACCTCCCAGACTGGTGGAGGGGATCGCCAGGATAGAGGCAGGGGTCGTGAGGCCCCACAGGGACGAGACCAACCTCGACAACCAGGCCGAGGGAAACCAGAAGAACTTCCACGTTCTTGCCCACAGTTTCAGAAGAAAAAAGTTGCAGCTTTAACAGCAAGATATGCCACAGACGGTGAGAACGAGACTCCTGAACTGGACGTGGGCAGTGACGCTGCTAGACAGCGCCGCGGAAGTTACCATAGTGCGGGAGGCGCTACGTCCTCAGTGGAGGCGACAGCAACTGATACTTTCATTACTGTCGAGACAGCTGACACCCGAGTGGCACCCCCAGACCGACTCTTTAATATTGTCATTCAAATTGAAGGTGACATTGAGCGTGTTATTAAAGGGATTTTTTGGGAAAATCTGACCTCTTCTTACGACATTCTGTTGGCGGAAGCAGATTGGCTGCCCCCATTCGTACTTGCTGCACCAAGAGGGGAGGAAGTAATCCTTCCGAGCTTTTCACATCATGTCCCCAAGGATAAAGCGGAGGCGTTAGCAGCTGAATGGGCTGGGGCCCTGGCTCCGGCACTGTACCGTAATCACGTGGGCTGGGATGAGGATTTTCCCCCCCATGATATACCCTTGCGGTCTCTGCCACAGCCCCAACCCCAATATCCCCTCCGGTGGGAAGCTAAAGGTCCCGTTTCAGACATTCTGACACAGTTAGAATATTAAGGAGTAATTGAAACATGCGTATCACCAATGAATAATCCCCTTTTTGCGGTTTCTAAACCCGATGGGTCGTACCGTTTAGTTTTGCATTACCGACATTTGAACTCTCATTGTTGAACCTTTGCGGTACAGAATACCCATAGTTCTGCGCTCGTAGACAGTCTTGTTCGTAAAAAATATAAAACGACACTTGACCTTTCAATGGGTTTTACACTCACAATTTATCCCCGGACTGCAGCCAATGGAGCGCTTTCACTTCCGGTGGAAAATAATTTAAATTTCGGCGTTTACCAATGGGCTACAAGAACAGCCCGGGGGTCTTCGCCGCCCGTGTTGTCTCTTTGTTGGACAGCATAGACCCAGATGCGTATTCGTACGTCGATGACATATATCTGACGGACGACGAATTATGGCTGCATCTTTCCCGTGTAGACCGCATTATTCTTGAGTTCACGGTCTTAGGATACAAATTTAATTTTGCCAAATCTCACATCACAGAATTCACTGTTTTGTGTGTTTGGGCTATGAGCTCAACAATGAAGGTAGGGGCTTAGCTCCCCACTTCCTGGAGAAGTGCGCACTTTTGCGCCCTCCAACGACCCTGAAGAAACTTCAGTCATTACTGGGATTTTTAAACTTCGGGCGTTCTTACATTCCCGAATATGCCCAGCGTATCAAGCCTCTTTATGCCCTGATACAACCAAACTTTTCGAAATCATGTTGGCTTCCTGAACATTCCTCTATACTGCACTCTTTGCAGTCTGATCTACTTGAATCTAAGTTCTTGTTGACTCGTGATAACCACACGAACCTGGTAATTAGAATTGTGACAGGGGCGGTGGGTTTCACGTACTTAACGTTTAACGAAGGTGACACAGTACCCATTGCCTACAAGGCGCTTTTCAACTGTGGAGAAAGTGTTGACTGCAATGCAAATGGCGATTCTTAAGGAACGCGCACTGGCACAGGGAAAATGCATCTTGGTTGTCACCCCCTATCCTGCCCTGGAGGCAGTGACGAAGGCAAGTGTACCAAACTCTAAGGTTTTGCACCCCCGTTGGATACAATGGGCTACATCTCTGACGTCCCCGGATGTCACTTTTATCTTTGATTCCTCTCTTCAGACACAGGAGTTCTTGCAGTATGAATTTGTTCATCCTCCTCCTCTGTCTTTACTGCCACTTGAGGAGTACAAATGTATCATTTACACCGATGGTTCGGCGCAACCGGTCACGGGTTTCTAAGCATGCTTATTCCGCAGCATGTGCTATTGTGGCAGGTACTATGGTGAAAGGTGAGTTCAAATCGAGTGTGGTGCACACGCAGGCACTAGGAGACAGAACCGCACAATTAGCAGAGCTACGTGCTTTGGTGCTCGCACTTGAGTTTGCACATCCAGATGTGACTACACTTATTGTATGCGATTCTTACTACTGTGTTCAGTCTTTTAATGACAACTTATTCTTTTGGTCTCAAAACGACTATAGAGATGCTAAAGGCAGCACAATTAAGCATAAAATGCTTTGGGTTCGAGTGGCAGATCTTAAACAACGTCTGCCTCTCACACAGGTGATTCACACTCTTGGCCACCAGCGTGTGGGCACACACGCGGTTGGTAACAGTTTGGCGGATGAAGCTGCCAAATCAGCAGTAGCCACGTGCTCAGTAGCAGCAGTTATAAGATCCATGACAAAAATAGATAATGAGATTTTGGCAGCTATTGCTGCAACAAAGTAAGGTACTAATTACCCACGGGGTTTCCCTTCCAAGTACTCTTATCACTTAGGTCCCGACCAGGTTCCTTATGTAAGAATTCCAGACGTTGGTGATCGGCTGATTCCCAACGCGGACCGCAGAACTTCCTTGATAACAGCCGCACACGAAGGCTTGGCTTCAGCCCATGCTGGCGTGTCTGCGACTGTTTCTATCTTGCAGCAGCGTTACTGGTGGCGTGGTTTATATAAACAGACCCGTACTTATGTGCTTTCTTGTGACGTTTGTCAGCAAATTAAGCCTTCAACGGTTACACGACCGCCACAAACACAGCTCTGCATTTCAGATAAACCTTTTGGGTGTGTTTTCCTGGATCACTGCGGTCCATTTTCTTCTGACACTGCATATAAATACATCTTAGTTGCAGTTGATTCGTGCACACGTTTCATCTGGGTTTGGCCACAACGAAGTGCTGACACTCGAAATGTCATCAGGGATTTGCGTCTTTGTGGGAATTTTTGCCTGTGGCACCTTCCATTCCGACCAAGGTCCAGCATTCGCCTCTAAGGCGTACAAGGACGCAATGAGGTCTATGGGGGTGCTGGTGCAATTTTCGTCTCCATATAGGCCCAAGGGCAACTCAATTGTGGAGCGAATGAACCATGACTTAAAGCAATCCTTGACAGCTAGGGTCTTAGGTACTGACAGGAACTGGCTTGCCCACTTGTATGGCGTGCAACGTGCACTTAATAATCTCCCTAGAAGATCTCTAGGTGGGCGGACCCCATACGAAATGCTCTTTGGCATACAGATGTTTGTGCCAGACCTTGATGGTCTAGACATGGCAGCGAATGCCGCAATCTTTGACGTAGATAATCATTCTACTATGTTGCAGGACTTACAAGAGACCCGTGACAAACTTGCAAACGAACACTTGCCTTCAGCCACTGACGCTGCGTTGCAGATTCCGGTCGCCGGCTGGCTTCCGAAGATTGGAGATCTGATCCGAGAGAAGGTGGAGAACAAAAAGAATTTGGCCCCTCTTATCGTGCACCGGTTCCAGTTCTTGGCTTGAAGGGTACTCGTACAGTAATCTTACCACCGCTTCCTGGTCGCAAAGAGAACAGATACATCTCAGTGGACAATGTCAAGCTACAACATCTGGCTGATCCTGAATAGTGTGACACCTGCGGTATCATGTCCAGCAATTTCAAGGAATCCTGTTCGTGGCCCTCCCGCCTACACAGACACTGATGTTGCCATTGAGATGGTCGCTTTGCCAGATCGCCTGCTCAACTTCCCGGCTTCCTCCTGCAATGAGGAGACCGAGTATGCATACCCTGCAAACGAGTCGGTGGCTCATTTGCCTACAACACCACTGAGCCCAACTCGTTTTTCCTTTGATTCGGCTTCCACCTCATCACTTATCCCGACCAGCTTCAGTATTTTTGTATCCTGGTTTAGAGACAATTTTTTGGTCCCTCCCTGGACATACATCTGGTTGGTACTATTCCTGATTTTCCTGTTCATGTCCATTGGCTTTGTGACAGTTTTTTTCTTGCTCATCAATGGTCACTATTTACCAGAATGCTCTGCGGTGAACTGTGTCGCTGGAACTTTGGCTCCGCATTCTTCATCTCACATCATGAAGCGTGACCACACATTTGTGAACATTTCCGCCTTTCCGGTTGCTGATGGCATCGTATGGGATGCTGTGAATTTCCAAATCCATGGACCGACAGAGATTATTAATGTACCAAATGTCCTTCGTGTTTCCATGGGTGATGTGGTAAAAAGGAATATTCATTCTGACGATTGGGATGTGCATGCCGTTGAATCGTTATTTTCTGATTTGAAATATTATGCTGCTTTTAATGCTGAAGATTTGTACTTAAGTTCTGCGAATTATGCCGATTTATATTGTTACCAGCATTACGGTAACCATTTTCTGCATAAACCAAGTACACTTCGAGGTACTTTTAATTATACCCAATGGGAACATTGCCCGACCCCTCTGCAAGGTATCTCCCAAACGCTTAAAAATAAATGTACTTACTTTACGGACTTTGATAGATCGAACCCAGGGTCCTATTATTTTAAATTGAACGTTTCTTCAAATCAAAAAGTCATGTTGACCCACACCAAATTGCTATATTCCAGTTCCTTTATGGACGCCTTAGCTGTGAGTGGTTATGAGCACTGGAAAAACACCATTGACTTGAAGTCTATTTGGGGCACTAAATCTTGGCAGGGACGCGGTACAGAAGCTTTGCACCATGCTTGCCTCATCCCCTCCCAAATATTGTTTTTAAATAGTACTATATACCAAACAACTTGTTGGGGTTTGGCTACTTCCAAACAATTGAATGCACCTTCCATTCCTATATTGTCTTCCAGGCCCACCGAGAGCTTGCATTTCAATATTTCCCTTGCAAGTTTGCAAGCTTTGTTTCAGAATAATTCCTTTAATGTTTCTGCGATTGATCAGTCAGCCTGGTTGGCTTGGCCCTTGGCATCTAATGCCTGCCAACTACGTTTTCATGACTCAGCTCCTGGTTACAAACAGGATAGGCCAGATCCAAGGTTTTCTGACTCTCGTACTGTTACAACATATTCTGTTGGTAAATTATGTAAACAGTGGTTGCAGCACTCTTCATTAGATTCTGTAAAACAACATTTATCCCTCCTATCAGGCAACATTGATCTGTCCGACTTTGTTCTAGGGCCTAGATGTCCGAGACCTAAAAGATTTGTTTATGCGACTTACAATGAGCTTTGGAAGCTTTCACAAATTGAAGCTGCTTCCCGTTTACGGGAAATCGATCAGGCAAATCTAGAAAAAGTGCTCGCTGTTGTTGATAATAGTATTAATACCCTGTCTTCCCGCATTTACACATTAGAGAATATTGTTTCATCTGTTGTTGATATTGTACAAGATGATGTGTCTGTGTTATATCATGGTCAGAATCAATTGCGTTCAGTAATGCAGTTTGCATGGACTTTGCAAACACTGAAAATGGGTAAAGTTCCATGGCATTTTTTAAACATGTCTGCCTTGTTCTTGCCGTTTAATTTAACTGAAAAACAACAATTCATGTCCATGAAAGATGCAACATACACTCTCTTACATATCGAAAAGATAGAGCCGTTACCATGCTCTGTGGCGGAGACTGACTCTGCAGTGTGGATAGTTCACGGGGTTATCGCTTTGCCTTTTTCTTTATTTGAATTCAGTTCATGCATGAAACATTATCCTGTTGGCCGTTTTCAGCCTTTAGGCAGTGCCTTTTTGCATGAACTTTGGTCCCTACCTTTCACATACAGATGCCTTAGGGATGACAAGGAGGTCTTTCTCACAGGGGAGTCTTGCGATTCTACAGTGGGTCATTCCCTAATTTGTAAAAACATTAAATTGCACGGGGCTTGTAATGTTTCTGCTCCGAATCTTGCTTGTATTTTAAAGGGCATTCCAGCACCTGTTATCTCACCTACTTTCACTGTGCTTGCAAATGGTAGCTATCTGCTTCTAAATAATCAAGACTGCTGTGGAATGCAGGCAGGCATCCCCTACATTGTAACGGTTTCACACCGCGTTGTGTGCTGCAAAAATGTGCTTTTTCCACCCCCGCATGGGATGGTAGATAGTTCCATTTGGCCTTACATACCCACTTTGAAGGCAGATTTCAATAAATTGAGCAGAATAAAGGCGCTATTATTAAACCAGGAGGTTATGCTCACTTCCGCACGGGAGACCTTCGTCCTCCAGGTGGCTAGTACCCACAGTGAGATACAGGCTCTTTTGAACACAAACCTCCCCCAACATTTCGGTGAACTGATTCACCGCGTATTCAATGCTTCTAATACCGAAGGTCTTGTGCACTTTTTTAAAGTTGTGGGCTCTGGCCTTTTAACCTCCTTTCAGACTATATTTGGTGTAATTCCGGCTTTTATGCATTCTATTTTTTCCAGCGTCTTTGGCGGCTTCCCATTGATCCTAGCCTTAGCTGCTGGAATATTGCTTTTACTTTGTCTGTTGCGCAATGGGTGCACTTCCTGGGGGGCTACACGACCCAGGTCGACTCCGGATGCTCCGTGAACGCATGATCGACAACTTCGGCATCCTACCATTGGCGACACTCAGTGTGTCTTATAGACTTTCTTTTCGCTTTGCGTATTTCACTTGCGTGCAACCTGTGATGTCCTGTTTACGAATGTCCTTTTTCATGGTCCTTGGATGTTTGCCTCTCCAATGCATCTCATTTGGACCCGGATTTCGACCAGTTGATGGGCCCCTTAGTGGCCCATGAACGGGAATGTTCCGGGGCTGGATTAATGGCATGTGCGGCTGCACTTGGGGTTTTGGCGAAATGGGATATCTGGGCGGCTGCTCGGAATCTCCTACAACGAAGTTATATTGAGTATCACGCAAGTTGTCCTGCAATGCTGATCACTGCTCCCTATTATGAGGAACATGAATGCAGTTTTCATTTGTTGAACTGGATGGCATTTCTTTTTTCAGACGACGCCAATGATGTCTTTTTGGAAGGTGTTGCAGTTTTCTGCGCATACACTCTGATGGATTAGAGACATTGGCTTTCGATGAACTGCATTTTTGGATTTTTTTATTCTACTTTTAGTGCCCTACTTTCTGGCCCGATCTAGAATTTTTTTTATCCCTCACAATTTTTTTTTCCATTCAATATCCTTCATGGGGACATTTCTCATGAATAGACGTTTACAATCTGCTCCATCTATTTGAACTCTGTTTTCGTCCTATGTCTTGCCCTATGGACTGACTAGGGGAGGGTGTAGTGTGGATTGTGGCCTCATTGTCGACATTGCTAAGTTAGCTTGGGCATAGCTGCCATGATGCCTTCTTTGCACACGTTACTCTGTGACATTGTTTTTCCATACTCTGCTTGTGCCTGTTTACATTAGAACTGTCTGCCTTTTTGCCTTTCACCTTTTCTCATGTTCTCTGTGGGTTTCGTCTGCACACAATGTACAAGGTCAAAAAACAACATCCCTTGTTATTGCTGATCTGGTCAGCCCCTCGCACTTAGACATAACATGAAATACAGCTGCACTGGAGAAATTCGTGTGCTTTTAATATTGTGATCTCTCTGTTGGTGGCACTTGGAGAAAAACCTTTCCAGGGAGAAGAGCTGTGCTTGTCTGCTGATGTAAACCTTGCATCTAGATATTGAGGTATGGGGGTCCGCCTGACAAAAGCCCAGAGGTCTTCTATTCTTATAATAAACTAGTTACTAGCACGGGGAGGGTGGTAAGGCATTTTAGACCTAAGTCCACTGTCTTTATAAAATGCTGTCCCCGTTTGTATTCTATGGAATTGTAACCATGCTTACTGTTTTATCTTTATGCATTATGCTGCTAGTACTGGCACGTGTACTTTATCTTAGAGCACGATAGTTGAAATAAACATTTTAAACTATACTGTGTCTCTTATTACGCACGTTGTGGACAAGTATGAGTGAGTAATGAAAGAGTGTTCTTGCTCCCGCGATTCCTGAGAGTCCGTGTTCTGGGATGTCTAATCATTGGTAGCTTCGCTGTGGTACGGAGAACGAATGAGAAGCTAAAGCTAGTCGGATTGGGATTGTGGGTACTAAGGTGCATGGTTGGTACACCACTATACACCGAGGTCCTATTTTCCTGTGCATAGCTCTGTATATGTGCAGAATCCCCGCAACCTATCTTGCTTCTTTCTGCACCTCACTTGCCTCTTTAATCACTTCTCTTGCTTCTTTCTGCACCTCTCTTGCTTCTTTCTGCACTTCTCTTGCTTCTTTCTGCCCCTTTCTGCACTTCTCTTGCTTCTTTCGGCACCTTTCTTCCTCTTTCTGCACTTCTCTTGCCTCTTTACAGGGACGTTATAGTTAGGAATTAGCATTTAAAAAACCTTAGAAATGCACTGAAAAACCACATGTTTCAGGGACTTTATAGCCAGGCTGACATTTCACTCGTACAAAGCCAGAGAAATTCAGCCGTTATAGTTAGCTGAGCTAACTATAACTCGCGCCCCGGCAATGCACTGCTGATGACGTCACATATTACATCACTCATGACATGGTCAGTGACTTCACTGACGACATCTCAAATGACATCACTGATGTACAATAGACAATAGAGATGAAGAGGAGGCATATGTTATAGATACTTGTATTTAGTGGTCCTCTGGAATGGTCTTTTAGAAATGTTTTCATGAATGTGCTCAAGAGCAGAAATGTTCAACTGATTATGGTTGTTTTAGAGACAAGTGGGGTTTGCACAGAAAACATTTGTTTACCAACTAGCATATTTGTACGCTTGAACATATGAACTGAAGTTGCACAATGTCCATATCAAGATTTTGCTGTGAATATATATTTACTAACCAGTCTATGTTTAAGTCTGCACAAATGAATTGAATGTGTACAATGTTTACAATAGGATTTGCACAGAGAATGTCTTTTATCTACGAGTCCATGTTGACCTTTGCACTATCTAAAATAGGATTTGTAAGGAAAACATTGGTTCACGGATTACCCCATGCTTATGCTTCGCACATATGAGGGAAATGTTACAAGATTAATGGAGTCAGCATAAATGAATTTAACATGCATATTGTTTACAACAGAATTTGCACAGAGTATCTTTCATTTATCAGTTCATGTTGATCCTTGCAGTTTCCACAATAGGAATTGTATAGAAAACAATGGCTCAACATTTTAGTCCATGTGCATGTTTTGCACATGTAAGTGAAATATAAGGTTGACTGTTTCTGAATAAGGAGTGTACTGCTCATGAACTGCTGATCAAGAACATCGGGGCTTAATATCTGTAAGCCATTCTATGTATACAAGCACAAAGCACTTTATATTTGCTATATTTGGTTTAAGGTTATAGATGAGGGACTTTCCAGATTCAGAGGTGAACAAGTTTACGTATAAAAGCATAATGCACTTTTGTGCAGGGGCGGCTGGTGACATTTGAAAGTGGTGGGGCATCAAATTATTGGCATAGTGCACCGTAGCGAGCGAGCGTAGCGAGCGAGCCCGAATAACCTAACGGGGGTTCATGGGGGTTCTCCCCCCGAGAAAATTTTGAAAAAAAAGCGGAAAAATTGTGCATTTTCAAGCAAATTTGAGAAAGGAGTAAGGTTAATAAAGCAATTGTGAAAGTGCAGTTATTACATTAATAAAGAGATGTCATATAACATAGGTAGCTGCTTATTCAGTATAACCACAGAGCTTCATAACAGACTTCGAGATACAATGCATTTCTGAGTACCTCACAGAATTTTTTTATTGAACAACAACAACTAAACTGGTCGCAAAGTAGTTGCATTGAACATATTGTTTACTTTTTGTAAATGAAATCAGCACGTCTCTCTTTAAGTGCAGCAAACTTTTCAATAATTTTAATGTTAAAGTCTGGTATTTTTTGAACTAGCTTGCTCTCTATGGAGAGCATTGCCAAAGCATTTAGTCTTTCTTCAAGCATGATGTTTCTCAGGAAAGTCTTTATCCTCTTTAAGGTTGAAAAACATCGTTCTGACTCTGCTGTTGTCATAGGTGTAGTTATTACAATTTTTAGTAAAGCCACTGTCTCTGTAAGTGACTTTTCCATATTAAGTTTATGTATTAAAGCCAGCAAAGAAATGGCACCTTTGGCCTTCCGGTACACAGGCATTGCGTACAGTACAGTCAACTCAGTTCTCAGCTCCTCTTTTTTGAGCATGGGATAAGCTTCCACAGCCTCATTCAGAGCACGCTCAGGGAAAGATTCATCATATTTTGCAAACTGTTCACTTTGCAATAATGTGGCACTCACCAAATGTTTTGTGAAAGAAAAACATTCTTGTGCCTGCACAATTACAATGTCACATATCTCCTTTGCAATTCGGACCAGAGTGGTGTTGTTTTTCCTGCGGTTTGAAAAAGTAGAATGCTCTGGCAGTTTGCTGTCTAAATTGTCAACCCCATCTCTCACTTTGCTTATGCTTTGTACAAACATAGTGGTATATTCTTGCACTTTGACAGTATCTATCTCTCGTGCTTGTAACTGATTGTATAACAGGTCGACAGCTACCATTATATCATGAAATAAAAACAGTAAGAACTGAAACTCTCTGTCTTGTAGTGTTCTAGCAAAGCCACGGGCTTCAGTCTGACTTTTGTAATCGAAGTCATCATTGTCTTCTATGGCGGCAAAACATTTCTCAAGGTCCTCCCTATGTTCATAGATTAGGTTGACTGTACGGATGTTAAAGTTCCAACGAGTTGAGGATCCCCTTGGAACGCTTTTGTCCACAATCTCATGAAGTGCTTCCGTTCTTTTGGGGGAACGTGAGAAGAATGCTGCCATGCCTCCTACATCCTGAAAGAAAATTCGTGTCTCGCTGATCTTTGATACTGCCTGTTGCATAATAAGATTAAGTTGGTGGGCGTAACAGTGCACATAATGAGCATTAGGGTACACATCTCGAATTCTTTTCTGTACTCCACGGAGGCTTCCACTCATTACAGACGCACCATCATAGCTTTGTGCAATAAGTTTGTTTTTTTGAGGCAGCTCTGGAAAAATTAAGCTCAGTTGACGCAGTATAGCTGCAGTAATGGTTTCTGCACTAGAGTCTCTTAAATGTGTGAAACCATAGAACCTCTCCACAACTTGTCTGTCATTGTCAAGGTACCGAAACACTAATACGGACTGTGTTTTAGTGGCCACATCAGTGGTGTCATCAGCCTGAATAGCCACAAAGTCTGTGTTTTGCAACTCTTGCACAATATGGCTTCTCATAATTTCGAGCATACACTCAAGGAGTTCATTTTGTATTGTTTTAGATGTGCCCTTAAAGACTGTAGCACTTGTTAAATGTGCTTCCATTTCCTTGTCTATGCTTGCTATTAAATCCACAAGGCCTCTGAATATTCCAGGTTTTGAGGAACTTTTTGATTCATCATGGCCTCGCAATGCCAGTTCGAAAGCACCACAGAAACGAATGCAATCAATTATTTTGGATAGAATCTGTCTGTTCCTATCAACTGCTTCATTGTGTTTCTGTATTGTTTTGCGGTATGCATCATTTATCTGCTGCTCAATCGGTGTGTCTTCCCCCAACATTCCCAGTCTCGTCAGGTTTTCCATATGCCTTCTTGTGTGTGCATGCTTCTTTATTTTTTCAGACAAATGCTTCAAGTCTGTTACTCCTTCATGTGTCCAAGGAAACTCACCACCAAACAGCAAGCAGGGGAAGCAGAACAGAGAATTTCTTAAAGGGCACCCTGTAAGCCAATCAGCTTTTGTGTACCAGGCGTTTGAGAATGTACGTGTGGACAATTTTCCTCTGTCCTGGGAAGTTTTCTGTAGTTTTATGTCAGGCCGATGAGGTCCTAATTGCTTTATATGTATTTTCTCTTCTAGTGGCCGTGCCTGGAATGACCTTGCAATTAGCTGTTCTACTGTATTCATCATGCCGATGCTGGCCTTACCAATATGAAAGAAACCTGTCAATAATCAAAGTACAATGTATAAGGTGTGGTGCAATAATATCAAATTTCAGTATAAATACATATATCTTGTGCAGTATCGCAATAAATCTCTAACAGCTGCTTCCCTTTGCACAACATGACTGCTAAAAATACAGCCTTACTGGCTGCTGCCTCTGTGTGCCATAGTGGTTGCTGAAGGCACTGAAACAGACACTGCTTGAGGGCCTTGAACAAGGCAAGGGATAGATAGTGGCTTTAACAACCGTTATTGCCCAAAGCACAGGGCTAACGCTATTAGTAAATTCCATCCACTGAGGGTACAATGTTCAGAATGTGCACCCACCCCAACCACCATGTAGAGTGACCACATACATAGCCCTAACTCCAATCAAAAAAAAATAGTATCAGTTTCCTTACCTTTAACACTGGTGTTTGCTCGGTCGTAGCCGGGATGAAAGAGCAGCAAAGGAGGTTGGGGCCCCTTGTTCTTCTTCCAAAAATTGCCCAAAAATTAGGTAATGGTTCAGGTTGCTGAAAATAAAAATATAACAATTTATTTTTGAAAACGTTAGGGTAATCAAACAAAGACTGGGGGGAAACATAACGCTCCAATTTTTACCTTGCAGTTTGCATGCAGCTCTTAGATGACAGTTAATAGCTCACTGTTGTATGTTAGGATTTTAACTTACAAACTGCAAGTAACAAAAGGATCTCTCTGACAAAAGCAGTAACTCACTGACCTATTTACATCATGTGCATTTTGTGATCTGCATCAGGTACATGTTCTTTGCAGCAGGCACATTCACCTTCTGCGCTACCTTTCCATGAGTCAAAATTTCCACCAGACAAAACTCTGATCTCTCTCTAGGAAAAACATTAACCATCAGCGTTATCATGACATTTTTATTGTCTCTCGTCAGGAGGCTGCTTGCTAAAGCGCTTTGAGAAAAAGTGCGGAATAAGGGCCATCATAACTTAATGGAACGCTTGAGTGTGCAAGGATGACAAGCTGAGTGGACATTACTTAATGCCTCGAGTTACCCCAGGTTGTTTCCAGCCAATAACTTAAGTTGAGGAAGTGCTTCGGAGCAGAGTACTTCCCTGCGCTCAGTCACACAGAATTACAGAGATGCAGTACATTGAGCATGACGGGAGATGCAGGTACGCCACCAGGTAGGATCACTAGTCTGCTCATGTGCACTAAATATGAGTGCTCTAGATGAACCTCTATTGTGCGGCAAGGACCCCACCAACCACTATCACTGCCCACTAGAAAGAAGTGACTGATGGAATTGGGGTAAGTCAACAGCAGTCAAAAAATACAAATCACAGTCAACATTGAGGAGGAGGCAGGGAACACACTACTGCAGCATAGCCTTTTACCTTTTTACTTCTTTGCAGACACACCACCTACCAGCCCACTCCGAATGCCAAACTGTAGTTAAGTTTGGACTTGGCACTGGCAGCCATCTTAGGTGTAAATTCACAGCAGGGTGTCACGCTACATGGGACCGTCCCTGCTGATGGCACGTGAGGTATGAGGTGCAAATTTGGACATTGATTGGGACCCTAAGGTTGTGATCGAGGATGGAAGCCTCCCACCCTCCCCCGATTTCAGCCCTTGCTGCCAGAACTCTGCTCTCCCTCCACGCCTCTCATCCCTCCCTGGTTGCTCCCTTCTCCCTCCAGGCCTCTCATCCCTCCCTGGTTTCTCCCTTCTCCCTCCAGGCCTCTTGTCCCTCCCCTCTCCTCCAAGCTTCTTGTCCCTCCCTCGTTGCTCCCCTCTCCCTCTGCTTAATTTGAGCCGCTGGTTCCAGCACCCAGGATAATGTGCTGCATGGATAAATACTTATAAGGTCCCAAAAGCGAGACCGATTGCATTGCAAATGCTTGTTTGAATGTAAAATTGAAGCACAAAACTGTCAATAACTAACAGAAACTCACAAAAGTAATGCATCTAAAAGTGCACCATGTGCAAGGCCATGTTAATCTACACTTTTTTTAATTTACTTATACTTTTGCACAAAAGAAATTTATTTTGCCGAACTTGGGACTCGGGTCTAGGGTGACCAACTGGCATGGATGCAAATTCAGGACGGTGAGTGTAAAAATTCAGGATAAAGGGTCAAAATTCAGGACAAAAGGTAGCTTTTACAGACACATCAGAAGAGGTCGCGCAATAGTATAGAAGTAAGTAAATAGACAACCACTTAAGTACGAGTGAAAAGAAGTTTATATTATGTTGAGATAATTGTGCACTTCATGGTTTTTCAGTATGCGTGCAGCTTTGAGCAAATGTGCAGGTCTTCTTGTGGTAACAAAACCGCCCCCACCCCACCTTTCCAGCCTCCCAGGGACACGCCCGATGCCTGGACCGGCCAGTCCAGCCTTGCTACCACCCTCCAATGGTGCCCCTCATCTTCACATAGACCGTCTCTCATGTGTATTTAATTTATTTTATAGTGCTACTCATCCCAAGTAAGTAGGACAGGGTGTCGGAGTGCATTACATCACACACACATATTATATACAGACAATGACTCATATAAATGTGAAAGTCAATCTATAGGAAATGTACTTAAGATGATGGGGGTTACAAGGTGTAATCATTCCTTCATCCATCATTCAGTCTTTCACCATTCATTCTGTCCTTCCATCTGTGTGATCATCCATATCAGTATTCAACCATTTGCAAACCTATCCATCATCTATCCTTCCATCCATCTATCATTCCACTCATCTATCCCTCCATCCACCCTTTCACTCATCCATCCCTCCATCCATCCGTAGTGCGTCTCTCATTATCCTATCACCAATAGGTTTCTGAAAGCACAATATTAAACAGCGCTCATTTGTCAATTTCCAGGAAGGCCAGGCAGCACCCTGCTGTGGCTGAAAAGATGTGGCCATTGCAGAGCTTGTGTTGCAAATGTTAGTTTATTCGCCTTTCTGTTTTTGCTATGCTATTGCTGCTTACATTACGCTTTTGAAACTGGTAATTTGCAGCACTTCTGCACAAGCGGCCGTGTTCTCAGTCAGCAGTATATACGGTTTTATTTCAAGGGGGCTTGCTGTGCATTGTCATTTTGCTGTACCGAATGTTAAACATTTTATATCATTCGTGCCAATCATGGATGTTAAAAAAAATAGCTTTTTAGGCAGGAAAAAAAGGAATTACTTATTGGTCAATAAAAACCGTGAATTGTTAATTCTAAAGGAAATGTTTACACATCTCCGTGGCCTCCTTTGTATGTTATGCTTCGTACTGAATATGGCCTAATAAGCAGTTATATTAACTTGGTTTCCTAGTGGAGACAGCCATTCACCTGGACCCTCATAAAATATAGTGGTTTTCAACAAACATCGTTTCTGTTAATCCACGCGTAAATGGAATTTAGTCCTGTAGTCAGAAACCACCAGTCACCAAAAACACGGACTACGGCGTTTTTCAAAAAGGCCTTCGGCTGTCCATAACATTAATTACTCCATTTTTATCAACAGCGCTGCGCACTGCTGCCATGCCCCCCCCCCCCAGCCAGTGCACAAAGACAACAAGACAGTGGACCGCACACACTCTCTGGTGCAAGCGCCACCCGTGATATACGCGTCGTGTCGGTGTCGCACACACACAGGAGTCAGACTGATTTTCTTGTTTAGTGTCGGTGCCACGGTCACCAACACTAAACAAGAAAATCCAGTAGTGAGTGACTAGTGAGAGAGTTCCCCCCTTAAACCAGGCCTCCTGCAAGTGAAGTAAAGTTGATGATCAAGACTCAGTCAGGGCACGCACGTACTCCGAGATCCATCATCATCTCCTGAGTCAGGAGATGATGATGGATCTCGGAGTACGTGCGTCACACGCGAGCCACTGCCACAATACAATAGTCAGGCCTGACAATAGTAGTTGTTCCTGTGTGTGCTCACCGACACCAGAATCCGGCAGGCGGCAGCTTGATTCGCTAACTCTCCAGTCCCAGTCCTGTGTAGTCTAGAAACCACCAGTCACCAAAAACACGGACTACGGCGTTTTTCAAAAAGGCCTTCGGCTGTCCATAACATTAATTAATTACTCCATTTTTATATCAACAGCGCTGCGCAGTGCTGCCATGCCCCCCCCCCCCCGGCCAGTGCACAAAGACAACAAGACAGTGGACGCACACACTCTCTGGTGCAAGCAGCGCCACCCGTGACATACGCGTTGCGTCGGTGTCGCACACACACAGGACTGATTTTCTTGTTTAGTGTCGGTGTCGGTGCCACGGTCACCAACACTAAACAAGAAAATCCAGTAGTGAGTGACTAGTGAGAGAGTTCCCCCCTGTGTGTGCGTATGGTATGGTATGTTGGAGGATGCCGGCGGTAAAAAATTCAAACTTTGCAAATGTGGGGCCCCGGCCGGACTCTTTCTTACTTTTCTTTTTTAAACCAGGCCTCCTGCTGCAAGTGAAGTAAAGTTGATGATCAGCCAGGAGTGGACTCAGGAGATGATGGATCTCGGAGTACCGTCGTGCGTCACACGCGAGCCACTGCCACAAACAAGCACTGGAACACCGTCACGAGTCACCACGAGGTCTGCTGTGGTGTGTGTGTGGTGTTGGCGTGTGTGGCGCGGTGACGTGACTTAGTCACATGACAGACTGCTGCGCTGCGCGGTGTCTCAGCCAATCCTGGCCCTGCAATAGCGGCGCCAACCGCGCCAATGTGCCAGGATTGGCTAGGGGGGCATGGTTACTCCTCGCCCATATGAGACGGGGGGGTGCTGCTGCTGTATGAAGCGCACCCTCCCTCAGGTCCCTCCCTCAGCTCTGCTAAAGTATAGGGAAGCCTTCAAGTGTGACTGTGTGCGCATGTTCGGGCTGGTCATAAAAATGACCAGCCCAAAAATAGACATGCGCTGCTGCGACTGTGAGTGACTTGACTTCACTTGTTGACAGTGAGTTACTGCCGCAGCCCCGCCCCCACCCCCTTCAGCGGAATCAGCGCTGACTGTTAGAGGAGCGATTGCGAGTTGCGAATAGCGATTATCATTCAAGTTGGTGTGGTGGTGGTGACATGATTGACGGACGGTCGGTCCATGAGGCTTAGTGGGGCAACGCCCCAACGCCCCAATGGACACACCGCCCCTGCCATGTACAGGTTAAACAGTGTCAGGAGTGAGTTGAGCCCTGGGGAATGCCTAGCGTAACTGGCGTCTGATTGGAGAGAGTGTGGTTGATTAGAACCCGCTGAGATCTGTTGTGGAGGAATGAGGTGAACCATTTTACCACTGTAGCAGAGAGACACGTTCTGAGTACTATAGGTTCAGTAGGGTTTCATGGTTGACAGTGTCGAATGCCAAATATAGGTCCAGTAGTATTAGTAGGCAGGATTCATTCTGATCGAAAGAGGGTATAGCGTCATTAACAACAGGGACCAGGGCGATTTCAGTGCTGTGACCCGGTCTGAAACCAGATTGACATTGGTCAAGTAGTTGGAATTGCTTGATGTGATGTTGTATGTGCACGCATCTTTTGAATATTTTGGCCAAAGTAAGGAAGTTGGAGATCGGGTGGTAGTTGCTAAGGTCAGACTGTTCTGAATTTGCTTTTTTTAAGATAGGAGTAACCTGACCACTTTTTAGACAGTCAGGTAAAGAGCCTTGAGTAAGTTATGCACTGATAATCCAAGGCCATAGGGGGGTAGGAGGTGAACATATTGTTTGAGAAGTTTGGAAGGAAGGGGCTCATTAAAGTGGTTGGAGTATTTCAGATTTTGTTCAACAAAGGAGGCAAAAGTTTCGCAATTAGGTAGGATTTAGCTGTCAGAGGCTGGGGCATTGCTTTTCCTGATCGTTTGATTTTTGACAATTTCGAACAGTTTATTTGGGCAGTTAATTGCCGTATCAAGTTGGTTCTGAAAGAATGCTGTTTTGGAATTTCTAATGTGTTTATTGTAGGCGCTCTGTCTTTGTCGTAGAAGTTTGAGGTTAGACAAAGACGGTGTGTATCTGCAGGTTCTCTCAGCAAGTATGAGGCAACTGTGTTCTTCATTAAGTTTGCAGTTGAGACAAGGTGTTGGTACTTTTGGATGGGACTCTCTTTAGTTGTTTGGGATCAACGGAATCCATGATTTATTGACATGGAGTTGATGTAGTGATCAGTGAGGGCATGAGCGCTATGCATGTTAGAAGGAGGTAGCTGGTTGTGTTTACTGATAGCAGACAACGTGAGTGGGTTGATGTTACAGGTGCCTCTCACCAAATGTTTGGCTTTCATAGGTTGGTGGTGGAGTCTTTCAGATATGAGGAATGTGATGCAGTGGTAGTCAGTCCAATCGCAAGGTAGGATGGGTTCAATTTGAATGGTGTTTTCTTTTGTGGTGATTAAATCTAAAGTGGCCGCTTTGTTATAGGTAGGGCTGTTGCACACTTGTATAGGGTTGAGGTCACAGAGGAAGGATTTAAAGCTGTTCATCAAAGGGTCATTAGAGTTGTTTCAGTGAATGTTGAAGTCGCCAAGGAAAATCTGGTTGCTATGCTCTTCATGGTTGGAGGAGATGATCTCCATGATCTGTTCAATGAATGTGTGATTATCGCCAGGAGGGTGGTAAATCATTTCGAGAAGGCACGTAGAATTTTCATTGGTTTTGACATTGATTCTAAGGGTATTCACAGGAGGGCAGTAATAGGTAATCTGTTTGTTTCATGGATAGCGTTGATCTGTGTATGCGGGCAAATCCACCCCTGGAACGTCCTGAACGGTCTAGTCTGATGGTGTCATGACTTGGTGGGATAAGTATGTCAAGAATTGGGGATGAGGATTCGTTCAGTCACGTTTCAGTGAGTATAAGGGATGTCATGGTTAAGTATAAGATCTGCTATATCAGCTGTGTGTTTCACAGCTGAGTGACAATTGATTAACGAGCATTTAGAGGTTGTTTTGGTGGTAGCAATAGGAGTGTGTGAGATGTTATCATCTAACTAATGATCATGTTATTAATGTATCTAGAGCTAGAGTGGGATTTCCTAGGTCTAGGAGGGTGATTTATAATAGTCTGAATTTTACCAGCAGGTAATGCTTGGACAATCGGAGCAAAGTTATAGGTGGCAAGGAGGGAGAGGATATCATTATCTGATAGATATCTGACTAGTCTATTGGCTTGAGAGTAGTGTTCTAGATTCGGCTTGTGGCTCCATCTGGGTTGTGGGACCCCAGTATTGGAAGGGCAGGTACCAGAGATGCAATTGGGCACAGGAATGATGTCTTCTGGCGGTGAGTCAGCTGTAATGACCTAGTGGGTTCCAGGTTGGAGGTGATATGCACTAGTTTAAAGATATCAGCCCTAATCTGCCATAATTCTGATTTTATGGTACCGAGCCTAGAATGAATGTTACTGCTCCTACAGGGCTCCTGACTGATAGAAGCACTTAGATCTAGAGAACTATCTGAGTCAGTCTGAATGGGGGGAGGGGGCAGTTTCAGGTAGCGTCCACTCTCGGAGTCTTGGTAGTGGCTGGTTGATACGTAGCGAAGCATGTACTATTCTGGGCGATGAGGGATTTAGTACCGGGTTCCTTAGAGGGATAGGAGGGAGTGTTGCCAGAGTGTTTTTGTCGTAAGACCTTGCAAGCAATAAAAGTTTAGGAAGGGGTGTGATGTACTGCATGTAAACCCATGGGTGAGTTGGAGTCCGCCAGGGAAGGGAGTTGGGATGCGTGGTATTGGGGGATGGGAGAGATTATGTTATTGCATGTGGAAGACTCAGTGGGGAGTTGTGAGGGCGATAGCAGTGGGTGAGTCTAGTTTGTTCTCGATGTAGGAGAAGATATTGATAAATAGTTCCAGGTTGCAGTCTGAAGAACGAATGAGCACGGTGCCATTGTTATAAATAGAGATGGTGGCTTTCCCATTGTACAGGGAGAGGGCGCGATAGTGAGTTTCTGGCTATGCGGTATTTTCTTGAATGTGGTATTATTGGGTAAAGAAGATAGCACTTTCCTCCATTGCACACGCCGGTTGGTGGTGAAGATGAGGTCATTTAATATAATACCCTTGTTGTGGCAGATGTAGGGGTCGGTGATAAGAGTTTATTTATTTAGGTTGAGAATTTTATGATTGAGATTTTTAATAGCGTTTTTTGTTAGGTTAGGAGGGTAGTTTATGCTGATCGAATTGTTTCTTGCAGGGGAGAAGAGGGTGCTCATCTTGCTGTTTTGGGATGCTTCCATGCTGGGTGATTATGTTGTGTAACGCTAGAGGACGTAGGGTGAGGAAACCTCTTCCAAGATGGCTTTTCTGGATTAGGAGTTAGGCTACTGTATAGAGAAGTCTCTTTTCTGTTTTAGTTACCTTTTAGAGTAAGATAGTCCTTTTTAAATTTCTATGAAGATTGGTGTGCAATGGCTCATGGGAATCCCTTGTCATTTTCTATGAAGATAGTTTTGCAGTGGCACATGTGAAAACAAATACAGGAGCCATCTTAGGTGGAATAAAAGTTGTGAGCAGTAGACTAAAATGACAACTAAGGGGTCAAGATCGATGACGTTTGGAAAGGCTCCGAATTGGATTCAGGTCTTCTAAATCCGATTCGGAACCTGTCTTTCCCATCGATTCGTAAAGGTTTCCGACCGACAGATTACGATGTTCGTAAAGCGTTTGGACTTTCCCACTCAGTTCCGGATGGCATTCGGAGGAACCGAGTTGTTCGGAGCTGACTTGTACAGATCTATGGACCGCGTTTCCCACCGAGTGATTCCGATGTCAGATTCGGACAGCCTTTCCGAATCGGTTGTTCCGACTCGGATCAGCAGTTGGAATCTGACTTTGGGGGCCAGTAGCAGGCCCCCCTTCACCCGGGGCCTTCCGAACCAGTCATGTGGAGGTACCCAAGGGACCCCCCTTTCTAATCATGCACAGTGTGGCAGGCACCAAGGGGTGCCCGCCCACAGGGTGCACGATTTTCCCCAACCACCCCTTTCTTCATTGGGAGCCTGTGTATTCGGTTGGAACACAGGCTCCCATTGAAGTCAATGGGAGTCTGACCGAATCGTATCCGGAAGCATCGTAATCAGTCGGACGGACTCCCCTGATCCGATTCGGTCGGAAACCATTCCAAGACCGATTCAGTCAGAATGCTTTCCGACGGCATCTTACTCAACTCCCTAGTGGGGCATCAAATGGTCTTGGAAACGGAATTAATGAAGATTGGTCAGGGGCGACCTGCAGGCCCCAAGTAGGCTAACATTCCACCCAATAATGGATCACCCCGCACAGATACCCAAAAAATACCCAGCGGATTGGGCTCTGTGGGGACTGTAGGAGCTGAAGTTCTTTTGTCAAGCCCACCGAAGATCCGACTTTTTGCAGGAGTGTGCCTATGTGTGCTTATGTAAGCGAGCGACGGACTACTATGGACTTTTGCACTTTTGGCTGCATTACTGCTTGTAAACCAGGTGAGGAGTGCACTTGAAATGTTTGCCACTGATGCCATTTGAAAGACGCGCTTACCTGCTATTATTAACAGCATTAGTGTGTGTGTGTCATCTTGGGCAGCGCTGTCATTGTCTCTCTGTTTTCTTCAGTGATGTTGTCCCATGGAATTCTGGGATGTGTCTCTTTGTCTTGCCGAATGGTGATTGGCCTTAGCTGAATAACTACAGATTACAGCGACACGTTGCGTCCTTCTCGCAATGCATTCTTGGGCACTCACATGAAGGAATCTTCAATGCTATTCAACGCGCACCAGGCATTGTGGGGCGCGCTCTGTTTGGACAACGTATAGTGTGTTTTAATCATCTTAAATGTGCCGTATAGGATATTGTCAGTTTCTATTTGCTGAGTTAACGTTTTATCAGTGGTTTTCCTCCTGATTTCAAGGTGGGGGTTTATTTCACTTTCAAAAGTTTTACATACACGATTTCAGATTATGACATCTCACTTACATCCCTTGCTCTCACTTACATCCCTTGCAAATTATTCCTTTCATGCAAAATCTGGGAAAACATATGTTTAAGTGGTATCAACGGTGTAGATCATCTAAAAATGACATTGTTGCTATCAATGGGAAGAATTATTCAAATGAAAGAAAGAAAGCCTTGTTATTTGGGTTGCTTGGAGACGCTGGACAAGACATTTTCGATAACCTTCTGGAACCTCCTCCTGGGAAATTCATTCCTTGGGATGTATAGACTGAGGCTACTAAAAACACAGAGATTTTGCGAGCAACCCAAAATTATGATTGAAATGCATAGTTTCTTTCATAGAAAACAGCTTGTAGATGAAACAATAGAGGAGTATATTTCCAATTTGCACATTCTAACTTCCAAGTGTGAGTTAGGAGAGAATTTGGATACATCTTTACGTGACCAGTTTGCCTTCCACTGTTCCAGAAAAAAAATACAAGAACATCTGCTTGCTTGCAGGAACCACATGCAGAGTAAGGCACTTGACAATGCCAAAAGTATAGAACTCTCTTCTATGTCTACCAAGGCAATCACTGGTGCTGATCTCAGCAATGATCCTGTATGTGCGGTGTCTAGTATAAATTAGCAGCATGACGGTTCTGAAGGGAAATTTAATGCAAGTCATTTAAAAAACTGGTGTGTTACAGATGTGGATCCAAACATTATCTTGGTAATATTCCCAATTGTCCAGCTGTCAACAGGAAATGCACCAAGTGCAAAAAACTAAGATATTTTCAAAGTGCATGTAGATCCAACATTAGAACAAGTAATATGCCTCTGAAGGTCAACACCTTGGAATCACCTGGTGATGAGTTTGATGAGGGCATGTTTAACAATCTTGTATTGACAATTGATGATAATTTAACGAGTTCTTCTTTTAGAGCTCCTTTGGGTATTGCACAGGTTGGTGACAAAAGTCTAGAAATAATGTCTGACTCTGGTTCGCCTATTTCAGTTCTTTCTGATGTAACTTATTATGCTAAAACACGCACAGATGTTCAACCATAGGCATTTGGTAGTCAAGATATTGAAATGTTGGGTTATTTTATTGATGTTGTGAGTGTGTTAGGACGTAAGATCACTACAAACGTATATGTTGCAGTGAAAGGACACAACATAGTAGATTGGCATGAATTAGCAAAAATGGGTCTCATACTCAAACCTAGAAGCAATCAACCTCTTGTATTGGGTGAATTACCTGTTGGACCTATTGAAGTGGTAGATGAGTAGTATAAGTGACATGAATGAAATTCTGGATAAGTATTCCAACATTTTTTATGCTAGAGTGGGGTGTGTCAAGGGTGTAATTCATGATATCAAACTTAAGTCTAATGCTGTTCCTGTGAGGCAGAAAGTCTGATCAGTTCCACTCAGTGTAAGAGTGGAATTGAAAACCTTATTGGATGAAATATGTAAGGATGGTATTATACAGCCTGTTCATTCATCTGAGTGGGTTTCAGCTATAGTTTTGGCCAAGAAGAAAAATGGCAATTTGCGTTTGTGTGCTGATTTAAGGTTACTTAATAAAAACATCGTTGTGGATTGCCATCCATTGCTTAAATTCCAGCAGATGCTTATGGCAATCGGTGGAGCAACTTGCTTTTCCACACTTGACCTTAGATGAGCATACCACTAAGTGGCGTTGTCAGCAAGATCCCAAGAACTTACTAAGTATGTTACACCCTTTGGCTCCTTTACATTTCTGAGATTACCATTACCTGCTAGTGTTTTTCAAAAATTAATGGACTCATTGTTTAAAGGCCTCAGGGGTGTACAGGCATTTCAGGATGACATTCCTGATATGGAAAGAGTATAATTCAGCTCAATGCAGTAAAGGATAACGTTTAAGAATTTTGAGCAAAATAGGCATGACAATGTCAATACAAAAGTGTATATTTCTTGTGAAACAATTTGAATATTTAAGGCAGCACCCTAACAGCTGATGGTATTAGGCCTAAGCAGAATTTGATTGATGCCATTAGCAAAGCACCAGCACCCACTGATAATGACTCACTAAGGTCTTTTTTAGGCCTAAGTGAGTACTACGCAAGATTTGTTATGGGGTACTCTGTACTGGTGGAACCTTTAAAGTGTCTAATCAGGAAAAATGAAACATGTATATGGACAGAGGAGCAGGATAAAGCATTTGGGGAAGTCAAGGAAATGATTATGCATGCACCTGCATTACAATCTTTCAACAGTGCTAATAGATGTGCTGTTATTGCGGATGCTAGTTCTATTTGATTAGGAGCTGTGCTCATTCAGTTCCATCATGGGAGAGAGCACACTATAGCCTTTAGCTCAAGAAATTTGAATAAATGTGAGACCCACTACAGCTCTATTAAAAGGAAGGCCTTAGCATGTGCATGGACCGTTGAAAAACGTAAATCATATCTTTGGGGATACACTTTTGACTTAATCACAGATCAGAAATCCCTTAAATATTTTACGAGTGGAAATGTTACTGGAACAGCTTGGGCAAGGCTTATTATGTTACTATCAATTTTTCAATTCAATTCAAAATCTTGATTCGACCTGCATAGGTCATAAAAGAAAACCACAGATATAAATACAGACAAATATAAAATATAAATAGATAAAAACAACAGGAAAATACAAATGTGACTCTTCAATATACAAACTCTAAGAGAGAGGCACTTTGATCCAATACAATAAAATCATGCCTATGTTAAAATCTTCCTAAGACCTGAAAAATACTTCAGTTTAAGATTACAATAAAAATTATGAGACAATAAAAAGACCAATGTACAGTTACTCTATCATTGTTTTTCTTACCCGGATAGCTGATTTCAGAAAGGCACAGACACAGTAACACTTTTCAGTTGAGCTTAGAAACTGTAAATAAAGCAAAGCTACTCTACACTGTCTGAATCCTAATTTGCATAACAAGGGTTTCAAAAAGTGCGTACTGTGCAAATTACAAAAAACATAAAGTGTAATAATGTTTGCGCAGATTGATTGTCAGATGGGCAAGATAATACTATATTCCACTCTAGGTCTGGGACACTTTTAAAGCACAGGGACCAATAAATTGAGCCCACCCTAAAGTGAAAAAGAAGTGATCGCTCCCATTGTGTGAAATCAATAGATAGATACATAATGGGTTCTCCTGTAGCTAAGGATCTACAATAATTCAGGACTGTGCATTTAACTAAGTAATTTTTTATTCTTAGGTCTTCACAGTGTTCCAGGGGTATTGCTTTCACCTTTTCTTATCTGCTTCAGGAATGCTGCTAGGCTCAGTTAACAGAGAAGACTATCCCTGGGTAATTAGAGTGGCCTGAATATAACTCAGCAGGTTGAGACACTTGAGAATAATATCCCTGCATAACGTAGCTGCCCGATTTGTCCAGATACTGAACCACAGCAAAAAGGGGGCCAGGTAGACCATGTCAGAGGTAAATCCGTGGTTCAGCTCTGAATGAATAATAAAGCTAGAAGTATGGGGGGGTGGGCGACAGACCTCTCCTGATCCAATTACGACAAAGTTGGTCATGTTGACCCAAGGGAGAGTCGATTGGGTGAGGGGTGAGTGTGGGTGGGGGCTGGGAGGAGGGGGATGGGAACGAGGGGTTATTGCAGTTATTTGGCAAAACGATAGGAACGTATTGGTTGCAACTATTCAGAGAAGCGAGGATGGGGGAAGAGCCAGGGCAGGGGGGGAAACAAAGTTCGCCAAGACTTAGTAAGAATGACATCTAATCAGGCCCCATATTCAGTTTTATCGTGGAATGTCAACGGGATGGGGAATAAAGTCAAACGAGGGTTGGTGGCGGCATACTGTAGAAGGCTGAAGCCTGATGTGATCCTTCTACAAGAAACGCACCTAAAGGGCACGAGACGCGTTTTTTTGGGCCGTAGAGCATACACAACACTGGCTCATGCGGGGTTCTCCACAGGAGCAAGAGGGGTTGCCATATTAATAAGGAAAAGTCCGCCATTCCGGATAGAGCGCACCTGGATTGACCCTAACGGAACATATGTGGCTGTGAAGGGGCTTTGGGACAGACGACATATCACATTCATTAGTGTCTACTCACCCCCTAGGTTGCAGAAGCAAACGATGGATAAACTGGCTGCAGTTATCCTCAAAGCCGGTTCGCACACCCACATTATAGGAGGGGACTTCAACGACGTGATGGACCCTACCAGGGATCGCACGACAGTCCAAGCGGGAGGCCCCAGGGAGACCCCACTCAAGAGATTTGCAAACACACTGACACTCACCGATCTGTGGCGTAGACACCACCCCCAGAAAAGGGCATACTCTTTTTACTCAGGCGCCCACAAAGCCTTTTCGAGACTGGACTATATATTCACCCTGGCAGGGGAAATAGGGGAGGTACAAAAGATAGAATACTTAGCAAGAGGTCTCTCAGACCACTCGCCTTTATGGCTAACGGCGAGGGCTCAGACACAACGTCAAACGGGAGAATGGAAACTGAACTCGTGGGAGCTACGAGACCCTCAGGTGGCCGCGGAGATTAGAGTAGATACGGAATTATATTTCTGTGAGAATATAGGGTCAGTGGATTCCGCCATTACCTTATGGGAGGCCTATAAACCCGTCCTCCGGGACAGAGCCCAAAATATTATAGCACATAAGAAACGTAAAGAGAGTGAGGAGGTAGCGAGGATCGAAGCGCAGCTCCTGCAGACTGAATCGCAAGCCACCGCAGGCGGTAACCCCTCCCTGTTGAGAAGACTGAAGATCCTTCAACAAGAATACCTTGCGCTAGCCAAAAAGGATGTGCAACACGCAATACAGGCCATGCATAGGCGACTGTACGATGCAAGTGACAAAACAGGAAGGCTGCTTGCATGGCTTAGCAAAAAGGAGTTGGAAAGTAGATGGGTAGCCCAAATACAGACGGAAGATGGACAGGCCCACGTAACGCCCGTTGCAAAAGCTCCTCAAAACTCCTGCCCCGTCTGTGGCCCCTGATATTTACGGGCAACGATGTAACAAACAAGCGGATTTTTTTACCACTAAAATAGAGAACATTCTTAAATGCCTGCCTCAAATTGATGATAAATATGACCTATTAGGTGAGGATACAGATCAAGGTGCCCTGTTAACCAGACCTTTGCTGGAAACCTTTCCACCACTCACCCAGGAAACTCTTTTGACTCTGCTATCCTTTGTGAAAAGTGGGTCTCCTAGGGATCCGGCGCCTATGAACGTTTTGGTAAGGGTTGCCCCGATAATTGCCCCTGTCATCACGGATGTAATTAATGCATCATTAAGTACAGGAATAGTTCCCTGTAATTGGAAAAGGGCCATGGTAAAGACACTTTTGAAAAAACCCAACCTGGACCCAGGGGACTTGGGTAACTACCGCCCTATTTCCTTGCTTCCCGGGATGGCCAAGCTCGCTGAAAAGTATGTAAATTCTACCCTCTCCAATTTTATTGAATCCAACAATTTGCTCCACCCCTCCCAAATGGGATTTCGACCTCGACAGGGCACGGAAACTGCCTTGTTAGTAGTAGTTGAAGAAAGTAGAAAGATTCTGGACTCAGGAGGGGCATCCGCCATCATACTCCTTGATTTGAGCGCAGCATTTGACACGGTGAATCACCGTATTTTGATTCACCGTCTTAGGAAGTCGGGAGTCACTGACACCGCACTGCAGTGGCTGCGCTCCTTCCTGGAAGATAGATCCTTCCAGATATTTGAAGATGAGATGACCTCCAAATCGATGCCTCTGTGTTGTGGAGTACCTCAGGGATCCTCTCTGAGCCCGACTCTTTTTAATGTGTATATGGCCCCACTGGCGGCTATTGTAGCCCCCTTTGGAATCCATATGGTGACCTATGCCGACGACACCCAGTTGGTCGTTGCGCTTAATCAAGCCAAGCAGTTATCTCAAGACCTCCACTCATGCCTGGATGAAGTCTCTAAGTGGATGGGGGCGTCCCACCTTAAACTCAATGGAGACAAGACAGAGATCATGATCCTGGGTAATCCCTCCAACGTCTCATTGAGTACTATGTGGCCAGCATGTATGGGACCAGTCCCAACTCCCAAGAGCGAGATAAAGAGCCTGGGCATCTGGCTAGACCAGAATTTGACTTTTAGGGTGCAAGCCAGGAAGACGGTGGCAACTTGTTATGGATTGCTTAGAATGGCCCGCAAAGTGCTTCCTCTTCTCCCTCCCCAAGCCAAAAAATATTAGTCCAATCCTTGATATTGTCAAGGATAGACTACGGAAATGCACTCTACTTAGGGGCCCCACTGGCAGTAACTATGAAACTGCAAACGGTCCAAAACTGCGCGGCCAGACTATTATTTGGAATATCTAATCGCCTCTCTGCGAAACCGGCCCTATGTGCCCTTCACTGGCTCCCAGTGAAGGAAAGAATCAGCTTTAAGGCCCTCTGTATTGTCCACAAGTCTCTGCAAGGGAACGGGTCTACCTTAATCTCGACAATGATTTGCCGCTATAAGGCTACCAGGGAATTGCGTTCGGATGAACTCCACTTGGTGGAGGTCCCAAGGATCAAGAGGGTGAGAAGTGGCGGCCGCCTTTTTTCACTCAATGCGGCCAAACTTTGGAATGCACTACCACTTTATCTATGCAGGGAACCCAGCCACCCTGCCTTTCGAAGGCAACTAAAAACTCTGCTGTTCCCTTGAGTGTTTCTGTTAGTGGTCACTGGTCTAGTCCAGCGCTGGGAGGCCCCCGGGTAGCCATGCGCTATATAAGTGCCCTTTTCATTTCATTTCATTTCAATAGCACACGCCTTCGCCGGATATTACGAGGCCTTTTATGCGAAACGTGCACTGGCAGACACAGAGCAGATCCAAACATATCTACAAGCTATACAGCTCCCTAGGTTAGACTCCAGTGATTCACAAACACTGGAGGAAAAACTAACTAAGGAGGAAATCGTAGAAGCCATAGGCCAGATGAAAACGGGGAAGGCCTCTGGTCCCAATGGGCTCCCCCCCGAATTTTTTAAACAGCATGGGGCACTTTTTAGCACACATCTCCTTCAGATGTACCTAGAGGCGCAAGAGCTAGGCAATCTCCCCGAGGACCTGCGGACAGCCACTATTGTGGTGATACCCAAAGAAGGGCGGCCGCCACAGAGTTGTGGTTCGTATTGGCCCATCTCCCTCATAAACATGGAGACTAAAATACTGGCCAGGATTCTGGCCAGTAGACTTACCAAGGTCATCACTGGGCTTGTTCACAGGGACCAGTCGGGCTTTATGCTTAAGAGGTCGACGAGACTTAACCATAGAAGAGTATGTAACTGGTTGGAGATAGTACAGCATAGAAGTGACCCACATCTCATAGTGTCCCTGGATGCTGAAAAAGCATTCGACACAGTCCACTGGCCGTTTCTCATGGCAGTTCTGGAAAGGCTGGGATTTGGCCCCGAATTCAGGATGTGGATAGCCACTCTGTACGAAGGACCATTGGCAAGGGTTAGAGTTAACGAGGTGACATCTCGGAAATTCCCAATAGAAAGAGGCACTAGACAGGGCTGCCCCCTGTCCCCTCTGCTTTTCGCAATGGTTTTGGAACCCCTTGCAGGTGTCATCCGAGTGCATCCGTACATAACTGGTTTTCGTGTGGGTGACAATGATAACCTCGACAAGCGTATTTCTCTGTATGCCGATGACATACTGATGTATGTCACAAACCCCGAAACGACGCTCCCTAATATTATGGCGAGCTGCGAGGAATATGGCACACACGCGGGGTACAGAATTAACTGGGAAAAGTCATGTATTAATCCGGCGAGGCGGAATGTCGAACATGCTGTCTACCCAAGCCAGCTACAGGTCGCACCCAGTGGAATAAAATACTTAGGTATTTACGTTACTCTGGATAAGACGCTGGCGCTGGAGCGGAACCTATATAAGGTGCTTGGGGAATTTTGTTCATACGCGGAAAGAAGGGCATCACTGCCGCTGACGCTACTTGGCAGAGCGGCGCTCTTCAAAATGATGATACTCCCCAAATTTTTATATGTTTGCAAAATACCTATCACCTGATTCCAGAAGAGGTGTTCACTAAAATTGACGATATTCTGAGAAAGTTTCTCTGGGGAGTGAGACCCCCTAGGATAGCACTGGGAAAGCTATAATGCAACCAATACAGTGGCGGCATTTCACTACCAGACCTTCGGGCCTATTACTGGGCAGCCCATCTGATTGTAGTGAATGAATGGGCATTTGGAGAGAGGGACCACCCCACATATGCGCTTGAACATACACAGTTTATCAACAGACCTTACTCGCACTACCTCTAAAGGGCAAGGGGAATCGCAAAGCTGTTGCAAGCCACGCAAATTGTGATAATGGCGTGGAAGAAAGCAGAGAGACGCATGAAATGGGATGGCCGGGTGACCAGGGAAACCCCACTTTGGGTGGGAACACGGCTCAAGGAATTTGCTAAGCTCACAGGCTTTCAGAAGTGGGATTTGGTGGGCATTTCTCAACTTAAAGACATAGTGTATCGTAAGGAACTGGTGACGTTTTCACACCTCCAGAAAGAGTATGATATGAACCAAACGCAGCATTTCAAATACCTACAGTTGAAACACGCATGGCGGGCACAACATATTGACATGGAGGGTCTCCCTGAATATGCCCCATTGGAAGGACGGTTACTGTGGCGAAATTGGGGAGAAGGCGGTGTCCTGGACATATAGGACAATTATAAATAACACACCGGACCCTTTAAGAAAGCTCAGGTCAAGGTGGGAGGCGGATCTGGGGGACATAGAAGACTTAGATTGGGAAATGGTGCTGATGCATCCCAGGGAAGTAGCTATTAGGCCACGACTTCGACTGATCCAATTTAAGTATTTACACAGAATATATTATGATAGAGCCCGACTACATAGGATGGGTAGAGCAGAGTCACCCAACTGTCTGAAATGTAAGACCATGGAAGGGACTTTTTTCCACACGATCTGGGGGTGTACACAGGTACAGATATATTGGGGAATGCTGCTGAGGGAGTTGGAGCTCATTTTGCAGGAATCAGTACCTCCAAATCCCATGTTTATTTTGCTGGGCATCACTACAGAGATTGACCTTCCCAGAGTGAAATTAACATTGCTCCAGTTGGGCTTGGTAGTAGCCAAAAGAGAATTGGCAAGGTCATGGGGTGTCGCGTCTAATTCAACACTAGAAGAATGGCGAAGGGGAATGGATATGTATATGCTGGGAGAGAAAACGACCTACAAAGCACGGGGTTGCCCGAAAAAATTCTGGAAAATATGGAAGCCATGGTTGACATATTATGTTCTTACGCTCACAGACTCTCAGTAAATTGAAAGTAAGGGGGAATTTGTGGGGGAAGGGGAGGAGGAAGGGGTCCTGTTGATAAGAATTATTGTTGTATTATTGGTTATTTATGTGACAATATTGCCGAACTCCGCTCTGGCTGTAATGAAGGAGGAAATGAGATGCTTTGAATATCTGACTTGTTTCTCTAATGTAACTAAGAAAATGCAAATAAACTCATTCCAAGAGAAAAACAAAAAAAGATCTAAAAAAAATAAATAAAGCTAGAAGTAGTGGGCGGTAAATTCAACAGCCGACGAAGATTTTCCCGTAGGGAGCAATTTTTATTACAACCCAACAAACTTGCTCCATAGGTAGCAGCACTAATACACTGGGAGTTTTACACCTTCAATGCTGGCAAGACAGTCCCTCTAGTGCCCTCTAGTGCCCGGTCTAATAAGATTGCAAACTATCCCTGCAGTTCTGCTGAGTTTGAGACTAGGGCTGTTAAGCGTGGAGTACCAAGTCCCTGAGGAAGTAAAAATAAAGAGGTTACTATCTAAATTACAGGAATATACATTTCTATTAAATATATTCCTGGTGGAAAGAATTACAGAGCAAATTGTTTATTTCGCATGCCAGTGAAGAACCTATTTGGATTGTGATGAACCAAGATCAAGAATGTGTTGTCTCTGCCACTGATGCATCTGTCCATTCTTCTGGTTGTATTAGTGAAGATGAGTAGATACAGTCCTCTAACAGTGATGCTGTGTTGTCTGAAGTCAAGAAACATGCTTTGTAGGGGTGGCCACCAGTTAGGAATTTAATTAAAAGCTTAGTTTCATAAGAGCAAGTTTATGTGGAATTAACTTTGGAAAATGCTTTGGTAACTAGGAATGGTTTGTTCATACCCCCTGAAACTTTGAAGCATAGATTAATGGATGTTGCTCATGAAGGGCACCCTGGCATGTCTGGCACCAAGAAGTTGTTCAGGGAGTACTATTGGTGGCCAGGCATGGATACCTATGTAGAGCAGTTTGTGAACAAGTGTTCAGAATGTCTTGTATCTGCCAAGCATTGGAGACGTAGCAAATGTAAAACTGCTGTAAATCCTCTACCTGAACGGCCATGGTACAAGTTGGCCATTTATTTTTTGGTCTGTTTCAAAGGTTACACACAAACATGAAGTATTTGATTGTTATGACAGATTATTATTCTAAATGGATGGTTTATGATTTTGTGCTTATGCCTACTACAGGTGCTGTCAGAATTTTTGGAGAAGGTGTTTGTCATTGAAGGAAGTCCAAAGATTTTGGTTTCTGATAGTGGCACTCATTTTGTTTAAAAAAAAAAAAAAGACAGGTTTTCTGATTAAACATGGAATCAAACATGAGAGAACACCTCTTTATTTTCCAGTAGCTAGTGGTTTGGTGGAAAGGTGCAATACATTTTTTAAGGATGGCGTACAGACTGCATTAGTCTCCAACTTGGACGTACATTCATGTTTGAGGGAAAAGGTTTGGAGCTATTTAAACACACCACATTCTATCACAGGGTTTTCTCCTTTATTTTCGCTAATAGCAAGAGATGCCAAAACCAATCTAAAACCATGTTGGAATGATCAGACTTCTTCTCAGGAAACTTTAAAGGATCATTCTAGTGTTGATGAATGTGTCAGAGATAATTTTGCACGTAGGTATAAAACCATGGACTCTGCGTGTGATAAGTCTTAGGTTCATAAGCAAAATAATTTTGAAATAGGGGAATGGGTGATGGTTAAGAAACCCAGGAAAACTGTTAAGGATGAATCTAATTTTTCTGAACCTGCACAAATTGTTAGAGTGACACGCTCAGCAGTTTTACTCAAGAACCGAGGTTGGTGGAACAAGGGAGCTATGTTGAGTATTAAACCTTATCAAAAAGAGATTATTGAAAAGAAGAAGTATGGCGTTGGGGAGTCAGAAGATGTCACACTCGCCTGAAGCTGGGGCAATCTTCATTACGGGACGCATGACGAACGCGGTAGCAGCGTTCGCTAGCGCCCCCACAAAAATTACATTTCCCAGACATCCTGCTTCCGGGTAGGCGCGCGCAAGCGTTGATGACGCGCCTGCCCGGAAGCCTCATATGCAGGAGGGCGGCGGTGAAGCGGTGCTGCGAATTCTGATCAGACAGACGTCGGAGGCAGAAAAACCCACGCTGACGATATCTCAGGGGCTTTGAACGAAAACATACAGGGCGGTAAGGGTGACTTAGTCACCACTCTGAGAGGGGGCATAAGTGGCTACTTATTAAGGAAATGATACGGACCGCATGGCTCCAAGCCTTAGCGTTTTGACCTTGACTTTGATATAAGGAGCTGCTAAATTCACTCGTGTAATGTTCAAGGACTAACAATTCATGGTGGTTAGAAGAGGAGTATTGCTGATTTATACGTTTGCTGTGATTCAAGCAGCCGAAGAGTGCTTGGCATGAAAGGTTAATGCCAACACCGTTATAATTCATTTATGATGATGAGTATTGCTAAGGACTTATGTGGTTCTTGTGATCTTTCTTCCTAGCAGGGGCAGTGGTGTGAGTTATTCTCAACCCCCTCTGTGATGCAAGTGTCAACATTCATTGTGGTGGGTACAGTCTGAGTGAGTGAGCATGTGTGAGTAGTGTGAGCATTTTGGTTGTTGAAACTTATCATTTTGTATTATTCTCATTTTGCATATAAAGAGCCTCCCTAGGATATGATACCTTCATCAAAGAACTGGTCTGCAGGAAAGCAAGTTCTTTATTTTCTTTACAGGTAGTTACTGCACCGTATGTGTTGTGATTATTAATAAGTGCGTTAGAAGAAGTGGAACCGGCCTTTACTTGTGTTTCTTGTGTTGTAGGTCTCCCTCCCCGCTGTCCCCATCCTTTCCTTCCCTCGCTTAATCCCTCCTACCCTCTGCGCTGTTATAGCATCAGAGAGTGGAGCGATTGAGAGGTGGACCCATTTGAGCAACGCACCGATCCTCGGAGTTTGGAGTAAAACCTTGACAGAATTCGCAGCCTAAGAATTTATTCTCTCCTGATCGGTGTTTGGTTGATGATGGCCACCTTAGATGATGTAATGGCGGCCTTGGTTATGGTTCAACAGGAATTAGCTGCCTCTAGGGCAGAAACTGCGGCCTTACAAGACCGTGTTGATAAATTGCAGAGGAATCCGTTTGATGTGAGTGCAGGAAGAGGTAGTGGTGCTACTTGGTCCTCAGGTACCTTTGCAGGAGCAGCAGCCCCGTTGTCGGTGGAATTTCCCACGCCTATACCGTTGGCGGCCCCTGAAAGGTTTACAGGGGATGAGAGCAAAGTACAGGTGTTTATGACTCAGGTGTTGTTGCACTTTACGTGTAAACCTAGGGCGTTTCCTACTAATCAAGCGAGGGTAGCCTTCCTTATTTCTTATTTGGCGGGAGATGCCGCTTTGTGGGCCGTCCCATTGGTTCGTAATGATGATCCTCTGTTACACGATTGGGACGGTTTTAGAAGAGAGTTTGAGAATATCTTCGATAGGAGATCCCATAGTTTCTCAGCCGATAGGGAGTTATTGGAGCTAAGGCAAGGTAATAAAGATCTAGTGGTATATTTAAATGCTTTTCAGAGGTTGATATCAGAGACAGGATGGCCTGACGATAAGAGGGCTGCCTTGTTTCACCAAGGATTACGAGATGAGCTCAAAGATGTGATAGCCCAGGTAGATCCTCAACCAGCCACGTGTACTGATCTCATTAATCTGGCCTTGAGGTTAGACAGTAGAATGAACGATCGCCGGACCGACAGGAGAAGACCTGATCGGGTTTTTACTAGATATGAAAAACCAAGGTTTCCTAAGTCTAGCACGGCTGGGGAGTCAGAACCCATGGAGATAGGTACCGTAAGGGCTCCTTTATCGCAAGAGGAGCGTGAGCAAAGACGTAAGAATGGGCAATGTTTGTATTGTGGCAAGAAAGGCCATTTTGTAAGGGATTGCCTAGCTAAACCCAAGAATAAACCCGGGTTTGGTAGTGTGAGGGCTCCCGTGCCCCCTAAGTCGGAAAACTAGAATGCTCAAAAGTAACAGGAGGGGGCTTTCTGAGCGGCTTGGTAATCCCTTCAACTCTGGACATACAGGTGAACACAGCAGGACATTTTAGAATCCCTATCCAAATCCACTTATCAGAAGGGTGGAGAGATCTGGAAGCTATGATAGATTCAGGGGCCACTGGGCTGTTTATGGATGAGGCATTGGCTACGGTATTGCAGTTGTCATTACTTAAGAAGGAAGTGCCTGAACCAGTTTTGGCCATAGACGGGAGGGAATTGATCACGGGACCAATTGGTTTCTCCACAAGAGAATTATTAGTACGCTGTGCTCCTCAACATGTACAGTCCCTAAGCTTTAACATAATACGAGCACCTCAGTATGGCATCATTCTGGGGTTGCCTTGGTTGATTAAGCACAACCCTTCCATAGATTGGGTGGCCAAGACTGTACTTTTTAACAGCCCGGAATGCAAGGAACATTGCAGTCAGGAAAATAGGGATTTGCCGGTAAAAGCCTTAGCCACACTCCTTCACATTGCTACCACAGCTGAACAGGACATAACCCTACCCGAGGAGTACGAACGATACAGGGAAGTGTTCAATGAGCAACAAGCCAATGTGTTACCTCCTCATCGGTCTTACGACTGTCAGATTGATCTAGTGCCAGGTGCTGTAGTTCCATGTAGTAGGATCTATGCTCTCACGGATAAGGAAAACGAGCATCTCAAATCATATCTGGACCAGTATTTGGCGAATGGCTTCATAAGGCCATCCAAGTCCCCTGCAGCTTCCCCTTTGTTTTTCATACCAAAGGCAAACGGGGAAAAATGCGCCTGCATCGATTTTAGGGCCTTGAACCACATTACCGTTAAGAACAGGTACCCCCTACCTTTGATTCCAGTCCTACTGGACCAGGTGAAAACTGCTCAAATATACACACGATTGGACTTAAAAGGCGCTTATCACCTAGTCAGGGTGAGGAAGGGAGATGAGTGGAAGACCGCGTTCCGCACTCGTTTTGGGTTATTCGAGTATACAGTGATGCCCTATGGGCTGTGTAACGCTCCCGCTGCTTTTCAGTTCTTTTTGAACGAAGTGTTGCGGGAGTATCTGGACGTCTTCACAGTAGTCTATATAGACGATATCTTGATATATTCTGCTTCAGTGGGCCAGCATTATCAACACGTGTGTCTGGTCCTGCAAGCCTTGCAAGACAATGGTCTGTTTTGCAAACTCACTAAATGCGAATTCAGTGTTCAGAGGGTGGAGTTTTTAGGAGTAATCATTTCACCACAAGGTCTGGAAATGTCTGATCAGAAAATAAAAGCCGTAACGGATTGGCCACAACCAGTTAATGTGAAGGAGGTTCATTGTTTTTTAGGCTTCGCCAATTTCTACCGAAGATTCATTCCTCAGTTTTCAAGGGTGGTTACACCAATAACAAGGTTGTTACGGAAAAACGTTACATTTGAATGGACTACCGAAACTGAAGCCTCCTTTTCTCAGCTGAAAAGAGCCTTTACCTCAGCCCCTGTTTTGGCCCACCCAGATCCTGAGAAGCCGTTTGTAGTGGAAGCTGATGCGTCAGAAATGGCAGTGGGGGCAATTCTGTCACAAAGGAGTGAGAAGACAGGACAGCTACATCCTGTAGCTTACATGTCTCGCAAGCTAAATGAGGCAGAAACAAGGTACACCATTGCGGAAAAAGAGTTAATGGCCATTAAGGATGCGTTCACTACCTGGAGACATCATTTGATGGGAGCCAAGCATGTGATCACAGTATACACCGATCACCGTAATCTACAATTAATGAGGTCTGCCCGTCTGCTATCCCCCAGGGAGATGCGCTGGATGTTGTTTTTCTCTGAATTCGATTATATCGTCACCTACAGACCAGGTGCGGAGAACAGGAAGGCGGATGCTCTCACCCGTCAAGATACAGCGTGTAGCCTGGTAAAAGATCAAACTCTATCTATTTTGGCCCCTGATCAAGTCATAGGTGTGGTACACTGTGAGCAGTTCTTACGCTCTGTGGCTCGGGCAAGCACCACTCCCATATGGAGGAAAAGGCTCAAGGTACATCCACAATGGAAAATAAGACAAGGGGTGCCCATAAGAAACCGACAGATGTTAATCCCCTTAAAAGCTTTACAAGAGAGAGTATTTCATTGGTGTCATACGGATCCCAGCGCAGGACACAATGGCATCGACAAAACACTAGACAGGATTCTGAGATATTTTTGGTGGCCTTCAGTGAAAACAGATGTGGTATTGTTTGTAAGGAAATGCAAAACATGTGCAAAAGCAAAATCAGACCACAGAAAGGCTCAGGGGTTACTGCAACCGCTACCCACACCCGCGGTTCCATGGTCTACTATATCCATAGATTTCATAGTAGGGTTGCCTAAAGATCAAGGTCAGACGGTAATTCTGGTAGTGGTTGATAGCCTCACGAAAATGGGACATTTCATAGCTTGTAAATCTCTACCTACTTCTGGGCAGTTAGCCAAAATACTCCTGAGTCAGGTAGTACGTTTACATGGAGTGCCGTCTACTATTGTATCCGATCGTGGATCCCAATTCACGGCTCATTTTTGGAAGGTGTGGTGTGAGGCCCTGCAAATAAAATCAGCAAAATCCACAAGTTTCCATCCACAAACCGATGGGCAAACTGAGCGTTTGAACCAAACGTTAAAGCAATATCTACGTTGCTACGTGAAAGAAAACACGGATGAGTGGATGGACCTGTTGTGGGTGGCAGAAACAGCGTACAACAGTGCGATCCACCAGTCCACTAATCACACCCCTTACTACAGCAACTTTGGGTTTCATCCTAGATTCTTGCCGTTAGTCCACCCAGGGATGGATCTTAAACTACCTGCGGTACAGGACAGAGTGAAACATATACAACGTACTATAAAAAGAACGAGGTTGAACCTTCAAAAAGCTAAGACACATTACAAAAGGCAAGCCGATGTACATCGTAGCGAGGGTCCCCCATACCTGCCTGGCGATGTGGTCTGGTTATCCACTAAGAACATTAGGTTTCGCAGATACAGCATTTTTAACCCTCGCTACGTAGGGCCTTACAAGGTGATAAAATGCATCAACCCAGTCTCAGTCCGTTTAGCATTGCCAAAAACCATGAAAATACACTCTGTGTTCCATGTATCGTTGCTGAAACCTTCCTACACACCGGTGAACAAAGGAACCCCTCCAGTGTGGGTGGACGGTGAGCCCGAATATGAGGTGTCCAGGATCGTAGACTCCAAGATGAGGGGATCCTCCTTATGGTATCTAATTTCATGGAAAGGATATAGTGCAGAGGAGAATTCTTGGGAACCAGCAAGGAGTGTTCACGCGCCCCGGATGGTTCGCGCGTTCCATGTGCGATTTCCTGGAAAGCCCCGTCTTCGTCGACCCCTCTAGGGAGAGGAATGTACTGTCACACTCGCCTGAAGCTGGGGCAATCTTCATTACGGGACGCATGACGAACGCGGTAGCAGCGTTCGCTAGCGCCCCCACAAAAACTACATTTCCCAGACATCCTGCTTCCGGGTAGGCGCGCGCACGCGTTGATGACGCGCCTGCCCGGAAGCCTCATATGCAGGAGGGCGGCGGTGAAGCGGTGCTGCGAATTCTGATCAGACAGACGTCGGAGGCAGAAAAACCCATGCTGACGATATCTCAGGGGCTTTGAACGAAAACATACAGGGCGGTAAGGGTGACTTAGTCACCACTCTGAGACGGGGCATAAGTGGCTACTTATTAAGGAAATGATACGGACCGCATGGCTCCAAGCCTTAGCGTTTTGACCTTGACTTTGATATAAGGAGCTGCTAAATTCACTCGTGTAATGTTCAAGGACTAACAATTCATGGTGGTTAGAAGAGGAGTATTGCTGATTTATACGTTTGCTGTGATTCAAGCAGCCGAAGAGTGCTTGGCATGAAAGGTTAATGCCAACACCGTTATAATTCATTTATGATGATGAGTATTGCTAAGGACTTATGTGGTTCTTGTGATCTTTCTTCCTAGCAGGGGCAGTGGTGTGAGTTATTCTCAACCCCCTCTGTGATGCAAGTGTCAACATTCATTGTGGTGGGTACAGTCTGAGTGAGTGAGCATGTGTGAGTAGTGTGAGCATTTTGGTTGTTGAAACTTATCATTTTGTATTATTCTCATTTTGCATATAAAGAGCCTCCCTAGGATATGATACCTTCATCAAAGAACTGGTCTGCAGGAAAGCAAGTTCTTTATTTTCTTTACAGGTAGTTACTGCACCGTATGTGTCGTGATTATTAATAAGTGCGTTAGAAGAAGTGGAACCGGCCTTTACTTGTGTTTCTTGTGTTGTAGGTCTCCCTCCCCGCTGTCCCCATCCTTTCCTTCCTCGCTTAATCCCTCCTACCCTCTGCGCTGTTATAGCATCAGAGAGTGGAGCGATTGAGAGGTGGACCCATTTGAGCAATGCACCGATCCTGGGAGTTTGGAGTAAAACCTTGACAGAAGATAGTTGTGTTGCGTGGGATTTCGGACAAGATTGTAATGCACGTAGTCCAGAATGTGTCTCAGTGGATTCCACAACTTGTTCTGATTTTTGCAGAAGTCTCAGGGTTTGTAAACTACATCTGAAAGTTGTGTCCCCACTAATGACATAAGTACATATACTGGTGATTCTGATTTCCAATGTCAACTGGGTAAATAGGAACATTGTCTTGCCTGCAAGGCACAAGTATTATCATTTATTTTAATTGTTTAATTGCATTATTTCTCTTTATTTTTTCTTTTTTAAGAAAGGGAGATGCATTGTGGTTTTTAGTTTATTGTAGGCAAATGTATTTGCATGTGTGCATGTATATTTCTTTAAGCACGACACTTGTATTCTTTTAAGTGTCATGTTGGTTCCGTGGTTGCAGCTGTTGGTCAGCTTAGCATTCGATCTGTTCTGCTCAGCTGAACAGCAGCTGAGTCTGTGGCTGGATTTATCTACTCCAAATCTCTTCGTAGCCCACTGCTTCTTCATTTCCTGGGATCCAAGTCCCTAGAAATCAGCATTTAGAGAGGGCACAGAGCATCGCAGCTGAGCTTCATATTGACCAAGATGAGTAACCTACAGGGCTCGTAAGACCACTGAGCTCTTCAAGGCGCCACCATCCTTTCACAGGCATTCACTCTTAGCCACTTTGTGGAACAGGACTGCTTTTCATCAGGAATAAAATCACCAAATACATTCAACAAAGGAACCTTCGCTCCAGTTTTACACCTCGCCTCAAAATCCCACCATACAAGAAAAAAAACATAGGCTGCACATCTTTCTCTGTTCAGGCAGCCAAACTATGGAATTCATAAACCCTAAACATAAGATCCATGGATATCCATCTTATCTTCAGAAGACTACTCAATGTACAGCTTGTCCCTGTGTATATAAACATTTATAATTTGAATATGTGTACGTATCTAGATATGTGCATTTCTTTATACAAATATGTATAATAATTATGTCTTTTCTTTTTAAATCTATAGATATTCTTTAGGTACATATAACTCATGGTTAAATATATATATATATTATTCTATGCTTAACATGTAGATAGGTCACTGCATAGTATTCATATGTTATTTGATTAGATGCTTATTGGTCTCTGTTTTATTTATCTATCACAATATGTAAATCTACAATTGCTTCACTATTAAAATACTGAAGAACATATAGAATTAAAAAAATAGTGAAAGAAATACACAAATAAATTAGTTTAAAGTACAGCATCACTTGAACGTCTGAGTTTATAAAATACAACTTAAATCTTGATATATTATGTTCCTTATACATATATACCATCTCTATGTACTTATGTATCTATATATTTATTACTTTACTCCTACTGTAGAAGTAAAGGAGAAATAAAACATTTTGACTCTCTCCAATGCACTACCCTATGTCTCACCCTATACCTCTCTCAGTATATCCTCTACCTCCACTCTCTGACTCAGCCCGAACCTCATTCTACTACTATGATCTCCAAAATAATCCTTCCTAGACTCTTCCCTCCTCGGATCACCTCAAAACACATTTTACTACTATGATATCCCAAAAAACCCTTTCTAAATTCTTCCCTCATGTATCCCTCCTTTGACTCATCCCAAACCTCTTCTTACTACTATGATCCCCAAAAACTACATTTTAGACTCCTCCCTCTTCTATCCCTCATTTTCCACTCACATGTCCACTGTTCAACTCAACTAATATTTCCCTATACTAGTCCACCACTAATTCTTTTTGTGTTCCAGAGTTGCGTACTATTTGCCAAAAAGTGCTTCAAGGCCTTGTCAAGGGTAGTAAGCGCTATATAAATGCAATCTTCAATCAGTGCCCCTGCCTGGGACGAAGGAGGGTCCACAGTCCAAAGAACTCTCTCTGTGTCCCAAATAGCCCAGCTCATTGTCCTGACAACTTGCACCCATGAACACTGCCAGTACCCACGGCGAAAGTAGGCGGGAGATGGGTTGGCATGTTTCCCAGTCTGAGAACACCCATGCCAGGGAGCAACTGCTACCGTAAACCATGTGATTTGATACCAAGTTGTGCACCCTGCGTCACAGCCTCGGCTCGTGGGCATTCAGATGGAGGCTGCGATCTAATGTACATTAGGTGCAGTCAGTTGCAGATTGTATAACAAATTATACATCACATGAGACTCAAGTTTTAATAGAGACACAGCGCCCGTGTGACATTTGGTTTTGTAAATATGCACGCTAAAGGGGGACTGGTAAGAAAGCAAAACAACCATTTGCAAGAGGACACGTTCCAGGAACCAAAACCGGAGTCTAAACATGTGACCTTCAGGTTCTCTTCTGGACCTCCCCATCCAGGATGTCCGTGTCCTTTTGTGGTATTAAGTCAAACTCGATACGATTACAAGAAACATGTTTTAGTGGATTTGACAATGTTTATATGTGTAGTGCCCTGCTAGACTCATCCTGCAGCAGCCCCTCCATAGAGGCAGTGCTTACACCTACACCCATCCAATACATGCGTCACGAGTCAGATGACCCTGTGAATAAGAACTGGCAAAGCCAATAGTTCTCGGCAATCCGAGAGATATTGGCATTGTCAATATCAATGTCTTTTAGCCATGTGTTATGGAGTGGAGTGGATCTATGTGGTGTGGAGTGGAATTATATGGATTGGAGTGGAATTGATTGTTGTGTAATTGTGTGGGATGGAATTGTGTGGGGTGAAATTGTGTTGCATGGAATTGTGTAGTGTTGAGTGGAGTATTGTGCAGTGGAATTATGTGGCATGGGGTGCAGTGTAATTATGTGCATAGTCATGGAGTATTGAGTGTAGTGGAATTCCGAGGAGTAGGATTGTGTGTCATGGAGTGTAATTATGTGGAGTGGTATTGTGTGTTGTGGAGTGGAATGTAGTGGAGTAGAATTATGTGAGCTGGTGTTGAATTTTGTGGTAAAATGTGGATTTCTGTGGTGTGTATTAGATGTATGTGGTGGGCAGTGGAATTATATGTTGTACAGTGGAATTTTGTGGAGTGGAATGGAATTTTGTGGAGTTGAATTCTGTGGCGTGGGACTGTGTGGCATTGGGAGAAATTATGTTGAGTGAAATTATGTGACATGGTGTGGAGTGTATTTATTTGGAGTGTTGCTATGTGACATAGGATGGATTTATGTGGAATGTATTTATGTGGTATTGAGTGGAGTGTAATTATGTGGAGTTGAATTATGTTGTGTTGAGTGGTAATATGTGGAGTATAATTATGTTGTGTAGTGTGGAATTGTGTGGTGTTGCATGGAATTATGTGGTATGGTATGGAGTGGAATTATGTGGAGTGGAATTATATGGCATTTTGCGGAGTTGAGTTTTGTGGAGTGTTTTGGGGTTGAGTGGATGTGTGTGGAGTGTAAATAGGTGGCGTGAAGTGTGATTATGAAGGTTGGAGTGGAATTATGTGCAGTGGAATTATCTGGAGTTGAATTGTGTTGCATGGAGTGGAATTATGTGGTTTGGAGTGGAGTGGAATTGTGTTATGTGGCGTGGTATTATGTGAAGTGGAACTATGTGGCATGGAGCAGAGTGTAAATATGTGGGGTTTACATTTTTGGGACTGTAATTATGTGGCATGGAGTGGAATGGTGTGGAGTGGAAGTGTGTGTAGTTGACTTGTGTGGCATGGAATTTTGAGATGTTTAAATGTGTTGTGCGGTGTGAAATTATGCTATGTGGATTTGTGTGTTGTGGAATTATGTGCCCTTAATTGTGTGGCTTTGTGTGGAATTATGAGGAGTTGAGTGGTTGTTGTCTTCACGGGCCAGCTTGTCCAATGATCTCTGCAGGTCCTAGATTGCTGCAGGCGGCATATCTACTGCAGTGCTGCGGGAGCAGCCTTCATGGGAGATGAGACAATGTTGTTCCTCTTTTCTGTCCTCCCACCACTCCCCCCCCCCTGGAGATCGACTAAAACAAAGTGAATGTCAGCCTGCCGCTGTTTCTGCCTCCCCTGCAAGAGCGCTCGAGACTTGAGATGATTTCTGCTTCAGGTGGTTGGATTTATCACTGCTTTGAAGTTTCAAGGGGGCTCTGCTGGGGCAGGAAGGCATGGTGATTAAAGGTGGCTCGTTATAGCCTGCGCACTGAAAGTATCTTTTATTGGAAGACCATAAATGTCCAATATCCCGCAGATGTACACCTTGCAGGGATCCATGTTGTGGAAGTTTGTCCCTGAACCACAGAATGATTCGAAATAAGATGGCCTCTGAGCGCTCTTTCAATTACAAATGCTCCTCTCGGTTGAGCTTTTTTTTACAGAAACGGAGCAAAGGCTTTAAGTAGAATAGTGTGAAACATGTGCTATCAAGATGGCCGATGGAGCAGGATCGCTTCCTGCGGGCTCCTGAGGTTAGGGATCGCCATCGGCTTAAATCCCTGTAAAACCCATCCCATCCAGCCTTACCAACGAAGCACCCTGCATCAAGAGTATAACTTATTGCGCCTTACCCTCAACCTGGATTTACCGGACTCTGCGCGAGGGTTTCAAGTCGCGACCCCCATCTCCGTTCTCTCAGTGAAGATCTCTGCCTTCTCCTTCAGGCTGCCTCGGCGGGGACCCCAGAGGCTGCTTCCTGTTTCCGACACTCAGGATTGGATTCGGGACTGGACGTCCCCAACGACAACGGAGCTGGGAAGACGCTGGGCCTCCATTGATGCCTTCATTGTCTGGTGCCCTCTGCCTCGTTGCGCTGGACTCGGCCGACCTGCCGGGGGCCGCCTCGCAGAGCGGATGCACTCAGCCCCTGGTTGCGCATCGCGAGAACCCCCTTGCCTCCAACGCGGAGGCCCATCGCTTCCTTGTCCTGGTTTGCGGCTTTCCACGGCGGCGGGCCTCAGGAAGAGGTTTGCGCACTGGTCACTCCCGCCGGCTTACGCTGCCCCCTGCCACGTCCCCGCCGAGACGCTGCGACCGGATGGGCTGCTGGGCTCCGTCCTGCTATGGGGATGCTCTTTTCGCACTACGGGAGCCTCTCGCTTCGGAGGATTCCTGGATTGCTGCCTCCCTCGACGTTCTGCCTAATGAAGTAACCCTGAGACACCCTCATCGCCCGGCGCACTCCGTGCCCTTGGGTGCTCTACGGCGGGGCCGCACTCCCACCTCGCACCATCTCTGGATGCGTGTCGATCCCTGCTATAACGCCAGAGATTTGCATGCGGCGTAGTGGGACTACATTTTTGTTGTTGTGGGAGCTGCCCATCACAAGTGCTGGCTCGCCGCTTTTGGAGCTCTTCCTCCCGTTCTGCAACTGGACCACTGGGGCTGTATCTGCACCCTGATGCCACTCAGCCCTCGGCCTCTCGGGCTGCCCCATATGCCCATTTGCCCTTCTTGAGGTCCCATCTGCATTTTACCCTCAAGATGGCGACCACCCTCATGATCCTGCCTCACAAGATGGTGATGGTCCCTGATACTTTGTGACCACTGTGAGTTATCTCTGTTTATTCTGCCTGGGCTGCCCCATCTGAGGTCCCATCTGTATTTTCCCCTCAAGATGGCGACTATCCTTACGATCCTGCCTCACAAGATGCCGAATTACCCTACATTGTGATCCCGTTGAGTGATCTCTGTTCCATCTGCCTTTCTGCACTCACCTGAACTTTGTACGGGAGTCTCCGATGCTAGGGGACCAGATCTACGCCTTGCCCCAGCGCAGCCCTTTGACTCTTTGTTTCTCTGGCGGCCCGATTGGCCCTCTGCCGTTCTTCCCGCGGCTGTGGCGCACTCGGTCCGATGCTGGTGTCACTGCTCTGGGTCATCGTGGTGGACTTACCTCCTCTGCCGCAACGCCGCCTCCCGCTCTGGCTTATGCCCGCATCCGCCCAGGCCGCAATCTCGTCTGGGGCTGCGTTTGGCCTGAGGAGCCGGCTCAGCACAGTCCCGCTTGACGTTCCACATCTCTTCTTCTTGCTGCATACCCGTAGAGTTGTCTACGTCCGGAGTTTCGTTCCAGGACAGGGTAAATGCCTGTGCCTATCACAGCCCTGCAATAAGGCTCACCACGATCCTTGGAGATCATGCCCCTCATATCCAGCTGAGACTGCTGCCCCGTTTCTCTTCAAGACGGCCCTCTCCTGACCCTATTTTGGCCATCCGACAACTTTTGATCTGTCCCAGCAGCAGCATTGTGATCCACTAGATGTCACTCATTTCCACGCTGGATTCCATACTCTGAGGGCATAATCCCCGTGGCAGGGTTGGCCCCGTCAATGGTCCCTTGCTCACTCTGCCACTGGTTTCAAGCTAGCCTGTTATCCCACCTGAATGAGGTATTATAGGTGAGTTAGACCAGAGACCTTGGCCCTGCGATCATATTCGCCCCCTGACTACTCACTCGTTTTCCGGAATATGCGCCCTCCTCTTATCTAACCCTGGGCGAAGTGCTACGCTACGCTCGCGTAGTTTGCGAAGTTGGCGCTACTTCGCACAACGCGAATTGCACGTAGCACAGTGCAAACACGCGTAGCGTAGCGTAGCGTAGTGCCGCGGTCATTTTTTGCTTGCTCGCGGTCCTCAACGTCAAGTTGGCGACCGCGAGCAAGCAAAATGACATCCCGGCGAGACTTTTTCCTCGTTCGCGATCAGCAACATCAAGTTGCCGATCGCGAGCGTGGAAAATAAACCTCCCGGCGAGATTCTCAACGCGGGGAGGTCAGGTTTCTCATTGCGAGTGGTCGCGTATGCTCGCGACCGCTCGCAATGAGAAACTACCAGTCCGCGTTGAGAAAGCTGCCGCTCGAGTAAAAATCTACTCGAGCGGCAGTAAAAGACAGCTCGCACTGTGCAAGTTGCCGTTTTCAATGATTGCACAGTGCGGACAAGCATCCGGCACTGTGCAATCATTGCGAACAGTGCGCTACGTAGTTCGCGTAGTGCTACGCGAAGCTTGCGTAGTGCGAACTGCACTTTGCGTAGCTTCGCGAAGCATTACTTCGCGAACTACGCCCAGCCTTACTCTTATCATACTTCTTTGCGCTTTTGCTACCCTAGTGGCCCCTTTCTCTACCCCCCTCCATCCCCCTTCCCCTCATCTCCCTACCATGGCTTTCACTCGAATTAAGGCTGGAGTTAACTGCTTCAAAGTCATTTATCCCCTAATCTGTCCAAAGCAGCAGCAAAACGTTTCAAGCATAACACCATTGAACAATTCCCTGATTCCCTCTTTGTTGACCAATTCCATAACGGGCGTCTAGGGAAACTCAAAAATGACTTCATTTTTTCCACTCACGACATCCTTTCCTGGTCCACCAGCTTTTTCAACTCCTTCAACGTCTCCTCCTCCTCATCTATCCCTCATGGGCAGCGGCTAAAAATTTCCCCCTCCATTTGTTTTAATGGTTTTCTCACCATTACACTCTATAACAATGGCACCATCCTGATTCAAGCTACTGACTCCTGTCTCTCTCTCTTTGATCACCTCTTCCACTCCCTTCGTCCCACCCATGCGACCATGATCTCCCTCGATTCTTCCCCTAGCTCCTCTCCTTTCTCCCTTTCTCCCTTTCTCCCCCCCGGACCCTCCTATACTCCAACAGGCCGCTCTCCCGGGAGACACAGGCCCACCCTTCATCCCCCCCTTCTCCTGCTCCCTCCTCTCCCACTCTACCCCCCTCCCAACATGATCTTCCCCTATCTTGTCTGCTCTTCCCCCGGCTTCCACTCCCCCTCCCCACTCTGCATCTTCCAGATATTCCAATGCTTTCTCCTCCCTCCAAATCCCCCTAATCCTCCCCACCTCCCCCTTACCTAATCCACCTTTCGTACAATCTGGTCCACCGATTAACTTTTTTTACCCTCACCCCCCTTCTCCCCATCCCTTTCCGCTCTCCCCCTTCCCTTGTACCCCAAACGTTTCTCTTACACCTCCTATCTCTCTTCAACCTCCCTTTCCTCCTCCTATGCTGCACAACCTTGACTCTCCTCTCGGTAATTCCCTCCTCTTCCCTCCCTCTGACCTTATAGTCCCTTACTCCTCCCTCAATTACCAGCTAACACAATCCCACCCACTCTACCTGGTGCCTGGCCCCCACCATTCACCTTTCATAGCCTACAGTACCTGTCCAGCCCCTTCTCCTCTCCTCTCCTCTCCCCGTACCTCTGGCCTTCCTTTGACCCCCCTCCCTCCACACCCTGTACAGCCGCTTCTCTCCTCTCCCCGCCCCCCTGGCCGTCCTTTGACTCCCCCCCTTCCCCTCCCCACTATCTACCCTCCCTCCCTACTCTTTAAATGTCTCCTACTTATGATCTATACTCTTCCCCTCTGCTCAACACCAGTAAAAATAACCCTCTTTACACCACTATAACTCCAACCACTCCTTTCCACCACCTTCATCCCCCACCTTCTACCCCTGCGCCCCAACACCCCCCGTTCCACCTCCTCTCCCTGTCCTCCATCGCCTACTGCACTCCCTCCCTTATCCATCCAGCCACCCAACATTCTGGGCTCAGCCCTCCTCTCCCTGGAAAATAAACTAGATTCTCTCATCTCCTCCATTTCCCCGCTTGATGCGTCCATCTCCCTTTTAAGTGCCAAGTTATCCTCCTTTCCTAACAATCCAACTCACCTGGCAGACTCTCTCTTCCCCAAACTCCCTAAGAGCTCCTTGCTCCCGCGCTCCTATAAAGCCAATCACAATTTGTCCTCTGCAGACATCGCCAACTTACTGGCTAGCTACAAGACTACCAATGTCACTCCCCCTCCACCTTCCTCTCCTAATAACACTCCTCTGTTCACTATTCAGACCATTTCTTCGGTCAGAACTAACCAGCCTTCTTCTTCCCTGGCACCCTCTTACAAGAATCTTATCCCTATCCCCCTTATTAGCCCAAACGCCCCCATCACCAAAACAGTTGCGTCAGAGCTCCACTGTGTGCTCCACAACTGCAGATCCGCAATCAAACACAAACTGGAAATTTCTGACACTATCACCCACCACAATATCGACATGCTCTTCCTCACTGAGACCTGGTTCAACGACTCCTCCCATACTCTGTTTGATCTTCTGGTACCCACCGACTACTCCATCCTCAGAAATTACAGAACTGACAAAATTGGGGAAGGTGACGCTATCATCTTCAGAAACTCCCTCCAAATTAAAGCCTTTCCTACCACCCTCTTCCGTACATTCGAACAGGGGCGGTGTGTCCATTGGGGCGTTGGGGCGTTGCCCCACTAAGCCTCATGGACCGACCCGACCGTCCGTCAAGGCGTCAATGATGTCACCACCAACTTCAACTTGAATGATAATCGCTGCCGCTGCGGCTATTCGAATCGCATCGCAACTTACTATTCTAATATGAGTCAGCGCTGATTCCGCTGAAGGGGGTGGGCCCGGTGGGGGCGGGGCTGCGGCAGTAACTCTCACTGTGTGTCAAGTTCAAGTCAACAAGTGGTCACGTGGTGATTGGTGAAGTCAAGTCAAGTCACTCAGTCCCAGCAGCGCATGTCTATTTTTGGGCTGGTCATTTTTATGACCAGCCCGAACATGCGCACACAGTGACGCTTGAAGGCTTCCTACTAACTTTAGCAGAGCTGAGGGAGGGACCTGAGGGAGGGTGCACTTCATACAGCAGCAGCACCCCCGTCCCCGTCTCATATGGGCGAGGAGTAACCATGCCCCCCTAGCCAATCCTGGCACATTGGCGCGGTTGTACGCCGCTATTGCAGGGCCAGGATTGGCTGAGGCACCGCGCAGCGCAGTAGTCTGTCACGTGAGTAAGTCACGTCACCGCGCCACACACGCCAACACCACACACACCACAGCAGACCTCGTGGTGACTCGTGACGGTGTTCCACCACCAGACAGTGCGTGCTTAGTAGGTGCTTGTTGTTTGTGGCAGACAGTGGCTCGCGTGTGACGCACGACGGTTTGATTGGTACTCCGACTCCGAGATCCATCATCTCCTGACTGAGTCCTGAGTCCTGGCTGATCTGATCGTCAACTCTTTACTTCACTACTTGGAGCAGGAGGCCTGGTAAAAGAAATTAAAGTAAGAAAGAGTCCGGCGGGGGCCCCACATTTGCAAAGTTGGGGAATGTAAATGTTTCAAACTTTCACCGCCGGCGTCCTCCAACCAACATACCATACCATACGCACACACAGGGCCCAGGGTGAACTCTCTCGTCAGTCGTCACTCACTAATCACTATTACTGGAGTGGATTTTCTTGTTTAGTGTTGGTGATGGTGACCGTGGCACTGACACTAAACAAGAAAATCAGTCCTGTGCACCGACGCGACGCGTATGATGCCTGTGACTGTCACCTGTCTAAAAATGGAGTCATTAATTAATGTTATCATTGTATGTCTTACTCTTATGGACAGCCGAGCCGAAGGCCTTTTTGAAAAACGCCGGCGTAGCGGTAGTCCGTGTTTTGCCGCCTGCGGCCTGACTATTGTATTGTGGTGGCAGTGGCTCGCGTGTGACGTCAACTCTTTACTTCACTACTTGGAGCAGGAGGCCTGGTAAAAGAAATTAAAGTAAGAAAGAGTCCGGCGGGGGCCCCACATTTGCAAAGTTGGGGAATGTAATGTTTCAAACTTTCACCGCCGGCGTCCTCCAACCAACATACCATACCATACGCTCACACAGGGCCCAGGGGGAACTCTCTCGTCACTCACTACTGGAGTGGATTTTCTTGTTTAGTGTTGGTGATGGTGACCGTGGCACCGACACCGACACTAAACAAGAAAATCAGTCCTGTGCACCGACGCGACGCGTATGTCATTGTCACGGCGGGTGGCGCTGCTTGCACCAGCCACCAGAGAGTGTGTGCGTCCACTCACTGTCTTGTTTTGTTGTCTTTGTCGTGCACTGGCCGGGTGGGGGGGGGCATGGCAGCACTGCGCAGCGCTGCCTGTGACTGTCACCTGTCTAAAAATGGAGTCATTAATTAATGTTATCATTCATTGTTATGTCTAAGTTCTTACGGACAGCCGAGCCGAAGGCCTTTTTGAAAAACGCCGGCGTAGTCCGTGTTTTGCCGCCTGCGGCCTGACTATTGTATTGTGGTGGCAGTGCCTCGCGTGTGACGCACGTACTCCGAGATCCATCATCATCTCCTGACTCAGGACTGGAGATGATGATGGATCTCGGAGTACGTGCGTGCCCTGACTGAGTCTCTTGTGAGTGTGTCAGTGTGTGCCTCTTTCTGGATAATAGGGGGCCCTCGGATACCCTCCTGTGTGGGGTAAGGCTGCAGCATGAGTTCTGACCTGCCAGGTCCCATCTGATGGTCAGTAGAAGCAATAATTGAGTACAGCCGGCGCCTGCACAGATCTAGTAGCAGCAGCACCAGGATTCATGAGGGTTATGTGACTGCAAGGTCACTCTAGTATCCATTCCCTATATGGCCGCTACAACGCGCAGGGTAAACACACAGGGGAATAAAGTTTCATCAGAAATTGTCCTGATGAATGCGGACAACCTACACTGGGCACTCTGCACGCACCTAGATGAGAAGAGTTCATTATTTGATCTTCTTGAATGAAACTTGTGTAAGGGTACAATATTAAATATTTCCCTTCAGTGAGTCCACCTCATTAATATTTAACTTGTTCCTCCTCTGATGACATACGGGAACCAGCACTGGTCTGAAATCAGACTAATGTTCGATGTGTTATGCTATGTTCTGGACAGGATGGATATACAACAAACGACAGATACAGCTTTCACACAACCCTCGGCCTCGTCCCAACTTCTTTGCTAGGGGGACATGTTTCAGTCTGCACATTCCTCTCAACCCCTTTAGGTAGGAAGGGTTGGGGCAGAGGCAGTCATTGGCTGTGCTGGTCAGCTGCAGGTTAGCAGGGCTGAGCATGAGCCACACATAAGTCAAGCTTGCCTGACCCATAACTCTGGCTCCGCCCCGACCTTGCAGCCTTTCAGAGGGGTTATGGCCCATAACTTATGTGGGATGCCGACAATCTCCTTATTGTATAACGTGTACTGAAGCCACACTTTGAGGGAGCGCTGTGATGCAGATACAAACGCAATGCACCTACTTAATAAAGTCTCGCGACATCTTTCACCCATTAACGGAAGTGTCTGCTCTTTGACGAGTAACACATTTTGTTGATCCATTTGTTCACTTTGTCTGGTGCTCTATCATATAACTGCTGAATATGACGAACAAGTACACCCCTGGCCTCGGTAGCTCTTACCAGACATTAAAGAACGCATGATTTTACAGTCCTGCAAGCAGATGCAGATGCCTTCCGTTGGCAGAGGTCATAAATTTGTTCTCTCTCATTAAGTTAACACAGCACAGCGATGCTGCAGTGTCATTGATTGACGGCGTTAACTTATGATGTGCTGCTAGTGGACTCATGTCAAGCTTTCAGGGCAGGAGCACCTGAGTTAATCAAAAATAAGGTTCCTTGGTTTCCGTTTTTAAGATTTTTAAAGATACAGACAGAAAAACATGTATTTTCTTGTCTGTATTTATATTTAAATGTGGATAAAAACGGAAATTTTGTGCTTTTTGAGTGATTCTAAATACACTTTGCCATGACGGCCAGGCCACTAACTGTGTGGAATTTTAGTAAAGAGGCTGAAACAGCAGTAGATATGCACAAGGCTGATACCAAAATATTCATATTTTCATAAGTGCATTGATTTATCTTCTGCGGGTGTTCATATCCCTGAAACCTGGCAGACATTCAAGCATGACTGCATATTTATTGGTTAAATAAATGTGGAAATATACCAGTTTCAGCTTTATTTTTTGATAGGATAATGAGAGACGCAGGGATGCGGCGGAGAGAGTTTTGTAGGGATGACTAGCTTTCTGGGGAACTCTCACTACTGGATTTACTTGGGATGAGTAGCACTATAAAATAAATTAAATACACATGAGAGACGGTCTATGTGAAGATGAGGGGCACCATTGGAGGGTGGTAGCAAGGCTGGACTGGCTGGTCCAGGCATCGTGCGTGTCCCTGGGAGGCTGGAAAGGTGGGGTGGGGGCTGTTTTGTTACCACAAGAAGACCTGCACATTTGCTCAAAGCTGCACGCATACTGAAAAACCATGAAGTGCACAATTATCTCAACATAATATAAACTTCTTTTCACTCGTACTTAAGTGGTTGTCTATTTACTTACTTCTATACTATTGCGCGACTCCTCTGATGTGTCTGTAAAACATAGCTTTTGTCCTGAATTTTGACCCTTTGTCATGAATTTTTACACTCACCGTCCTGAATTTGCATCCATGCCAGTTGGTCACCCTAGACCCGAGTCCCAAGTTCGGCAAAATAAATTTCTTTTGTGCAAAAGTATAAGTAAATAAAAAAAAGTGTAGATTAACATGGCCTTGCACATGGTGCACTTTTAGATGCATTACTTTTGTGAGTTTCTGTTAGTTATTGACAGTTTTGTGCTTCAATTTTACATTCAAACAAGCATTTGCAATGCAATCGGTCTCGCTTTTGGGACCTTATAAGTATTTATCCATGCAGCACATTATCCTCCTGGGTGCTGTAATGTTTTTCCTAGAGAGAGATCAGAGTTTTGTCTAGTGGAAGTTTTGACTCATGGAAAGGTAGCGCAGAAGGTGAATGTGCCTGCTGCAAAGAACATGCACCTGGTGCAGATCACAAAATGCACATGATGTAAATAGGTCAGTGAGTCACTGCTTTTGTCAGAGAGATCCTTTTGTTACTTGCAGTTTGTAAGTTAAAATCCTAACATACAACAGTGAGCTATTAACTGTCATCTAAGAGCTGCATGCAAACTGCAAGGTAAAAATTGGAGCGTTATGTTTTCCCCCCAGTCTTTGTTTGATTACCCTAACGTTTTCAAAAATAAATTGTTATATTTTTATTTTCAGCAACCTGAACCATTACCTAATTTTTGGGCAATTTTTGGAAGAAGAACAAGGGGCCCCAACCTCCTTTGCTGCTCTTTCATCCCGGCGACGACCGAGCAAACACCAGTGTTAAAGGTAAGGAAACTGATACTATTTTTTTTTGATTGGAGTTAGGGCTATGTATGTGGTCACTCTACATGGTGGTTGGGGTGGGTGCACATTCTGAACATTGTACCCTCAGTGGATGGAATTTACTAATAGCGTTAGCCCTGTGCTTTGGGCAATAACGGTTGTTAAAGCCACTATCTATCCCTTGCCTTGTTCAAGGCCCTCAAGCAGTGTCTGTTTCAGTGCCTTCAGCAACCACTATGGCACACAGAGGCAGCAGCCAGTAAGGCTGTATTTTTAGCAGTCATGTTGTGCAAAGGGAAGCAGTTGTTAGAGATTTATTGCGATACTGCACAAGATATATGTATTTATACTGAAATTTGATATTATTGCACCACACCTTATACGTTGTACTTTGATTATTGACAGGTTTCTTTCATATTGGTAAGGCCAGCATCGGCATGATGAATACAGTAGAAGAGCTAATTGCAAGGTCATTCCAGGCACGGCCACTAGAAGAGAAAATACATATAAAGCAATTAGGACCTCATCAGCCTGACCTAAAACTACAGAAAACTTCCCAGGACAGAGGAAAATTGTCCACAGGTACATTCTCAAACGCCTGGTACACAAAAGCTGATTGGCTTACAGGGTGCCCTTTAAGAAATTCTCTGTTCTGCTTCCCCTGCTTGCTGTTTGGTGGTGAGTTTCCTTGGACACATGAAGGAGTAACAGACTTGAAGCATTTGTCTGAAAAAATAAAGAAGCATGCACACACAAGAAGGCATATGGAAAACCTGACGAGACTGGGAATGTTGGGGGAAGACACACCGATTGAGCAGCAGATAAATGATGCATACCGCAAAACAATACAGAAACACAATGAAGCAGTTGATAGGAACAGACAGATTCTATCCAAAATAATTGATTGCATTCGTTTCTGTGGTGCTTTCGAACTGGCATTGCGAGGCCATGATGAATCAAAAAGTTCCTCAAAACCTGGAATATTCAGAGGCCTTGTGGATTTAATAGCAAGCATAGACAAGGAAATGGAAGCACATTTAACAAGTGCTACAGTCTTTAAGGGCACCTCTAAAACAATACAAAATGAACTCCTTGAGTGTATGCTCGAAATTATGAGAAGCCATATTGTGCAAGAGTTGCAAAACACAGACTTTGTGGCTATTCAGGCTGATGACACCACTGATGTGGCCACTAAAACACAGTCCGTATTAGTGTTTCGGTACCTTGACAATGACAGACAAGTTGTGGAGAGGTTCTATGGTTTCACACATTTAAGAGACTCTACTGCAGAAACCATTACTGCAGCTATACTGCGTCAACTGAGCTTAATTTTTCCAGAGCTGCCTCAAAAAAAAAAACTTATTGCACAAAGCTATGATGGTGCGTCTGTAATGAGTGGAAGCCTCTGTGGAGTACAGAAAAGAATTCGAGATGTGTACCCTAATGCTCATTATGTGCACTGTTACGCCCACCAACTTAATCTTATTATGCAACAGGCAGTATCAAAGATCAGCGAGACACGAATTTTCTTTCAGGATGTAGGAGGCATGGCAGCATTCTTCTCACGTTCCCCCAAAAGAACGGAAGCACTTCATGAGATTGTGGACAAAAGCGTTCCAAGGGGATCCTCAACTCGTTGGAACTTTAACATCCGTACAGTCAACCTAATCTATGAACATAGGGAGGACCTTGAGAAATGTTTTGCCGCCATAGAAGACAATGATGGCTTTGATTACAACAGTCAGACTGAAGCCCGTGGCTTTGCTAGAACACTACAAGACAGAGAGTTTCAGTTCTTACTGTTTTTATTTCATGATATAATGGTAGCTGTCGACCTGTTATACAATCAGTTACAAGCACGAGAGATAGATACTGTCAAAGTGCAAGAATATACCACTATGTTTGTACAAAGCATAAGCAAAGTGAGAGATGGGGTTGACAATTTAGACAGCAAACTGCCAGAGCATTCTACTTTTTCAAACCGCAGGAAAAACATCACCACTCTGGTCCGAATTGCAAAGGAGATATGTGACATTGTAATTGTGCAGGCACAAGAACGTTTTTCTTTCACAAAACATTTGGTGAGTGCCACATTATTGCAAAGTGAACAGTTTGCAAAATATGATGAATCTTTCCCTGAGCGTGCTCTGAATGAGGCTGTGGAAGCTTATCCCATGCTCAAAAAAGAGGAGCTGAGAACTGAGTTGACTGTACTGTACGCAATGCCTGTGTACCGGAAGGCCAAAGGTGCCATTTCTTTGCTGGCTTTAATACATAAACTTAATATGGAAAAGTCACTTACAGAGACAGTGGCTTTACTAAAAATTGTAATAACTACACCTATGACAACAGCAGAGTCAGAACTATGTTTTTCAACTTTAAAGAGGATAAAGACTTTCCTGAGAAACACCATGCTTGAAGAAAGACTAAATGCTTTGGCAATGCTCTCCATAGAGAGCAAGCTAGTTCAAAAAATACCAGACTTTAACGTTAAAATTATTGAAAAGTTTGCTGCACTTAAAGAAAGACGTGCTGATTTCATTTACAAAAAGTAAAAAATATGTTCAATGCAGCTACTTTGCGACCAGTTTAGTTGTTGTTGTTCAATAAAAAAATTCTGTGAGGTACTCAGAAATGCATTGTATCTCGAAGTCTGTTATGAAGCTCTGTGGTTATACTGAATAAGCAGCTACCTATGTTATATGACATCTCTTTATTAATGTAATAACTGCACTTTCACAACTGCTTTATTAACCTTCCTGCTTTCTCAAATTTGCTTGAAAATGCACCATTTTTCCGCTTTTTTTCAAAATTTTCTCGGGGGGAGAACCCCCCAAACCCCCCTTAGGTTGTTCGGGCTCGCTCGCTACGATGCACTATGCCAATAATTTTACGCCTCACCACTTTCAAATGTCACCAGCCGCCCCTGCATTCGAATGACTTTCTCTAGAGCTCCAAGTACAACACTGCCCACCCTTCAGGTTCCATGCCATTTACCACCCGCCCCGCAACTGCTCTTCCTTTTTGGAGGAACTCACCGACTTCATCAGTGACCAATATTCTCAAAGTGATAGACCGATCTTCCTGGGTGACTTCAATCTCCACTGGGGTTCTTTGGAAGACTCGGCTGCCAACAAACTTGCCACCTTTCTCTCAGCTAATGATCTTATTCAACATTGTTCGGAAATTACACACTCTAAGGGCTCAATCCTGGACCTCGTTATATCTAAAGCAGACCTGCTCACTACTGCTCCCGCCATCCATGTAGACTGGTCTGACCATTTCCTCATTCCCTTCTGTTTTCACCTATCGCACGTTATAACTCTTGGCCAACCTAAAAGGGCTTCTACCTTGTTCCGCAATACTAAAAACATTGATCTTGACACTCTTTTTGATTCTGCTATGCGCTCTCTCCCTAGGCCAGACCCTAACGTGGATGTCAATGATCTCACCTCCCATTGCCTCTCAGTCCTTGCAGTCGAAATCGATAAGGTCGCTCCACTCCAAAGCATAAGGAAAAGGCCCACCCCCTCAGCACCTTGGTTCAATAAAGCCCTCTATGATGAAAGGAAGAACCTAAGAATCTTGGAGAAACGTTGGAGACAATCTCCATCCACCACCAATCTCTCTCTCTTACGTTCAGCAAGATCCAAATACCACAATCACATCTTCCGTGAAAAAGCATCACATTTCAGATCCCTCCTCGACTCAGCCAAAAATAGACCCCAAAAACTCTTTGACCTCATCAAAAACCCTAACTGCTCTCCCTCAACCATCAAGCCTGAGGATTCTACAAAGAAGAAAGCAGAATTCGCTAAATTCTTTGATGAAAAGGTAAAATCACTGGTGGATCAGGTCACTCACCCCACCCCCTTTGAGGAGCGAAAATCTTTAGTCACTTGGCAGAACTTTGCCGTCATATCGGAAGATGACCTCCTCAAATGCATCCGCGAAACCAATCCCTCCAACCATTCTTCTGACCCCATCCCTAGTGACATCGCCATTGATTTCTACACCCATACTCTATCCTACTGGACCAGGCTGGTTAATCTCTTCCTCAGTCAAGGCTCCCTTCCTGTTGCCCTCAAAACAGGACAGGTTACCCCTCTTCTAAAAAAAACCTCCGCTGATGCAAACGACCTCAACAACTTCCGCCCCATCACCAACCTCCCTTTTCTTTCACAAATCACAGAAAAATGTGTTGCGAAACAACTTTTCCTACATATCACGGACAATAATCTTCTTGACGTTTTCCAGTCTGGCTCCATTCAAAATTGCAGCACTGAAACAGCCCTGCTGCAAGTGATTGATGATGCGCTGCATATACTCGACTCTGGGGAATTGTGTCTTCTGATTCTTCTAGACCTCTCTGCAGCGTTTGACACTGTTAATCATAACACCCTCCTTAACACTCTTCAACAGAGAATGCGCTTGGAAGGCACAGTGCTTAAATGGTTTACCTCATTCCTCACGGACAGATCCCAAATGATCAAGATAGCAAACAATCTTTCGTCTCCATTGGCGGTAGGTCAAGGCGTCCCTCAAGGTTCTATCCTGGCACCCACTTTATTTAATCTCTACCTGGAACCATTAGGGAACCTCCTAAGTAAATCTGGGATCCACTACCATCTCTATGCGGATGACACTCAAATCTACCTCAAGGTGTCCTCCGCACACGACCTCTCACTTCTCAACTCTACTCTCAACTCTATTCACAACTGGATGTTAGCTCACCAACTCATTCTAAACCCCTCCAAAACTGAATTACTCCTCCTATTTACCTCTCTCTCCCCTCCTCCTGTTCAATCCTGGATGGATCAGCTGAACTTCCTCAACAATAAGCCCATCATTGTCGACAGCGCTAAATCCCTGGGTGTTTATACTTGACAAAAGACTCAACCTAATTTCCCACATCAACTCTATTGCTAAGAATGCGCGCTACCAGCTGCGCCTTCTCCGGGGGATTCGACGGTTCTTCCCGGAGCAAGACCTAAAAACCATGGTCCAATCGCTGGTTCTCTCTAGACTGGATTATTGCAACTCTCTTCTGACTGGCCTCCCCAAATCCCACCTCTCCCCTCTCAAATCCGTCCTCCACTCAGCAGCTCGCTTTATTTCGGGGTCCAAACGAAGTGACCACATCACCCCTATCCTGTCTTCTCTTCAATGGCTTCCCATCGAGGCAAGATCTATTTACAAAGCTGCCTGCATCACCCACAAAGCCTTGCACACTTCCTCCCCTCGTTACCTGGTGGATAAACTGAAAATCTCTGGAGGCTCTAGACCTTCTCGGAATGCGGAAAAGTATCTGCTTGAGCCGCCCTCCTTCAAAAAGGAAAGATTGATGGCTCAATCTTTCTCAGGGAATGCCGTGAGAATCTGGAACTCGCCTCCTCCATTGCTCCGTGCCACCTCCTCTACCCGGATCTTCAAAGCTGACCTCAAATCTCTTCTCTTCCAAAGACACTTTCAGAACTAATACACTCATTTTCAGGCCCCTCAAGGAAGTTCGTCCTTCATTGTAAATTTGTAATATTTTCTTGTACATTCCTCATCCTAGTTTGCTGTGTTTGTTCTTGTGTAATTGCCTTCTATGGTTTTACCTTACCTTCTTGCCTTCTGTTTATTTTTTGTAACGTTTTAATCTGTATTATTTTCCTCATGTAACGCAACTGGTTCTATTGTACAGCGCTATGATACCTTCGGGTAAAGTTCGCGCTATATAAAAATGCATTAAATAAATAAACATCAAGAAGCGAGGGGAAGGTAAAGCTGTCAAGTTTTCCAAGACCCTGTTTGAGAAGCTCGTCCAGTCAAGGTTTATTTTTTTGCATTTTGGGATTAGCAGTCGTGATTTTATAATGAGACAAACAGGACTACCAATCCCAGACTACAAGAAAAACCCTCGCCTGGATGATCTCCTCACGCATGGTCTGGTAAACTTCTGAGCCCCGGAAACGTCAAGCTTTACTACAGGATAATTTTTTCTGCAAAGGGACAGGCTTTACCAGTTTTGTGCCATACCTGCATGCTTCTTCACATCCACAGCCGGCAGGAATCCTGCTGCAAAGGTCATGACAGACAGAGTCAGGGTGCCAGAAAAGAGAGAGACAATGGTTCCAACACACTTGGGGTTCGGCTCCAGGTCTCAGCTCTCTCTCGGATCTTAGCTGGTAATGCTCCACTGATGTACACTGACTGCGAACACAGAGCTCCCAAGCATCCTAGGACCATGCGTGAATAGTTTGTCCACTCCCTGTTCTCATTTTTAGGTCGAGCCTCCAAGGCCTGTTGTATACACTTTGGAAACCTGGCTTGGCAGCTCGGGCTGGACTGTTCCCATGAGTAACAGTGTCAAGACTGATTTGCATATGGCTGGGTCTGAACTGGGGTGGTGAAGTGAGCTGAAGAACGATGATGGATTCAACCCAGATCTATGACTGTGGGTGAGTGTTTGAAAAGTTTCAGCACTCTGTCCATCATCTCCTTGTGTTTGCTTTGTTCGCCCTAAGTTGGCAGGGTATGCCCAGACGTGGGTCCCTTGCTCACTTTGCCACTGGATTCAAGCTAGCCTGGCTGATGAGGGCTGTTAGCCTAAAACCGGTCCCAGGATGCTTGATTCCGGTCCAGGGAAGACATGGCTTGGCAGTTCGGGCTGGACTGTTCCCATGAGGACCAGGGTCAAGACTGATTTGCATATGGCTGGGTCTGAACTGGGGTGGCGAAGTGAGCTAAAGAACGATGATGGATTCATCCCAGATCTGTGACTGGGGGTGAGTGTCTGAAAAGATTCAGCGCTCCGTCCATCATCTCCTTGTGTTTGCTCTGTATTCACTTTGTGTGTTTACATCCTGTCCTTTGCTCTTTATTTGTTACTTGGATTGTCCTTCCAAAATGCTTGCTTGCTAGTGGTGAATCCTTCCTCTTTGTTCCTTCTTTTTGTCTTTTGTTTCCTCCCATGCAGCACCGCCCAAGTACTGTATCTTTATGCTTTGGTTCTTTATGTGTTCGTTTTGTGGGACTATTTTTTGTATTTGTTTCCTGCTTGTGTTACTGTCTGCCTGCAGCATTCATCCCTCCCATGTCGCTACATGCCCGCCCCACCTACCCCCGCATCGCTGTTTGCTTATATCATTTATGCGCGGTATTCTCGTGAAGGTTTTCAAGCGATTTCTTCTCTTGCCCAGCTTCTTTGCAGTGTGCACTCATGCGTCAAATTGACCATCACCCCAGAGAAACCTGCCCTTACCCAATTCAGTGCTGATGTTCCATAAAACTTGATCGCATGCAGCTTTCCCTTGCCCTAACTCACTTCCAATCAGGTGTTGTGATCAATGTGTGCTCTTAAAAGACGGGCGTTGGTTTTTTGCCCGGCATTGTTAGTGTTATATACACTCCTTGAATGGGATCTTGGGGGGCAGCCAACCACACGGAGGTTTGCCCCCCAGAATAATTTGAGGAATGGAGGAGTCCGGAGACTGCTGTGGAATTTGGGCTGAATTTGGGCTATAATGTAGCCTAGGGGTATATATTCGTCCATTTTCTGCTACCAGTCACCATTTTGTAGTGGTGACACAGTGGCTGGTAGCAGTTGATGGAGCGTTTTTAGTGCTTTTTGTGTGGCTCTTCGTTAGCTTTTCATTGGTGCCTCCAAGTTACCTGATTGCAGGACTGGTGAAATGTCAGTGGAAGCGAAGGTCGCGGCAGTGCTATGACTCGTAGAGGATGCAGGGAGGATTGATTTGTTGACAGGTGATGCAGCCTGTCATGGCCGGCCAAGGCGTAGAGCATTGGCGGGGTCGCAGCAGCGATAATGGCCTGCTCACAGCCGCCCTGGATCCCCATGGTTCAGGATTGCCAGGTGAGGGAATTGGGCTGCTCTTGTCTTCGGAGATTGGCCTCAGGAGCTCGGGTAGGTCACGGGGCAGAGCCTGAGCCTGGGCGGCCCGCCCTCCCGGGTTTTGTAGCACGTGTGTGTGCATGAGGCGGCCACTGAGAATATGGATATGCGAAGGCCCGGGTGGGTAGCAGGAAAGCCAGCATGAAGAGAGAGCAGGAAGTTGCATGCTCTTTGGTAGTAGTCGGGGGCCCGAATGAAGCTAGCTGGTTGAAGGCAGTAGGGTCAACTCGTACGCTGCATCGAGGAATGGGAATAGGGGAGGATTATTGGAGGCTATTAAATCCTCTAGTTTTCAAGGCCAAGGAGAGAGCTGACGCAGCTGAGGAAGGGCTATGCTTTAAAGCAGGTACGAGTTGGGAGAGGAAAAGCAGGGATGAGAGAGTTATTGCAGGGCAGTGGTGGGGAAAGCTATGGGCAAGGTGGACCCCGCGGATGGACGTATAAGAGAGAGTGCAGGGTAGAGTGGAGTGGGGAGTAGGGGGATAGTAGCTGGGGGGAGGGGAGGTCATGTGCTTTCAGATCATTGGATGGGGGGGCTTTTTGCGGGGTTTACCAACAGGTGCACAGGAATGCCTTAAAATAACAAATGCAGTTACGGTAAATATAGACTAGAATCAGCACTATATTAAGGATGTCCAGCCGGACAAACAATTTAATGAATCAAAGAATACAAAACGAATAAGAGCACAGTAATAGAGTGGGACACAGTCCTGCGTCCTACACAAACACAAAACAATTACATTTGGACAAAAACATTTCAGGCAAGACAAGAGTAGCTTGTAGCCAATAGTAATAATTAGGGCAAGCTTTTAAACAAACAGTTAATGCACTTGTTTTAACACATTGGATTGATGTGCATACTGTTTAAACAAGTCGACGACGTTTCGATCCTCTAAAACAATACTAGGATCATCATCAGGACGGGTATAATACAAGCCTGAATTTATACACTGCCTGTAGAGCAAGGAAAAATGAGGAAGGAAGGCAGAAAAAACAAGATATTAGAGGACACGTAGATTAGGAGCTAAAGGTGATCTCCTGGTGAAAACTACTGTGCATGCTGAATTGTGGTTGCTATAGTCAGACACGTGCAAAAGAATTAATTACGGCGCTTGCTTGGGCTCAAGTATTTGGACAAGGAACCATAGTGGTGGTGAGTGCTGTTACATAAAAAGTGGTATTATTGCGGCTGTAGTGAGCTCGGTGAGAACCGTGAAAAGTTGTTCCTCCAACAATAATGGCATGACCTAGATAATATATTAGAGTATATATATATAATGACCATCACTCTGCCAATATATGCGAATTTAATTGTGGTACTTTAAGAAATGTTTTGTTGATTATATCCCCTCCTTGTAAATATAATTCCTTGCTCTTGCCCTTATGGCTCCAGTGCCGGAGCGCGCTTCACCCAATTTTAAATTCACTTTAGGCTCTCCATGCTTGGGCTACCAACTTCACCAGAACTGGTTATTTCCATTATATTGTTAGGACTGAGAACAGTAATTAATTCCGCTTTTAAAAGATTTTGATTGTGGATGCATGAATTTACATTTCCCCTTGTTGCTTCTCTTTGATTTCCTTCCTTTTTTACGGTTTTATCGGTTTAATCGCGGGAGCATGCTCCACTAAGTCTTTCTTCACTGTCCACACACCCCTCACCCAACATGGCCACCGTAACTTCTACTAAGATCACGTGTGGTTGTGCACGCTATAAACCCCAGGGTGCTTGCTGCCCCAATGCATCCAAGCCATCGCGCTCGTGATCGAAAACTCCAAACTATCGGTAAGCGCACACGCACCCCCGCATAGCCACACCTTGCGCCTGATCGGCTCCACGCGTTCTGATCAGCACTCCCTTTTTCCTTAGGGGAGACATTGGTACCTTCACCCAGCCCCAGACCTAGCAATTACCGGCTAGAGTTCCCTAAACCTGCATTCCCTTGGAAGACTCCATGTGCAAACCGCTATTGTATGAATTTGAGGTAAGCGGATTCACTGACTTCTGCTGGTGCCTACCGCGGTCACCCTTTCGTCTCTCACCGGTCAATTTCTTTTCTCGACAGGACCACCCATTACAGCGAATCCACAGCTCGCACAGAGCATTCCCGCTCCTCCTGTATTCGCCCACAATACGGCATCAAGGTTAGCAATTCCAATATCCTGCAGCCCCCTCGCCGCCGTAATATGCGCATTAACACGCAGTCGCAGCATGCTCCGCTACCTGCTACCCCGACCATTCCTTAGGCATTGCGACCGGCTATTCAAGTGCACAATAGGTAGTATTCACAAGCCTTCCGAGTGGCACCTTGAGCACGGGCAAGACGGTCTTTCATTCGTACCTACTATTCAGTATATCGTTAAGCCATTGTACTGCCAATCGAAGAAACAACTTTTCACGGTTCTCACCGAGCTCACTACAGCCGCAATAATACCACTTTTTATGTAACAGCACTCACCACCACTATGGTTCCTTGTCCAAATACTTGAGCCCAAGCAAGCGCCGTAATTAATTCTTTTGCACGTGTCTGACTATAGCAACCACAATTCAGCATGCACAGTAGTTTTCACCAGGAGATCACCTTTAGCTCCTAATCTACGTGTCCTCTAATATCTTGTTTTTTCTGCCTTCCTTCCTCATTTTTCCTTGCTCTACAGGCAGTGTATAAATTCAGGCTTGTATTATACCCGTCCTGGTGATGATCCTAGTATTGTTTTAGACGATCGAAACGTTGTCAACTTGTTTAAACAGTATGCACATCAATCCAATGTGTTAAAACAAGTGCATTAACTGTTTGTTTAAAAGCTTGCCCTAATTATTACTATTGGCTACAAGCTACTCTTGTCTTGCCTGAAATGTTTTTGTCCAAATGTAATTGTTTTGTGTTTGTGTAGGACGCAGGACTGTGTCCCACTCTATTACTGTGCTCTTATTCGTTTTGTATTCTTTGATTCATTAAATTGTTTGTCTGGCTGGACATCCTTAATATAGTGCTGATTCTAGTCTATATTTACCGTAACTGCATTTGTTATTTTAAGGACCTTTGTTTCTGTTAAAAATTGACACCCAAGGTCCTTATCTACCTTGTGGGTTCCCTTGTTTGACTTAAATATGCACACGAATGCCTGGCACAGGTGGTTTTAGGGGACGACGGGTGTCCAGACATAGGGCAGCAGGGGGCTAGGACTCTTACGCAGGAAGTACCAAATGCGCAGGCTGCATCTATTTGGGCAGGAGGTTTGGAATGAAGTGATGGGGCAGGAGCAAAGGCTGGATGAGGCTGTTGGGGGGGAGCAGAGGATTTGGAGTAGGAGTGCAATGCCCGGGGGGAGAGAAAGAGACCCAAGAAGGTATATGCCAGGGTAGACCAACACGCTGAGGTGCCGTGGGCACACAGCGTGGGTTTGGAAATGCAGGGAGAGGAGAGCAGGGCACTAGAGGGGCGCGCTGGGTTGCTAGATGAGGGGGCAAGTTTCAGTGGGCTTGAGGTAGTGACCAGAACACTGGACCACTCATCTTTTCTGCAGGGTGATCGGTACGGCGGCCTGGCGGACTCGGCGGGGGAGCACGGTGCAGCTCTGACACCCAGAGGGAAAGAGAAGGCTGGGCCCAGCATGGCCAGCTGGACAATGATGAGGGACCACAAGATCACTGCCCCAAGAAGGTCCAGAACGACTTTGGCAGTGTAACTAGCTGGTGGGTACACTGCTACTCCTCGTGAACTGCAACGCAGGACACAGTGTCCTGCAGCAGTGGTGGAGTTGGGAGGGCAGGGTACGGCCCCCCAGCACAGGTCGGAGCAAAGCTCAGGTTTCACACAAATGGTTATACTGTGGTGGCAGGCGGCAAAAGCTGCCACAGAGGATGTGGTTGGCATTAATATGGAGGATACGCTGCTGGATTACAATGAGAAGAGCTTGGAAGAAGGGGAACTGGTGGAGGATGATGAACGGAAAGAAAAGGAGATATGATGGTGGCAATGCAGGGTGGGGGTAGTGGGGAGGGAGGGAGGGATACTCATCTTACTGTTCATACTGTATTACAGAATGTACCTGCTGGGCAGCAGCAAGGAGGCCATGAAGTGCCTGAGTGGAGGGGACAGGTGGTGAAACAGCGGGCTCCAGAACGGGCACCGATGTTGACGCCAGGTAAAGATTGCAGAGGTGAGCATATGGCTGCTCAAATGATTCCGGTTGGTGTGGATGCAATGGATTTGCATGATGGGGGACAATATGTTTACCCAAAGGTTTTTATGTGTCAGACATGGGGGTAGTTACGGTGGAGTAGGGCTCCGTTGGGACTGACAACTCTTGGACCGGGGACAAGAAGCTGAGGGTCAAGGAGGGAGCACTGGGGCCAGAAACCATGGATGGGAGTCACAGGAGTCACAGCCCAAGGTAGCTGAGCATACCAGGGAAGGGGCAGCGGGGAGACAGAAAACCCGGAAGAGGTCAGATGGGAAAGAGAGCAAGAAGTTGAAGATTAAAAAACTGCCCTATATGGGGGTTTCTAATCTGTTAGGGGCCCACCTCATGCTAGGGACCAAAGAAAAGATCGGGAATGAGGAACACGTGGAAATGTTACACCATCATAAAAGCGAGATTAATTATGGAGGTTATGCTTGGGCCCAATATAATGATGAATTTAGAGCACGTATAGCCCTAGACCCTGAGGCACAGAGGGGTGAAGTAGACTTCAATCAATCAATCAGGGAATTGTCAAGCGCGCTACTCACCCGTGAGGGTCTCAAGGCGCTGGGGGGGTAAGCATCTCCGTTCAGTCGAACAGCCAGGTCTTGAGGGTCTTCCTGAAGATGTTCAGAGAGGGGGCGCGCCTGATGTCGATTGGGAGCTCGTTCCAGGTGTTGGCCGTGATGTAGGAGAAGGCTCTTCCACCCATTCTGGCTCTGCGGATGCGCGTGGTTTCAGCGAGGGCGGTGGATCAGAGGTTTCTCTTGGGTACGTGGAAGGAGATTCTCTTGTTGAGGTATTGGGGTCCGGTGTTGTGGAGGCATCTGTAGGCGTGGGTGAGTATCTTGAAGGTTACTCTCTTCTCAACGGGGAGCCAGTGGAGGTCTCGCAGGTGTTGGGTGATGTGTTCTTGTCGAGGGATGCCGAGGATGAGTCTGGCTGCGGTGTTCTGTATGGTCTGGAGTTTGCGGAGCAGGGACTTGTTGATTTCGGCGTAGAGGGCCTTTCTGTAGTCCGGTCTGCTGGTTATGAGTGCGTGGGTGCTGGTCTTTCTTGATTCGGGGGGATCCATTTGAATGTCTTGCGAAGGATGCTGAGGGTGTTGAAGCAGGTGGAGGCGATGGCGTTGATCTGTCTGGTCATGGAGAGGGAGGAGTCAAGTACGATGCCGAGGTTCCGGGCGTGGTCCGTGGGGGTGGGGGGGCTTCCGAGGGCGGTGGGCCACCAGGTGTTGTCCCATGTGGTGGGAGAGGGTCCGAGGACGAGGACATCTGTCTTCTCCGAGTTGAGCTTCAGGCAGCTGCTGCTCACCTAGGATGCAACATACTTCATTCCTTCCTAGAAGCTGAGTCTGGTGGTGACGGGATCCTTGGTGAGGGAGAGGATGAGCTGGGTGTCATCGGCGTAGGAGAATATGTTGAGTCCGTGCTGTCTGACAATGGCGGCAAGGGGGGCCATGTAGATTTTGAAGAGCGTTGGGCTGAGTGATGATCTTTGGGGTACTCCGCAGTTGATCTCTGTGGGTTCAGAGAGGAAGGGTGGCAGTCTGATTCTTTGGGTTCTGCCAGTGAGGAAGGAGCGGAGCCAATTGAGGGCAGTTTCCTATATGCCGCCGTCGTGGAGTCTGGCGGCGAGTGTGCGGTGGGAGACGGTGTTGAAGGCTGCTGAGAGGTCGAGTATGATCAGTGCCGCGGTGTGGCCCTGGTCGAGGAGGGTGCGGATGTCTTCTGTAGCAGCGAGTAGAGCGGTCTCAGTGCTGTGGTTACTGCGGAATCCGGATTGGGAGGGGTCAAGGATGGAGCTTTCTTCAATGAATTTCGTTAGTTTGGCGTTGACGGTCTTCTCGGTGACTTTGGCCGCGAAGGGGAGGAGGGGTTATTTGAGGTCGGAAGGGTCTGCTGAGGGCTTCTTGAGCAAGGGCTTGACTTCTGCGCATTTCCAGTCATCGGGGAAGGTGCCGGTTTCGAAGGGGGTGTTGATGGTGCATCGTAGTTCCGGTGCGATGGCAGCGGCGGCTCTGTGGAAGATGTGCAGAGGGCAGGGGTTCGTGGGTGCTCCTGAGTGGATGCCTTTCATGGTCGTTTCGGTGTCTTCAGTGGTGGCTGGGGTCCAGGCGGAGATGATGGGTTGGCTGGCGTTGTTGGAGGGGGGAGTGGTTTCGGAGTCCGGAGTCTGTTCGTTGAAGTTGTCGTAGATGGACTTAATTTTCAGATGGAAGAAGGAGCTGAGCTTGTTGCAGAGGTCCTGGGAGGGGGTGATGTCTGTGGCCTCGCTGGGGGGTTTGGTGAATTCTTGGATAATGCTGAAGAGTTCCTTCGAGTTGCTGGAGTTGGCAGTGATCTTGTTCTGGATGCAAGTTCGTTTGGTTGATCTGATGAGTTGGTGGTATTCTGTCATGGTGTTCTTGTATGTGGTGCGGTCTTCCGAAGTTTTGCTGTTTCGCCAGTTCTTCTCGAGACGTCTGCATGTACGTCTGGATTCTTGGAGGTCGGCGGTGAACCAGGTGGCATTTCTGGGGCGTTGTCTGTCAGGGTTGCGAAGGGGTGCGAGTTCGTCTGCGCAGTTGAAGATCCATCTGTGTAGTTCTTTGGCTGCAAGGTTGGCGTCGGTCGAGGTGGAGGGGGCATCGCGGTTGAGAGTGGAGTTGGGGTGCTCCTCTGTGACCTTGCTCCAGTTCCTTCGCGGTGGGCAGGGTGCAGGTTTGGGGGCGGTGGGTTTGTTGACGTGGAAGTGTACACAGTGGTGGACAGTCCAGAGGGGTTGCTTGGTGTGGCTGGATGTTGTTTCCTGGACCTCTGGCACCATACTATGAGTGCTGCAAAGTTTGGCAAGACAATCTTTTTGGCCAGCAGGTTGCCTATTATGTATCAGTCCTTTCAGGGACGCTCCACTCAAGGAGGGTTGGGGGCAATGGGATAAGGACAGGCTGGGCATACAGGGCATGCTAGGATTTTAATAAAGGAACTTGCACCAGGAAGTATTGTAAATTCCGGCAAAAATGTTCAAGATGTGTCAGCAAACATTCCCCTGTTAATTGCTATGTGGCGGGAGCACAGTCTGGTAATTCGTCAGGGCAATGGCAGCAGCACCAGGGATCCAGTGGTAGTCAGCAGTTTAGTCAGACTTGCGGGTTTAAGAGCGGATGGGGAGCAAAAGGATCTGGGGGCAAAAACTTGTACGTCCATTAAGCTAGACCACCTTAAATTTTGGTTGGCGCTTTATGAACAGATGTAAGATGCCAGGTTTTTAGTGGAGAGCTTCACATGGGGTATTAGAGTGGGGTACCAGGGCATGAAGGTGAGCTGGTGGCCAAACAATTTGAATTCGGTCAACGCCTTAGAACAAATAGTAAAAAACAAACTGATGAAAAAGATACAGAAAGGTAGGATGGTGGGCCCCTTTGAAGATTGGCCTATGGAATACTTGACTGTGTCACCCATAGGAGTGGTTCTGAAAAAAGACAAAGGTCAGTTCAGACTGATTCAATACTTGTCATGGCCAGAGGGCAATTCAGTTAACAACTTTATCCTGAAGAACCAGGCTTTCTTTCGTCACTTATTCTTCAGTGGACGTGGTGATGTCCATGGTAGAAACAGTAAGCAGGGGGCGTAAATGGCCAAGAGCGACATCAAGTTGGCTTTCCGCTTACTCCCGGTTCGCCCAGATGACTTTCAGCTATTAGGTATCCAGTTCGAAGGGCAATGGTATGTAAACAAAGTGCTCCTGATGGGTTGTTCCATATCATGCGCTATGTTTGAAAGTTTTGGTACCTTCCTCCAGTGGGTGTTTTCTTGGGCACAGGGCACTGGCAAGTGACACACTCATTTGATGATTTCTTTTTTGTAGGGAACCCCGGTTCAGCGGACTGCCAGCAGATGCTGGTGAGTTTCCAGGGGCTCATGGGGTGCCAGGGGGTGCCACTGGCACCAGAGAAGACAGTGGGACCCAGTACGATATTGTCATTCCTGGGCATTGATTCAATGGCAATGGAAGCCCGCTTACCGGTAGAGAAAAATATGCTATTGGATGCCATGTTGGCAAAACAAAAAGTTACGGTTAAAGAAGTGCAAGTGCTGTTGGGTCATATGAACTTTGCCTGTATGGTGGTTAGAGCAGGAAGAACATTTTGTAGGAGATTGGGCATGTCACTATCAGGATTACTGTTGCCACACCATCACGTCAGACTGTAGGCAGGGACAAAGGAGGATTTGAGAATGTGGTGTTTCTTTTCGATTCTTTCAACGGAGTGTCACTGATGGCCATGACAAACTTTGAGTGGGAGGCACAGGTTTACTCCGACGCTGCAGGAGGGATTGGTTTTGGCCTATATTGGCAAGGGAAATGGTGTGGGGAATAATGGCCCTCAAAATGGAAGAGCAGGGGGTGGAGTATAGCCTTCTTAGAATGTTTTCCACTTGTAGTGCCAGTGTCCCTGTGGGGAGAGCAGTTGGTGCACAAGAATGTGTTATTCTGCATTGACAACATGGTGGGAGTGCAGGTAGTTAACAGGCAGTCAGTAAGGTATGCCCAAATGTTGAAGTTGTTGTAGGTTTTTTACGTTGAAGTGTTTGTAGTTTGACATTCTGTTTAGAGAGCGACACATACCAGGTGTGGACAACGACATTGCGGATGCCTTGTCTCATTCACAGTGGGAGAAATTCAATGGGCTGGTCATGGAAGCAGACAAAGCGAGAACCAGGATGCCATCGGAGCTGTGGTCAGTAGGTGACAGAGGACGCTCCAGCTGGTGTTAGAGTCACTGGCCCTGTCGACGAGGAGGGCTTATGGTCAGCCTTGAGGGGAATTTGTAGATAGAGGGGTACAGAGGAGATGGGATGCTTGTGCTCGGACTGAGCATGTGGTTCAGTTCATTTTGAAGTTGATTAAAAAGGCTCAGTTCAGAGTTACAGTCACAGGTAAACTAGCAGGGATTAGTTTCATGAGAAACATTTGTGGGGCTATGCTCTGCTGGCAGAGGAGTTGTGAAGTAGGATGTTAGAGGAGTGGTCCAAAGAGGTGGGGAGTATTGGGACAAAGAGGAGGCCACTCATGTGGGCCTCATTTTTAAGTTACTTAGGAGCCTGTTGGGGACATGCACAAACAATGAGGAACAGGTTTTGTTCTCCACGCTGATGTTGTGGATGTTCTTTGGGGCTTTTAGGGTGTCTGAGCTCTTGGAGGGGAGAGGGACTGAGGGTGTCATATGGGACGAAGTCCAACCGTGCGAGGCGGGGTTGCAAGTTTGGCTGCATGAATTGAAAATGGGTCAGAGGGGTCAGGTAAGATCCGTCTTGCTGCGCAGGTACCCTGTGGGCAGTGTTTGGCCAGTGCAATGGACCGCCTCCCTCCTGAAAAAATCCCCAGGAGGTACAGGTGAGGTTTTCAGGCATATTAATGGCAGGGCTGGGATGGCATTTCAACTATTGGTTGTACTGCGTAAGGGTCTGACACAGATGGGAGTAGATGTGAAAGGTTTTGGGACACATTCGTTCCCCATAGGCATGGTGACAGAGGCGGGTAGGAGGGATTGGAGCGAGACAGATATCATGGGCCTGGGTATATGGGCATCTGATTGTTTTCACCACTATATGCAGGAAGGGGAAGAGGAGTGTTAATACATTTCTACGTTTAACTTGTTATTGTTGTTTCACAGGTTCGGTTCCAGGCCCAGAAGTTGCCCGATTATCACTGTGGATAGTGGGGCACTTGTTTGTTAAATGGGCCGAAAGGCTGGCAAGGCAGGCAGACATGGTGCTAATCTGGATCTTGACACCAACGGCTTTCAAATGCGATGGCATGGCAGAGGGGGCATGCAAATAGCGAAAACTGTTACCCTATTTGATTAGGTTGATGATAGGAGCAAGGTGCCCTGATGTTTTGTTGCTGCATTTAGGGGAGAATGATCTAGTGGTTTAAAAAAGAATGTCTTTGATGAGAATAATGAAGAATGACTTAAAAGAGATATTAAGGCTGTGGTCAGGATGCCACGTTGTGTGGATGGAGGTCATCCCTAGGACAGTGTGGTGAGGGGCTAACAAGCCTGCAGCCATAGAGAAAGCAAGGAAGAAGATCAACAGAGAAATTAGAGTATTTTGAAGGGAAAATGCAATCAGTAGAATCGAGCATGACGAATTAAAGTACGATAATCCGGAATGTTTCCGCGGGGACGGGGTCCATCTTTCGTTCTATGGGATAGAGCTGTATTTATTATGGGTGCAGGATGTGCTGGCTAAGGATTTGAACATGCATTAGTGTCTGGTAGGGCTAGCAGAAATAGGTGGTCAGGACCTTTTTCTGGGTGGCGGTTGACCGAGAAGTTGGCATGGGTTAGCCAAGTTTCTTGTTCTTGATAGCGGCAATCCAGGCTGAAAGGGAATGGGTAGAGAAGCTCACACCTCGACGAGGCAGGACGTTTAAGGTTCAATAGGAAGTTGACTTAGTTAGAGTTCAATAGTTGCAGGAAAGAATTATTGGAAGTTTAAGGTCTCAATTGCTGAAGATCAGCACAGGAGGAGGTAATGAATTGCATGTAAAGTTATGTGGGGGGGAGTTTAACATAGTTAAAATATTGCTATAGTGAGGTTTTCATTTTGAAAGGCGAAAGGCCCAGGGTTTATATTTGTGATGTGCACCTGTTTCAATAAAAGCGGACGTTTTCACACAAATCGGGTGTCAGTACTCTGTGCTGCTCCACCTATTCCCCAAGGTGGATGCAGACAGGGATTTCCTAAAACACCTCCTACCTCATCGGTGCTTGCAATTGCGACATCGTCTGTTCCTTGTTATTTCAGGAACAGCCATTGCCAGCCTCGCTCCAAAAGTCACGAGCACACAAAACCACCTCGGATCTTGAGAAGGAAGTGGGAGGAGACACTGTGAATGCAGCTTACTACAGTCTATCTTGCCTCACATGGTTTTGGCACCCACAAGTCAGATATGGCAACTGGACAGCAGTTCGTGAGCTAGGCTTCAGAATTAAAATCATTTAAATCCTGCTTCCTAGCTGCTTTTTTCTGTTTTAGTTTGTTTCTGGCACCATGTAAATGTCTGTGTCCTAAGTTAAAGTACAAGTGCTCAAAGGCGTAGCCCAGGGTAATTAGGGTGCGAAACAAATATTGAGATTAACTGAGCTAATGCCACCTGACTTCATCGCCTGTCTCCAGAAGTGCCTATGAAATGCCTTAATCACGTGGCATGAGAAGATGATGTGGTGTAACTGCTAGAGCTGTTGACATTAAAACTAGGGAACCAGGTTCAAGTCTCAGCGTCGACTCAACATCCTTTGATTGTGGGCAAATCACTTGCTTGAAAAAAATAATGAGTCCTTGTGTAATGCAACTGGTGCTCATGTAAAGTGCTCCAATACCTTCAGGTCGGGTTATCTCTATATAAACTGTAAAAAAATAAAGAAAAGTCATGACAGACAGCCCGGCCCTTAGAACTGACCTGTTGTTATTGACGGAGCCCGGCCACTATTTTTAGAGGGTGGACTCTGTCCCCCCTCTAAAAATAGTGGTTGCACTCTGTCAATAACAACAGGGCAAGAACAACAGAGTGTTTGTGGTGTCACGTTGTGCCCCACTAAGTGGTTCCTTTCATTTTCTTTCCAGTGCAAGGCATCACCTACACTTGTGAGGTGACAACCTCCTGGGTGGTTTTATTTCACTCCGCTGACGGCTTCCTCGTTTCCCACTGCAGCTTCCGCTTTATCTGTGCGAACACCCCAACAGGAATTTATCTTCGGCTTGCTTAATGGCACCCATTAACCTGTGCCTGGCTTACAGAGGTGCTAATTTCGCAAAGAAACACTAAGTGGTTAATACACCCCGCACATTTTTACTGTAAACCCATTTAAAATACAATTGTCAAGTTCCACAACTTTGTTTAAAAATGTTGTAATATTCAGCCATTTCTTAGCTTAGCTATACATTTATATATGGAAATCTTTCATGTGATTCATGAAGAACAAGTTACTTACCTTCGGTAATGCATTATCTGGTAGAGACCATATCTAGCTGCAGGTTACTTACCCTAGAATTTCCCAGGCGTCAGGCTGGATCTGGAAACTTTTGCGTGAACAGAACCCTTGGGCGTGCCGTCGGGTTGCTCCATTCGGCTCCGCGTGTTCTCATCGATGTCGTTGGCATCGCTTATGGCGTCGTGGTCACCTATATAGGTGCCACCCACGCTCGCGGACATGAGTACTTTTCACTTTTCCATGCCAGAAACACAGAGCCATGAAGTGACTGACATAAGTGTGTGCCAAAACTAAGGTCCTGAAAAAGGGAGTAACCCTAGCCCTACCCAATAAGTCCGCAGAGCGGGGAGGCATGGGTGTGTCTGTAAGGAGTCTGCAGCTAGATAAAGCATTACCGAAGGTAAGTAACTTGTTCATCTGATAGCTGCAGATTTCTTACCTTAGAATAGATACCCAAGACATACCCTCCTGGCGGTGGGCTGCGGACAAATTCCTCACACTAAAAAGTCCTGCAGGACTGAAAGGGCAAAATGCACGTCCCTGCGGACATGACTGTCCAGGCAGTAGTGCTTGACAAACGTGTGCAAAGACGCCTACCTTGCTGCCTGGCAGATGTCCAGGACAGGGACACCCCGAGCCAACGATGTGGTCGCAGCCTTTCTCCTGGTGGAATGGACTCTTAATCCCTCAGGGGGCTGCTTCTTAGCCAAAGCTCAGCAGATCTTTATACAGAGAATGACCCAGTGAGAAATGGCCCTTTTCTGCAGTGCCCGACCTTTCTTAGCTCCCATGTACCCCACAAAGAGTTGGTCATCCACCTGGAACTCTTTTGTGCGATCAAGGTAGAACAACAATGCTCTTTTTGAGTCCTGACGGTGGAAACGCTCCTTCTCCTTAGAAGGATGCAGGGGAGCAAAAAAGGTGGCCAGCGTGATAGATTGAACCAAATGGAATGAGGTCACCACCTTTGGAAGAAATGAAGCACAGGTGCGAAGCACCTCTTTATCTGCGAAAATCATCATGTAGGGGGGCTTACATGATAACGCCTGCAACTCACTCACCCTCTGGGCAGATGTTATCACCACCAGAAAGGCTGTCTTGATGCTAAGCAGTCAAAGGGGACAGTTGTGCAAAGGCTCAATAGGAGCACACATAAGAAAAGTGAGGACCAAATTAAGGTCCCACTGTGGCATGACAAAAGGCGTGAATGGAAACAAGTGACCCAGCCCTTTCAAAAACCTATTTATAATTGGAGATTTAAACAGTAAAGGTTGGTCTGACAGTCGCAAAAAAGCATATAGCAGAAAGATAACCCTTAAGAGTACCCAGAGCAGATCCCTGCTGGGCAAGGGTAAGAATAAAAAGAACAGTAGAAAAAGAAGCAGAAAGCGGGTCAATGGACCTTTCTGTACAATATGATACAAACCTTTGCCAACCGCAGTCGTATACCGTCTTAGTGAAAGGCCGCCTGACCGCCAAAATAATATTGCATACTTCAGGAGGAAGGTCGAAAGCTTTCAACTGCACTGCTCAAGCTCCTCGCATGGAGGCGGAGAGTTGACAGGTTTGGGTGAGAACCCTCCCCTGTCGCTGCGACATAAGATCCTCCCGAAGTGGCAGCCTGATCGGAGGATCGATACTCATTTTCAGAAGCTCTGGAAACCAGACTCTCCTTGCCCAATCTGGAGCCACAAGAATTACTTGGGCCTGGTCGTTCCTAATAGTTTTCAGAACTCTGGGCAGAAGTGGTATGGGCGGAAAGGCGTACAACAGGCCTGAGCTCCACTCGCAACAAAAAGCGTTGCCTAGCTCCAGCATGTAAAACTGCTGACATTGCGCATTTTCTTCGGAGGCGAACAGATCTAACCAAGGTTCTTCCCACTGCTGAAAGAGACCTTGTGCCACCTCCGACTGGAGATGCCATTTGTGATACACTAGGCATCGATGGCTGGCTTACCACCATCGCATAAGATACCCCCTCCTCCATAGCCACAGTTGGTGGAGAGAGCATGCCAGTATCTGGGGATGCGTCCAGTCCACTGGCTTCCCCAAGTTCATCATACCAGTCCTTTTGCTCTGCAGACACATCCTGGTGTTCTAAAGGGTCCATAGACCCTTCCCAGTTCTCTCCCATGCCTGAAACGTCATGAAAAATGCACATGCAACAACATAGAACCCCTGGGTTCTATCAGCGCCAGAATAGGCATTGAGCAATGCCAATCTGACTCTGTGTTGTTGGGGATGAGGATGGGGCTGGATCCTTGAGGCCCTGCTGTGGCCGGAGACGATGGCATCGAATCCGATGGGGCCCCTTCTGACCTTGCGGGGCCCGAAGGCTCACCAGAGGGGTCAGCCTAGTCCAATGCATGGCACATGGTCTCATAGAACTCTTTGAGCGTGGGGAGCTCTGGTTCCCGGAAAGGGAGGGAGGCGCGAAGTTGACCTTGGCTCCGGCTCCGCAGAACCGTGCCTAGAGCCTTGGTGCTTCTTGCCTCATTCGTCGACGGATGACAGTCGAGGTGAAGACAAAGTCTGCTTGGACTTCTTCTTCTTCTTGTGCCTCTTCCCCGAGAGTCCCGAGAACCTTGAGTGGGAGGAAGAGGACTTGAAGCTCTGGGAGCGGTCCCACGACCTTCTCTTCTTCGATCGGGCCTGGATTGCCACTGGGTTCTTTCTGGCCAGTGTTGACTGCCGGGCTGCAAGAAGCTTTAAGATCAACTCCCGCAAGGCCTTCGGAGACATGGCTCTGATCCAGCGGTATACTAACAACAGATAGTGTGCTTGAGACATCAAAAGCAGAAGAGGTGGGGATCGGTAACCGACATGGCACGGTGACAAGCGCCACACGGTTGGAACCCTGTCTTCCTCAAAGACATCCCTCGACAGAGGATGGATTTTTTTTTTAAGTCGACAAAAAGTTGAAATAGACCTGTCAAAAAGCGACAGTAGGGGTAGCTCTTCCCAGATCGGTGCTTAACTGGTGGGGAAAGAAAAGAACTGACGTTCGCTGGCTTGGGTGGCGCCCATATAGGTGACCGCGACGTCATAATGCCAACGACGTCATGTGGAGCCAAATGGAGCACATGATGACAGCACGCGCAAGGGGTACTGCTCACGCAAAAGTTTCCGGATCCGGCCTGCACCTGGGAAATTCTAGGGTAAGGAATCTTCAGCTAGAAGCCTCTCAATAATATTCTTTTCACGTTTGTGTGTGACTGCATTCATTTTTTCTGTAAATTGCATATGTTTTCAGAGGCCACTTCAGATCACAAACTCATAGGCCATTTCACATTTTTAAATGTGTCCCCAAAAATATTCTTTAATGTTATATATCACCACTCACCAACGTCATTAGCTCTACATACACATGCTGTTAAGAGTATGTAGATTTTTAAGTTATATCTGTATTCATCATTTTAATTTGGAAATTAACTACATACAATAGTTCATTACTTTATATTAGAACATTGGATTAGTGAAGCACTCCATTGAATACAATGGAGTGCTCCGAGCTTCTACGGGCCGGTAAAGGCCCGCAGAGCAACATTCCAATGTTGCTTTTGTTCACAGCTATTGCTGAGAACAAAGGCCTCTTGGAGCTCGAGGGGATTTAAACCCCCTCGGGCTCCGAGAGGCCTTTGTTTTATTTGTTAGAACATTCTGCCTTCTAGTGGCAGAATGTTCTAATAGCCTTAAAGCCCTTCTTACCTTCTTGTTAACGCTGGAGCGGGCCTTTAATAGCCGGTATAGCCCGCTAAGGCGGGCTATAGGGCTATAATAAGCAAATACTTAAATGTATATTCACGTATTGTCTAAAACATCCACAGCTATGCATTCATATAACAAGTTAATGCATATGTATTTGCGGATTGCTTTTGCACCTCTTTTGTCATATCCCCTCAAACAACTTTGCATTTAGGAAAAAATTGCACTTACGAGCATACTTTTAGAGTAGTTTATTGTAAAAAAAGTGTGTAGTAATTGTATAGCTCTTCAATCTCTGGCGGCAGAGCACCCAGGATAATGTGCTGCATAGCTACATACTTATAACTTCCAAAAGGCAAGACCTATTGACTATGCCAATGCTTGTTGCTTTCTGAGGCTTGCATTTCTGATTGTATACTGTGACAAACGGGACTACAGATCCCATAATGCAAAGCAAAATGTGAAATGGACGATCTATTCATGCATAGACCTGGAGTGCGAGAATATAAAAAAAAAAAAACACTAGACCTGAACCGGAGTTTATTCAAATGAGCCAGAGCAGGGAAGTGTTATGTTCTGCCTCATTTCTTTAAGTTATTTTCATGTCTCATATTGGGAAGGTTCCAGTGCACAAATTAAAGACTACTTGAGTCCAATTTTCATTACATTGAGCATTGTGGGCTGTTAAAAGTCTATCACTCAACACTGCGAGACTAAAAGAAGTCAGGTCTGAGCACTATTCTATCAGGGTGTCCAATATAGGACCAGATGGGCTGGAGACATGTCACACTGCCAGGCTATCACATAAAATAAATGTACCTACAATGAATTTCGATGGAAATCATTCACAAAGTCATTGGTCATCCAGAAAATATGGCACGCACCCACTCTTCTTGACCGAGGGTGGACTGGTTTTATGGCCAAAACTATACCCACTCTTCTGGACCGAGGGCGGACTGGTTTTATGGCCAAAACTATTTAATTGTCTCAATTCATCAGGCAAAAAATATCATGATCTTTAGTATATTTAATGCTTTTTATTACTTTTATGACGCAGGAATGCTACATCAAGGATCAAACACACTTTATGATAGAATCAGAGTGCCAAAAAATACTCCCATGTCCCACCGCAATTAACAAACAACGAAGCTTCATTACATACAAAATTGGTATTTAGAGACCATGCAGTCAGTGCATTTCCTGACTCCTTTGGGCATTATTTCTCCCCGTTTGGTATCCAGTTTTACCCTTGGTTTCTTAGCAGTCTCTCTCAATCCAGTCTAGGAAAAAAATCAATTGGACTGGGTTATATAGGGTTCTACATAGCTGGGTGCCATGGGAGATGTTTGACATTGTTTTTTAGTAAACAGCTGCGTCATTTTGTTCAAGGACCTGTAGTTTCTTGTTTTAACGTTGCAAGTAAGTACTTAAAATCCTCAGCCGGCAAATTGCTTTTGGTTAAAAAGAGCTACTTAAGGAAGTACACATGGCATTGGGCCACTGGGCAGCAATGAAGTTGTAATGATACACCTCTGACGTTCTCTTAGTGTCATGCACTCACCTGCTCCCAACGCCGGAGATGACAATGAAGCCGATGCTGGACCTCCTATCCCACCCAAGAATAATGCAGATCCAGGAACCAAAACCTGAGGGTTCACAATGTCTCCTAAGGGGATGAAGGGTTGAGATAAAGTAAGAAAAGAGAGACTTGCAGTACTGGATCTGCTCAGGGGCTGTGCAAATTTGCGTAAAAGGATTTGTCACTTCTGAGACCATCTACGTTTGCAAGGTAAATGTGCACTGGACCAGAACCTCTGGCTTTGCGATGATGCAATGCACTGGAAATAACAAGAGGAGGTAGTTACAATCAGTACACTGACAAGCCTTTACATACAATGACCATGCATTAACTTTAGTGACACTAATTTGCGAGGTTCATCAGCCATTCGGCACGAGAGCAGAAATACCAAAATTACAGATGGGAGTGTCACTCCTAGAAATAAACTTGAAATATAGACTGGAGTTATCACTCCTCAAGATACACTCACGGCATAGGTTGGAGTGACTTGCACTCCTAAGGATACACTCGAAACACAAAGTGAGGTCCAAGGTTGATGCATATAGCATCAAGGTTGTAAGAGAGGGTCAGGAGTACAAATGCATAACAAGCACTCGAGTAAATCACAGAGAGGAAATGGAGGAAATGTCTATAGTCTTTGAAGACGGGGATACTCGGTCCTGTTTATTACTGTAGGAAGTTTAGTGCGCACTAACCTGATAGTTCTTCAACTTGTCTGAAGTTCGAAGAAGATCTTGAAGCCGTGACTCATGGAGATGCATGGGGGTCTTGAGCAGCTGTGCAGGAGGAAGTGAGGAGGAAGACATTGAGGGAGCGGATGCCACAGGAACCACCGGTTCGGGTAGACTTTAAGGAGGCCGGAGCGCTTCTTGTCTCCGGCAGGATTCTTCAGGTGAGTGGGAAGGGTGAAGCTTGTCCAGCAGGGAGAGAGGCCAAAAACACGATTCAGGTTTGGGTGAGGTTTATATACCCTCTCGAAGGCGCGGTGGATGTAACTAGAAATTGTCCAGCACGTGGGGCACAAGACCATCTGGAAGGTTGAAACCTTGGGGAAAGTACTTGTTAGTACACTCTCTATGACATTACAGAATGCGCAGGTGCAACTTGTTGATCGGAATTAAATAACAGGAAAAAATGTATCGTTTTCGCTCAAACATGCATAGTGGAAAACAACACCAAGGCCCCAGTAATGGCGAAAGCAAGGCTTGCCAAGGCTCATGGGATTCTGGGGGAAGCTTGCAGTGATTAAATGTAAAACCACGCCATGGCCCTAGGAAAAGCAAGAGTAGTTAATCCATTGGTTCACTGGGTGTGGGGAACTATAGCAGGGGTTCAAGCGTCATGGAAATTACAGGCGCTGGGGAAGCATCAGTCATGAGGTTGCTGGGGAAGCATCAGTCATGAAGGCACGGGTGTCAGAAAGTGCCCTCTTTCTGCATGGTTGCCCCCACTTTTTGCTGAATTGCTGATGTGCTTTGACTGAGTGTGCCCTGGGCTCCTGCTAATCAGGTACCCAGGGCCTATGTTCTTTCCCTAAAACTCAATTGAAGCCTAAACCCAATTGGCATCTCTGGCCACAGGTCAGCCCCTGGTAAATGGTATGACAGGTACCCAGGGCATTGTGACCAGAGAAGGCCTCTAAGGGCTGCAGCACTTATCGTGCCAACCTCAGAGGTCCTGTACCTTCACACTCACACACTGCCTTTGCAGGCTGCATGTTTTGGTGCAGAACAAAGTGAAGAGTCAATATGGCACACATCCTTGTGTGCCATGCCTACAACCCACTGCCCTGGCATAGGTCAGTCACCCCTCTAGCTAGGTGCACTATACCAGTGGTGAGGGTACAGGTGCATGAGCCCGGTACCCCTACAGTGTCTAAGTCCATTCTTAGACATTGTAAGTGCAGTGCTGCCATTAAGAGTATATGGTGCTGGGTGTTTGTCATTACGAACTCCACAGCACCATAATGGCTACACTGAAAACTGAGAAGTTTGGTATCAAACATCTCAGCACATTAAATCCATACTGATGCCAGTGTGGGATTTAATGAAAAATGCACACAGAGGGCATCTTAGAGACGTCCCCTGAAAACTAACCTACCACTAGTGTCCAGGCTGAGTGGCTGCTTTCAGCTGCCACCACCAGACATGTTTCTGGACCCCTGGGTCGAGAGCCTGCTGCTCTCTGGGGCCTGAAACAATGCACATCCTGGGACGAGGTGCCAAGCTTCCTCCCTCAGGATGGGCAGGGTTCACTAAGGGGAAGCTTCAAAGGCTTGCCGCCTTTGTGAGCTTCCCCAGGCCACTTGCTGCTATCAGCAACTGGTCCCCACTGGTTCTGACCCCCACTTTGGGTGGGAGAACCAGCGGGAACAACAAGTGAGGAAGAGAGGTGTGCCCACCTCTGCCAACTCCACCCCTCAGATGGGGGAGGCGAGGTGAAGCACAACTCTCAGTCCCAGCCATCTTGCAGATGGGGAGACTCAGCCAACCAGGGACAGGCTCATGCCCTCCTCCCACTGGAGGGTGGCATAATAGGGGATGTTCCCACCCCAGGGAAGGGACCCATTGGTCCCTACCTCTTACCTACCTGTAACGCCACTAAATCTAGTATTTAGGGGCACCCCTGAACCTTGCTTCCTCAGACAAGAACCGGCAACAAGAAAAGAAGAAGGAGGACCGAACAGCCATGCCGAATCTAACAAGAGGAAGACGCCCACTGACTTGGCCCCAGCCCTACCGGCCTGTCGCCACCTCAAACCTGCTCCTGCGAAATCCCGGTGTGTCCTGCAGCCCACAACCTCAAAAACCCCGGAGGACCTGCCTGCCTTCAACCTCAAAGACTTTGTCTCTCGTGAACACCGGATTTGTTCATCTGCAACCTCTGGCTCCGGCCGGACACCGCGAATCCGCACCACTCTGCACCCGGCGTCCACGGCCCGAGCTCCAGTGGGCAAACACCACGAGGAGGTCCCCCCGGCGATCCTGACCGAGATCTGGTGACCCCTGATCTGCCTCAAGCCTCCAGCAGACGCCTGCAGCCTAAATACGGAAGGTAACCCCACCTGCGACCAGGAGCTGGTAAGAAGATCCGACCCCAAAAGGCACCCCTGCAACCGATGCCCCACGGCCTTGGGTGGTCAAACCGACGGTGCCTAGCCAACCCCCAACTTCCCAACTTACCTCTCGAAGTGGTGGTCGCACCCAGAAGACCTTCGTCCCCAAGCCTGCAGTGCCTTTGCAAACCAGAGGTTCCCCATTGCAAACAACCGGGCGCCCGACGTCAAAACAGCACCCTGCCCCCGGATACCCTAGGGCTGATGAGGGTGCACCTTTGGTGCTACTTTTTTTCCCCATATGCCCTGAGCTAAAGTCCAGGAGCTTTGCTCCCACAACCAAGTGGCCTGCTCGTCAGCAGCCACCAACCGGAGGCCCCCTATCCCCCTTTGGATAACATTGGGCCTCAGCACTCTGCACCCGGCCGCCCTAGTGCCACTGAGGGTGTAACAAGAGTGCATCCTTGACCCTAGGGGACCCCTGAGTCCACCCCAGAACCTCAACTCCCACTGCCAAATACTTACTTTAAAACGGATAACACTATTTTCCTCCATAGGATAACATTGACTGTTTTTCTTGGAAAAGTTTTTAAGTGTGGAGTTTGAAAACCTAAAGAAATTCTTTAAAATTGTACTGTTTAACAAAAACGATTTTACTTACCTGTTTATAGGAAATGTCCCAGAGTAGCATCTAGGTATACTACTCTGTGTAAGAAAAGTAATCCAAAAAGTAACTTACCTGGTATTTTACTGAAAAGCCCATTCAAGTCTATGTACTGTATTTACAAAGTATTGCATTTCTCTGCAACCATACTGTAAGTCAAAACAAAGTGCATATGCAATTCAAACTGTTTACAAACTGCATTACTACTGTTAAGTATTTATTGCCTACCTGTGCCAGGCCTGCTTGGTTCTAGAAAATAAAATAACTAAAAGAATATTTTTATCCAAAAACAATTGGTCTGAAGTTCAGTCTTTGAGTGTGTGAATTCATTTGCTGACTGAGTGTGTACAACAAATGCTTAACACTGTCCTTTGATACTGCCTTACTGCTCGACCACACTACCACAAATAGAGAGTGAGGTGCTATCTAACCTTACCTCTGCCTACCTTTGGGGTTCCACTGGACTCTGTGCACCCTATACCTCACTTTGGTATAGTATATACAGAGCCAGCTTCCTACATTGGTGGATCAGCGGTGGGATATACAACTTTGCATTTGTTGGACTACTTGGTTACCACCTGATCACAAGACAGAACTCTTAAATTGTCTTTAGAATTCTGATTTTTCAAATTGGCATGTTTGCAAAATTACTAAAAATACTGCTAGGGCCTTGGTTAAGTCCCTGTAGACTTTAAAAAAATAAAAAGTCACTTTAGCTAGGGTTAGAGGGGTTAGAAATATTTTTTTTAACAATGTCTCAAAACAAGAACCCAGCTGTTAGTGAAAATAACCACAATGCCATAGAGGACATGGTTGAGGAGCTCGACCTCACCCCTTATCTTCACTTGTCTTTCAAGGAGATAAGGTCCCTATGCAAACTTAAAAATATAACCATGGGGTCCCATCCCAACAAACAAAAGCTCCAGGAGCTGTTGGATGGGTATGCTAAGGACCACCCATCTGAAAATGGTGAAGACCAGTCAGATGAGGAAGAAAGAGGAAGGGGATGAGCAGGTAGATCAACCCCCTCCACTTCATAGGGAGAAAAGGGCCCAAGTGCCCTTGACTCCAAGAGTAAACCTCTCAGTATCTAGATCCCCACACAGGTGGATCAGGTACCACTGAGGACATTGAGGACAGCCTCAATGAGGAGGACAACCTTTTAGCAAGGTTGACCAAAAGACTGGATCTAGAGACCAGACTCCTGGCTCTAGAGAGAGAGAGAGCAGAGATGGGGCTAGCACCCATCAATGGTGGCAGCAATATTCTTAATAAGGATAAAGAGCAATCTTATGATCCTAAAATCCCCAAAGGGATTGTCCCTAAATATGAGTAGGGTGATGATATCACAAAATGGTTCACAGCATTTGAGAGGGCTTGTGAAATGAGAAAGGTGAAGAAGTCACTCAGGGGGGCTATCCTTTGGGAACTGTTTACTGGTAACTGCAGAGACAGACTCCCGACCCTTTCTAGGGAAGATGCTGGGTCTTATGACCTCATGAAGAGAACTCTGATTGAGGGATTTGGACTCACAACTGAGGAATACAGAATTAGATTCAGGGGGGCTCACAAACCCCAAAACCAATCCTGGATTGACTTTGTAGACTACTCAGTAAAGACACTAGATGGTTGGTTAACTGGACACAATGTGCATGATTTCAATGGACTTTACAATCTGTTTATGAAAGAACATATTTTAAGTAATTGCACTAATAAAACGTTACATCAGCATTTGGTAGACCTAGGTCTAATTTCTCCCCAAGAATTGGGAAAGAAGGCAGACCACTGGGTCAAGACAAGGGTGACAAAAACAACTACTGGGGGTGACCAAAAGAAAAGGGTTACAAAACCTCCCCAGGGGAAAGGTGGTGAGAATGGGAAACAACCTTTACAACGCGGTTAGTTACATCGCGTTCCGTAACAACGCGATCGTTACAACGACCCATTGTTACAACGCGATGCCATCTAGTGCAAGTCGATCTAATGACTTGTGATGTAATGGCATTGCGTTGTAACAACGGGTCGTTGTAACGACCGCGTTGTTACGGAACGCGATGTAAAAGCATGCGTTGTAGCATGCTATGTTCGGTGAGAATCTCCAAGATAAAAAGCCTGAGTCTTATGAAGGGCCCCAAAAACCTGCACATAGGGGTGGGTCCCAAAACTCTTCCCAGTCCAATAATAGGTACAGGGGAAAGAACTTTGATCCTTTAAAGGCCTAGTGTAACAACTGTAAGAAGTTGGGACACTTAACTGGAGATGCTGCTTGCCCAAACAAGAACGCCCATAGTCCTACTACAACTACTCCTAGTGTAGCAAGTCTACAGATGGGATCAACAGTGTGCCAAGAGCAAATCGGGTTGCACACTGAAGCAGTTCTAGTTTCAGAAGGGGAAGTTGAGTTTGCCACTGTAGCTGTGTGGCCACCCAACTTAAAGAAATACTTACAATACCCTTGGATTAATGGAACTAGGATAGAAGCTCTGAGGGATACAGGTGCCAGTGTCACTATGATGAGAGATACACTGGTTTCCCCTGAGCAATATTTGATTGGGAGAACTTACCCAGTCACCAATGCTGACAGTGTTACCACTAACCATGCAATGGTGACATTAGACTGGGGGGGTTACTGGCATTAACCAGGTAGTGGTCTCTCCAAAACTACCAGCTGCATGTCTGCTTGGCAATGACCTGGAAACCTCAGCATGGGCTGAGGTTGAACTGAAAACCCATGCAGCAATGCTGGATATCCCTGAGATGGTGTGTGTAAAAACAAGAGCACAGAGCAGAAAACAGGGTGAAAAAGAAGCTTTGGAGCCTGAAAGTATGGCCCAACCTTCCAAGAGGAAGGGTAAGAAGACTGGGAAACCAGCTTCTGTACAGCAAAAGGATCAGGACCCCTCTCCTCAGAGAGAGGACTTGAACACCCCAGAGGGAACTGAGCCCATGGAGCTTGACCCTTACCAGGTTGAACTCTTAGGCCCAGGGGGGGCCACTAGAGAAGAGCTGTGCCTTGGACAGCAGGACTGTCCAACTCTTGAAAGACTGAGGCAGCAAGCTGCTGCACAGGACAAAGGAGATGTCAGTGGTACCCACAGAGTTTATTGGGAAGAGGGACTACTGTACACTGAGGCCAGAGACCCCAAACCTGGAGCCACTAGGAGAGTGGTAGTGCCTCAGAAGTACAGGGAGTTCCTCCTAACTTTAGCTTGTGACATCCCTCTAGCTGGGCATCTGGGCCAAACCAAAACCTGGGAAAGGCTAGTTAGCCACTTTTACTGGCCCCAGATGACTCAGAAGGTGAAGGAGTTTGTCAGCTCCTGTGTAACCTGTCAAGCTAGTGGCAAGACAGGTAACCACCCAAAGGCCCCCTTAATTCCACTACCAGTGGTTGGTGTTCCTTTGAAAGGGTAGGTGTGGACATAGTGGGTCCACTTGAACCTCCCACAGCATCAGGAAACAAATTCAATCTAGTGGTATTGGATCATGCCACTAGGTATCCTGAGGCAATTCCCCTTCGGACTACAACAGCTCCTGCAGTAGCCAAGGCCCTCATTGGTGACATCACCAGAGTAGGATTCCCTAAGGAGGTGGTTTCAGACAGAGGTGCCAGCTTCATGTCTGCTTACCTAACACACATGTGGAAAGAGTGTGGAGTGCAGTACAAGTTTACTACACCCTATCACCCACAAACCAATGGCCTTGTTGAGAGATTCAACAAGACATTGAAAGGCATGATTATGGGGCTCCCAGAGAAACTCAAAAGGAGATGGGAAGTCCTCTTATCATGCCTGCTTTTCGCTTACAGAGAAGTGCCACAGAAGGGAGTAATGTTTTCCCCCTTTGAACTTATGTTTGGCCATCCTGTGAGGGACCAATCTGTCTTGTAAAAGGGGGTTGGGAGAAGCCTCTCCAAGAACCCAAACACTATATCGTGGACTATGTGCTTGGCCTAAGGTCCAGAATGGCTGAGAACATGGAAAAGGCATTCAAGAACCTTGAGGCCAGCCAGGAGCTTCAGAAGCACTGGTATGACCAAAAAGCTGCACTGGTTGAATTTCATCCTGGGCAGAAGGTGTGGGTATTGGAGCCAGTGGCACCAAGGGCTCTCCAGGACAGATGGAGTGGCCCTTACCCTATCCTAGAAAAGAAGAGTGAGGTCACCTACTTGGTTGACCTGGGCACAAACAGGTCACCCAAAAGGGTTATCCATGTGAACTGCCTTAAGCTCTTCCGTGACAGGGCTGACATCACCATGCTGATGGTGAATGATGAGGATCAGGAGACAGAGAGTGAACCTCTCCCTGACCTCCTCTCCTACACCCCAAATGATGGGTCAGTGGATGGAGTTGTCTTTTCAGACACCCTCTCTGCCCAACAGCAGACTGATTGCAAGCAAGTCTTGCAGCAGTATGCAAAGCTCTTTTCCTTGACCCCTGGTCAGACAAGCTGGTGTACCCATGATGTGGACACTGGTGACAGTTCACCTGTCAAAAACAAAATCTATCGACAGTCTGATCAAGTCAAGGAAAACATCAGAGCTGAAGTCAGCAAGATGCTGGAGTTAGGGGTTATTGAACCCTCTGAGAGCCTCTGGGCCAGCCCAGTGGTTCTAGTCCCCAAACCTCATCCTCAGGATGGAAAGAGAGAAATGAGGTTCTGTGTGGACTACAGAGGGCTCAACTCTGTCACCAAGACAGATGCTCACCCTATCCCAAGAGCAGATAAGTTGATAGACAAATTGGGTGCAGCCAAATTTCTAAGTACCTTTGACTTAACTACAGGGTACTGGCAAATTGGCATGTCCCCAGGAGCAAAAGAAAAGACAGTATTCTCCACACCTGATGGGCATTATCGGTTTACTGTTATGCCCTTTGGTTTAAAGAATGCCCCTACCACTTTCCAGAGGTTGGTGAATCAAGTCCTTGCTGGATTGGAGTCCTTTAGTGCAGCGTATCTAGATGATATTGCTGTCTTTAGCTCCACCTGGCAGGATCACCTGATCCACCTTGGGAAGGTTTTAAATGCCCTGCAAACTATAGGCCTAATTATCAAGGCATCCAAATGCCAGATAGGGCAGGGAACTGTGGTGTACTTGTGCCACCTTGTTGGTGGAGGCCAGGTACAACCCTTACAACCCAAGATCCAGGCCATCCTGGACTGGGAAGCTCCAACAACCCAGACCCAAGTCAGGGCATTCCTTGGCTTAACTGGGTACTACAGGAGGTTTGTGAAGGGATATGGGTCCATTGTGGCTCCCCTCACAGAACTCACCTCCAAGAAGATGCCCAAAAAGGTAAACTGGACAGTTAGTTGTCAAAAGGCTTTTGACACCCTGAAAGAGGCTATGTGCTCAGCACCAATTCTCAAAGCTCCAGACTATGCCAAGCAGTTCATTGTGCAGAATGATGCCTCTGAGCTAGGGATAGGAGCGGTCCTATCCCAGACCAATGTTGAAGGCCAAGACCAACCTGTTGCTTTTATAAGCAGAAGGCTTCTCCCCAGGGAGCAGCGTTGGAGTGCCATTGAGAGGGAGGCCTTTGCTGTGGTTTGGTTCCTGAAGAAGCTCAGACCATACTTGTTTGGTACTCACTTCCTAGTTCAAACGGATCACAGACCTCTCAGATGGCTAATGCAGATGAAAGGTGAAAAACCTAAACTGTTGAGGTGGTCCATCTCCCTACAGGGAATTGACTTTATAGTGGAACACAGACCTGGGACTCCCATGCCAATGCAGATGGACTTTCCAGGTTCTTCCACTTAGAAACTAAAGACTCTTTAGGGAAAGGTTAGTCTCATCCTCTTTCGTTTGGGGGAGGGGGGTTGTGTGAGAAAGTGCCCTCTTTCTGCATGGTTGCCCCCACTTTTTGCTGAATTGCTGATGTGCTTTGACTGAGTGTGCACTGGGCTCCTGCTAATCAGGTACCCAGGGCTTATGTTCTTTCCCTAAAACTGCATTGAAGCCTAATCCTAATTGGCATCTCTGGCCATAGGTCAGCCACTGGTAAATGGTACCACAGGTACCCAGGGCACTGTGACCAGAGAAGGCCTCTAAGGGCTGCAGCACTTATCGTGCCACCCTCAGAGGTCCTGTACCTTCACACTCACACACTGCCTTTGCAGGGTGCGTGTTTTGTTGCAGAACAAAGTGAAGAGTCGACATGGCACACATCCTTGTGTGCCATGCCGACAACCCACTGCCCTGGCATGGGTCAGTCACCCCTCTAGCTGGGTGCACTATACCAGTGGTGAGGGTACAGGTGCATGAGCCCTGTACACCTACAGTGTCTAAGTCCATTCTTAAACATTGTAAGTGCAGTGCTGCCAATAAGAGTATATGGTGCTGGGAGTTTGTCATTACGAACTCCACAGCACCATAATGGCTACACTGAAAACTGAGAAGTTTGGTATCAAACTTCTCAGCACATTAAACCCACACTGATGCCAGTGTGGGATTTAATGAAAATTGCACACAGGGGGCCCTGAAAACTAACCTACCACTAGTGTCCAAGCTGAGTGGCTGCTTTCAGCTGCCACCACCAGACATGTTTCTGGACCCCTGGGTCGAGAGCCTGCTGCTCTCTGGGGCCTGAAACAATGCACATCCTGGGACGAGGTGCCAGCCTCCTCCCCCAGGATGGGTAGGGTTCACGAAGGGGGAGCTTCAAAGGCTTGCCGCCTTTGTGAGCTTTCCCAGGCCACTTGCTGCTTTCAGCAGCTGGTCCCCACTGGTTCTGACCCCCACTTTGGGCGGGAGAACCGGCGGGAAAAGCAAGTGAGGAAGAGAAGTGTGCCCACCTCTGCCAACTCCACCCCTCAGGTGGGGGAGGCGAGGTGAAGCACAAATCTCAGTCCACGCCATCTTGCAGATGGGGGGACTCAGCCAACCAGGGACAGGCTCATGCCCCCTCCCACTGGAGGGTGGCATAATAGGGGGTGTACCCATCCCAGGGAAAGGACCCATTGGTCCCTACCTTTTACCTACCTGTAACGCCCCTAAATCTAGTATTTAGGGGCACCCCTGAACCTTGCTTCCTCAGACAAGAACCTGCAACAAGAAAAGAAGAAGAAGGACCGAACAGCCGTGCCGAAGCTAACAAGAGGAAGGCGCCCACTGACTTGGCCCCAGCCCAACCGGCCTGACTCCACCTCAAACCTGCTCCTGCGAAATCCCGGTGTGTCCTGCAGCCAGCAACCTTGAAAACCCCGGAGGACCTGCCTGCCTTCAACCTCAAAGACTTTGTCTCCAGTGAACACCAGATTTGTTAATCTGCAACCTCTGGCTCCGGCCGGACATCGCAAATCCGCACCATTCTGCACCCGCCATCCGCGGCCTGAGCTTGAATGGGCAAACACCACGAGAAGGTCCCCCCGGCGATCCTGACCCGAGATCCGGCAAACCCTGACCTGCCTCAAGCCTCCAGCCGACGCCTGCAGCCTAAATCCGGAAGGTCTCCCCAACCGCGACCAGGAGCTGGTAAGAAGATCCGACCCCAAAAGGCACCCCTGCACCTGACGCCCCACGGCCTTGGGTGGTCAAACTAACGGTGCCTAACCAACCCCCAACTTCCCAACTTACCTCTCGAAGTGGTGGTCGCACCCAGAAGACCTTCGTCCCCAAGCCTGCAGTGCCTTTGCAAACGGGAGGATCCAAATTGCAAACAACAGGGCGCCCGACGTCAAAACAGCACCCTGCACCCAGCCGCCCTAGTGCCGCTGAGGGTGTAACAAGAGGGCATACTTGACCCTGGAAGACCCTGAGTCTACCCCCAGAACCTCAACTCCCACTACCAAATACTTACCTTAAAACCGATAACACTATTTTCCTTGATAGGATAACATTGACTGTTTTAATAACTAAAAGAATATTTTTATACAAAAACAATAGGTCTGAAGTTCAGTCTTTGAGTGTGTGAATTCATTTGCTGACTGAGTGTGTACAACAAATGCTTAACACTGTCCTCTGATACAGCCTTACTGCTCGACCACAATACCACAAATAGAGAGTAAGGTGCTATCTAACCTTACCTCTGCCTACCTTTGGGGTTCCACTGGACTCTGCGCACACTATACCTCACTTTGGTATAGTATATACCGAGCCAGCTTCCTACAATGGGGGAACACTAGCCCTGAGGGATGCTGGGGGTGCATCATTCATATGGGGGCTGGGGGGACACTAGCCATGAGGAATGTGGGGCACATCAGTCATGAGGGATGCTGGGGGAGCATCAGTCATGAGGGGTGTTGGGGGGACCATCGGTCATGAGGATGCTAGGGAAGCATCAGTCAGGAATATCATAGCATGCATAGGGCCCCATGTGGGTAAAGTACCATGAACCCTGCACTCTAGATCACTACACAGCGAAATCAAGAGGGGGTTGTGACAGAAAGGGAGAAGGAGGGGGTTGTGACAGAGCCAACTCCATTGGTAAATAATTTACTTTAAGCTGAAGGAAGGTTCCTCCCTTTATTTGAGGTGCCCAGCTCCCAGAGAAAGATTTTTCTAATTTTCAGACCACTGCTTACGAAAACATCACTAACAACTTTAATTAAAACGTACTCCTCTTTTCACTTTTACAAGCAAGTAAAATAATGCAACTGGTGCTCGAATGCCTTTGGTCGAGTTTGCGCTATATAAAACTGCAAAAAAAGGATCTTGTATTAATACGAGCACTTGTGTGGAGTGCTCAAAGACAAAGAGAAAAGTAGCTCCTAAAATGGGAGCAGTGGATGGACACAAGTACTTGGTCCATGCTCTGGGGGAGGGTTAAACACAAGAAGAGGCATGACACATGGACAAATGGGGACAAAAGATATGGGAGGAACGATGAAGTGGAGAAAATGGTAAGCATGTGAGCAGGCTGAAGCCCGCAGATTGAACACACCACGTCTCTTCAAGACATCACATATGCTGTCTAGCCGAGATCTATAAAAACAGCCCAGGCACACGTGCTTGTTGCCAGTTACCTACCCCTAACAGTAGTGTCTGTGTCCATTACTTTAACAGCATGCGGGCCTAGGGCCCACAACTTCACACTGGCTACAACGTAGACGGCCCGCACATATCATCTAGGCCATGGTCTTCTTTGACAGCAGCTGATGCCTTCCCTATATCGGGACACCCAACTTCTATCCTGGTGGGGAGAAAGGAGCGGCGCCGTCAGTGAGAAGCAACCGAAGGGAGCGTCCTGGACCCACCATGTGAGAAGAAGCACCATCACATGGAGGGTAGCCCTGCCATAAAGAAAGAGGGGGAGCACTCTCATAGCAGAGAGTGAGCAGGAAGCATGTTCCCCACAGTGCACATGTGCGGTGGCCTGCAAGAAGAGAGGCTTGCATGATGGGGGATCTGACTCCACCTGCCGCGTTCCCAAGAAGATAGCAGTTTCTGCTTGGGAAAGGGGAAGAAGGAGGCCGGAGTACCCTGGTCCCATTTGTCACAAGAGGTGTACCACCAGAGGTACGGATGTCGCTACGGCGGTGACAAACTAGCAGTAACCCATATGGCCACCCACCCTCAAGTATCCAGCCTCCATCACTGACCGGCCACAGCACTTTGCAGTGGTCGGCTTTGGCCCTCCCTACCTTAGAGTGATGGGTTTGCTGGAAGGAGGGCCCAGAGGGGGGAGAAGAGACACCAGGTGCAGGGCTCTCTTTACCTGCCTATGTGCACCGCAACCCAGCCGCTGCAGCTGGGTGGAAGGAAGCAAACACAAGGAGATGATGGACGGAGCGCTGAAACTTTTTCAGACACTCACCACCAGTCACAGATCTGGGTTGAATCCATCATCGTTCTTTAGCTCACTTCACCACCCCAGTTCGGACACAGCTATATGCAAATCAGTCTTGACCCTGTCCCTCATGGGAACAGTCCAGCCCGAACTGCCAAGCCATGTCTTCCCTGGACCGGAAACTAGCATCCTGGGACCGGTTTCGGGCTGACAGCCCTCATCAGCCAGGCTAGCTTGAATCCAGTGGCAAAGTGAGCAAGGAACCCACGTCTGGGCATACCCTGCCAACTTAGGGCGAACAAAGCAAACACAAGGAGATGATGGACGGAGCGCTGAAACTGTTCAGACACTCACCCCCAGTCGCAGATCTGGGTTGAATCCATCATCATTCTTTAGCTCACTTCGCCACCCCAGTTCAGACACAGCTATATGCAAAGAAAAACAAAAAACGACCAGATCTCTGTACTGGGGTGAATGTATGACAGGGAGGACCTGGCCTGGCAGTTCGGGCTGGACTGTTCCCATTGGGCGCAGGGTCAAGACTGATTTGCATATGGCTGGGTCCAAACTGGAATGGCATGGTGAGAAAAAAAATGATGGATTTAGGCCCAGATCTCTCTACTGGGGTGAATGTATGACATTGTTCTGCATTCTGTCCATCAATTGTTCTTTTTGCATTTGTCACCCCGAGTGGGACGGGTATGCCCAGACGTGGGTCCTGTGCTCTCCATGCCACTGGAGTCAAGCTATCCTGGCTGATGAGGGCTGACAGCTCGAAACCAGTTCTAGGATGCTTGTTTCCAGTCCAGGGAGGACCTGGCCTGGCAGTTCGGGCTGGACTGTTCCCATTGGGCGCAGGGTCAAGACTGATTTGCATATGGCTGGGTCCAAACTGGAATGGCATGGTGAGCAAAAAAACGATGGATTTAGGCCCAGATCTCTGTACTGGGGTGAATGTATGACATTGTTCTGCATTCTGTCCATCAATTATTCTTTTTGCTGGGTGGAAGGAAGCTGATAACCCCACCACAGGTCACAGACCGGGCTCGTCCTGCAAGACTTTACAAGAGGTGGTGAGGTGTGAACAGCCCCCCGCCAGAGGGTGCGTGTGCGTGATTCATCAACAATCATGATGAGGAAAGCGAGGCACACTGGTGGAGCACCTGCACCTAAGGTTGCTGCAGCTGAGCAATGATCTTTCTAGCGCTTCTCTGGCCAAGCTTGCCTGCCAGAGGAGACGGGCACGGACCGGAGTTGCCGCAGTGACTTGAAAAAGAGGGAAGCTGTCACAGCGAGGACAATGACATAGCTAGACTTACTGCCACCCGGGGCAGCCCCTGAGTTTGCTACCCAGGTGCAGGTAACAACACCCTAAACACCCCATGCCCTCTTCAGGATCCCCTTCTCCTCCCCTCGGCCACTCTGTCAGGAGCCACAGGCTATCTCTGACTCTTTGCCGCCCCGTCCCCCCATCTCACGACCTGGTCGGCCACTCGTGCAGCATGCGTTTTAAACGCGGTGCGGCACCCCCTGCTGATAGCTGCTGTATTTTGCCACCATGGATGCTGCACAAGTGGCCGACTGGGTAGTGAGACGGGGGGATTTCCGTATTTGCAGCCAGCAGTGCGAGGGCCAGAAGCTGCCAGGCCAGGTGCAGGAGCGGCCCAACCCCTCAGGGCACAGCCTGGCCCACGGCAGCTCTGCCTGGTCCGGTGCAGCCTCTCCCGCCCGCAGGAAGGGCCTGAGTCTGTTTACACACGGAGCTTGCGCCAGACTCTCCCATCATACGTCACTTGACTTATTACAGAAGCGTCACCGGGAATCTGACATTGCATGTGTTCTAAAGCATCTCGAGCCACGTTAAAAGTTGTGTTATAGTTGCGCAGTGACATTCCACAGAAACATTTAAACACTTATTTCAGATTTAAAATGAAAAATTATGCCGTGGCTCCCAGGGCCGACTCCATGGCTCACAGACATGCTCCTGTCACACAGCTGCATGGTGCAGGAGCCGACTATACGGCCCTGCCATGACTCTGCTCCAGCCCTCATTCATTGAGGACTCGGATTCCGAACTCGGAGCGGTCAAAATGCGTTATTAATGCATTTTAATGCAGTGATGCGGACCACCACATTAAAATGAGTTAGTCTAACGCGTGATGCGTGGTACTTGGCAGGGCTGGGTAAAGGGGGGGGGGCAGGGTTTGGTGGCCGCTGGACAAATTGTTCAGGGGGTGGGGAGGTTGTGGCAGACGGACCACTTGTTCAAGGGGGGTTGCGGCTGATGGAAGACTTGTTCTCGGGCCGGGGAGATGGTGGTAGTCACGACTCCCGCCGCCCCCCCCTAACCCCCCCCACCCAGCTATGCCACTGAGCGAGGACGAAGCCTGGCTGGTGCACCTGCCATCCAGCTTGGGCTTCTCTACACAGCAGAAGAGAGGTAGTGATACCAAAATAGCTGCTGGGAGACAGAGAGGATGGGACAGGTGAGGAGAGCACCGCATGCACCCTAGCTGCTACCTACAATTTTCAAAGGAACAAGTGAGAAAAGCAGTTTTGTGGAAGGGGAGCCGATGCATGATGGAGCCCTCTGTGGGACTGGGACAAGACCAGCAACATATATGATCCAGCCCTTCCCTGGCAACACGAGTCCCGTGCACGACAGCACAAGGAAGTCCATAAGAAAGGCTTTTGTCAGAGCCAAATTATTGAGACAACTAAGAAAACACACAGACAAGTCTGTGAGCATCAACTCACTGGGACACCAACAAGTAAAACAAACGAGAAAGGCTCTGGGAACTAGCACCACACTGACAAAGGAGAACCGGAAGTAGAAGGTTGAGGTCACTGCCCAGGAGTCCCAGAACTCACCTGCTACCAACAATGCACCTACTTTTGCTGATGCATTTGAGAGGGAGAAGGAGAGCCCTACAGTACGCACCCCTACTGCCCAAATCCATAGAGACGGCAGCCGGGTGCCAAGAGAACCACAAGAGGTGAGCCCTCCTGACTCAAGATATCAGACACAAATAGGAACCAAATAAAGACAATTACAGGAGGCGTATAAGGCGGTGATCCGCTGTGAATGCATCACCAAAAGTAATTGTATATTGAAATCTATTCAAGGTTCACTGGCCAAATTAGAGAGGAAGATCAAAGCATTGAAGGGAAAATATGACCGTGAGGGTGGGGCTGTCATATTAGAACCTATGCAAATTAGTGTCTGGGAATTTTGAGAATTGGCTGACTTTTGTAGTAAATATAGAAAAGCCCGAATATATGGCACGGGAGAATGCCCTGGGCACACAAACTGAAATGGGCAGGGAGTAATGTGCCAGAATAATGACGGATAAAGGTCGTGTCTACATGGCTGTACAAATATAGTAGCGACCTTTACAGAATTCTGCAAGCACCTGTACAGCTTATGATCTTCAAAGACCTAGTGATATTCAGGCATTTTAAAATAGTGCAAAATTGGCATGGCTGGAGCTAGTTCATCATACTTCACTGTGCCAGCCTGAATCATGGCTGAAAAAACATGTGAGTTTAAGCCCGTTTAAAGAATGGCAGTGCTCGTGGAAGCGACGGCCTCCCGGCTGAATTTGATCAAATATTTGCAGAGGAACTAATCCCGACACTGCTATAGATCTATGAGGGGCATTTCACAGAGGCAGCCTCCCTACAACAGTATCAGAGGCGATTGTGATCACACTCTTGTAGCCTGAGAAACCCTCTGACAGATGTAGTTCTTACCGTCCCTTATCCCTCAAAAATGTATACAGTAAATCCTCACGAAAATCCTAGTGAATAGGCTCTTGCCTCTAATGTCTGCCCTGTTGAACCAGACTAGTCTGGCTTTATCCCTGGCCGCTCCACAGCAGATAACTTACATACGACATTTGACATCATGCATCAACTAGATCCAGGCTGGAAGTGGTGGCGACGTTCTTACATGCAGAAAAAGGGTTTGATTCCATTGAGTGGAACTTTTTGTTTGTAGTGCTAGAAAGGTTTGGCGAAGGGAAGGCCTTTCTGCAATAGATCAAACTAATCTTTGGTGCCCCCATGGCCAGGGTGGAAGTTAACCACTTATCGACAGACCCATTTATAATCCGTAGGGGAACGAGACAGGGATGCCCCTATCTCCGCTCTAATTTGCTCTTGTGATGGAACCTTTGACATGTCTGCTAAGAGCGCGCCACCATGGAAGGAGAATCAGTTTCAGGAACGCAACCTGCTCTTGTCGATGTATGCCGTTGACACCATGCTCCTGGTCAAAAATCCGGTCCATAACTTGCATCTCATTATATAGGATGTGGTTGTATACGATTAATGGTCAGGGTTAACAATAAACAGATGCCACTGCAGTGCCAGAACTTAAGTTTCCTATGTGCTGGAGGACTGACCCAGTGAGGTATTTGGGTATAATGTACCATAGAAATATAGATATTATCATAGCGGCTAATTACGGTACATATATATCAACCATTGTTGACCTAGTGCAGAGGTGAATCAAACTCCCCCTCACGGTAACAGGCAGGATTGCACTAATGAAAATGGTGATCCTGCCAAAAGGTCTGTATCTTTCCCACTTGGAAGAGTGTTCTTCACCCAGCACAGGTTGCTAATGATCACCCTGACCTGGGCTGGAAAACTACCGCTTATCAGCTGGTCCAAATTACAAAAAACATACGATCAGGCTGGGTTTGGTACCTCAAATTTCAAGATCTATTACCTGGTGGCAGAGGCACAATTTGCCCATCATTGGATTCAGAATAGTAGAAAGACCTCACATTATGACCTGGAGTGCGATCTGGCAGAGCCGATCTCCATTCAGGCTGCATGTACAGGAAGCAGAAGCCGGCCAGCCCAGACCGCGAAGTTCACAGGGTGAGATGCTTGGGGTGGGCATGGGAGTATTTAGCCATCTTACTGGATAGCCCGCTTATGTATTCGCCCCAGGTTGAAATTGCACACTACCTCTATGCACACGTAGACCGCAAGGTGGTAGTGATTCCATTGCTGCATCGTTGGAATCTTTGGTGAATGGGTGACCTCTTCCTGAATCAGACATTTATCTAAAATGATTTTTTGGGCGTATAACACTCCCCTGACTTGGCACGTTTTGATACTAAACAGCTACAAAAGTCCTCTCATTTCTGGAGGCTCCGGCAGAATGGGAATTGCTGACTTTATTACTATTGAATGCCATCCCCAAGAAACTGATCACCTGCATCTATACTGTAGCGCTAGAGGCTTGCTAGGGCCGGAAACACAGGCTAAATCTTTTAGGTCTTCTGATCTAGGTATTGTAATACCAGAGAAACAATGGCCCAACTGCTGCACATAGGCCAAGGATGTATCTCCCAATGGGACATACAGATTAATACTCTACAGGTACCTGCACAGGGTCTACAGTACCCGTATTGGTATAGGTAAACATGGCATATCGAATGATCCCAGCTGTTGCAGATGTTGGCTGCACATGCTGACATCTCTCATTGGGTTGCCCTACAAGGCCGAGTTCTGTACACTGGTCATCTAATTATTGAGATAATGATTAATCAGTCTTTGCCTATTTCTCAAATGGTTGTTATGCTGAGATATGTGTTAGACCCATTCCTCCTTTTTTCTAGGTATGCTCACTATATTGTTCTTTGTGTCAATATTAGACTGGTGCTTCATCATGGACAAGCACACCTTAGACAAGAAAAGTGAAAGGATTATCTTCTTTGGAACTATCTGACTCAGATCTAGGCGTTCCCCTAATCTACTTGTAAGACCTGACAGCCTCCTGAAGGTGACCCTAATGGACCTTCTCTCTCTTCCTATGATAGAGGAAGAAGGGTTGTAAACATCATCAGGACTTTTCTTCCTCAACTTCATCTCTTCCTCTGACCAGGAGAAACATGTTCAGACAATTCTACAGTAAGATTCGCCTGCAGGAAAGATCTGGATTTGGATGAGATTCATGGATATCTCCAAGAATATCTGGGGGTTCCTGAGCCAAAATCTACTCCAACAGCGAGTGGGGGGTGACGAATGAGGTCACACTGACTTTGTCTGTTGGGAACAATTTGGCCTTTTTCCAAAATAAGCCAAATTGGACTTTGAAAATACGTTTTTGTTTTATTTCTCTCTTCTGCTCTCACTGAGCACTATGGCTTTCAATGTACTCAGTTGGTCTAACAGTATATTGACTATTTAGAGGACTTATAGAGCTTTTTAACTTTTGCATCATTTATAACAAATACCATGCTTTTAGATCTTTTTATACTCGTATTTTAGCAATGTTTTTATGCTTTTTTAAACAGGCATATTTTAGCATTAGTTAATATTGTCGTCCAGTCGGATGAGGAGGGGGTGTTAGCCCCAATGTACCCCAATATAGGCCTAGGTAGCTGTACAACCTTTTACCTACATTCGTCCTACCTTGCCCTACATAACGGTTCTGGCGTTGACCTTTTACCTAGTTATGTGCCGAATAAATGTTGTGTGGTTTTCTTCGAAAACTAGCCTCACTTATTATGCATGAGTATTCTTAGTATCATATCTTAATCCCCTGCCTAGGACATGCACAGCAGGATTACCATCTTCTGTATAATACCTCTGTACAAAAGTCACCGCTTTCGTCATCCTTGAATGACAGACCCACAGTACCATTACACATCTAGGTAGAACCCCTGAGGGTACCTTTCGGGTATAAAAGAATCACATCTTCACTGTGCAACCAGAGGAGAAGCTTTCATGCTGACACTAGACACTGAGGTCCAGGCCTGCAGAAGCTCCAGCATGCAGTGGTCTGACATCCCTTGCGGGGTGTCCAACTTGAGACCAAGACGGGGTCCTTCATTCTCTCCCATCAGGTAATGGGGTTGGCTCATTCCTAGGTGGATTCTTGGCTTTACACCCACATACATGCTAGGTACACTTAGGTAGGGTTTGCCTCTTAGGAGTACGCTCGATTACTGCCATGTATTGATATGCCTGCATATATTTACTGTTTTAGCACCATGGTAGAATTCTACCTTTTATTTACTCTGTCGGTGCTTGTAATCTTATATTTCTGTTTCTCTCTAATGATTGTCGCAGCAAACATGTTTTATACTAGAATGACACTGGTTCAATAAATGCTTATTGAAAAAGTGCCCATCGTTTATTCTGTGTATCTCTCTGAGACTAAGTGAGCACGTTTGACTGAGCGAAAAGTGCTGTACTGTTTCCACGATCCCTGAAGGATCAAAGGTTGTCATGTTCGATAGTTGCCAGAAACTATTCACTCCTTGGTAAGGTTAGGGGGCTTATGGTGGCACTGTGAGCTAGCTGGTCTACAGGTGAACATATCCTTTGGGGGTGTCTGGAATCAGTCTGGACACCAATCCCTTAGTTTATGTTGTCTAAACGTGCAGATCCTATACAGATTTGTAGGAACTACACTTCAATGTCAGGAGAAACATACACAAATAAGTTGTCTAAAAAAGTTTTAAAAGAGAGACTTAAACAAACAATTACGATAATAATCAAATGCTTTACATTCACAAACAATTCCCAAGTCGACCAGTCCATATATAATAGAAAAGAGAGGGACTTGGCTTAAAAAAACATAAATATATAGTAACCACAATAAAACAGAAACACAATAAACAATCACAGGATATCCAGTGGACGTAAAACCGCACAACATATTAACAGTAATACAGACCATAACAAACAGCGATTATACAGTAAAACCTTAATTGTGAATTACTTTTATTGTCAAACGCAAAGATATTGGACAAAGTCTACAATATTTGCTGTTCATGTGTGAGCCTGAGGAAGTGAACGAGAGCGAGAAGAAAAACTGAAAAGAAAACAAGATGAAAAAGTGTGTTGTGACACGAATGCGGGAGGCAGAGGATAAAGTAAGAATAGCAAAAAACTTCACACAAGTAGAAAAGGACACAAGGTATGTCCCAAATGTTCCAAGCAGAGAAACCAAATCCAATTGTGTGTACTAAATGTACTCTCTTAATTAGGCAAGGCCATACATCATAAATAAAAGCCACAAGCCCTTACCGGTATTATTATAGTAGCAGTAATGCCATTGATAATTGACAACGTTCTACCGGAGTCCTACATCGTTCGTTCCACACAGGTAGAAAACAACAGACAAAGTCAGTGTGACCTCATTCGACCATCGGTAATTACCACACAGTATGAACATAGTGAGTGTAAAATAAAAACCCAAAGTCAAAACCATGATGATGGCCCTTGTGCATTAGGAGTGTCCCATACGCTCCGTACCAGTGAAACACCCAGTAAAAATAATAATAAAAAATATACACAATTTGTGGCCTTACACAAAACAAACCCTTTATATTGAAACAAAGAAAGTCATCAAAGTTCTCCAATAGAATTGCACTCACACCAAAAGTGAAACCCCACATATAGTAATCCCAAAAGGAGTTCTTTTCATAAAGCCCTTTACCAAAATGAAAATACAATAAAAGATCAAAGTACCTAACTAAGGGGCTCATTAGGATGGCGGACGGAGGCACAACCGCGGTGCTGGCGGAAAATGACCTTTTCCGCACTCCAGCAGCGGTCTTCGTGCCCGCCATATTACAATGGGCAAACATAGCCTATTTTCCGTCCGCCGCGGAGCGACGATAACCGCCAGAAATTTGCGCCCGCCACAGCGGCGGAGGGAGCCAATAGAGACCCACCGCCGTGCGGAATGACGTCCCGTCCGCCGTACAAATCGCGATGCCCCAAACAGCCCATCACACCGCAGTGGAGAAACCACCCACCCGGAGACGGCGGAAGCACGACAGCGGAGCGCGAAACCAGACTCCCGGTCCCCTCCACCCGGTCCCGACCGCAATGGATCCAGCTCTTCAAGCCATTCCGGTGCTGTACCTCATCCACTACCAGCAAATAATGGACCGTCACGGACAACGCAGCAGGTACGCAATTACCCAACTCCGCACACAACCACAACACACAACTCCTGGGCTGATATACGGTTCCTGTCCACATCAGACACTCTGGTGGGGACAGGAACATATCCCCCAGTCTACCCACACATGTCCTACCTGTCAGAAAATCACCCCTCCGCATCCGGGTCACCCATCAACAGCAAAATCACGGCAATCTTCCGGTCACGTCACCGCAGCAGTGAAGACGCGGGAAAACCTGCGCACAATGTAGTAGGCCAGGGCCGGCGCCAGGCATGGGCAGTCCACAAAGATTCACAGGGCTCCACCACCAGCCTGCACACACAACGCCTGCCACACCCATTTGTGAACATGCTGTGTGCTCCTCCTGTGCCCCCCTGCACAATTCATCTGCCAGGTATACACAGACCCAGCACCTCACACACCAAAGGACAAGGGAGCCTGTCTTGGAAGGTGGGTGTGAAGAGGAACACCCTGCACAGAAGCTCAGGGGCTGGATAACCCTTCTCCTCACACCTACCTTCCACTTATGTGAAGCAAACTGAGTATAATCACAAAATGAAGACTCACACTGCATATGAACAATCAATGAACTGTTCACACTGCCTGTCAAGTCACCCCCAAATACCCCACACTGACACTCTGCCACATACTCATACCATAGGTCAGCAGCAAAGGAGGATAATGAATGGGCCAGCCAAAAGTGAAGTGGACAGTGCTGGAAAACCATGGAGCAAGCCACATAGCATGTGTACATCACTTGCAAGAGAAGGAACATATCACACCACCCTTAGGCTATCAAATCAGACATGGATGGCACAGTTAGTGAAATTAAACCAAAGTGACCTCTGTGCAACAACTCAGGGAGACAGCAAGGCAAGCCATGCATAGGCACAGGGATGATAGGAAGTGTCTGAAGTCAAACAGTGACCAGCCACACATCTGTGTCAACTTACTTGACATGTGTATGTCATCAGCACAACACACATGGCTCAATGTCACACTCCCTGACTTTCAAGCACAAGTAGGACCTTCACACATGCCCCTCCTCCATCCCCCACCCACCTCACACCTGCAACACTCAACACCAGTGTTAAACACACAGAATGGTGCAAATGATGTCCTGTGAGTTCACTGACAACCAATCACACTTCCTGGGGTGCATCCACAAACATCACACTCACACTCAGGGATGCCTGAACCAATGCTGAGACAAAAACAATAGCCAAACACAAAGCTCACAAACAACATACACAGAAGTCCAACAAGCCCACACATGGCCAGCCAAACAGTGGAAAGGCAATCGGACCCCAGACAGAACAGGAGTACACAACATTGTCACTCAGGGCCAATGCACAGACACCATGCCCCAACACAAACAAGAATTGCATCATCAAAAATAAATCATGAACACTAACTGGGATCAATGGGACAATCAGCTAACACAGACAGAGACACCACACCACCCATCAAGTGAACATGGTGTCATAGTGTACCACAAGCATGCACATGCACAATCCTGACAAGTGACAGGTCAAAAATAGGAGGACAAACCACCAATGTGCACTCAAAACAAGCCCAGTAACAAGAATCAACCTTGCTGCATGTGACAGACACACAAGTAATGCACTCTACACCTGCAACACACATCTGAATGTATCACACAGCAACTACTCACACACAACGTCATGCAAATAGAACATCACACACACATAGCAGCTGTCAGTAGAAAGAGCCAACACAGGCCAAACACTGCATACATCCACAACAAAAACACAACAGATGCACATACCAATCCATCACATTGCAAACTCAGCTGGACATCAGGGGGATGCACAACAAGCAAGTACAAGGCTACACACACTGACAGCACTGCATGCACACCAAGCAGTGTGTGCACGCCAACCAAACCAGTAGCACACACATCTGAGTGCCACACCATAAACTCCCACAACACAAATCATCACAGTACACAGAGAACATCACACATAGGAAGGGTAGCAGTACCTCAGCAAACACACATACAGCTTAGCCATCACCCACAGATGCACAACTCAGGGACATCCCGGTGCAAACAACATGACCAGAGGACTGTGCTGCACAAACATTTGCACTGCACATGAACAACCATGACTGCAAACCAGTACAAGAAAATAACAAATAACTAATTGGGCAACTGTCCTAAGTAGCACATTGATCCAGTGCACTGATCAGCACCACAAAGCATAGTGTAACAAATGAAGTGGTGGGGAGGCTCACACACTGGCAAGCCAAGGGGTGGAAGACATGAGATTGAAGTGGTGTGTACGTCAGTAGTGGTCAGGTGAGGAGTGTACTGTACACAAACACATAGAGGAGTCACTCACAATGTGTAGGCATCAGAAGCACAGATAGGGGATGGTATGACTCCACATACCACATACCATACTGGAGCTAAAAATGGGTCAAGTGACAGCAATGCAAACTCACAAATAATGTCAGTGTGGCTAAGCAGGTCTGCACAGTGAGCACAAACTGTAGCAAGACACATGGCTGATCAACAAAAACAATACAGACTTGGCTGTCACACACTCTGCATACTCACAACTGGCAGCAACTGGCAGCAACAACAAGTAGGAGTCCCCCAGGAGTGCAAGGACACACCAACACACTGCACAGTGCTCAACCTACAACTCCTACATGTGCCCACAATCAGAAGCACATGGCTGACAATTTAAACAAATAGGCACTCATTTCCTGGATCATACATGTGTGCAGTTGGCATTGCAGGGGCACACACACATCAACACTACTGACAAAGTCACCCCTTCACACTTTATGACCACTCAAGTGCACACATACATATGTACCTATGTGACTAGGAAGACAGGCCATCACAAGATGACCACACATCAACACTGCTGTTCACACATCAAGAAAGATCACACAGATCTGATGGACCCTGGCCACCACGCCAGTAATCCTGTGGATAGAATTCAACTCTGTTCTGGTCTTGCATCTTAACATGACATGTGTACAATTTAGCAAACCTGACCATAGAATGATTAGGATAAGAGTAGATCATCACAAACACCCATCATTGCACCCTCAAGCCTCAGAGTCAAGAAGAACCAAAGTGCCTGTCACCTCTGGCAAACTCTGAATAAGTAAAACAAGCAATTGGCAATGTTAAAGTGGCATACGGAGCATGTGTCACATGAAACCATACCCATACATGAAACATGTTATTTAGCAAGGACATTGACAAAGCTGACAACAGGAGTAACTGTCTTTATTACATGATACACAGATAGGCCTCAAAAGTAGACAAGAGCAAGGCCAGTGGCCAGTCCATAGTTCAAAGGAGGTACATGTGTGCATGAAAACCTGCACAGGGAATGGGCATCCAAAATCACAAACAGCAAGGCCAGTGGCCAGTCCATAGTTCAAAGGAGGGACATGTGTGCATGAGAACCTGCACAGGGAATGGGCATCCAAAGATACAAACAGCAAGGCCAGTGGCCAGTCCATAGTTCAAAGGAGGGACATGTGTGCATGAGAACCTGCACAGGGAATGGGCATCCAAAGTTACAAACAGCAAGGCCAGTGGCCAGTCCATAGTTCAGAGGAGGTACATGTGTGCATGAGAACCTGCACAGGGAATGGGCATCCAAAATCACAAACAGCAAGGCCAGTGGCCAGTCCATAGCTCAAAGGAGGGACATGTGTGCATGAGAACCTGCACAGGGAATGGGCATCCAAAGTTACAAACAGCAAGGCCAGTGGCCAGTCCATAGTGCAAAGGAGGTACATGTGTGCATGAGAACCTGCACAGGGAATGGGTGACACCGTACACTGCCATGGTAAGCAACACAGCTAGGGGGATAACAATGGGCAGTCCAGGCACCGCTGTGGGAGAGACAGGTTTGGGAGGGGGACTTTGCCTCAGACTTGGCTGTCAGTCGAACTGGGAGGTGGCTGATTGTCAGGGCCAGTTGGTGGACTGGACCTGGGAGAGAGAGGACCAGCTGAGGTAGAGGCATCAGTGGCTTTGGGAGCCGGAGGGCTGCTTGGATCGGGTGGCATGGTGGCACGTGGAGGCGGAGACATGCTGCCGTGAGACACAGTGTGTGAGGGTGAATGTGGAGGGCTGCCTCTTCACTTCTTGGGTATTCGATAGCCCAGAACCGTCTTGGTCAGAGTGGGAAGTGGGGCGGGCACAACAGGCACACTCTCCACCAAAGGTGCATCAGGTGCAGGTGGTGGCCCTAACTCTGGGGATCTGCTGGATCTGGCGGTACGCTTGGCCTGGCCTTGCCTTTTCCCCTCCATCCCCTGTTGACCAGGTCAAGCCCCCACAGTGCCCTCCTGTCCCAGCTTCACAGGGGTGTGGGTGGGAGTTGAGGTTGTGGGTGAATCTGCCTTAGAGTGCTTTTTCTGCGGAGTCTTTGCAGGCACCAGCTTCACAGCAGGCACAGCAACTGTTTGTCTGTCTTTGGGATCCGCTTTTGGGACGGGAGTGTCCTTGTTTGGAGCTGATTTTGAGGCATGTGAGCCTGAGGCCTGCTTCTTGGCTTGATGCCCCTGAGTGTCACCTGAAGGGCTTTTGCCTTTGCGCTCCTGTGTGACTTTTGTTTGTTTGGGGGATGGTGTCTGCGCTCTGGGCCGCTTGGGGTGCTGCTGTTGTGTGCTGCGTGTGGAGTACCTGGAGCCTGGGGGCTGTGGTGTGTGGTCACTCTCGTCTGATGTTGCCACTGGCAGGGGGGTTGCCAAAGGGACTGGAGCTGGATTCTGAGCCTGTGACAGCTGAATGGCTGCCGTCACTGTGGAGGACAAAGACTGGACAGTTCTGTGTAGCCCACCCACGTCAGAATGAATCCCCTCCATGAAGGCAACTACCTGTGCCAACTTCTTGTCATGGTCCTGGAAGGCATTCAGGAGAGTTGTCTGACCCACACACAGCTGGCGCAAAAGGTCCACAGCCTCAACACTGAGGGCAGCAGGGGAGACAGGGGCAGGGGCAGTGGTGCTTGGGGGGAAGGATACTCTTCCCTTCTTACTGCTGCAGGCAGGTGCAGCACTAGTGGAAGTAGCCAGGAGGGTGGGCACTGGACGATGTGTGGTGGAATAGGAGGCAGATTTCCCACTCCCTGTGCCCGCCAATATCGAGGTGTCACCGCTGGTGTCAGATGAAGTTGAGGTTGGTGTTTCTGGGCGTGATTCTTCAAGGGCACACCTGTCCCCCTCCGAGGCGCTGGTCACATCAGTGTCAGTGAGATCATGTGGAGCAGTCGTGCAAGATGTCTCACCACTGGTGTCCGTCCCCTGTCCTTCTGTGCCCTCGGTAGATGCTGCAAGAGACGTAGGTTCAGTTTAGTGCCATACTCACAAACATCATATGCAAACAAAGCACAAAACAAGATGATGATACCCCCATGTTGCACACACCCCTGTGCAGTCTGCATGTGCAACCTCAATGCAAAAATGAAAAGATGCATCGTAACATGCATACTTGGCATTAATGACCCATGTGATGTTCACTCAGCCAAATAGCTTGCCCGTGCCCCCATGTAACCTGACAGACAGATTCCTGTAAGCATACCTAAGTGCCTGTAGGTGAAAAAGATGTACATCTCAACATGTTGCCACAGGCACATATGGAGTCACTTTAAGGAGACAACACAGATACAGACTCCAAAATGTCATTTTGCAATGGCCATAAGCTCCTGCTATCCACCATGTCGTGCTTTGAAGCACAACTAAGGTTGCACAGTGGTGTCAGATGTGTAGTTCAGACAATTTCGAGGTCAGGCACTGCACACATCGACGACAGCACACTAAGATGAGGCACACTGCCGTTCACTGCCCAGTGATGTCCATGACTCCCCTAATGCAGCAGATGCCATAAGGCCACATCTCAGCATGCAATGTCAAGGGCCATTACATTATACACATGAGAAAGTACTTGTAGCAAAAATGCATGACAGATGCACTCAACACAGAGGCCACTTACAAGCCATTGCATCACACTAGAAACATCACAGAGCTCCGCACTGGCTCAGGGTTGGGATACATGCAGTCACTCACAGCCAAAGTCACCCTTCGCAGAATACTCACCCCCAACTTGCTGCTGATGGGCCCTCAAACGTCCATCCAGCTCTGGCTGTGTCACTGCCAAGATGCGGGCCATTAGTGGTGTCATGCTCCTGCGCGCCAACCTGCCAGTCCGAGGGAGCAGCCTCAGCGTCATCTCTGCCACGTTTTTGCTCAGCCGGCAGATGTCATCCCACCTCTTGTGATAGTGTGTGTGCCGTCGGTTGGAGACGCCCAGAGCCCGCACCTTGCGTGCAAAGGCCCTCCATAAGGCCTTACGCTGGTGGACCTTAAGCTGCAGGCATGGGAGACAAGAGGAGGAAATATCAGTAACACTGGGTTATGTCCCACTGTGTCTCAGTACAAGAGCATGCACAAACGTAGCATAGCTATTCAGATATGTTCAGCAGAGGCCATACAGCCTGACACGTAGTACATTAGCATAAGACAATCGTACCTAAATGCATGCAGGTAGGAGGATGGACACAGTACCTGGCCATCTCATGCACATGCATTATGCCAGCACAGAAAGCAATGTGAAGAAGGCCCTCATCTGCAATGCAGTTTGTGAGTGAGCAAGACATACATTACATTGTAAATTATGTTTCGGGGCAGACTCACTGTGTCCAACAATGCACACCCCTCAATGTCCTTGGCCTGTGAATGGCTCGCAGTGTCATGGAGGTCACATTTAGGGACATGATCTTACATTCCCACACCCTTCTCACGAGGTCTGTCTTGTGCAATCCACAGGTCTAAGATAGCTCATTGAGGAATAGGGTGGCAGACAACACATATGTCTCACTCTGTCCATTCAGTGATGGGTCCCTGTCAAATTGGGCAGTAACTGTGCAGGCCAGGGTGGCTCACACTGATGTTAAACGTGGGCCATCGGAACAGTCACATGCATGTACAATATTAGAGGGCAAACAGTGCCTACACATGCGAGTCAGTACACATAAGGAAAAGAATGGAAGGGGGATGTTCCTGAAGTACAACAATCTGCTGTGTCATATGGGAATTTCCACCAAGAGTGTCACCCTCAGTCATTTCACCCTTGTGCATACTGCTCACAGATCCATGGTGGCAATACAAAGTAAAACACACTTCCATCAGTACCCTCTGGACGAAAAGTCTTTGTAATGTCACAAATGAGCATGAGAAAACCTCATGGACTCAAACATCCATTAGCACAGGCAATGTCTGTTCTGACTTCCAATTTCCAAACTAGCAGTGTCACTGTATGGCTGCAAAAACACTGCATGTCCCTCCCATCCTGAAATGCAGCCCGGGAAATGTGTGAAATAGGCAAGAAACCCCATTTTCCTGAAGTCAGCATGCTAGGCAGTGTATCACACAAACCCACACTCTCAGGCACATACTGCAGCAGATCAACTTCATGTGTGCACTCCCGCACTCCCTACTTTCACTCTGAAACACTTACCATGACATCAGGAGCACCATATAGCCTCCCATACTATGAGAGCACCTCGTCCACCAGGACCTCCAGCTCCTCTGTGGTGAAGGGACGGGCCCTGATGTTCTCAGTCCTCGCCAACACTGGGCCCAGGAGACAGAAACAGCAGCAGTTGGTGGTGAAGAGTGTCAGTCAGCAGTGTCCTGGAAGCTGTGGAAATGTGTGGCTCTCTCCCACACATATATAGCACCCTGGGGTTGTTTCAGGGGTACTAAGCTGCTGCAATTGGTGTTCCAGGTCAGCTTTTTTCAAATGTGACCAATGACCGGCCCCGCGGTAGCGGAGCACGCCTACCGCGATTTTCAAACGTGCATTTGTCTACTGCGATTGCGGTTCCCATCGGCTGCAAGGGCATGGGCATTGGCGGTGACACACCGCAGGGGCCAGGCGGTTGCTACCGCGATCGTGCATCTTTCAATTGCATCCAATGACCGGCTCCGCGGTAGCGGAGCACGCCTACCGCGATTTTCAACAGTGCATTTGTGCCACTTCAAAGATGTCTGACACTGGCCTCAGCTGTGGGGAGCACAAGGCCCTGCGGGGAACTGGGCACCAACCAACAGCAGAACACCACTGACTGACATCCTGAGAGTCAACCTGCACCCACTGCAAGTGTGGCATGCTTCATGGTGGGACAACTGGGCTGGGGGAGAAGGAGGTCCGGATGTCAACCAAATACCACCAATGCTGGTCATGCACACACCTCAACATCCACATAGAAATGCATCAGGTTGGCAGGACAATGAGCCACACCAATATCAACCTCTGACTGTGACAACTTAGGACAATGCAATGTACAGGCCCGCATCCAGAGGTACAGTCACAACTGTCATGTGTTTGAACCAGTGATGCCTGCAGAAACATAACATACATTGTGTGTCTCTTCCAAAGACAGGTGATGATGGGGACACAGCAGCAGATGAGGAGGAGTCCCTGTCCCAGGCTCTGGGGGACCCTGATCTCTCTGGTGTGGAACAGCCTCTGCCCTCATCGGATGGCAAAGACCAACCTGGCACCTCCGGTGGGAGTCATCATGCAGCACCAGCAGGACCACCATCTGCACCGCCTGCACCCATTCCTCCAACATCTGCCAACACACAGACCACCCCCGCCGACACAGACAGACCAAGGACACTCAATGACAACAGCACAGGGACCACAGCCCACCGTGAAGCAACGGACAACAACCCCAGTACCAACCCCCAAGGGGACCGAGGGTCACCTGTGCGAGCCACGGCAGCTCCCGCACGTGTGGCCAGGGGTGGTGGGAGGGGTGGTAGGCAGAGGTCGCTGTTTGCAGAGGGGTCTGGACTGCATGATGACCCACAACTGGCACGCATTGCTGAGGCATACCAGAATAGCACCGGAGAGGTCAGCCAGGTAGTGGGGATCCTCAAGGACATTCAACAGCAGCAGGCTGCCCATCATGCCCGCTTGGACTCCCACATGTCCCGTGTGGAGACACACATGTCCCGTGTGGAGACACACATGTCTGGCATGGAGTCCAAGTGGGACACATTGGAAGAACTGACAGCGGTGCAGAGGGACATATTGACATGCCTCCGCCAGATTAGCACCAACATGTCCACACCTCCCTGTGTGCCCACAACATCTGGTGCCCCAACAACTGCAACTGCCACAGGGAGGGAGGATGACTCTGGTGGAGAGTCCTCTGCACCACAGCGGCCTGCACGTGAGGGTCCCCCCAGAAAGAAGAGGGGTCGTCCGAGGAGGTACATCCCCCAGGAACCCAACACCTGTTCTGGAAATTCTCCTTTGTGTGCAAACTGTTCACCCTGTCGAATGCAACACAACTCTCCCACATGAACATGGGGAGTTTAAGTGGGACTAATGTATCAGATGACTGTGGACTTTACTCAGGACATTTCTGCTACCAACACTTCCAACTCATCTGGGAACTTTGGATTACAATACCAATGTACAGCACCCACCATCCTGTGCACTATCCTCACACATGTATGTAATAAACTCACTAATACACCATACTTGCCTCTGTTGTGATTCCAACGTTGTTTTTGTCATGGAGATGATGATCTGCTAAATGACACCGTGCATGCTAACTGCCACAGCAAGTTCAACACCGTCATGTGAGTCATGGCGATGTGACACATATGAGGGAGACACACCACTAGGGCTACACAACACATAGACACCAGGGCCATTGGACTCATCGCCTACACTGATGTTGCCAGGAAATACAGTGGAATGCACAGACACCACACCTATTCAGAGTCTGTGTTAACTAGCCCACAGGTGCAGTAAGCAAATGTCAGTCAGATGTGTGACCACAGACAACGCACATCCCAAAGTGAAGCACAGGTTTATTACACATTTGTAACATGTTGTTTCCACTACAAATGCAAGGTAATCCCACGTGGCAGTGGCCACACAGTCAAAAAGTGTAGAATATATAAAGTCCAGGGGTGTGTGGCACATCACCTGTAGGGAAACGACTGCTGCCACCCTGAAAGCTGAATCATGGTGTCGGGGGATCCAAGTTGACCAAACAACTCTGTAAGCACCCTGTGAAGGACAGACATGACACACAGTCAAAAGCACGGAAGAACAGGACAGAACTGCAATACTCATGCCCAATACATGTCACCAGGGGCCTGATTCACAGAACTAACTTACGTCAAAAACGTAAAGTTAGTACTTTTTGGTATTCACAGAATACACTTACTCATTTTGGTATTCACAGAATGAACTTACTCATTTCGGTATACACAGAAGTTAGTAGTCCTAACTTTAGGACTCCTAAACTGAGAAAAATCCTAACTTTAAGACTTTCGGTATTCACAGAAGGCATTTAGGAGTCCTAAAGTTAGGACTACTAACTTTACTACTCCTAAACTGAGAAAAATCCTAACTTTAAGACTTTCGGTATTCACAGAAGGCATTTAGGAGTCCTAAAGTTAGGACTACTAACTTCTGTGAATACCAAAATGAGTAAGTTCATTCTGTGAATACCAAAATGAGTAAGTGTATTCTGTGAATACCAAAAGTACTAACTTTACGTTTTTGACGTAAGTTAGTTCTGTGAATCAGGCCCATAATACCTACACAAAACCAAGTTAGCATGTCAACACTGTTGGGGAGTACAGACTACCTGTAAGGACACATCGCTGCACGCATCCAGTCAAGTAGCACATGGCCACACTCAAACAGCACCAGAGCACCACCCACACATATCATGCAAACTCACATCATTGACATGACAACTCTCTGGATACTCACATTCAGCTGAAGAAGTTGGTGATGAGCTGTGTGCGGACATCACCATCATCATCATCATCATCACTGGCATCGTGACCCAGGCCAGGATCCTCCACAGGTGGCGGATGTTGGTCATCATCATCCAGGATGAGAGGCAACTCCTTCCGCACTGCCAGGTTGTGTAGCATGCAGCAGACGATGACAATCTTGCACACCTTTGCTGGGGCACATGGGAGGGCCCCTCCTGTCTTGTCCAGGCAGCGGAAGCGGCTCTTCAGGAGACCAAATGTCCGCTTGATCACTCTCCTGGTCCGACCATGTGCCTCATTGTAGCGCATCTGGGCTGGTGTCACAGGGTTCCTGAGGGGTTTCAGCAACCACGGCATGTTGGGGTATCCGGAGTCACCTACAGACAGACAATTGCACATTAGCTGAGTTGGAAAAGAGGGCGGAATACAACATAGCAGAACACACACAATGGTACTAAGTCAGTACACACCGACAAGCCAGGCACGCTGGTTCTGCATCTGTGACATCATCCTCGGGATCCGACTACTCCTCATCACGTAGGCATTATGTGCCGAACCAGGGAAATGGGCACACACATGTGAGATGCTCATATCTGCAAGACATACCACCAGAGCATTGATCGAATGATAATGTTTCCTGTTCCTGTATGCCTGCTCATGTGCCTGTGGTGGTACCAAAGCCACATGTGTCCCATCAATGAAGCCAATGACATGTGGCATCCTCCCCAGGGCATAGAAGTCACTCTTGACGTCAGTGAGTTGTTGACGTTTAGGGAAATAGATGTACTGGTTCAGGCATTTCAACATTGCCTCTAAAACATCGCGAAGCACACGGCTGAACATAGTCTGTGACATCCCACCAGCAGATGCCACAGTGTGTTGAAAGGTACCGGTGGCAAAGAAGTGTAGGGCTGCCATCACCTTCACCTTGGGGGTCAGCGCTGTAGGGTACGGCCGGCCAGGTTCCAAATGTGGGGTCAAGTGCCCTGCCAAATCCTCAATCAGCTGCCTGGTGAAGCGGTACCGTCGGATGCAGTCAAGTTCCACCATCGTTGCAAGGTCAGGGAATGGTCTATGGACAGCTGGTGCCCTGCAGTGCATAGGTGAAGAAAGAAAGATTGTCAGTCACCCCACATATGTGGCATTGACCATACTCAATATCACATGATACATCATTACGAGACACAAGTACCTGATGTGTGTGCCATTTTGTATGGACAGATATGGCATCTACATGGCCAACATCTAACATCACAGTTCAACATGTGTTGACAAGAAGTTCCAGGTTGTGCAATGGGAAACCATTAGGCTGTGTCACAGTACCCATTTACTGCTACCACAGTGACATGTCTGGACAGATGCGCCACAGGCATCACAGCTCATTGACAGGTAGATTCCCAGGGACCCTGTATTGCCACATGGACACTGGCATGACATGGCGTATCATGTACACGTCAGCAAAACAACCATGACTCCCACAGGTAGTGGCCCCTGTTGCCTCTGCAGGACAGACATGGACGTCTGTGACACACACACGCACAACATCAAAGTCCATGCACAAACAATGTGGGTGTGGAGACTGTCTCCCATTGTGCACATGGAATTAGAGACATCGGAAACACAACATGCACACAGACTGTGGAGGGCCATCACTATTGTGGCAATGGGTCACCCTGTGACGTACATACCTTCCCACATGGGACTCTGGGGGTATGTGACATGACATACACATACACAACCTGGAAATGTGACCATGCCACATGCTCTGAAATGAACAGTTGCACATCACAGTGTTCATGTGCACAACACACAAAGGATCCTGTCCCCATGAACACGTGCACAGCCTGGGAGTGGCTGCCCCCACGTGCCACCCCAAAAACCACATGTTGACCCCCATACACAGAAAAGGTAATGCAGCCTTACATGCCTTAGGATACAGTGTGGACAGGCTGTGGTGTTGTAGGTGTGCCCCTGAGTCCCTGGCAAGTATATGTGGCTGGCATACGTTCACCAGTGACAAGCATGGTGACATATGCGAGTGACCTGTACAGGGATGGACCGATCGGTGCGCACGCATTGGCCATTGCATATGATGTGAGCGGGTACGCGTTGTACAGCAATGGACCGATCGGTGCGCAAGCATTGGCCATTGCATATGATGTGAGCGGGTACGCGTTGTTTCCCGGAATACGCGTTGTACAGCAATGGACCGATCGGTGCGCACGCATTGGCCATTGCATTTGATGTGAGCGGGTACGCGTTGTTTCCCGAAATACGCGTTGTACAGCAATGGAGCGATCGGTGCGCACGCATTGGCCATTGCATATGATGTGAGCGGGTATGCGTTGTACAGCAATGGACCAATCGGTGCGCACGCATTGGCCATTGCATATGATGTGAGCGGGTACGAGTTGTTTCCCGGAATACGCGCTGTACAGCAATGGACCGATCGGTGCGCACGCATTGGCCATTGCATTTGATGTGAGCGGGTACGCGTTGTTTCCCGAAATACGCGTTGTACAGCAATGGAGCGATCGGTGCGCACGCATTGGCCATTGCATATGATGTGAGCGGGTATGCGTTGTACAGCAATGGACCAATCGGTGCGCACGCATTGGCCATTGCATTTGATGTGAGCGGGTACGCGTTGTTTCCCGAAATACGCGTTGTACAGCAATGGACCGATCGGTGCGCACGCATTGGCCATTGCATATGATGTGAGCGGGTACGCGTTGTTTCCCGGAATACGCGCTGTACAGCAATGGACCGATCGGTGCGCACGCATTGGCCATTGCATTTGATGTGAGCGGGTACGCGTTGTTTCCCGAAATACGCGTTGTACAGCAATGGACCGATCGGTGCGCACGCATTGGCTAGGGCCTGGCATGGCAACGGACGCGTTTTCGAAGCTTCAACGAGTCTGATGCAGTGGATTCAGTTGGCCATCCACAACAATGTTGCAAATTCATGGGTGTCATGAAGTTGAACTTTTGAAGGGTGCTGTGGGCGTGTATTAGTGGTGCAATTCCATGGATTGGCCAGATTCAGAAGATGCAAACGACTTTGACCTATCACTTTGGACACATGGGACAGTATCTGCCTCTGCAGCACACATATAATGCTGGCTGTTCCCCTGAGAGCGCACTTGCCTGCACTACATGCTCCAGGACGACATCTGCCACCAACACTGCTGCTGTCTCTGCATCCTCTGGCTACTGCAATGGCACGTACTGTGGAGAGAGCCCCAGCCTTCAGCACTGAGGAAAACCAGGCCCTGCTGGACAGCCTCCTTCCACAGTACAGCAAGCTGTATGGGAAACCAGGGGAGCAGGTGAGTGTGCTGTCCACTGCCTTACTAAATGTGCATGTTGTCTGACTAGCAAGACTTACAGTGTGCACACCACTGGCTAGCATGCTCACTGAGTAGTTCTCACCCCCAAAGTGTGTAGTTACATGCACTGAACAGGTACAGTGCAGTAACAGTGCATTCCAACAAGGTTTATTTCCCAGGCAATGATACCATGTAGTAACTGCTGGCAAACTGTTCATAGCCATCGTTGCACTGCCTGTGTACATCATATGCCCCTGTGATTGAGACATGTATATCCAACTGTGTGATGCACGCATATGTTGCATGTGTAGTAATGGCCTTTTCACTTTGTCATTCTCACAGGTTGATGCCCACCAGAAGCAGGAAATCTGGCTGACCATCGCCCGGGCAGTAAGATCCGTGGGGGTCCACAAGCGCCAGATCCGCAACTGCCAGAAGAGGTGGCAGGACCTTCGGGGCTGGACCCGGAGGATCGCAAGGGTCCAGCTGAAGCTGTCACCTCCTCGCAGGAGGGGCGGACACCGGACCCTGACCCCCCACATGCTCAGGATCCTGGCGGTGGTCTTCCCTGACCTGGATGGGCAGCTGAAGGCCAGACAGCAGCAAGGAGGGGGTGAGTCCATGACTGCACTGTGAACTTTGTCTGACATGCTATGTGCCCTCCTCTGGCCTGGTTAAACTTCCACAGTACATCAGTCTTGTGGTCCAGGACCCATGTCCCTCAATTGTGACATGCCCACTCCTCATCTGATACCCAGGTGTGGCCCTTACAGTCAGGAAATTGTGTCACTTGGGTACTGTGTCCTTGCATTTTGCTTCGCTCAAGGTGGGGGACAGCATTTGTTCCCATGACTTTGTGGTGGGCTTCATGGGTGGGTCAATTGCTTACACAATGCCTAAGTTCTGACATGTAATCTGCGTGTAACTTTGATATGTGGTCCACTTGCTGATCTGAATCACCACATGTGCCTGGGGTATTTGGCACACCCCCATGCTGCGGGTGGGAACAATGTTTGGGCCTCAGGAGTATGTATATCAAGTGTGTCACACATGCTTAGCCACCTGCCTACAGTCCAGGGCTCATCCCTCTTTCAGGTGGAGCAGGACAGTCATGCCTACTCCAGGGCATACAATACACTCTGTACTCCCACTCCCGTGTATCAGCTGACATGTTGTGCTCAGTGAAATGTTCCCTCAGGTGTCTGCCTCTGTGTCATTGTGCTGTGGCTTCGTTGTCAGGACTACTGGGGTGTTTATCGGTTAGGGCTCAGCATGCCATCTGAGATGTGACCATGAGAGACGATACTTCTGTGACTTATAGGTGTTTGATCACTTGACTGTGCAGACAGGTGTATGCGACTGTGAATTTCAGGCAGCTGTTTTTCATTCACAGCAGACTGTGAGGTGCTCAGGTTCAGAGAGTTGTGTTTCATGTCTCCCATATGTCCAATTGGTATGACGTGGACAAATAAGAGTTCAGATGATGTGGTTTGTGGGGGATGGACATGTGCACTTGTCAGCTACAGAACTTGCATTCCCCATGACCTAGGATTGTGACACAGTGCAGACTGTTGTTGGCTGGCTGCCATGCCCATGTGACTGGAGACAGTGATGTATGACTTTGCAGGCATGCCTGTGCCATGGCATTAAACTCCCTAAGAGTGATCCTGCAGGGGAGTGACATGTGCAACATGCACCCCATTGTGGCATTGACTATCCGGACATGGGTGCATCATGGTGTCTGGTGCTGGTATGCATCACATGCATTTCTAATTAGACTCAGGCCATCCCTTTATCCGGACACCTGTACTGACTCAGTGGCAAGAGATGTGATGTGTGCATGTTCACATACTTCACCGTGTTCTCTGCAATGTCCAACAACTGTGTAGGTGGTGCATGTGTCCACACTGGGGTATTACCATCCGACAGGCACCAGACAGATGGGTGCAAAGGCAGGAGGGGTGTGAGTGCCATGGTTGACCATCAGACTGACAATTGGCTTCTCCTAATCTGTGTGAGCACTTTTGCAATGTTCAACTAAGGATGCCAGGGCTTGCTCTGTAATGTGCTGTACTTACTGTGGTGTGTGCGGTCAGTGCAGGTGACTGATGTTTGTCTGTTTCCCTAATTGTTTGCAGATACATCCACGGCCACAGAAGGGGACAGCTCCACGGACCAGGATGAGCTGCAGAGCCAGACTGGGTCAGCAGCCGATGAGTGGTCGGAGGGACCCAGTGGCACGGAGGGCGAGGGGAGCCACACCGAGGAGTCCTCAGCACCATCCACCTCAGCTGAGGACCACAGCAGCTTGGAGGATGACTCCCTTGTGGAGGCGGGTGTCAGCAGCCACCACACCCCAGCTAGTATGGCTGGCCCCGCCACCACCACCACCACCACCACCACCGCCCTCCCATTGGCTCCCATTCCAGAGGTCCGTGGAGGCTCCCGTGTTCGGGAGCATGTCTCCTTCGTGCCAGGCACCGCACCCCCTGCCCCTGTGTCCCCTGCTGCCCTGAGTGAGGAGTCTGTGTACCTACTTCGCCAGCTCCATGTAGGGCAGACAGCAATGCTGAGTGTCCTCCATGCACACACCACTCTGTTGACACAGCTGGTGTCGTTCATGGAGGGCATCTCAACGGGCATGTCTGCCCTACAGAGGAGCAATAAGTCCATGGCCTCCTCCCTGATGGCAGCAGTGTACCTCCTCCAACAGTCCCTCACCCCTCCTACCTCTGCCCCATCCACACTTCCTGGCACCCTACCTGTCCCAAGCACATGCACACCTGCACAATCACCCAAACACACAGACACAAGCAGCACAGAAACACCCAAAACAAAGGCAAAACGTGCACACAAGCATCCTCAGGGGACTGATACCACACCCACAGGGGATGGGGAACAGACACACACACAGGCATCCACATTCACTCCACAGTCCTCCAAATCCTCTCCCTCCAAGACCCCTTCCCTTGCCTCACCTGCAACCCCACCTACAAAGCAGCTCTTCCTCTGTGACCTCGGCCTCTTCCCCTCCGATCCCGCATACAGGGGGAAGAGGAAGTCCACCCACACAGCGGGGAGTGCCCCTCGCCCCCGGACACCCTCCCCCAGGCGCAGACAAACTGAGGCCCCCACCCGCAAGTCCCCCCGGGCCCGGAAGAGCAAGACCCCGCCACAGCCCTGCAGGTCAACCACACAGTCTCCTTCCTCCATCCCTCAGGCACCCACAACACAGGTTCCCCCACCACACCCTGCCCCAGGTTCCCCCACCCACAGATACACCATCCCCAAAATGATCCGGCCTTCTCCACCTACCACTTGCTCTTCCAGCCCCACACCCCCCGCTGCACATGTTTGTGCCACTGGTGTGGAGACCGTGTCCTCCCCTCTGTCCTGCCCACCTTACCTGAACCCCATTCTACTCCCCTGGAGATGGGCACTGCAGTGGAGTCCACTACCACCCCGTCTGACTTGGGCACTGCAGTGGGGAACCTGTCTACTCCATCTGGCCAGCCCACTGGAGTTGTGCCGGCACCCACACCATCTGACTCATGCCCCCCAGTTGTGCCGGCACACACCATGTCAGACACCTCCACTGCAGTTGTCAGTGACTCTCCAGCACCAGCCACCCCTTCCCTGCCTCCTTCTGGTGAGCCCTGATCCTGTCCCTGCGGTGCCTGGCCTGCCCCCCGTATTCCCCTCCGAGGGGAATGTCCCTGGGCCGTAGCAGTGCAGGCAAGCAAAGGGTGACATCTGCCACTGTCACCCTGTTTGGACTTTAGTGATGGACTGGCCATTGGCCTTTGTGTTTTGTCAGGACTTTCTATTTTCGACTCACATATGCTGAATAAAGCTACTTTCAGTTCTCTAGTGTCAGAGTCAGAGTCAATAAACTTTATTCGGTTTTAGCTTCAAAACCATAAAAGTTGCACAAAGACATTGAAATATAAGAAACAAAAAAAAAGAAAAAAATCAAATCTCCTTAAACTGGTAGACAGTCAAATTAGAATCATACTCCCCAAGTGCAAATCGAAATATAAAATACAATGTGCAATAAATACATATGTACAGTCCACAAGAATATTAAAACTGCAACCCCCAGGAGCATATGTATAAATTATGCACGTTGTTTGAGTGCATACATAGGTATATAACATTCTGACAGTAAAAATACATTATTAAAATAACAAGTTAAACATCCATGAAGGATCGCGATTTAACACAAGCTTTTAGATAGCCAAGTGTAAAAGACAATGACTCCGTAGGCAGCATCTGTAGATGCAAAAGTGCAGGACGAACCTGTCTAAAATTCAGTCGTTTTAAATAAGGGACCAAAAAAATCCTACGAGGGACTTCATAAAATCCACAAGCAAACATAAAGTGCAACAAATCCTGCGGAGACTCACCGTCGCAGCCGTAGGATGGCGTCACACTTGCCCTCTTATAATCTTTTGGTCTAACCAACAGGTGATGGTATAAATTCATCCTGAACCTTGTTAAAAGATATTTCTCATGAGAGGACAAACACCCCATAAGGTAGGGTTCAATTGACAAAGTGGTTTTCGTTAATAAAAAATTGCGTACACTGGGTTTCAACAGCTCCTTCGCTTCTCTTTCCATCCTCCACAAACTCATAAAAGCTATTCTGCTTGTTACGACATCCTGCTTAACTATGCATTCTGGCTTGCTATACAGCTCGCCACGCCCTATCCCTTTAAAACTCTTTTGAATATAATTTAGCCAAGGGATACATGAGGCTTGTTCTAGCAACATGCACTCTCTTAATAATAAATGGTTAAAAGACAGATCTATATTTAACCAACATTTCAGCCAAAAAATCAATGGACGTAATGCAAGGATGTCACTAATATAGGAGACCCCCAATTCCTCATGCACTGCTAAATTAGGGGTCCCCCGAGGGACACACAGGAGGCGTTTTAAAAAATTATTTTCCACCACTTGCAGAGAATCTGCAGCTGTATATCCCCATATCTCACTTCCATATGTGGCAATGGAAAGACTTTTAGCCTTATAAACTTGTAACATGGCCCCAGTCGGTTTCTTCCCTATTCTCGAAGCAAATTTAAAAATAGCCGCATTTGCCCGAACCACTTCCCCCTTCTTCTTCTCTATTTGGGGTCCCCCTTTTAATTTGTTGTCAATAAGAACCCCCAAATATGAGAAAACATTCGTAGAGGGGACCACAATTGAGTCAATTGCGAATTTAAAAGGCTTCACAGATTGTTTGCCTATTCTAAGTACATAAGACTTAGAATTGTTAATTGACAAGTCCCGTTTACCCATGTACCCCGCAAAAGCCTTTAAAAGAGATTGTAAACCAACCTCTGTTCTAGATAAAAGGACGGCATCATCTCCATAAAGCAGTATCGGGATGCCACGACGTCCAACATACGGGTAATCAACCCCAGTTTCCAATAATTCTTGTTCCAAGTCGTTGAGATAGTAATTAAACAGGAAAGGGGCTAAAATGCAACCTTGACGGACGCCCCTTTTGATATCAAAATTCTCAGTAACACGCAAATCCTGAGCGAACCTAACATTCGCCTGGGTAGAATTATGAAGATCCACCAGGAAGTTCACTAGACTAGGATCCACACCTGTTAGCCTCAGGATCTGCCACAGTTTGGTTCTGTTAACACGATCAAAAGCTGATGACAGATCCATAAAGGCACAAAATATGGACCCCGAGCGTGCAATAGTATATTTACTGAAAATCATGAGAATATTTAAACACTGGGCAATTGTGGAACGACCGGGGCGAAAACCATATTGGACATCTGACAGTATTTCGGTTTCCTCTGCCCAAGTTTGCAGCCGCTGTAATAATATCCGACCCACCACCTTAACTGTAGAATCTAAGAGGGAGATGGGTCTATAACAATGAGGGCTACCCGGTCGCCCTTTTTAAAAACAGGAACAATAGTAGAAATAGCCCAGGAAGAGGGGCATCCAATTTTTGCTGCAGCGTTAAAAACATTAACCAAGATGGGTGCCCAAACACCTGCACAATCACCCAAACACACAGACACAAGCAGCACAGAAACACCCAAAACAAAGGCAAAACGTGCACACAAGCATCCTCGGGGGACTGATACCACACCCACAGGGGATGGGGAACAGACACACACACAGGCATCCACATTCAGTCCGGTAGATGAGAATTACTTGAACCTATGTAACCAAATTACCCACACACTAGATCAAGTGGTCCCGATGAAAAATATTAAAAATAGAAGCAAACTGTCAGCCCCATGGTATAATGAGGAGCTAAGGTTACTTAAGAATAAATGTAAACAGGCCGAGAGAAAATGGAGGAGGCGATATATAGAGGAAGATAAAGCTGCTCTGAAAACTGTACGGTACAACTATAAAGGGACAATTGCTAAGGCCAAAGCTAAATATTATGAAGAAACTATTATGCAGGCATCTAACAAAACCGGAACTCTATTTAGTATAGTAAGAGATATGACGAACCCGGAATGTACGAAAACTAAGACTATAGCATCACAAGAGCTATGCGATGGCCTGTCAGTATTCTTCGAAGATAAAATTAATAAAATTATTAGTGGACTAAATTCCAATATGGAAATAGAGTTAGATAGAGAAAATGATAAGTTGGAACAAGCAATAGAAAATATTCAGAAGGAGGGAAGTGATAAAGAGATCAGAGTAACCCTTGAATCCTTCCCAATTCCTACAGAGGAGGAGTTTAATATACTAGCAGGTACTATCTCATCTGGTTCTCCGTTGGATCCTCTCCCACATAAACTATGGAAAGCTTTCCGAGTAGAGCTTTTCCCTCAGCTCTATCAAATTTGTTGCCAGTCCCTAATTAGTGGTTCAGTCCCAGAATGCTGGAAAAAGGCAGTGGTGACTCCTCTGCTGAAAAAAGCTACACTTGACCCCGACTGCCCATCAAATTATAGACCTATATCTTTGTTGCCATATCCGGTAAAGATTGTGGAAAGAGTGGTTAGCAAAACTCTCTCGAAACATGTAGAAGAAAACAATTTACTAGATGAAATACAATTTGGGTTTCGTCCCGGCCATGGCACAGAAACAGCCTTGGTGACAGTTTTGGATGCCCTTAGAATGCGTGCCGACACCGGCCAAGCAGCTATATTGGTATTATTGGACATGTCGGCTGCCTTTGATACGGTCAATCATAGGACCTTGATTAAAAGATTAATGGAGGCTGGAGTTGTGGGAAGGGCACTGAACTGGTTTCGGTCGTACCTAACAGGGAGACAGCAGGCAGTGGCCATGTCACCTTTTATTTCTCACAGTAGCGATATAAAACATGGGGTCCCGCAGGGCTCAGCCATAAGTCCCATTCTCTTCAATCTTTACCTGCGTCCACTCATGTACATTGTTAAGTCTTTTGGTATTGAAGTGGTTAACTATGCAGATGATACTCAACTTGTTTTCTCTTTTGAAGGGAATCAAGCAGTATCACTGGATAAATTTCATAGCTGTATGCGTGGAATTGCAGGTTGGCTTGGGGAGAACTCGCTGCAATTCAATGGAGACAAGACTGAGGTCATATATTGTACAGCAAAGAAAATACCCCGTCCATTGCCAGTGGACTTCTGGCCGGTTGCTGCGAACAATCCACCACGGCCAGCCAAGACAGTGCGTAACTTGGGGGTGTTTCTGGATAGTAATCTACAGTTAGAATCCCAAGTGAATAAAACAGTGAATACATGCATTTCTCTACTCCGAGCTCTACGGAAAATACTCCCTCTTTTACCAATTTCGGCTAGACCCCAGGTGGTAAGGAGTATTATTATGAGTAGACTGGATTATTGTAATGCACTGCTTCTTGGAGCACCGGTGACTCTAACAAAAAGGCTGCAAAGAATACAAACAATTGCGGCTAAAATGGCACTAAAAAGACAACGCAGATCTTCTGCGTCGTTAGCACTAAGGGATCTCCACTGGCTGCCTATTCTGCAAAGAATTCAATTCAAGGCACTTTGCATTGTTCATAAGGCGGCACACAAAATGGGGCCTAAACCATTACAGAGAATGTTTACTTGGTACTCCCCAGCTAGAAGTCTTCGTTCCTCGGCAGCCCACCTAGTATGTACCCCACGAGTCAAGAAAACCCGACTAGGAGGTAGATCATTTGGCTATGCAGCCGCAAGGCTATGGAATGAACTACCAAGTGAACTCAGACTGACTGATGACTTATTGCAGTTTAGAAAAAAGCTAAAAACCAGGCTCTTTCCAAAAGAATAGCCTTGAGAGATTGGTGCATGATGATTCATAGTTTTATAGCTGCACAGTGATTTAGGTAATCCCAGCGCCAGGATGCCCGTTGGGTGACAGCTGCGCTATATAAATGCTACTTACAATTACAATTACAATTACAATTCACTCCACAGTCCTCCAAATCCTCTCCCTCCAAGACCCCTTCCCTTGCCTCACCTGCAACCCCACCTACAAAGCAGCTCTTCCTCTGTGACCTCGGCCTCTTCCCCTCCGATCCCGCATACAGGGGGAAGAGGAAGTCCACCCACACAGCGGGGAGTGCCCCTCGCCCCCGGACACCCTCCCCCAGGCGCAGACAAACTGAGGCCCCCACCCGCAAGTCCCCCGGGCCCGGAAGAGCAAGACCCCGCCACAGCCCTGCAGGTCAACCACACAGTCTCCTTCCTCCATCCCTCAGGCACCCACAACACAGGTTCCCCCACCACACCCTGCCCCAGGTTCCCCCACCCACAGATACACCATCCCCAAAATGATCCGGCCTTCTCCACCTACCACTTGCTCTTCCAGCCCCACACCCCCGCTGCACATGTTTGTGCCACTGGTGTGGAGACCGTGTCCTCCCCCTCTGTCCTGCCCACCTTACCTGAACCCCATTCTACTCCCCTGGAGATGGGCACTGCAGTGGAGTCCACTACCACCCCATCTGACTTGGGCACTGCAGTGGGGAACCTGTCTACTCCATCTGGCCAGCCCACTGGAGTTGTGCCGGCACCCACACCATCTGACTCATGCCCCCCAGTTGTGCCGGCACACACCATGTCAGACACCTCCACTGCAGTTGTCAGTGACTCTCCAGCACCAGCCACCCCTTCCCTGCCTCCTTCTGGTGAGCCCTGATCCTGTCCCTGCGGTGCCTGGCCTGCCCCCCCGTATTCCCCTCCGAGGGGAATGTCCCTGGGCCATAGCAGTGCAGGCAAGCAAAGGGTGACATCTGCCACTGTCACCCTGTTTGGACTTTAGTGATGGACTGGCCATTGGCCTTTGTGTTTTGTCAGGACTTTCTATTTTCGACTCACATATGCTGAATAAAGCTACTTTCAGTTCTCTAGTGGTTTTGCTTCAGATGTACATGATGTTGATGATGCTAACCATGCCCTTGCTGCAGTGATGGTGATTTTTGATATCAGGTAAATGAAGTGTTACTGTGCAGGACCCCATGTGGTCCAGGGGGAATGTGTCCTATCCTGGTGTGTAGCCATGCCATCCTTTGCAGCAATATGAGGGTGTCATGTTTTCAGTATTTGCCAATGGGATTCCCTACATGTTTTTGCAATATCACATCTGTGGCTTACACCCCTGCACATCAGATGTGCTTGCCATTGTTCAATTTGTCTATTTCCCTGACCGTGTGACCATCTCCACTGGACATGCAAGTTTGGGCATCAATGGGGAAGGACTCATCTGTGGTATCAGTGCAACTTGCTATACATGTGTATTTGATCTGTGCAGATGATTTCGGTGACACTGCCATGACCAGGCTGATGTGACGAGAGCCTTCATTTTGTGCTAATTGTTGACTGAGTGACCAAGTGTTCTGCTGACATGATAGAGCCCTGCAGAGACAACGTATGGCACAGCTTTCCTTACACAGGAGTGGAGTCCCCTCATGGCAGTGTGTAATTCCGTGACATTGCCTGAGCCCAAGGTGTGTGTTGTGTGAGCATGTCTGTGTGTGTTCACTTCCATTTTGCTACGCAGGCTGGGGTCCCTAGTGATGTTCCTGTTTCTGATGCTTGCTGAGTTGAGCAATGTTCCCCCCAAATCTTCGGCCTGGGTTCTCTGTGATGTGGGTGCATGGCACAATACTGGTCATCAGGGTGTCATCCATAGGTGTGTTTGCTGTCAGGGCTGAGTTTGTGGGCAAACGCAGATGAGACAGTCAGGATTCCCCATGGCACTTGTTGGTTACACAAATCATGTAATTTACAGTTTGTGTTAGCTTTCAGTGATTGTGACACGTTGTGTGTGTGACTGCTGCCACTCCTCAGGGTCAGAGCTGCAATGTTGGAAGTTGTCTATGTGTGTTCTTTGTGGGTGACCTTGGCTTCTTCATTGGTGTGTGACTGTGGCCGGGATCCCATTGGTTGTTGTGGATTTGACGGCATGCCCATGTACAGCGTACTGTGCAGTGTGTCAGACATTCACGAGTCTTGTTGACTGGCCATGTGTGATGGGTATCTCCACCTTAGTTCCCCCCACCACCCTTGGGATTGTCATGGGTGCATGTGCAATGTCACCAGTCCATGTGAGCTTCACTGCTGCACATTGGTGGAGATCAAGGTGTGTGGTGTTGAGTGTGTGCAAATGAGAGTTGTTGCACGGCTAGACCCCTACCTCCATGTTGGCCTTGGCTGACAGGCCGTGCTGATTGATTTGTGCTTGTGTAGGTGTGATGGTAGTTTGTTGCTCAGGACACATGACTGTGGTTCACAGTGTGAACGACATCTACCTTTGTCATCACAGTGGGATTGTCATGCAGGCCAGTGTCACCACAATGTGGGGTCCCTGGGGGTAGTGCTGTGGTGGGTCTGTCTCTTGCTGTGTTAGTTGCTGTTCCTACAAGCTTGTGTGACATGTGTAATTTGGGCTCCCTCTCATCTAACAATGCCTGATTGCCCACATAGGGGAATCCGATCCATGAGTTACTTTTGTGTGGCACTGTATTGACATCTGTGTAATAGGGATTCAGGCCTCCTCATGTGTTGTGTGGTTGCCTGGGGGACACTGGCACACCCCCCCATCACCTGTTGTGTTTGATATGCAGTGTGAGTCTGCCTGTTTGTGTTTGTGCATTTGCACCACTGCATTGGCATTTCTTTAGTGTGCCATTGGCTGTATGTTGTTTGGTGGCTTTCCCCTGCTGTCCCTGGGACTCCTAGGTCATCAGTCAGCACAATGATCATGGTTTGTATGTCCCATTGCTGCCATGGTATGGTATTTGTTCACCTCACATCTACAGTCTCCACAGGATATCTACATTTGTGTGTCCATTGGTGCAGATATGTGGGTCTGCATTATGATGGTCACTTCTGTCATTGTCTTATTCGTGAATGTTGACAATGTGAGCCCCCATGGGTGATGTTTGTCTGCACATGGCCAAAGCTATGTTTTATTGGCACTGCACTGTTTGCCTCACCCAATCTATGTTGCTATGGGACACAAGCACTACTATGCCACTGATGTGTTTGTTGTTGTGTGACCAGGAATCATCCATGCTGTTTGGCAGTTGCAGCTTTTCCCATGACAACACTTACATTTTGGTCACTGTGGTGATGGGGCTTAGACCCCATTGCCACAATGTTCAAAATGTGCTTCAGCTATGGACCCCACACTTACATTTTGGTCACTGTGGTGATGGGGCTTTAGACCCCATTGCCACAATGTTCAAAATGTGCTTCAGCTATGGACCCCACACTTACATTTTGGTCACTGTGGTGATGGGGCTTTAGACCCCATTGCCACAATGTTCCATATGTGCTTCAGCTATGGACCCCACACTTACCTTTTGGTCACTGTGATGATGGGGTGTTAGACCCCATTGCCACAGTGGTCATGGTCTGCTTGCATTGTGGAGGCCACACACATTTATGTGTGACACATGTGATAGGGGGTCACATTGTATGTTCAATGTCATGTTCAGTGTTGTAGGCATTTGACACAGACTACACACGCTTGTCATGGTGTTGGTGGGATGTATTTTTCAGACATTCCTTATGTTGGAGTATGCTGGTTGTGTCATGCATTACCTGTCCTATGAGTAGGGGTTGTGTGGGTGGTAGGCATCCAGGCCCCCATGAGTAGGGGTGGTGGTAGTGGTAGGCATCCATCCCCCTATGAGTGGGGATGGTAGTAGTGACAGGCATCCAGGCCCCCATGAGTAGGGGTGGTGGTAGGCATCCATCCCCCTATGAGTGGGGATGGTAGTAGTGACAGGCATCCAGGCCCCCATGAGTAGGGGTGGTGGTAGTGGTAGGCATCCATCCCCTATGAGTGGGGATGGTAGTAGTGGCAGGCATCCAGGCCCCCATGAGTAGGGGTGGTGGTAGTGGTAGGCATCCATCCCCCTATGAGTGGGGATGGTAGTAGTGACAGGCATCAAGGCCCCCATGAGTAGGGGTGGTGGTAGTGGTAGGCATCATCCCCCTATGAGTGGGGATGGTAGTAGTGGCAGGCATCCATCCCCCTATGAGTGGGGATGGTAGTAGTGACAGGCATCCAGGCCCCCATGAGTAGGGGTGGTGGTAGTGGTAGGCATCCATCCCCCTATGAGTGGGGATGGTAGTAGTGGCAGGCATCCATCCCCCTATGAGTGGGGATGGTAGTAGTGACAGGCATCCAGGCCCCTATGAGTGGGGATGGTAGTAGTGACAGGCATCCAGGCCCCCATGTGTAGGGGTGGTGGTAGTGGTAGGCATCCATCCCCCTATGAGTGGGGATGGTAGTAGTGACAGGCATCCAGGCCCCCATGAGTAGGGGTGGTGGTAGTGGTAGGCATCCATCCCCCTATGAGTGGGGATGGTAGTAGTGGCAGGCATCCATCCCCCTATGAGTGGGGATGGTAGTAGTGACAGGCATCCAGGCCCCCATGAGTAGGGGTGGTGGTAGTGGTAGTCATCCATCCCCCTATGAGTGGGGATGGTAGTAGTGACAGGCATCCATCCCACTATGAGTGGGGATGGTAGTAGTGACAGGCATCCAGGCCCCCATGAGTGGGGATGGTAGTAGTGACAGGCATCCAGGCCCCCATGAGTAGGGGTGGTGGTAGTGGTAGGCATCCATCCCCCTATGAGTGGGGATGGTAGTAGTGACAGGCATCCAGGCCCCCATGAGTAGGGGTGGTGGTAGTGGTAGGCATCCATCCCCCTATGAGTGGGGATGGTAGTAGTGGCAGGCATCCATCCCCCTATGAGTGGGGATGGTAGTAGTGACAGGCATCCAGGCCCCCATGAGTAGGGGTGGTGGTAGTGGTAGGCATCCATCCCCTCTATGAGTGGAGATGGTAGTAGTGGCAGGCATCCAGGCCCCTATGAGTGGGGATGGTAGTAGTGACAGGCATCCAGGCCCCCATGAGTAGGGGTGGTGGTAGTGGTAGGCATCCATCCCCCTATGAGTGGGGATGGTAGTAGTGACAGGCATCCAGGCCCCCATGAGTAGGGGTGGTGGTAGTGGTAGGCATCCATCCCCTATGAGTGGGGATGGTAGTAGTGGCATGAGTGGGGATGGTAGTAGTGGCAGGCATCCATCCCCCTATGAGTGGGGATGGTAGTAGTGACAGGCATCCAGGCCCCCATGAGTAGGGATGGTAGTAGTTACAGGCATCCAGGCCCCCATGAGTAGGGGTGGTGGTAGTGGTAGGCATCCATCCCCCTATGAGTGGGGATGGTAGTAGTGACAGGCATCCAGGCCCCCATGAGTAGGGGTGGTGGTAGTGATAGGCATCCATCCCCCTATGAGTGGGGATGGTAGTAGTGACAGGCATCCATCCCCCTATGAGTGGGCATGGTAGTAGTGACAGGCATCCAGGCCCCCATGAGTGGGGATGGTAGTAGTGACAGGCATCCAGGCCCCCATGAGTAGGGGTGGTGGTTGTGGTAGGCATCCATCCCCCTATGAGTGGGGATGGTAGTTTTGACAGGCATCCAGGCCCCCATGAGTAGGGGTGGTGGTAGTGATAGGCATCCATCCCCCTATGAGTGGGGATGGTAGTAGTGACAGGCATCCAGGCCCCCATGAGTAGGGGTGGTGGTAGTGGTAGGCATCCATCCCCCTATGAGTGGGGATGGTAGTAGTGGCAGGCATCCATCCCCCTATGAGTGGGGATGGTAGTAGTGACAGGCATCCAGGCCCCCATGAGTAGGGGTGGTGGTAGTGGTAGGCATCCATCCCCCTATGAGTGGGGATGGTAGTAGTGACAGGCATCCAGGCCCCCATGAGTAGGGGTGGTGGTAGGCATCCATCCCCCTATGAGTGGGGATGGTAGTAGTGACAGGCATCCAGGCCCCCATGAGTAGGGGTGGTGGTAGTGGGAGGCATCCATCCCCCTATGAGTGGGGATGGTAGTAGTGACAGGCATCCAGGCCCCCATGAGTAGGGGTGGTGGTAGTGGTAGGCATCCAGGCCCCCATGAGTAGGGGTGGTGGTAGTGGGAGGCATCCATCCCCCTATGAGTGGGGATGGTAGTAGTGATAGGCATCCAGGCCCCCATGAGTAGGGGTGGTGGTAGTGGTAGGCATCCAGGCCCCCATGAGTAGGGGTGGTGGTAGTGGTAGGCATCCATCCCCCTATGAGTGGGGATGGTAGTAGTGACAGGCATCCATCCCCCTATGAGTGGGGATGGTAGTAGTGACAGGCATCCAGGCCCCCATGAGTGGGGATGGTAATAGTGACAGGCATCCAGGCCCCCATGAGTGGGGATGGTAGTAGTGACAGGCATCCAGGCCCCCATGAGTAGGGGTGGTGGTAGTGGTAGGCATCCATCCCCCTATGAGTGGGGATGGTAGTAGTGACAGGCATCCAGGCCCCCATGAGTAGGGGTGGTGGTAGTGGTAGGCATCCATCCCCCTATGAGTGGGGATGGTGGTAGTGGCAGGCATCCAGGCCCCCATGGGTAGGGGTGGTGTTGGTGGTAGGCATCCATCCCCCTATGGGTGTGTATGGCATTGGTGATAGCCATCCCGCCCCTATGGTTCTGCTGTTGCTAGTGTACGTAATTTCTGCATCCCTATGTGTGTGTGACATATTTCGGGTACGTGTCGTTTGTTTGTGTTGCGGGTGTTTGACTTACCGTCTGCGTCGTACGCGTCCGTACCGGTCCCGGTAATAGATGTAGAGTATTGGTAGGACCTGCGCGATGGGATTCATGGTTGGTTCTGCCTCGTTCGGGTTTCTCGTGGCTTCGACTCGTACTCGCCGCTGGCTTGTTCGTCTCGTCGCCGTGGATCGTCTTGTGGCGCGAATCGGAGCTTATGTACAGCTCTCCCGGATGCTCTGACGTGCCGGACGTAGCGACGGGTTCGGCGCGTACGGAAGGCGCATCGTACTCGTCTGGCCGGAAGGTGCTGTGTATTTGCTTCCGTGCGACTCGATTCGGTGTTTACGGATCCGGCTCGGGCGGGGAAAAGGAGCTGGAATTGGTGAGTACGGCTCGCTCGGAATCTGTGCTGTTATGTGCATCGTACTTGCTCGTTCGGACGACTGTTCGAATCGGTCGGGAAACACGCGTTCGGCTTGGTTTTTTTCCGGATGAATACTGTTAGGTGCGCTTCCGGCCGAGATCGGAATCGACCCCTTGATCTTTATGCACAGATGGTGCTTATTGTGTTGTTAATGTGTGCCCTGTTCGACTTACGCAAGAAGGTGTGGCAGGTACAGCAGCTACGTAGAAGACAGCAGTGTTGCTGTTTCACACATCTGCTGTATCAACTACTCTCAGGGCTGGTTACACAAGATGTTGAAATGTACCTTTTGGCATTCACATAGTCTGAATCTGTTTTGGGGGTACTCACTGTGTGACTACTGGAAAAGTGTACAACTAGTTTAGCTCAAGTTGTCCCTACATGTAACTTGTGCTGTAAGCTGTAGTTTAATGCCAGTCATTGTTGGCGCTGTGGCAGTCAAAACGTAAGATGTTGGACACATCTCATAGGGGAATTGAATTGACATGTGTCCCCTTTCATCTCACCTAGGAGGCGACCAAATGTGCATTGTCCATTCACATTGCTTGCAGACATGAAGGATGAGGACATCATACGTAAATTCCGTTTGGATCGACCTAACCTTCAAACCCTATGTGGTCAGTTGGAGCCACATCTGAGGCCTCGCAGAACCTATCTGACTGCTTTGACACCAACGTGTAAGGTGATGGCAGCCCTGCATTTCTTTGCAACTGGTTCATTCCAGTACACGGTTTCCAGCGCAGGTGGGATGTCTCAACCAATGTTCAGCATGGTGCTACGTGATGTCCTGTCCGCTATGATGACCTACAAGGACAGCTACATCCATTTCCCCAGGAGACATGAATTGGCAGCTGTGAAGGGTGATTTTTCTGACCTTGCCCACATCCCTAATGTTGTTGGTGCCATTGACTGCACACATGTTGGCCTGGTTCCACCACAGGCACGTGAGCACATTTACAGGAACAGGAAGCATTTCCATTCCATTAATGTGCAAGTGGTATGCCAAGCGGATATGATAATCTCCCATGTCTGTGCCAAATATCCTGGATCAGCCCATGACTCCTACTGTGAAATTCCTAGGGCAACTTCAACAATGATACTAATACATAATTATTTAAATAATAGTAGTGACACTAGAAATAGAAAAATACAAAAATATTTATTATGAGATAAGTTCATTAAAATTTAAAGCTTCGTGTACATTACAGAAAATGGCTATTTACACAACATGCTAACTGCAATCAATCATCCATTCAAACATACCTCACTCTACAATTTTTTACACACATTGTCAGCATAATGAATTGGTTGTATGTCTGACCAAAAACAATATATAATAATAATTGAAACAATAAAATCCCATGGATTAGTATATTTGTAGGGTGGTTTCCAAGATGTCTCAACGTGCGTTTCGGCAGAAACCTGCCTTCCTCAGGAGAGCCACCTCCAATACATTATTCTGTAAAGACAAAATATTATCTCAACCAAATATCACAATGTCACTACTCTATATACAACCTAGCATATATACAATTACATCATGTTATAAGTCATCCACATTTAAGAGCCAATCGTGCTACGAAAACTACAAAGAACATGAATGAATGAGTGAGAGACCAAAAGAGAAAAGATTATGATGCAAAGGAAAACGCGAGGAAGAAAAAGAAAGAACGCCTTATACCAAGCTTTAGTATATTGACAGACTGATGAAATAAAAGCATCCAAAAGTGATGAATGGAAAAAACAAAAAGTGGTGAATAGAAAGCACCTCCCCGATAGTGATGTAACCATGCAAATGGTGACATGAGGAAGAGAGTAACAGACCTATCTTACCGAGTGAAATGTTGCATGATGTAAGACCAAAGTCTTACCAACAAAGCTCGTGGTTCTAATATAAGCACGTCTTAGTATGCGTGCAATGTCCTGTGAAGGTAAAACATTGCCATCAATTCAAGGATAATATATGAAGCGCAATTCTCTCAAATGAACCAACGACGGGAACTGAATGGGCATGCGGTGTTCACAATGGCAAGATATAGTCATTGTTAAGAAGGTAACTGAACAGGACATACTACCCTGTGGGAGGGTGATGGGAGCATCTGGACAAGGATTACCAAGGGGGCCAATTTATGACTTCTACATCCTGCGTAACAGCATCGTACCACAGCTGATGGCAAATCTGCATCCAGAGCGTGTGTGGATTGTGGGTGAGTATGCAGATTTAAGTAGCGTGCTGTATGTGTGACATGCTGTCCTCTGCCACCGTTATGTTACAAAATTGTTCTGTGTATCTCACACATAGGTGACTCTGCATATCCCAACCGGCCTTGGTTGCTGAGCCCACTGAGGAATCCCAGGACCCCGGGTGAAGTCCGCTACAATGATGCCCATGGGAGGACACGTCGTGTGGTGGAGCGTACTTTTGGTCTACTTAAGTCACGATTTCGGTGCCTGGACAAGACTGGAGGTGCACTGATGTACTCTCCCCAAAAGGTGTGTCAGATCGTAGTTGCATGCTGCATGCTCCACAACCTGGCCTTGCGCAAAGATATCCCCCTGATCCTGGATGATGATGAGCAGCCGAGGCCACCGCCTGCAAACCCACACATGTCCAGTGACGAGGATAGTGGAGAGGAGGAAGGTGTCGTCGACCTGCGTCAACAGCTCATCAACCACTACTTCCCTTGAAGGTGAGTGACAACATACAACGGTGCCATTGTCTGCTGATTTTGTTGTTGGTGAAAAGGCCTAGGGGAGCTTTGTGACTGCTGCCTGTTGTTGGCTCTGTGCTGAGGGCTAATGTTTCTGGGACAGGGTAGTTATGCACAGCTACATGATGTCTATGTCGGTACTGTTGCTCATTGTAATGTGTGCAGGTTTGAGTACCTTGATAACAAGTGTTGTGTAATGGCTGTGATGCCATCACCTGACAAGTGAATGTTGTTCTCTTGTGTTTTCATAGGTCCCTTCAGCCTCTCAATGCCTCAAAACAAAAAGTGCTCCTGGTACATTGTAATCAGAGTCAACATTGTACATCCTGTGATAAACATGGAGCTGACACGAAAACATAGGTGTGTAAAGAGTGTTTATTTACAATAAGTATATGTGACAGGGAAGTGAATATTTACAAAAAGGTGCAAAGGGAATCAATGAGTTGTCAGTGATGGTAGATGAGACAATAGAGTAGTCACCACATTGATGTGGTGACACAGTCCAACAGACGCCTGCCATCAACATGGCAGTGTGGGTAAAGACAGTCAACAAAGTCAATGGCAAGGTGAAGAGAGGTGCCATCATGGCTGGCTCTTTGACTGGCGTTTGGCTGGTGCTTTGCCATGTGATCCTCCCTTGGTTTTCCTTGGACGGCCCCTTGAGCGTTTGGCAGGGGGGGCCTCTGCTGCGAGCTCAGCGGTGTCTGAGGACTCACCCCTCTCTGTGGCCGCAGGTGAGGTGGTGGGACTGTCATACTGCGGGTCACTGGAGGGAGGTTGAGCTGTTCTTAGGGTCGCGGGCCTGTCTCTCAGAGCACCCACAAGCTGGCCCAAGAGGTCCACGATTTGGCCCATATGTGTGTCCATGGACCGCAGCAGCAGGCGGACCTCACGCACTTCTTCCAGAACCTGGCCCATTTGTCCCTGGGTGTGTTCATAGGCCCCAAGGACTCTTGCGATGTTGGCCAGGGCTTTAGCCCCAGTGCCCTGTTGGTTTTGTCGCCCAGTTGCCCTCCCACCTGCCCTGCTGTCCCGGACCTGTTGCGTCACCACTCGACGCACCCGCTGACTCTCCCTGCCCTCCTCAGATTGTGGGGTGGGGTGGGTATCCTTTGAGGCAAGGACAGTGTTGCAGGCAGCAGTGGTGGTGGTGGAGGCCGCACAGGTCGTTACAGCAGGGGTCAGTGCAGTTGTTGTTGCTGAGGTGGTGGTAGTGGTGGTGGTGGGGACAGTGGGGGCCTGGGACCTGTTGCGTCCTGGCAGGCCTGATGGGCCAGGTTCTGGGTCCGCATCCAAGGAATCTAGGGAGTCTGCATCCGAGAGTCCATGTTCCGGGGGGGAGACTGGCTCTGCAGGTTGGTGTTGTCATCTGCAGTAGTCAGTTCTTGGTCACCTGTGGAACAGAGGAGAAATGGTCATTGAAGTGCACCCAACAAGCTTGGTGTTAGATGTTTGGATGTTACATATTATCCACCACACAGTTTACATTGACATCACTTTGTATGGCTGCACGGTACTGAGCATCATGACATGATGTGGAGGTACATACATTACTTGTCCATGGTGTGACATGTCAATAGATACCATGCGCCACGTACAGATTCTGTGATTACAAGGACATGTCGTCATCTAACGACTAGCAGCACAACAACTTTATGTGAAGCGTCTTTGTTGTTTACTCTGCATGGAAGACATTACATCTGAGCATGAACTAGTCATTGTAATCTCATGCATACCTTTGTCATATCATGTGCTTTGCTTACTCTTTACTACTGACCATGCTTGTTTTGTTTTCATATGGGCCTTGATGCTCTGCCCCCATGGCACTTACAGATAGCATTCACTGCTGTGCATGATTGTGCCCTGAATTTCTTCAACATGTGATTTGGTGAGTCACACTTTGGTTTCTGTGACAGTTACATACGCTTAACTGTCTGCACACTGGAAGTGGCTATTGGATCTATGCCAAGTGGGGTGGGATGTGAGGGCTGGTGTGGTCATATGGCTCCATGCTTTTTGAGAGAAATGGCGGGGTGCATGCACTGTCTACCTACCTGTTCTGTGGCACAGTTGAGGGGAATTTCTGACACATCTTTCTGGGTGTGTGGTGAAGTGCTCCATCTTGCTCAGCTTTGGGACAAGGGTGCCTGGTGGGAGTTGTAGTGCTGGCTTTCTACCCACAAGCCCCCCTCCCTGTGAAGATGGCTACCTACCTGTATGTTCGGTTAGTGAAATACAATGGCTGCCACATGCTTCTGGGTGGGCTGGAGTGCTCCATCTTGCTGAGCTGTGGGACAAGGTGGCCTGGTGGGAGTTGTAGTGCTGGCTTCCTAACCATAAAATCCCCTCCCTGTGAAGATGGCTACCTACCTGTAAGTTTGGTTAGTGAAATACAATGCCTGCCACATGCTTCTGGGTGGGGTGGAGTGCTCCATCTTGCTGAGCTGTGGGACAAGGTGGCCTGGTGGGAGTTGTTGTGCTGGCTTCCTACCCACAAACCCCCCTCCCTGTGACGATGGCTACCTACTTGTAAGATTGGTTAGTGAAATACAACGGCTGCCACATGCTTCTGGGTGGGGTGGAGTGCTCCATCTTGCTGAGCTGTGGGACAAGGGTACCTGGTGGGAGTTGTAGTGCTGGCTTCCTAACCACAAACCCCCCTCCCTGTGAAGATGGCTACCTACCTGTAAGTTTGGTTTGTGAAATACAATGGCTGCCACATGCTTCTGGGTGGGGTGGAGTGCTCCTTCTTGCTCAGCTGTGGGACAAGGGTGCCTAGTGGGAGTTGTAGTGCTGGCTTCCTAACCACAAACCCCCCTCCCTGTGAAGATGGCTACCTACCTGTAAGATTGGTTAGTGAAATACAATGCCTGCCACATGCTTCTGGGTGGGGTGGACTGCTCCATCTTGTTGAGCTGTGGGACAAGGTGGCCTGGTGGGAGTTGTAGTGCTGGCTTCCTACCCACAAACCCCCCTCCCTGTGAAGATGGCTACCTACCTGTAAGTTTGGTTAGTGACATACAATGGCTGCCACATGCTTCTGGGTGGGGTGGGGTGGAGTGCTCCATCTTGCTCAGCTGTGGGACAAGGGTGCCTGGTGGGAGTTGAAGTGCTGGCTTCCTAACCACAAACCCCCCTCCCTGTGAAGATGGCTACCTACCTGTAAGTTTGGTTAGTGAAATACAATGGCTGCCACATGCTTCTGGGTGGGGTGGAGTGCTCCATCTTGCTCTGCTGTGGGACAAGGGTGCCTGGTGGGAGTAGTAGTGCTGGATTCCCAGCCCCCAAACACCCCCCCCCTGTGAAAATGGCTACCTACCTGTAAGTTTGGTTGGTGAAATGCAATGGCTGCCACATGCTTCTGGGTGGGGTGGAGTGTTCCATCCTGCTGAGCTGTGGGACAAGGGGGCCTGGTGGGAGTTGTAGTGCTGGCTGCCTGTACACACGCCCACATGGTAATGTTGCCAACTACCTTTGGGGTGAATCAGAGGGAGTGAATGTTGGATCTGTGAGACATGTTTTGGGGAGAGCGTGGTGCACATGAATGGAATTGGGCCTAGGAGGTGTAGCTTTGTAGTTGTGCAAGACAGTACATAGCAGTGTGATGGTAGACATTTGTTTGTACTTACCAGCCTCCACTCCCCCGGGTATTCCTGTGAGACTCTCTGGATGCAGTATGGCAAGAACCTTCTCCTCCCAGGCAGTGAATGTTCTTAGTGGAATGGGAGGGCCACTGCCAGTCATCTGAGCCAGCTTGAGGTTCTTGTTGTTCTTCTCTTTCACCTTGCTCTTGAGGTCATGCCACCGATTCACAATCTCCTTCTTGGTGCGCGGGACAGTCCCTACTGCATTGACTGACTATCCTTCCTCACATTTGTGTTCTGGTGGCTAATGGTGTCTGTTGGACCAGGTTTCCAAACAATTGTGGTTCTACTCTGAGTACCTCATCTACCATGACTGACAACTCATTGAACTCCCTGTCCGCGGAGACAGGGAGAGGCATGCAGGTGGATCGGCCCTGCTACTACGGGAGAACCTTCACGAGTGCCCTCACTGAGCTCATGAAGTCCTGATTCTAATATTAAGGGAAACGCTACTCCTTTCTACAGATTTGGCGGCACTGGTTAGTTTAGGCCGCCGCTTGATACTAAAATTGAACTCCCTTTGGTCCTGAAGAAGCGCTCTGGATCTCCTTCTGAGACCACATACAGCGTGAAACATGTTGTAGTGTAGCTCCTATTTCCCTTATAGGCTCTGCGCATTGGAATAATATATCCTATAGGTTTGACATAGGACTAAGGTCAGTATGTCCCTATCGAGTATATTAAACTTAATTACTTGTGCCAGCTAGCTCAGAGGCCACTAGAAACTTCTTGACGACAAGAAGGGATTAGTTTCTGGCTGCCGCAAAACATGACCACTGTGTTTCCCTCACAGAATCAGGATGTGTCCCAGAGTCGTAGAAACAATAGATAACCATTTCACTCAGCTCAGTCGTGCATGTTTCAGTTATTCTCAGAGTTACACAGAAATAATCAGACGGGCGTTTCAATAAAGGATTTATTGAACAGTCTTGTTTCTGTTGTAAGTTATATGTGCTGTTACGATCACAAGACAGTATGCGAGATAAATAATGTACAAGGTGAGCAGTAGAAATAAATAAAACTGCGTCAGCATTATCTTTTTAGCATATATGTATTTACATAAAATGACACAACCTAAAAATGCGAGTACTCATACGATGCGTTTCTAGCCTAGTTCTACCCAGTGTGCCTAACCTGTCCTAGGTGTAGGGAGAAGTAGAAGTAGGTGCTGTATTCCTGACTAGAGTATACTAAGAGTAAGTTACGCCTAGCATGCCAAGAGTCTATTATGCCAAGAGTCCCTCTAGGTTCTAGTCTGCTCCATACCTGAAGAATGAGAGAGGTAGGAATCTCTATCCGGACTCGAACTCCAACACCCCGCAAGGGAAGTTAGATCACTGGAAGCTGGACTCTCTGCGTGCAGGAAGGGCAGTGTCTTCTCAGTGCGTCTGGCCGGGAATCGGGCTCCTCTGAAGTCGAGGTCTCCTCTGATTTACAGGGGTGTGGGAAGGTATATTTATACCTGGAAATGTTAGCATTGACGTGAGTTGGGTAGCGAAAGACGTCATGAATGAATCCCTTAGGGAATAAGAGGTTCATGCATAATGTATGAGACCTTGAAGAAATCAATAGTCCTGGGCAAGGGAAACTCCCGCCGCCAGAGGGTCTGTTTTTTCATGGACTCGTTGAGACGCTAGGGTGGATGGATGTCGGAAGCCATGCCTGTATTTGGTATGCATAGTTTATGCCTAAATAAGGTCTGGGATTCTATGCCTATATAAGGGCAAGGTGGATTGTGCCTATATATGGTCATGATTCTAGAAAGCCCGTTTAAGGACACCCTATGAAGTACACAACAATGTTGACCATTATATATGTCCATTAGGGACATATACCCAGCTACAGAGGGACATAATATCCCCTAGAGCAGCACCACACACTTTGTTTTAACAATGACAGAGGGATCACCCTAATAAATAGTACCCACCCTCCCTCCAGTCATTATTTAAATACACCACTTTAGACTTCACCGCCACTTACACCCACGCACCAAAACGGCTTTTCATCAAAAGATCTCCGATAAAGTGACCCTTCGGGGGACCCGTTGGGCATTGTAGCGCCGGCCCGACGAGGAGCAAAGCCCAAATGATGAAGCATGACATCCTTCGGGGTGTGTGAGGGCATTATGATGAGGACACACTGTCCCCCACAGATAGAGTAGCACACGACAAAAGTTTCTTCCTTTTCTTCCTCTACAAGGAACAGTGACTCCCTTTGTGTAGTATTTAAAGAAACTCAAACAGGTATGTACAGTCAGCTAAGCCCAAATCTTGTGCCGGTCATTGAACAAGGAGGCAAACAATTAAATTAACTTTAGAAGAATATCACATTCACAATACGGAGTTAGGAGGTGAACAATTAACTTTAAAAAACTAAGAATATCACATTCATGATGTGGAGTTGTTCACCAGTGTTCGGCAGAGCCGTCTGGCCCGCCACATTGCAAACCATGGCCCTTCCCGTAAGCCGTCCTTAAAGGGAAAAACCATGCCCACTATGCTACACTAGACCACATCTTTCCAATTTGAATGCACTTGCGTTGTAAAGCCAGCTTCCGTATTCCATATCTCCATACAATACAAATGCGGTCCAAAAATGGCAAGTGTGACACATCAGCGAGAAATAATGTGGTGCACAGACATAATATCGAGTTTTTATTTCGACCTACAGAAATATCGAGTTGGAAATATCGAAGGGACAGAATATCGACATCAAGAATATCGGTGACCAGAATATCGACCTGAAGGTAAGAAATATCGTTTTTGTTAATATCGAAGTCAGTAATATTGTTTGCAAAAATATCGTTGTTAATAATATCGATGTTTATATTAATGTTATGTATTTTAGTATGTATTTTATATGTATGTTTTTGTTAAGTATTGTATTTTTGTTTAAATATATGTATTACATTTTTAGAAGTTAGTAATTTTTTTTAAAGTACATTTTGCGTTTTAGTACCGTAGCGGGTTGTGGGTTTATAGGGGAATAGGGTGGGAAGTAATTTAATTATAGTAAATTAAATAATAATTTTTAGGAATTATTAATTATTTTTAATTAAATTTTGCATTTTAGTTCCGTAGCGGGTTGTGGGTTTATAGGGGAATAGGGTGGGAAGTAATTTAATTAAAATAAAGTAATTATTAATTTTTATTTATTAGCATTGATAATTAATTTATTGTTAATTATTTATTAATTGGAAATTAATTTTTATAATTGATAAATTGATTATTATATTAATTGTGTTAATTTATTTTAGGAGTGGGTTTATACGGGAATAGGGTGGGAAGTAATTTAGTTATAATATAGTAATTATTAATTTTTATTTATTGGTATTGATAATTAATTTATTGTTAATTTATTATTAATTGGTAATTAATTTTTATTAATTGATTAATTTATAATTATATTAATTGTGTTAATTTATTTTATGAACGGGTTGTGGGTTTATAGGGGAATAGGGTGGGAAGTAATTTAATTTTATTAAAGTAATTATTAATTTTTATTTATTGGTATTCATAATTAATTTATTGTTAATTAATTATTAATTGGTTATTTAATTTAAATAATTATTTATTTGATAAGCATGTTAATTTTAACCCTCTGCTATCCAACATTTTCCCTACAGTTATACTCTGGAGTGGGAATAGTCATTTTTACCCCTACGCTATCCAACACTTTCCCTACTGTTGCACTCTTTGGAGTCGGAATAGTAATTTTTACCCCTACGCTATCCAACACTTTCCCTACTGTTGCACTCTCTGGAGTGGGAAGAGTAATGTTAACCCATTCGCTATCCAACACTTTCCCTACTGTTGCACTCTCTGAAGTGGGAATAGTAATTTTAACCCTTACGCTATCCAACACTTTCCCTACTGTTGCACTCTCTGGAGTGGGAATAGTAATGTTAACCCCTTTGCTATCCAACACTTTCCCTACTGTTGCACTCTCTGGAATGGGAATAGTAATTTTAACCCCTTTGCTATCCAACGCTTTCCCTTCTGTTGCACTATCTGGAGTGGGAATAGTAATTTTTACCCCTACGCTATCCAACACTTTCTCTACTGTTGCACTCATTGGAGTGGGAATAGTAATTTTTACCCCTTCGCTATCCAACACTTTTTCTACTGTTGCACTCTCTGGAGTCGGAATAGTAATTTTTATCCCTACGCTATCCAACACTTTCCCTACTGTTGCACTTTACTGGAGTGGGAATAGTAATTTTTACCCCTACGCTATCCAACACTTTCCCTACTGTTACACTCTCTGCAGTGAGAATAGTAATTTTATCCCCTCCGCTATCCAATATTTTCTCTACTGTTTTAGTTAATGTAGTGTATAATTTTTATTTTATTTTTTAATTAAAATTATTGTACTTTTTAAATTTGTTATATATATTTTTTATATTTTTATTTATATTATTGGTGTATGTGTATATATATGTATTTATAATTTTTAAACAATTTATTAGTTATTAAAATAATTATATATAAATATTAAGTAAGTATATATATTATATTTTATACATATATGTTTAATTTATTTTTACATTATATGTATTAGTTATAATTTTAAACATTTTAAAATAATTTTAACTATGTTTCTTTTAATTATATGTATTATTTACTTTATTTTACATTATTTTTTAAACATAAAAAAACAATATTTTTAACAACGATATTTTTTTTCTCGATATTTTTGTACTTACCATTATGTAGATAGGACTTCAATATTCTTGACATCAATATTTTTGTGTCGATATTTTTGTAGCTCGATATTCTCTCTGTCGATATTCTGTCAGTGATCCAAATAATGTACAGCGGATATCCACCAATACCTCCGGGCCACAACTGCCAAATGCAACATGACACCAAGACACCACATACAAAGTGAATTTACCAATGTTTCCGGAGCCGAGGTGCAACGGCATGTAGACATCCGATATGTAATAGTATACCCGATTCAAAAAATCTCCACGGGTGCATACATGAGGCCAGTGAAGCCCTCAGAAAAAAAAGTGTGTATTCACCAGTCTTCCGGGATACAGAGTGTAGCGTGAGATGTGATATGGCATGGTCCAAAGCGTAAAATCACAGGTCCCCAGCTTCATAATGTTATAAGTGTACCAAACGTGCTAGACAGATGATGTACAAACATTACGTCTAACAGGGATGTTGAAGAATACTATGTGCGACATCGAGGTGCACTCTTACCCAGGTATAAGAGACTGTAAACAGGACAGGAGTGCTGTAAGCTATATAAAGGCTGTCTCAAGTGGCTGTGAACATGCCAAGAGTTGTAGGCAAGCATCATGTTAGGGTTTATGTCTCCACCCCCTAATGTTACGAGCATGTCAGTAATACTGCAGAGGTCAGTTGATATCATGTCAGGGTTCATGTCTCCATCTCCTAATGTTAAAAGCATGTCAGAGGTACTGCGAAGATTGGTTAACTATTTAACGGGCAGAAAAATTATAAGTACCCAGATGGTCAGGTATCCAGAGTATTCCGGGCATAGAAAGTCGGTCACTATGTGGCAAGGAAGGATCAGAAGAAACAGTTACCAGAATAACCACGTATCCTGATTGTTATAGGCACGAGAGGTCAATTGCCAAAATGTGAAAAGTAATTGAAAAATTCAGAGTATCAGGTCAATCTCTAGGTGGTAAGCAAGGATAAGAGAAAATTAAAAGAAGAAAAGTTACCAGAATAATTACATACCAAGATTGTTAAAGGCGCGAGAGGTAAAACCCCATCAGTGAGAACGAATGGAAAAATTAAAAAATTTAAAATTCAGGGTATCAAGAACTGTATTGACAGTAAATCACCAACTAGTTTAGCAAAGAAAGAAGTAATAGGTTAGAGGAAGTGATGCAGCTTATGATCTACATTGAGTCCCAGTTTTACAGTTCTCAAGGCGCAAATCCACCTCGCTTCCAGTTGTCTAAGATGTTGCTTCCTGTCACCACCCTTCTTGTCTGGTAAGGCTACGTCAATACTATGAAACCTGAAGTTGGACCTATTGGACCCATTCTCGCATTTGTGTGATACTAGAGAGTATGTGGTGTTGTGATTAATACATGCTGTACGGTGTTCTTGGATGCGTTTTTAATTGGTGTGTTGTGCTGCCAATGTAGATTTTTTTACAGACACATATGATGACATATACCACATAACACGATCGACAATTGATGCAATGGTGAATAGTATGTCTCTTTTCTGTGTTATAACTAAATTCTTTAGTTTTATTGATACCCATATGGCATATATTGAAATCCCCACTGGGTACAAATGTAGAATGCTGTTCACGGCTGTTTCCTTACGAAATAAGGTGCTCTATAGTGTATTGTTGGATATATAGAGTTCCACATCTAAAAAATGAATTTGTGTCTGAGACATGATAAGTGTAAATGTGACATTAAAAGCATTGTCATTGAGAAAGTCAAAATAATCTTTCATCTGGTTTTCAGTTCCAATCCAGATGATGATCACGTCATCTATATAGCGACCCCAATAGTAGATGTTCTTTGTCCATTCAGATACCGCTACGGACCATGCATGGGTGTGCTCCACCCACCCCATAAAGAGGTTCGCATATGATGGTGCAAATTTTGAGCCCATGGCTGTCCCCTGGAGTTGTTGGTACCAGTCTTTGTCATACAGGAAGTAGTTGTTAGTGAGAATAAATTCTACCATTTCTAGTAGCATCTCATTGTGTTCCAGAAAGTTTGCTCTTCCTGTTGACAAGAAAAAGTTCACAGCCTTGATGCCAAAGTCTCTTTTTATACACACGTAGAGCGACTCCACATCTAGAGTAACAAACCACATGGATTCGTCCCAGTTTAAGTCCTTTAATTTACTCCGAACATCTGTGGTGTTCCTCACAAATGAGGGGAGGTTCAACACTAGAGGTTTTAAAAAGGAATAAAAAAATTGTGATAGGTGCTCTGTAAGGAACTCAATCCCAGAGATAATCGGCCGCCCCGGAGGGAACCGTCCCTTTTTGTGTACTTTCAGTAACAAGTATAGACAAGGAAACCTGGGATTCTCACTTCTCAGAAATCGAAATTCTGCATCAGATAGCAGATCAATTTCTCTCCAGTGTACCAGTCTCTCATTAATGTGGGGTATGGCATGAGCATAAGGGTTTTGTTGATGCTTTCTATAGAGCGCCCCACTGTCTAGTTGCCTATGAACTTCTTCGTAGTCCCATCTATTCATTAGCACAATGTTCCCCCCTTTATCTGCTTCTCAAATCACCAATGAGTTGTTACCACCTAAGTTCGTGAGGGTTGTGCTATCCCCTATAGAAAGATTATCTTTGAGGTAGGACCTACGAGACTTAAGCAATTTGTCTTCCAAACAGTACATGTCATCAGTTACTTGTTTGTGAAAGACCTCAATGCTGTTCAAGTGAGTACCCTGAGGAGTAAATGTACTATATATGTGAAGCCCATTACCACTTGTGTAGTCCTGTCTGATATTCAGGCTATCCAATACATGACCTATAGAGGAGTCGTTGTCACTGTCTAGGGATAACAAAGTAGAAATGTCCTTGATCTGTGCTACTGAAAAATCCGATGGTACAGGTTTTGGTGCAGTCGGTGGATCCCTATCCTCATTTATTGCAAAATGAGATTTGAGTTTAGCGTTTCTTGTAAACTTGAACAAATCAATATGCAAATCAGAGAAAGTACCACGAAATACTGGGCAGAATGCAAGTCCTTGATTGAGAACCACAATTTCATGTGAATTCAAAATGTGATCAGACAAGTTAATCACTAAGTTGTCTGTAGTAGTGTCAAGTGACATGAGATCCCTCCTTGATGCAAGATTAGCTGCCACTACTTGTTCAGCTGTTTACTATGATTCCGGGGAAGTACCCCATCCTTTCATTCTGTTCTGTCTCCTCTCCCCTTATTTTGTGTGTATCTCTGTTCTTTGCTTCCAATCCTGTATCTTAAAACTTCTCCTAAAAAAGTGGAGGAACAGCTCCGTTGTGCATCTTCATCAGTTTTCGCACCAGGACTGTCTCCTCAGTAGAGGAGACATCCGAGCTGCTGTTGACGCTAAAAAGACTACCTAGTTCTGATGGCTGTGGTGTATCAGTTTTGGGGACTGTAACATTATCGAATCTTCGGGCGATTGTAGAAATCAACCCTTTACCATAATCTCTGTCATCCCTCGCTATTTTACTAATTTTTCTTTCTTGCACTGTTTTTTTATGTAAAGCAATCTGTTCTTTAAGATTAATATAGTTCTTTTCTGTAGCTTCCTTCAGATCTAAGATTCTAATCGCCTCTTCGACAGTCTTGATCTCCTCCCTAACTTTGAGACATTTCCTTTCGGCATGTTGTAAGAGAATCCTCATCATAGTAAACGAGGAGCTATGTAGGTTCTCTTGCCAGTCTTGTAGAAGGTCCAGATCATCAAAATTGGGGAGTGTTAAAATTCTAAGTCCCCTCAGAACCTTTTTCTTTTCAAGATAACATTTAAGCTTAACCCTGTCCCACCATTTTGAGAGTTCATTCTTTTTAAGCTTTCTAGCCTAATGAATTTTGTTTTTTGGCCTTCTTGCGAAGTACCCCAACTCAGCGTGGTGTTGCGTGCCATATTGTTAGGTTTGAACAGATCCCTGGCCAGTTCCTCTCTATTATCATCAAAACTCATTTTTGTTTTTCCAAAGTAATACATGTAGGTGTGTAGTAGTCCTATAATCAGTCTGAATAAATATTGGCAGCTAGGAAATTCAGTCACTGCACCACCTAATGTAATCACAGGTTTAGTACTGCATCAATATTGCCCACCTCAAATGACCAACTACCAGATGGTCATAAATTAAACATTTTAAAAACACAACAAATGAGAGGCAAAATGAGAAACATGAAGTTGAATCTAAAGTTCGGAAGGATGTTGTCAATTATCAACAGTATTACTACTGCTATAATAATACTGGTACGGGCTTGTGGCTTTTATTTATGACGTATGGCTGTGCCTAATTAAGAGATTACATTTAGTACACCCAATTGGATTTGGTTTCTCTGCTTCGGACGTTTGGGACATACCTTTTGTCCTTTTCTGCTCGTGTAAAGTTTTTTGCTATTCTTACTTTATCCTCTGCCTCCCGCTTTCATGTCACTACACCCTTTTTCATCTTGTTTTCTTTTCAGTTTTTCTTCTCGTTCTTGTTCACTTCCTCAAACTCACACATGAACAGCAAATATTGTAGATCTCGTCCAATATCTTTGTGTTTGACATTAAAAGTCATTCACAATCAAGATTTAATGTATAAACACTGTTTGTTATGGTCTGTAGCACTGTTAATATGTTGTGCGGTTTTACCTCCACTGGCTGTCCTGTGATGTTTATTGTGTTTCTGTTTCATTGTGGTTACTATGTATTTATGAATTTTTAAGCCGAGTCCCTCTCTTTCCTATTATATATGGACTGGTCGACTTGGGAATTGTTTGTGAATGTCAAGCATTTGATTATTATTGTACTCGTCTGTTTATGTCTCTCTTTTAAAACTTTTTCAGACAACTTATTTGTGTATGTTTCTCCTGACATTATGGCAGCCCTGAAGAAGCCCATGCTTGGGCGAAACACGTTGGCTGTGTATGTTTGTTCTGTCCTTAAGATGAAAGAAAAGAAATAAAAGATCAATCAAGCATAAACAGACTCATTGCGTACTTCAGAAGGAACTTTGGTTTCAACTTCATGTTTCTCATTTTGCCTCTCATTTGTTGTGTTTTTATTTGAGTTTTCAAATTTATTGTGGTGGGTGGCCTGCAGTTTCTGTAGGGACCAAGTTATATTTCTGCATTTAATTTTTCTTCTTTTGTAAAGGAACAATATTGCGCAGTTCAGTACATTTTCTCCATGTTTGTTAAATTTGTAATATTTATCTATTTTACTATGTGGCCTAGTCTGCCATGGGGCCATCCAGTCAGTAGGCCCAGGCCATTGCTAGTCATGGGTGCATGAAACAACTGTTTCTGTGGTATATGTTGTTGTAAAACATCATCTAGGGCAGGGACGGTATTGGATTAAATTAAAAATATGTTTTTGTTTTTGTATTTCACATTCTTTTTTGTGTACAAAAAGTGTATATGGGTGTAATGTTTTCGTTGCACTATTCCAGCACTACATTGTAAGCACCAATCCAACTCCCACACGAACAAACAAAGGTCGTCATCATATCCATGGTCCCTCACTCCACTGGCCTGAAGAATTATTCCAGAATCGGGGTATCCACTGAGGGTACAGGTTCTAAATAGAGACACCGATAGTCCGCCCATCGCATCCAGATCTTTGAATGTTTTTGCGGGCATCCCCTGGCTTTAAATATCGAGATCTCCAACCCCATGCAGAAATCAAGACCATTCTTCCAGGCTGATAAAGAGGGTGGAATCGCTGCTTTCCACTGTCTGGCAATGTCCCTCTTGGCAAGCGTAAATCCTACCAGCATTAAATGCCTCTTGTAAATGTTTCCCCCAATACCCTCCATAATGTGCAATATTACCAACTTCGGTGAGGAGGGGAGCTCCCATCCCAATACCTCTGCGAGACAGGCCAGAACCCCTCGCCAGAATCTCGCAAGCTCTGTGCAATGCCAAATTGTATGCAGGAGAGTTCCCTCTTCCCGACCACATCGTAGACATGTCGGAGATAACACTAGGCCCGCCCTCCACAGCCTAACCCTGGTATAATATACTCAGTGTAAGTATTTAAACTGGATGAGGTGTAGCCGCATCGCAATCGCAGCCTCCCTCGGGAGGCCAACGCCTCCGTCCAATCCTCTCCCTCCAGTGGGCCAAGGTCCCCTTCCCATGCCACTCTAAGTTTGTCCAATGTGGAAGAGCTATTCGTCACTAGGGACTGATAAATCCTAGATATTTTATGGTCTTGAAGGTCTCCCATGAACACCTTGGCTTCGATAGGGCTAAACTCAGGAAGGGTCTCCAGCCCCGCAAGGCTGGGAGAGATGGCATCCCGAAATTGGAGGTACTTATAAAATTGGGTTTTTGGCATCTGATACTCCTGTTGAAGGTCCTGGAATGACTTCAAGACCACACCGCACATCACATCCCCTAGAGTAGAGATACCTATATTGTCTCATCCACGAAACCCAGGTAGGACAGCTAATTGTGGAGGTCGCCCATTATACCACAGGGGGGTCTCCCTCATCAGCTTGTTCCACCACCCCATCTTACGAAGAGCCTGTTTCCATACCTGGAATACCACCTTTGTGGCGGGTGGTAGAGAATTACGCAGAGACGCCGAGTATGTAGTGTAGACTCCCCCATGCAGCGTCGCTCCACCGCATATGCGGGATCTGATCTGTCCCCATACCACCATTCGTTCAACACCAGCAGGTGAGAAGCCATATAGTAAGAGTGAACATCGGAGGTAGCCAAGCCCCCACAGTACGTTGATTGGAAGCAGGTCCGCAATGCAACCCTGGACACTTCCCCCGCCCACAAAAATCGACCCAAGGCCGTGTTGACTTGTCGAAACCAAGTTGGAGTAACGGGATGTGGATAATTCTGCAATTGGTAGAGCAGACGCGGCAGCGATACCATCTTGAAGATGGCCGGCCTGCCATAGATGGAGAGAGGCATGTGCGACCATACTTTTAACTCCTCGCGAACCCGCGCCCATACTGGAACAATATTTATATCCCAGGACACACTTGACGAATCCGACAGGAAAACTCCCAAGTACTTCACCCCTACTGTTGTAACCTGCACCGCCGAGGCCCAGGACCCCAGTCCCGTCGGTTCCCCCACTACCCACAGGGTCGATTTACGGGGATTCATGAAGAGGCCCGAAGACTCCCCAAATATTTGCATAATACGGAGTATCCTCAGCCCCGTCCTATTAATTGTGTTAAAAAGAGAAGGACATCGTCGGCATATAATGCTATACGGTCCGTGAGTCCATGTGCCCACTCGAAGCCTGCCACTTGTGCATCCATCCGCACCCACGCCGCGAAAGGCTCCATTGCGAGAGCGAAAAGATATGGCGACAGAGGGCAGCCCTGACATGTGCCCCTGCCAATAGTGAACGTGAAGGAGGTGGCTCCCCCTATGCGCACCGATGCAGTAAGATCTGTGTACAGCAATTTCAGATAAAACAGAAAGCGGGGGCCCATATTTAAACGGTCTAAAAGTACAAATGGGTATACCCAGCTAAGGGAATCAAACGCCCTATCCATATCTGCCAGCAAAAGTGCAGCTTGTTTGCCCAATCCCTGAATGGTGGCTATGGCAATGTGCGTGCAGCGAATATTATGGCGCGTGGCCCTCTAGGGCATAAAACCAGCCTGGTCGGGGTGAACCAGGGCTGTGATATGGGGGGGTGTAATGTTTGATGCCTTGAGAGGATGTGAGTTGCTGTAAAAATGTTAAGCTCAGTTAATTTTTGTTTTTGGCATTGCTGAATTATTTGTAGGGTTTTCTTCAGTGTTACCATGCCTCCTTTGTCTGTCCAGTGTGTGTGTGTGTGTGTGCGTGTGTGTGTTTGCCATAGGCCAACATTGATTTGTCTTTGTTCTCTATGCCATGTGGCCGGGGGCCATTTTGTGGGGTCTGTGTCCATTGGCCTGAATGTGCGCTCTTTGTTCCCCATGCCTCCTTGCTTGCTGTTGTTGCTTGGCCATGTGGCTTGCAACCATTTTGTGCATTCAGCCAGTGTAACTTTGCCATAGGCTTGCATGTGTTCTTTGTTCCCCATGCCTCCTTGCTCGATGTTATTGTTTGACCATGTGGCACTGGCTGGTAGCCATTTTGTGCATCCAGCGAGTGTGGCTTTGTGATAGGCTTGCATGTGTTCTTTGTTTCCCATGCCTCCTAGCCTGCTGTTGTTGTTTGACCACGTGGCACTGGCTGGCGGGCATTTTGTGCATCCAACCAGTGTGCCCTTTCCATAGGTTTGCATGGATGAATGTGATATCAGTTTAAAAATATGCTTGAGGATCATTGTAGTTTGTATATTAGGAATATGATTTTGATGAACAGTACTTACATATTACGAACATTTTTTTACATTTTTGTTATTTTGCACCTGCTTGCCCCGCAATAGGTTTCTTCTCATCCTCCCATACAAACATCGGCAATTATTGATCTTTTTTTTAAATTATTAATTCTTATTTTTTCTGTTTAATATTTTAATTTTTTTACTTAAATTTTTTCATTAAAAATGTGTTTTAATCTTTTCTTTAATTTTGTAAAAGAAATTGTTTTTCCATTTTGCCTCAGTTGATCCATCCATCCATCCACCATAGGTGCACAGCAGCGAAAAACATTCAGGTTTTTTTAGGTATAATTCCATTTCCTCCTGGACACCCTGGCTGCAGTGCACTGCAGAAACATCATTCATTTTTTTCATGATTACTCCATTTCCCCCTGGACCACATTGCCTGCCATAGGCGCACATTAACCTTAATTTTTTTTAAAGATTATTATTCCATTTACACATGCCTTTCCCTGAGTGCCACAAGTGTCTCATTTAGAATATATGGACATAATGTAAAGAGCTCTGTCTGTATGTTGTGTTATTCTGATGGGAAATTAAATTTTATGGTATGGTGGTGGGGTTTAACCTTAAAGTGGTTGATTTATTATAACTGAAGTAACCAACCACACTAATATTGCCTTTGTTTGTACTAATTCAAACTACACTAATGCCAGGTTTCACGAAATGTTTTTTTTGCTTGTTTGCTTTTCAGTGCACAAGAGAAGAAGGGACATTGCCTGCAGTACTGCGAAACAGAAGGCCTGTACACTGACGTCAGTCCTCCAATCTCTTCCGCTTGTGCAGCTTAGTGCCACTGCCAACTGAGAGCTTTAAGATGGCCCGAAGAAAGTTGCTCCCAAGAAAGTGGTCAGTGAGAAGAAGCAGCTTTCCATCAGTGGAGTGTCGGCCCAAACCTTTTTCGGACAACGTCCTATACCTGCCCGACCGGCCTCCGGAGAGCAAGCTGGGAGCAGCACTCCTGCATCAACAACCCCACCACAACCTAAACCCAGGACCATGTCTATCAGTGAGACAGCCACTGCAATCATGGCGATGCCAACGAGCAGTGACGTTGAACTGGATTTGTCCCTTTTGCTAAGTAGTACCCAATCGTTTCAAGAAACAGAGCAAAGTGGACAGCAGTCACAGCCAGCGGAAGTACATCTTTGTGATGTTGGAGCAGAACAAGAGGTCGAGCTTCCTGCAGAGAAAGAATCTCCTCTTTTAGAATCATTGTCTTCCAGACCTCCAACAAGGAAAAGGAAGGGTACTACTCCACCATCTTCTTCAAGCACCACTTCTGACGATGATGATAGGGATATGGCGTGGACCCTGCCAGAGCCCGGGAGATGCCAGGAGAGACAAGGGAAAAAAAAGTTCCTGAAAGCCTTAGAATTATGGAAGGGGATAATGAGGAGGATGACGACGACAAGCTAGTCATTGTGGAAGGTGACACAGAGAAGTCCGACAATGCTCCAACGGATGTGGCACAGGTAGCATTGCCAACTCCCATATTTGGAAAGTCCCAGCTGAGACCTGTTTAACCCCTACCTCAGTAGAAGTATGCACTGCAGAGAGGCAATTGATGACATGCCCACCTAAATCCAGTTATTCTTTAGGGATTGGCAGTGGACCAGTAAAAAAGTACTTCTCCCCAGTTTGGGACTTTTTTACGGCTAGCACACATGGAGAGCACATTTCAACACGCACCATTGCCACAGAAATTTTCGTCGAGGTAATCCTGGTTCACATTAGGGTACTGGAGGCCACACAAGCCATATAAAAAACAGCACGCAATCCGGTGGGAGGAGCACCTTTAAAAAATTGATGAACCTGGTCCTAGTGGTGAAGGTGAGGACAGCTCCAAGTCCAATCAAGGTGGGAGGTGATGATGAGGAAAAAGAGGGTGACATCCTTGCGCAAAGCAGCCCTATCCCCAGCAGTGCACCAGCAGAATCACCCCCCTAAGTGACTTCACAGTGGCACAAGACTCAGAGTCAGATTAAGACACCATGGCATACTGTGACTGCTCCACCATGACACGCACAGAGTCTACCAACACCTGCTTCTAAAACGTCACCTGCATCAGTGGCCCCAGAAAAGAAGAAAACAATACAGGCTACTATTACGGGCATGTTTTGGCAGGAGGGGCCCTACGACCACAACCACCCAGCAGCATGTTTGTACAATGGGAAGCAGGCAAAATGTTAGCGCTGGATCTCCCCCCTTTTTCCTTTTGTGGAAGGAATGTGATTCTTAGAATTTGTGGCAGCCACCTGCCCGCAATGGAAGGTTCCAAATCAGACCTATTTTGCCAGAGTTGCTGTTCTAGCACTACATCACGATGTGCTGCAATTGGTTGGACAAGCTTTGCTTCAAAGTATTGTTCACACTATCCACCTGATGACAGACATGTGGACCAGTTGTCAGGCGACTGATAAAATGTAAATCACTGCACACTGGATCTCTTAATGGTGGGAGGAAAGCAAAAGCTATCTACAAGTCTTTGCCCTGATAAAAGTTTTACGAACATTCAGCGGCATGTAACAGTGGCCATGTTTGCCATGGAGAAATCACAAACAGCTGCAAACATCTTGGATGAATTTAACAGTAAGGTGTCTGAATGGCTGCAACCCAAAGGTCTCCGAATTGGATTTATTGCCACGGACAATGGCAATAACATAGTCAAGGCCATGGCAGATGGTGGCTATTTGAGGGTCCTGTATTTGGCGCATAGACGTTCTAAAAAACGAAGACATAGTCAGCAACATACTTACCACATGCAAAAGAATCTGCACTAATTTCAGCCATTCTTTTAAGGATCAGAAGCCGTTGTGGATTATTCAGCGTGCTAATAGAGTACTAGTTAAAGCCCTGAAACAGGAGGTGCCAACAGGTTGGAACTCGACCTACTACATGTTGCAACGTCTGTTTGAGCAGTACAAACAGATCAATGACTATGTCATTCAAAGATGCGGGGATGCAATTGGGAAAGCTATGACCATGGATGTGGACAAATGGGGCCTACTCAAATGCCTGACACAGATTCTACTCCCTTTTGTGGTTTTCACACTGGAAGTTAGCAAGGAGGACAGTAAGATGGGCCAAGCTATCCTGTTGTTGCATCTGCTACAGGACCAGCTAAAGAAGGTGTCTGAAAGGTTTGCACTCGCAGGTGTGAACGAAAACACAGAAGCGCATGCCTTGGTTGAGAGCTTACTTTTTCACTTTGCTTGTAATGGAAGGCAGCAAAATGACATCTCATCCAAACAGTACATCTGTGCCACACTATTTGATCCACGGTACAAATAATTGTGTCCACTTTCATTCTCTTTTCCGAAGTGGATGTTTTAAAATACAAGAGGTGGATTGTTGAGCAAGCTGGAGACCTGGAATAAGAATGGCTGGAATTTAGAGTCCCACTCCGCAGTTCTGCAGTGCCGCCTTCAACTTCCAGAGCGGGCAGTCTTGTCTCACAGCAGCCAACACCAGCAACCAGAACACTGGGAACAACAGCAACAGAAGGATAGGACCCGATCTCTGCATTTGATTGGTTTCAAATGCCAGGGCTTACGTCCAGTGCAGAGGCGATGGCAAAAGAGGTCAAGCAAGTGGCAGCGGCAATGACCATCCTCAGAATGTTCCAGGGGTATCTGGATGATCCAAAAGAGGTCTATGTGGATCAAAACCCATTGATGTATTGGTATCCGCCAATGGCCAGAGCTCAGCAGGTTGGCAATAAAGTATCTGACTTGTCCTGATACCAGTGTGTCTGCTGAGCATGTGTTCAGTGCAGCTGGTACATTTGTTACTGTGAGAAGGACTAGTCTCTCACCTCAAAACATGGAGAGATTGACCATGATCAAAATGAACCACACAATTACATCGCTCCTGAAACAGCACAGGAGGAGGCCGAGGAGGATAGGTTGGAATCAAGTGTATTAGCGGACCGACTTCTGGGTAAACTGTCTGATTTTGAGGACGAACGCTACTTCCCGGACTGAGTATGCCAGTGCCACCATTGAATGTTTTAATTATTTCTCATTGAATGTCTTTCTGTGCAAAAAAAAAAAAAAGTAGTAAGTGGAACATTATGTTTGTTTCACACAATTTTTTGGTCACATATATGGCTGAATTGCAGTTGGACCAGTGTGCAGTGAAGAAGCCTCCACAATTCCTGAATGACATTGGAGATAATACCTGCCTCCCTCGCATGCCTATCATTTTTTGCATCACTTAGCAGGGCTGCCGCAGAAGATCGTAATTTACAAGAGTGCCAATACCAAATTCAGATGTGTAGCCTGCGTCAAAGATACAATTTTGTACCTACTACCTAACCTACCTGTGCTTGCATTGGAAGAGGTAAGTACAACTATTGCAACAATGAGTGAGTGATTGTGAGTGATGATTGATGATTTATGTGGTGGCAGACAGTGAAGGGGTGTTCAATTAATAGTAAACTTGGTTTTGGTGAATCGCAATGCTTGGTGCCTGATGGGTGATCATTTTTCTATAGGTGATTGGCCAAAGTTACTTAGCAAAAATGTACCTGTACGATCCACTCCTATCCTTTTTTCATCACCTAGAAGGGCTGCCCCAGAAGATCATTTGATTTACAAGACTGCCAAATTCCAATGTGTTGATTGCATCAAAGAGGAGATACAATTGTGTACCTACCACGCTGCTTGGATTGGAACATGTAACTATTGCACCAATGAGTGATATATTATTGAGTTATTGTGAGCGATGATTGATGATTTATGTGGTGGCAGACAGTGAGGGAGGGTGTTCAGCTAATTTGTAAACTTGAATTCAATCATTTGCAAAGTTTGGGACCTGATGGGTGATTATTTTTCCTGAAGGTGATTGGCCCTTTCACACTTAGGGAGATTTACTTGCAGGGTTCACTCATTTTTTTACTGGTTCTGCAGAGACCAGACTAGTCACTTTAGTTAACAAATAAAAACCTATACAAAATACTGCACTTCTGTTTCTCTACTTATTTTTCAACAGCAGTGCACTACATATTTATCTTGCTTGGGTCGGGACTGAAACTGAGTTACTCGTAGGCAGGAGGAGGATGGAAGGATTCAGGGCAGGACTACCTCATCCACAGCTAGAAGAAGGAAGTTATCGACTTTAAAGGGAAACCATGACATTGAGGCCTAGTTCTCAGCTATGTGAAATTGAGAGAGGTGTGTTGATTTGGGAAATGCTGTTAGGTGTGTGTGTGTGTTGCACTGGTGGCAAAAGTGAAACTCTGAGTCATCTTGTTTTTTGCTCTGCCTCTGAGTCTTCTTGGTATATTCATATAAAATAACAGGGAGACAGAAGCAGAGATTTATTTAGCTTCCAGATTATCAATGTTATCATTAATGGGGATTAAATCATTTGTGTCAACAGTCTAGAGTCTCAATTTGTTTTTATCGGAGACTCCCAACCACACTTTCACAGTAAGCGGTATATATCTTTTCTCCGCTTGTGTGGTGAGGTGGGTAGTGTCATCATGGGGTTGTAATCAATTGAGGGTTCAGTTCTCGAAGTGATTAACCATCCTCCACCAGGAGGGAGACTGTTTGGGTGATGGCAGTCATAAAAAGCAGTTAAAAATATCTCCTTTCCTGTAAACACTTTTTATTGATCAGGAGAGTGATATGATTAAAAAGAAATGGTGGTGCTTGAGTGGATTAGTTACTGGTCCACAGCAGCTCGTGGAAAGTCGACATGTTTTGGCTGATTAATGCTCATACGAGTCAGGTGGCCTTCATCAGGACCATATGGTTTTGGTTGCTATTGCAATCAATCAATCAGGTTTCTTGTATAGCGCGACTACTCACCCGTAGGGTCTTAATGGGACCGTCCTCATACTACTCTCCTGCCATGCTGCACTGTCATCGGAACTGCTGGGATTCTGAATAATACACACAACACAGCATTGAGGGAGTCACCTTAACCATGGCCACTCTCACATCATTTGAGCATGACCAAGAAATAGAAAGCCTTCTCAACAAACAAGTATAGAAGAGCTTGCTTGGGTCTACAAACTCTGCAATCTTCACAGTAGACTACCTAATCTAGTGTCTTAGTCTTGTTATATGGGGTTATATGGCCCTAAGACACATTGTCGACATTGCTAAGTTAGCATGAGTTTTGCTTGCCCTATGCTGCTGCTTTTGCGCACGCCTCTGCTAAGCGTTTGTTTTCGCGACACTTTGCCTCTGCCCTGTACATGATAACAGATTGTTTTTCACGTTCTCAGCCTTCCCTTCAATTCTGTCTGAACATAATGTGCAAGGTCGGTCAACAATGTCTCTTGTTATTCTGTTCTGGTCAGTCCCTATTACCTAGACAAAACATGTAACCAACAGCTGCAATGCGGAAGAATCGTGCTTTGATATAATGTTGTTGCATGTTTTTGAAACACTCTCAAAGAAAGTCATTCCATGGAGCTGAGCGCTGCTGTTCCTATGATGTAAACCCTTGGGTTTAGGCTTTCAGGTAGGGGTCTGCTAATAACGCCTAGAGATCTTCTGTTATATAAAATAACTTCTTACTGCCTTGGGGAGGGTGATTAGGCCCAGTTATTTAGCCTTTTTCACAGTCTTTATAAAATGACGACTCCTTTTATATTCTATGGTATTGTAACAATGCTAATGATTCTTGCTTTATGCATTTTGCTGCTAGTTGTGGTTCGCATACTGTATCATGGATCACTATAGTCAAATTAAAAGTTTTGAACTTATTTACTGACTCTGATTATTTGGATTGTGGACAAGTACGTGAGAGCGAAAGAGTGTCTTGTTCCCGCGACTCTGAGGTGATTCGGGAGTCTAAACATTCGTAGCTTCTTGATATTTGTAGGAGACAGAATGAGACACTATTGCTAGTCGGTTGGGATTTTGGGTACTAAGGTGATAGGAGGTACACCCCTATTTACTGAGGTCCTGTTTTCTTGTGCATAGTTCTGTGTATGAGCAGAATCCCCGCAACATGGCGCCGCCAACGCTTGGTCTGGTCCTTATCTGCGAGACGCTTGAGTAGTGCAAGTGCTGGTCCACAATACCCTCACTTCTGTTTCCGGAGACAGCTGTGACGGAGTAACCTCCTATATTGACATTTTTATAGGTTAATTCAAGCTTGAAGTTTTAAAAGGTATTTAGTTTCTTATAACCCGAGTTTGCGCTGCCTCAATTTAAGTTGTTCTGCTTTCTACTCAGTAATGGCTGCAGTTGATATTCCGGCTCATAGCAGAGCCGCGCTGAGGGCGCACTTGACTCATTATGCGGTTCCTGATGCTGGGGCCGCACTTATTTTTGTGGTGGAAGCCGATCCGGCTCACCGGTTTGAAGTTTTTTACTCTTGGGTCACCTTTCCGGCGGTGGATGGCACTGATGATTTGTTTCACACGTATGCTGCCAACGCCATTCCTCAGCAGTATCAGCCTTATAGAGCGCTTGAGATTCCGCTTACAGCTTGGCAACACCGTATTTGGTTTAATGGCGCCCTTCCTCACCCATTAACGGTGGTCCGTTTAGGCCCTTTATCTATAGATGGAGCCACAGGGCCCGTTTTGGCTGGGTTTACCCCACACCCACGTGCTTTTACAACTGCAACTTTGGCAGAGGTTCGCGTCTTACATACCTCGTTGGTACGCGTCTATAGAGCTATAATACAGTACGTAACACGCACCGTCCAGGTGGGACCACCTGGCGCTGCGGTGCAACCTGCGGGTCCTGGTGGCGTAACCATCAGTCCCGTTATTGTTAATTCTATCATGGGCAAGCGCCCACAGAATAAGGATGAATTTCCTTATTGGCTTGCTGAGAAATTTGGACAGATAGAAGCTGTCTTTCCTAATACCACTCCTGTGGATAAACACAGGATCTTAACTATAAGTTTACCTAAAGACTTAATTCCCGAATTGGCTGATTGTAACACCTGGGGCAGGGTGTTTGCAGCGGTATATTCTATGTGTTTCGGCACCCCCTCCATAACTGTACTTCCCTCTGTGATTAAGCGCGTTCAAGATGAACACGGTGCAGAAGCGGCTGTTGAGCTGGGGATGAGACTGGTGGGAGTGTTCGACGTGGTTGCTGATATGATCCTTGCGAATGTCAAGGGCAATGCCGTTAGCTTACAAGTAGCAAACCGCTTAGAGGTGATCGAAGAGCCCGACAGACCACGAGAATTACCAAAGATTATTGCGAAGGCTTACAAGACCATAGGCCGCAATAGTCTCGGAAATAAGCCTACGACTCAAATACCAACGCAGCCTCAGGTACAACAGAAAGCCCAGCCTGACAAGGATGGGCGCCCTTTCTTTCCTAAAAAGAATTGGCAAAGAAATAAGAAACGGGGTTCCCAACAACAGAAGCAGGGTTCGCGTGCCAGTTCACCGACCCCTGATGCTTCTGAGCGTACTTATGACTTGCGCGATCGTGCTAAAATTAAGTCTCCTTAAAGATTTCAGGCTCCTGATCAGCGTTCTCCTCATTCTTTACAGGAAACATCAGGCTCACAAGCCGGTGGAGGGGATCGCCAGTATCGGGGTAGGAGTCAACCTGCGTCACATCTTCGTGAACAGCCTCGACAGTTTGAAGTCAAGGACAAGCAGGGTGATTCTGCACGAACCCGTCCTTCTTTTCAAAAGAAAAAGGTTGCCGCTTTAACAGCAAGATATGCCACAGACGGTGAGGACGCGACTCCTGGATCAGACTTGGGCGGTGACTCTGCTTGACAGCGCGGCGGAAGTTACCATAGTCAGGGAGGCTCTACGTCCCCGTCTGGATGTGACAGCAACTGACACATTTGTTACAATTGAGACTGCCGATACCCGGGTTGCCCCCCCGGATAGACTACACGAAGTCCTTTTCCAAATTGAAGGTGATATACTGCGTCCCATTACGGTTGTGTTCTGGGAGAATCTAACGGCTACATATCACATTTTACTGGCGGAGAAAGATTGGCCGCCACCCTTTGTGTTATCCGCTTCTCGGGGGGAAGATGTGATACTTCCAAGTTTTTCACGTTGTGTCCCTGAGGAACAAGTGCAGGCTTTCGCGGAGGAATGGGCTTTGGCCTTGGCCCCAGCGGTGTATCGCAATCAGGTGGGTTGGGACGTTGAATCGCCAGCTCATGAAATCCCATTGCGCTCTATGCCACAGCCTCAACCTCAATATCCTATCAAACGTGAAGCGAAGGCTTCGGTTTGTGACATTCTAAGACAATTGGAGAATCAGGGGGTCATTGAGTCATGTGAGGGGATGGGTGTAGATGTTTTAATAATCTCCTTTTTAAGGCAGCTTTATTCAGGGGCAAAGGCGAGGGTCCGCTACGGGATGGGCGGTGATTGCACCCAGCACTTTAGAGTGTTGAGAGGTGTAAGGCAAGGCTGTGTCCTTGCCCCGTTCCTCTTTACACTGTACATAAATGATCTCCGCGTCTTACATACCTCGTTGGTACGCGTCTATAGAGCTGTAATACAGTACGTACCACGCACCGTCCCGGTGGGACCACCTGGCGCTGCTGTGCAACCTGCGGGTCCTGGTGGCGTAACCATCAGTCCCGTTATTGTTAATTCTATCATGGGCAAGCGCCCACAGAATAAGGATGAATTTCCTTATTGGCTTGCCGAGAAATGTGGACAGATAGAAGCTGTCTTTCCTAATACCACTCCTGTGGATAAACACAGGATCTTAACTATAAGTTTACCTAAAGACTTAATTCCCGAATTGGCTGATTGTAACACCTGGGGCAGGGTGTTTGCAGCGGTATATTCTATGTGTTTCGGCACCCCCTCCATAACTGTACTTCCCTCTGTGATTAAGCGCGTTCAAGATGAACACGGTGCAGAAGCGGCTGTTGAGCTGGGGATGAGACTGGTGGAGTGTTCGCCGTGGTTGCTGATATGATCCTTGCGAATGTCAAGGGCAATGCCATTAGCTTTCAAGTAGCAAACTGCTTAGAGGTGATCGCAGAGCCCGACAGACCACGAGAATTACCAAAGATTATTGCGAAGGCTTACAAGACCATAGGCAGCAATAGTCTGGGAAATAAGCCTACGACTCAAATACCAATGCAGCCTCAGGTACAACAGAAAGCCCAGCCTGACAAGGATGGGCGCCCTTTCTTTCCTAAAAAGAATTGGCAAAGAAATAAGAAACAGGGTTCCCAACAACAGAAGCAGGGTTCGCGTGCCAGTTCACCAACCCCTGATGCTTCTGAGCGTACTCATGACTTGCGCGATCGCGCTAAAATTAAGTCTCCTGAAAGATTTCAGGTTCCTGATCAGCGTTCTCCTCATTCTTTACAGGAAACATCAGGCTCACAAGCCGGTGGAGGGGATCGCCAGGATCGGGGTAGGAGTCAACCTGCGTCACATCTTCGTGAACAGCCTCAACAGTTTGAAGTCAAGGACAAGCATGGTGATTCCGCACGAACCCATCCTCCTTTTCAAAAGAAAAAGGTTGCCGCTTTAACAGCGAGATATGCCACAGATGGTGAGGACGCAACTCCTGGATCAGACTTGGGCGGTGACTCTGCTCGACAGCGCGGCGGAAGTTACCATAGTCAGGGAGGCTCTACGTCCCCGTGTGGATGTGACAGCAACTGACACATTTGTTACAATTGAGACTGCCGATACCCGGGTTGCCCCCCCGTATAGACTACATGAAGTCCTCTTCCAAATTGAAGGTGATATACTCCGTCCCATTACGGTTGTGTTCTGGGAGAATCTAACGGCTACATATGACATTTTACTGGCGGAGAAAGATTGGCCGCCACCCTTTGTGTTATCCGCTTCTCGGGGGGAAGATATGATACTTCGAGTTTTTCACAGTGTGTCCCTGAGGAACAAGCGCAGGCTTTCGCGGAGGAATGGGCTTTGGCCTTGGCCCCAGCGTTGTATAGCAATCAGGTGGGTTGGGACGTTGAATCACCAGCTCATGAAATCCCATTGCGCTCTATGCCACAGCCTCAACCTCAATATCCCATCAAACGTGAAACGAAGGCTTCGGTTTGTGACATTCTAAGACAATTGGAGTATCAGGGGTCATTGAGTCATGTGAGGGGATGGGTCTGGATGTTTTAATAATCTCCTTTTTAAGGCAGCTTTATTCAGGGGCAAAGGCGAGGGTCCGCTACGGGATGGGCGGTGATTGCACCCAGCACTTTAGAGTGTTGAGAGGTGTAAGGCAAGGCTGTGTCCTTGCCCCGTTCCTTTTTACACTGTACATAAATGATCTAGAAACTATTCTGGTCCAGGAGTGCAGGGATCTGCCAACAGCAGCGACCCGCCCTATCCCTGCACTTCTGTATGCGGACGACCCGGTTCTTATGGCCCGTAAGCCGCTGGGTCCTCAAAGGGTTGTTAATACTTTTACTAATTTTATGTCAAATCTGGGTCTTACCATTAACTGCTCCAAAACGTTTGCAATGAACTGCGGGGTAGGATCTAATAAGAAGACTAATACCCTTTTTATTAACTTGAAGGCAATAGAGTGTATTAAAACTTTTTCCTATCTAGGGATTTTATTTGATCGATCAGGAACCTGGACTCAGGCAGTTAAAGCCAGAAGGCTGTTGTTTATTAAATCATTGACGGCATTATCAAATTTTAGCAGAAAATTAGGAAGACGCTCCCCGGTGGAACTGCTGCATATTTATAGGGCTAAATGTGTAGCAATCGCCACCGATGGAGCTGGAATTTGGGGTTATGCCGATGTAAATTCACTACAGATTGCAGAAAATATGTTTCTTAGGTTCCTTTTGGCAGTACCCGATAGCACTTCAACTTACATCTGTCACTCGGAACTGGGTATGCCATACTTAGAGGACACGATTAAGATTCAGCCCGTCCTCCTGTGGCATAGAGTTTGGACTGCAGATGAGACTGTTTTTAATCGCCATATACTGAAAGATGTCCTGGGGATTGACGGGGTCAAACAAATAAGATGGCTAGAATATGTTAAAATGTTTTTATGTAAACTAGGCCATTTAGAATACTATAATGACCCTCATACTATGTGCAATGTGTCCAGGAAAGACCTTAAAGCCAGCTGTATGCGCCTACTGGGTGAAATTAGAATCACAACCGAAATGAAAAAGTCAACGGTCCAAGCTCATCATCTTACTCTGGCGACCCCAACTATACAACCGTACATTTCGTTAATTACTGGCGATTATGACAGATTTTTGTTAACACGCTTCAGATTGAATATTTTACATAGATCTTTAAGCTTCCCTGATTTAAATGACTGGTTGAGAGTCCTATGTAAATGCCCGTGCGACGATGTTTCTGTACAGTCGACTATACATATACTATTCTTCTGTACATTTTATTCTATCCCGAGAAGGAGATGGATCATTCCTGTAATAAAAAAACTTGGACTGAGACAATATCGCCCCGCATTCTTGGCACTGCAATTCCTAGAAAAAGAAATTATTATTGCCTTTGTTATTGCTTTTTTAAAAAATGTTTTTAAATACCGTAAATCTATTATGATGTGACTTTTTTATGTACTTAGTCTTTGTTAAAGTAATTTTGACATGATTGTGTTCTTATAATTTTTAATGGAGTTTTAACTGTTTGACATATGCACTGTGCTTTTATGGTTAACTTTTACAGTAACCGAATAAAGAGCTTTTGACTGACTGAGTCATGTGTATCACCTATGAATAATCCTCTCTTTACTGTCCCTAAAACCTGATGGTTCTTTTCGGATTATGTTGGATTATAGAAATTTGAACAGCCATTGCCGCACCTTTGCGGTACAAAACACACACAGCTCAGCGCTGGTGAATAACACCTTCACCTTCTCTTCACTAAGGGAATATGTTGGTGGAGTTTGCTGACTCTCTGTATATTTGAATATTTCTGGGTACCTAGGACGGGTTCAGACCGAAAAAGTTGATTGGCGGGTGGGTGGAGGTAGATACCCTTAACCCCCTGTCCTTTGTATAAATTTAATGTTGCCCCCTTTTCAAGCCAGGTCTTTGTTGACTAAATTCTTTCAGACTAAGCCTGCCCCTCGTTATCCACCTCATCATTCTGTGACTACATACTCGGTAGGTAAATTGTGCAGCAGTGGCTAGAACACTCTAACCTTGCATCTGTCAAACAGCACCTTTCCATCCTATCGAATGATATTGATTTGGCTGATTTTCTGCTAGGCCCACGTACTCAAAGGGCCAAGAGATTTCTTTATGCCTCTTACAATGAAATTTGGAAACTTTCACAGATGGAAGCTGCCTTCCGTCTGCGTCAAATTGACCAGGCAAACTTGGAAAAAGTCCTTGCTGAAGTAGACAACAGCATTAATACGCTTTCTTCACGCATTTATACTTTAGACAATATTGTTTCTTCTGTAATAGATATTGTGCAAAGTGATGTTTCTGTGTTATATCATGGTCAGAATCAGTTAAGGTCGGTCATGCAATTTGCTTGGACGTTGCAGACACTAAAAATGGGTAAAGTGCCTTGGGATTATTTGAATGCCACTGCTTTATTCTTGCCTTTTAACCTAACTGGTAAATAGAAGTTTAAGTCCATGAAAGATGCTGTATATACGCTGTTACATATTGAACAATTGGAGCCTTTGCCGTTCTCTGTAGCGGAAACGGACTCTCCTGTTTGGTTAATTCATGGCGTTATCACTTTGCCCTTTTCACTTTTTCAGTTTAAATCATGTATGCAACACTTTCTTGTTGGCCGCTTTGAACCGCTTGCCAGTGCTTTTCTGCATGAATTATGGGTCCTGCCCTTTGCTTATCGGTGTTTAAGGGTGGATAAAGAAGTTTTCCTCACAGGGAAGGAGTGTGATTCAGTACTGGGTCACTCTCTTGTGTGTAAACACGTTACGTTGCACGGCGAGTGTAACGTGTCAGCGCCCAATCTAGCTTGCCTTTTGAAAGGGACCCCAGTACCATCCATCACGCCTGTCTTTACATTGCTTACTAACAGCAGCTATCTCATTTTAAACAATCAAGACTGCTGTGGTTTGCGGGCGGGTGTCCCCTACTCGGTAACTGTTTCCCAGCGCGTAACTTGCTGTAGCAATGTCCTTTTCTCGCCCCCGCATGGGAGTTTAGATTCTTCACTTTGGCCTTCCATTCCGACTTTGAAAACAGAGTTCAACAAGTTGAGCAGGCTCAAAGCCCTTTTATTCCAACAGGAGGTGGCCCTCACTTCCGCCCGTGAAACATTCAGATTGCAGGTGGCTCAGACCTCAAGTGAGATACAGTCGCTTCTTAACACTAACCTCCCACTTCACTTTGGGGAATTAATTCACCAAATATTTAATGCGTCTCATATGACAGGCCTTGCCCATTTTCTTAAATGTGTGGGATCTGGCCTGGTCTCTTCCTTTCAGACTATATTCGGGGTAATACTGGCTTTAATTCATTCTCTCTTTTCCAGCGTTTTCTGAGTGTTTCCCTTAATATTGGCGCTGGCTACTGGTGTCCTGCTTCTCCTCCTTGTGCTTCGCAATGGCTGCTCGCTTTGTGGCTCTACACAGACCAGCACAGCTACAACAGTATCGTGATCGCCTTTATGAGGCTTTTGGATGCTTGCCTTCAGCCACACTTGGCGTAACTTACGACTTGACATTCCGCTTTGCCTATTTTACTCGCGTGCAACTAGTGCTTCACTGCAAACGATGTCAGTTCTCCTGGGCGATGGAGCTTTGCTTATCGAACATGTGGTGTCCAATCCCTGATTTCTGCTGGTTGGTGGGTCCCTTAGAGGCTCATGACGTGGCTTGTTCTGTGCATGGTCCAATGACACGTGCAGCTTTACTTGGAATTTTGGATCAATGGGATATCTGTGCGGGTGCGCAGACTTTCCTACAACGAAGTTTCATTGAATATCACGCGGGTTTGCATTTCCTATTTTTGGATGCTCCACTTTGTGAGAAACATGATTGTTCCTTCGACTTGCTAAATTGGATGTCGTCGTTTTTTTCCACCAATGACAACGATGAACTGAGGAAAGAATTGCATTCCTTTGCACCCAAACCTTCATGGATTGACTACTTGATTCGTCCCTGCCCCATGTCTGGCATACAGACTCTTTTTTCAGGCTCAAAGTGCCGTTAGGTTTTTTTTTTTTTTTTTCGAACTTTCCCCTTTTCTTTTCTCCGATTTCTTTTTCTTTTTTTTGTTTAGAAAGTCACATACCAATATTTTAAACAATGCCTGACTTTTGAACTCTGTTTTTGTTCTTCTTTCTATGTCCTACTGACTTACCAGGGGGAGGGTGTTATATGGGGTTATATGGCCCTAAGACACATTGTCGACATTGCTAAGTTAGCATGAGTTTTGCTTGCCCTATGCTGCTGCTTTTGCGCACGCCTCTGTTAAGCATTTGTTTTCGCGACACTTTGCCTCTGCCCTGTACATGTTAACAGATTGTTTTTCACGTTCTCTGCCTTCCCTTCAATTCTGTCTGAACATAATGTGCAAGGTCGGTCAACAATGTCTCTTGTTATTCTGTTCTGGTCAGTCCCTATTACCTAGACAAAACATGTAACCAACAGCTGCAATGCGGAAGAATCGTGCTTTGATATAATGTTGTTGCATGTTTTTGAAACACTCTCGAAGAAAGTCGTTCCATGGAGCTGAGCGCTGCTGTTCCTATGATGTAAACCCTTGGGTTTAGGCTTTAACGCCTAGAGATCTTCTGTTATATAAAATAACTTCTTACTGCCTTGGGGAGGGTGATTAGGCCCAGCTATTTAGCCTTTTTCACAGTCTTTATAAAATGACGACTCCTTTTATATTCTTTGGTATTGTAACAATGCTAATGATTCTTGCTTTATGCATTTTGCTGCTAGTTGTGGTTCGCATACTGTATCATGGATCACTATAGTCAAATTAAACGTTTTGAACTTATTTAGTGACTCTGATTATTTTTATTGTGGACAAGTACGTGAGAGCGAAAGAGTGTCTTGTTCCCGCGACTCTGAGGTGAGTCGGGAGTGCTCGTGTTCTGGGTTGTCTAAACATTCGTAGCTTCTTGATATTTGTAGGAGACCAAATGAGACACTATTGCTAGTCGGTTGGGATTTTGGGTACTAAGGTGATAGGAGGTACACCCCTATTTACTAAGGTCCTGTTTTCTTGTGCATAGTTTTGTGTATGAGCAGAATCCCCGCAACAGTCTTACAGTACAAGTCCACAAGGTACAAAGTTAGGGGAAAGGGACAGGATAACCAAGAAGAAAAAAGCTTAAGGTACAGATTAGTACAGACACAGGACGAAGTCAGCTACAGAAATAGGAAATACAGAAAAAAAGATAATGCAGGGAGGGTTCAGTAACGAATAAACATTAAATAGAACAACGAGCATCTACAAAAAAGTCACAGTATATTAGACCTGTGCTCACCCTCTGGTAGTTTGGCACAGAGCAGTCAGGCTTAACTTAGAGGCAGTGTGTAAAGTATTTGTGCAACACTTCAAACAGTAAAACAGTGAAAACACCACAGAAAAAGTTTCCACAATAGGTTAGAAAAATAGATATGGCTTTAATAAATAAAACAAGACCAAAACAATAAAAATCCAATTAGTAGCACTGGAGATATTGATTTTTAAAGCTTACAGTGGAGATTAGCAGCAACAAGCACATTGCGCTATTGGGGAAATCCGGTTGCACTGGACCGGGACAAAGTCACAAGTTCAGGCCGACCGCAATGGAGTGCGGACCAGCTAGAGGGACCCAGTTAGGCTGCTGAACAAAGTACCTTAAATGCTGCTTGTGGAGCATTTTGTGGATCACCATCGAAGATGCGTCGTGCATCCAAGGCGATGCGTCAGTTCCGAGATGTGGCGAGGCTGTGGTGCGAGGTCTGGATGCGTCGACTTCGAGGATCCTGTCAACGGGGTTTGTGATGTCAAATCCGGTGTCGAGGATGCAAGGCACAGCCAAGGTGATGCGTCGGTTCTGATGAGCGATGAAGCTGCGATGTGCAGTTTTGTCGTAGAGGTTGCCATTGACAGGGATGTGAGGATCTTGCACTGGGAATAGCGCTGAGCAGCAGCAGTTCCGAGGGCGATGCATCGTTCCCAAAATGCGGGAGGCGGCAGCGATGCGACTCTTGTGCAATGGGTCCAATCCACGCAACAGCAGCGATGCCTCGGTTTTGCTCGGGTATGCGCCGCTCAGCTGAGGAGATGCGTTGGTTCCATTTGCAAACAACTTAGGCCCACTTCCAAGGGTCCTGGACTGTGGTGGCATCTCAGATGGCATAGTTCAGGTTCAGGAGTTGGAAGCCTGTTATGTCCCTGAGTCTTCAGATCGGGAGGCCTGCCAACTAGCCCTTGGAGTCACTCTGGGTTCTGGGGTTAAGAGATGCAGGTCCAGTCCTCCTCACTCAGGCAAGAGGGCAGCAGGCAGCAGATAAACACAGCAAAGCAGGAGTTCAGCAGAATGGAGTCCAGCAGAGTGGCAGTCCATCAGCACAGCAGTCCTTCCTGGAAGAGTATCCACAGGTCCAGAAGTGTACTGAAGTAGTGGTGTCTGAGATCCAGTACTTATAACCAGTGGTGCCCTTGAAATGGGGGAGACTTCAAAGACATGCCTTGCAGTGCGCAAAGGTCCTCCCTTCCTGCCCTGGCTCCAGACTCACTTCAGGGGGTATGCAGCCCTTTGTGTGTGGACAGGACACAGCCTATTCAGATATAAGTGAGGCTGTGTCCAGCTCCTCCCTCCCTTCTGCCAGAGATGGTTTCATTGAGACACGCCTATGCTCCCATTGTGTGTGGCTTTCTAGGAGGAATACACAAAGCCCAACTGCCAACTGCACCCAGTCATGTTATCAAAGACAGTCTACAGGCACCAGATGACTAAACGAAGATAAGGCCAACTTTCTACAAGGGGCATTTTCAGAATTCTAGTTTAAAATCTGACTACGCTGTAAGTTCGGATTTAAAATTGTGATTCCTGAGACCCAAACTTGAAGGCTTCATCTCTTCCCAATTGGAAATTACACTTATAAAATGTAATAAGGTAATCCCAATGTTAGCCTATGGGAGAGATAGGCTTTGCAGTAGTGGAAAACATATTTGAGAGTTTTTCACTACCAGGACATGTAAATCTTAAAAGTACATGTCCTACCTTTTAAAAACAGTGCACCCTGCCCTCTGCTCTGTCTAGGGGAGAGAGCATAAGCACTTTAGCACTAGTTAGCAGTAGTAGAGTGCGCAGAGTCCAAATACCAGCACAAATGAGGTCAGAAAAATGGAGGAGGAAGGCAGAAAGTTGGGGGAAAGACCACCCTAAGGCTGTCAAGTCTGACAAATGTGCCCCCTGGCTGAAAGTTAGGAGAGCTACCCAACCTCTTGCAAGTTCTCTTCACTAAAGCAGAAGAACCTGCAGAGACCAACAGCATTGGCATGGTCTGACCCCAGAAAGTACTTAACCGAAAAGTCCATTCCCTTTAGGGAGATGGACCACCTCAACAGTTTGGGATTTTCACCCCTCATCTGCATGGGCTATCTGAGGGGCTTGTGATCGGTCTGAACCAGGAAGTGAGTTTCTAACAGGTCTGATCACAACTTCTTCAGTGCACAGCCCACAGCAAAAGCTTCTCTTACAATCGCACCTCTGTTCTGGTGGAAGCATTTCAATCGCACTCCACCTCTGTTCTGGTGGAAGTAGCGTTCTGCTAATGAAGGCTACCTGTTGTCCAGGCCCTCCTCATTCAACTGTGCTAAGACTGCCCCTACGCCATGCTCTGAAGCATCTGTCTGTACTATGAATTCTTTGGAGAAGTCAGGAGCCTGGAGTATGGGTGCTGTACACATGGCCTCCTTGAGGGTATCAAAGGCTTTCTAACAGGCCTCTGTCCAGATCACCAATCTGGGCTGCTTCTCCGAAGTCAGCTCTGCTAAGGGGAAACAGTGGTGCCGTATTCCTTAACAAACCTCCTGTAGTATCCTGTGAGGCCCAGGAAGGCTCTCACCTCAGTCTGAGTTTTAAGTGGTTGCCAGGCTATGATGGTCTCCATTTTGGCATGGAGGGGCTGCACCCTCCCCTCGCCCACCAGGTGGCCCACATACACCACTGAACCCTGCCCTATCTGGCACTTACTGGACTTGATAGCTAGGCTTGCCTGCTGTAGGGCCTGAAGCACCTCCTGGAGGTGGTACAGGATTTCCTTCCAGCTGGAGCTGTACACAGCGATGCTGTCCAGGTAGGTGGTGCCGAAGGCCTCCTTTCTAGCTAAAAACCCTGTTAACCAACCTCTGGAAGGTGGCAGGGGCATTCTTCAAGCTTAAGGGCATCGCCCGAAATTTGAAGCGGTTGAGAATGCTGACCTCTCATTTGCCCCCTCAATCAGAGAGATCCGTCAGTACCCTGACATCCCTGACATCGAATGTTATGTTATGTTATGTTATGTTATGGGGTATTTGTAGAGCGCACGGCTACTCCAGGGAGTGTCCCGGCGCTGTCTTGACCCCACGACAGAGCACAGGAAAAACATAACAGCAGGACGTCTCTTCTATTGTTGGAAGAGCCAGGTTTTTAAAGTTCGCCTGAAGCTAAGGAGATCATGTTCTTGTCTAAGAGAGAGTGGCATACTGTTCCATAGCTTCGCGGCTGCCACCTGAAAGGAGCGTCCTCCCTTACGTGAACGACAGAACTTAGGTACGATTGTCAATTGCTGGGTCGATGACCGCAAGGTTCTAGACGGTTTGTAGGGCTGAATTTTATTCCTGATATAAGGGGCCCCGATGTTGTGAAGGGCCTTAAAAGTCAGCACCAGGGCTTTGAAACTTACCCTTTTTTTCACTGAAAGCCAGTGCAGGGACTTAAGGTGAGTGGTCATGTATGACCTGTATCCGACCATAAGTACGGCCCTTGCCGCCGCATTTTGAACTACCTGGAGGCGGCTCAATAAGTAGTCCGGAAGGCCCAAGTACAACACGTTGACATAGTCCAGCCTTGACGTAATCAGTGCTTGGACCACAGTTTTCCTATGTGTAATAGGGAGCAGGGGAAGGAAGTTCGTCATCATTTTTAATAACCCAAAACAGGTGCCAGCCACAGATTGGACCTGGGATTTCATGAACAAGTCAGAGTCCAATTTCACCCCTAGGTTTTTTACGGTGGTCACTGGGCTTACCGGGGGGGACAAATTTTGTGGCCACCATTGGCGCCATTCGTCGCCAGGAGTATGTCTGAAGAAAATGATTTCAGACTTGTCTGAATTGCATAGTAATTGATTTTGCCTGAACCAGGCAAACACCTTAGTCAAGCAAGCATTGACATCACTTCCTTTGAGCGCCTCATCCTTCTCACAAGTAAACAACAGCTGAGTGTCGTCGGCGTAAGATATAATTTTTGCCCCATGTTGTTCTGCTAGGGGTGCAAGGGGGGCCATGTATATATTAAACAGGGTTGGGCTTAAAACAGAACACTGTGGGACTCCTACATTCAGAGGAGGAAAGGGGGCTGAAAAGGGAGGGGACCAGACTGTTTGCTGGCGGCCTTCCAAGAAGGAAGAAAACCATCTGAGCACCGTGCCCCCAATACCACATTCCTTCAATCTATGAAGGAGTAGTTCGTGGGGCACGGTATCGGAAGCCGCCGAGAGGTCTAGTAGTATCAGTACTGCCTTTCCTCCTCTATCGAGAGGGGTCTTAATCATCTCTGAAACTTCCAGCCGGGCCATCTCGGTACTAAAATCAAAAGTACTGAGGAACTAGGCAGCTCATCAGCTTGGGGGATAGGATGTGTGTCAGTTTTCATGACGGAATTGAGACCTTGGTAGTTCACATAGAACCAAAGTTCTGGTGTGGAGCCCAGTGGGGGAGCCTTCGGTACCAATACAAACGGGGTGCACCAGGAACTAATGGAGGGCTCAATCACCCCTATAACCAGCATCGTGGAGACCTCCTCCTTGATACTAGCCCTCACCTCAACTGAAAATCTGTAAATTTTGTTTTTCACAGATGGGGTGTCTCCAGTGTTCACTCTCATGGATGCACAGGTGTGTGAGTCCAGGGGTGAGGGAGAACAAAGAGGCAAATTGCCCCAACAATTGGTAACAGTCACTTTGCTCTTCTGGGGTCAGGGTAGGAGAGAGGCGGACACCTTCCACTGACCCATCATGTTCCTGGGACGATAGGAGGTCAGGAAGAGGCTCACTGTCCGATTCCACTCCTTCATCTGTCACCAGGAGCATGCTCACTTTAGACCTCCCGGAATGAGGTTTGAGACGATTCATGTTGTGCACTCTTAATGGATTTTTAAGGGTCTGGAGATTCATCAGGTAGGTGCTCTCCCCCTTTCACTCCTTCACCTCATATGGGCCCGTCCAGTGATCCTGGCGAGCTTTGGGCTCCACGACCCATACTTTTTGGCCAGGTTGAAACTCCACCAGAGTGGCGTTCTGGTTGTACCAGAACTTCATAACCTCTTGGCTGGCCTCAAGGTTTCTTTTTATCTTTTCCTAAAAGCAGTATATGTGGTTGAGGGAGGACCAGCATGTAGCTGACCACATCCTTGGGAGGTTTCCTGGGAGCTTGCTCCCACACCTCCCTCACAAGACTCAGAGGTCCCCTAACAGTGTGGCCATCAAGGAGTACAAAGGGGTTAAACCCTTTTCTTTTCTGTGGCACCTCCCTGTAGGAAAAGAGAAGGCATGGAAGGAGGACATCTCACTTACTCCTCATGGGCCCAGGCAGGCCCATTATCATGCCTTTCAAGGTCTTGTCGAATCTCTCCACAAGGCCATTGGTTTGGAGGTGATAGGGTGTGGTGAACTTGTAGGTTACCCCACCCTCATCCCACATGGACTTTATGTACGCTGACATCAAGTTAGTGCCTCGGTCAGACAATACCTCTGTGGGCAAACTCACACGGGTAAAGATCCCCATCAGAGCTCTGGACACCACATGTGCAGTCACTGACCTGTGGATAGCGGGAGGCATGGTCCACCAAGACCAGGACAAACCTGTTGCCTAAGGCTGTCTTGGGGTCCAAGGGTCCGATGATGTCGATGCCAACCCTTTCAAAGGGAGTGCCAACTACAGGAAATGGGGTCAAGGGAGCTTTGTGCTTTCTCCTTGACTTCCTACTGGCCTTGCAGGTGGGAGAGGACCTACAGAATGCATCTGAGGCCGGCTTCATCCGGGCCAATAAAAGTGGGCAACAAGCCTGGCAAAGGTCTTATCTTGCCCTAGATGTCCTGCCAGGGGTATATCATGAGCCAAACCAGTAACAAGGGCTTAAAGCACTGGCGGACCACCAGCACACATGTTGCCCCATAACCAGGAGCCTTAGTCTCACTATATAGGAGGCATTCTCACACTAGATCTGGTGATCCCCAGAGGTGTCACCTGCTGCCTGGGCTTCGGTTTGTCTACTCAAGCCCTCTAGAGTAGGGCAACCTATCTGCATCTTTTAGAATTCCTCCCTGGTGGGCCTACCCTCAACTTGACAACCAGCAAGCTCAGGCAGGTCACCCAGGGCGGCAGTGTCCTCCCCGGTTGGCTCGGGGGCCTCCTCCTCAAGTGCCCCATCAACCTCAACCGTGGGAACTTCAGGGGCTGGTTTCCCATGCCCCTCTCTTTCTTGACAGCTGTCTGGGCCATTGTTCCGGGCTCCAGATGCCCTTATTGCTCTACTCAGGCAGCCATGGACCGTGTGGCCATACAGACCCACTCAGGCAGTCCCAACATCTCCAAGTGAGACCTGAGCTCTACCTCCCTCCAGGCAGTGTGCTCCAGGTCATTGTCTAAAAGACAATCTACAGTCATGGCAGGGCTCATAGCTACTTTCAGAGAACCTTAGACCCCCCTACCACTCAAAGGGAACCAGAGCCACCACAACTGTTGGTGACTATGAGTTGATGGAATCTGTTAGGGAGCACCTGCTCGGAGGACACCAGCTGACTCTTCACAGTAGTCATACTAGCTCCTGTGTCTCGCAGAGACTCCAACCGTTGCCCCTTGATGGTGACCCACTGCATGTACTTGGAAGTATTGGCCGGCATATGGGCTTTTGGCACCATCTCTTCATCCTCCAGGGACACTAGGGTTACCTCTATCTGTCACCCAAAGCTAACTGGGACTATCACTCTCCCAGTGTTACACTAGCGAACCCAGGTGTCTGCCCACCGGTGGGGGGATGTGCCCTCTTGGGACATTTGGAGTCGCGCTTGGAGTGTCCATACTTGTAGCATTCAATACATTGGGGTACAACCCTCACTGTCTGCTTTTCAAAGAACCTCTTCTTCGTAGGGTCAGACTGGAACTGGTTACCACTACACCATTGTTAGATGTGTGCCCCCCACAGTAGGCATATGTTTCTATAGACCCCCTCCTAATGCTCTTCTGGGACCTTGCGGACCATCAGGGCTACCGTGTAGGCAGAAAAACATTTGTCTATGTCGTCTCCCATCACATAACTGGGCACCAAATCCTTGGGAATGTGAACTCTCTTATCTCGCTCAGACACTGCCACCATTACTGCTGGAATCTGCCTGTCTGGCTTTGATGTCCAGGTCCTTCAGACTCAGTTTGTGAGCCAGTAACAATCAATTTTCTTCCAAGCCCCTTTCATCTTTTTTTCTCCTCCATGGCCAGTTTCCTTTCCTCCATTTTTATCTGGGCCAGCTGCAGTTTAAACTCTCTCTCCTCCCTCCTCTCCTCCAGTTCTTCTAGAGATAGGCCATGGGAAGAAACACTTCTCCCCACCCTGGCAAGGGGCTCCAATCCAGGGATCAAGTCGTCCCTTTCCACTGCAGGTGGCTCCTCCATCTCCACTCCTTCTCCTGTGGTCTCACCCTGTATGGAGTAAGCTTCTGCCCAGTCGCTAAGCACCTTTTGCAACTCCACCTTCCTAGTGGTGCTCTTAGCAGGAAGTCCAAACTCCTTGCAGAAGTCCTTGAGCTGGGCTACAGTGTAGAGCTCTATAAATCCCATGCTTGCAGGTGTAGTTTCAAAGACTTGATTTTGTAAAACCAAAAATGACAAACAGGGAGAATTTAAACTCAAATTGGTCTTAGGTATGGAATAATAGTGTACACGAAATCACTGTATAGCACAGCACAAACACAAGTCCATATCTTGCTGCTGATCACGAATAAAAGAAATGTGGGTTACTGGTTGACTGGAGTATGAGCTCTGGTCAAGCAGCAACCACAATCCTAGTCAGGGTAAGAGGCAAGCATACCCTAAATTAACCTGTGCTCACCCTCTGGTAGCTTGGCACAGAGCAGTCAGGCCTACATTAGAGGCAGTGTGTAAAGTATTTGTGCAACACTTCAAACAGTAAAACAGTGAAAACACCACACAAAAAGATTCCACACCAGGTTAGAAAAACACATCTGACTTTAATAAATATAACAACACCAAATTTGACAAACATTCAATTAGTAGAACTGGAGATATTGATTTTTAAAGTTTATAGTGAAAAATAACTCCAAAAAGCACAAAGCGCTATTGAGGATATCTGGTCGCGCCGGACCGAAATAAAGTCACAAGTTCAAGCCAACCGCGAAAGAGCGTGGGCCAGCTATAGGGACCCAGTTGGGCCTGCTGAATAAAGGACCTTAAATGCTGGTTGCAGAGAATTGCTTGGATCCGCATTGAAGATGGGTTGCGCAGCTGCGGCGATGCGTCGGTTCTGAGATGCGGCAAGGCTGCGATACGAAGTCCTGATGCGTCGACGATCCTGCTGACGGGGCTTGCAAAGTGAAGGCAATGCGTTGGTTCCACTGAGCAGTGAAGCTGAAATGTGGAGTTTCAGCATCATCATGGAGGCTGCAGACTACAAAGGATGCAAGAAGCTTGCGCTGGGAAAAGTGTTGCGCAGCAGCAGTTCCGATGGCGATGCGTTGGTCCCAAGATATAGGAGGTGGCAGCAATACATCAGTTCTGCTTGGGGATGTGCTGCTCAGCCAAGATATGTGTCGATTTTGCTCAGGGATGCAGCGCTCAGTAGAGAAGATGCACCTTAGACCCACTACCAAGGGTCCAGGACTGAGGTGGCACCACTTGGCAGGGTATATTCACAGATGGCAGAGACCAGGTGCAGGGTTGGAAGCCTGTTATGTCCCTGAGGCTTCATATCAGGAGGCCAGCCAACTAGCCCTTGGAGTCACTTTGGGTTCTGGGGTCAAGAGTTGCAGGTCCAGTCCTTCTCACCCAAGCAAGAGGGGGCAGCAGGCAGCAGATCAGCACAGCAAAGCAGGAGTGCAGCAGAGTGGTAGTCCTTCAGCAGTACATAAATCCTTCCTGGCAGAGTATCCACAGGTCCAGAAGTGTAATGAAGTGGCGGTTTCTGAGGTTGAGCTCTTATACCCAGTGGTGCCTCTGAAGTGGGGGAGACTTCAAAGACATGCCTTTGAAGTGCGCAGAGGTCCTCCCTTCCTGCCCTGGCTCCAAACTCAGGGGGGTATGCGGCCCTTTGTGTGTGGACAGGACACAGCCTATTCAGGTGTAAGCGAGGCTGTGCCCAGCTCCTCCCTCCCATCCTGCCAGAGATGGCCTATTGAGACGCACCTAAGCTCCTATTGTGTGTGGCCGTCTAGGAGGAATACACAAAGCTCAACTACCATCTACATCCAGTCATTTGATCAGAGCAGGCTACAGGCACCAAATGGCTAAAACAAGATGCAGCATTTTCAGAATTGCAGTTTAAAATCAGACTTCACCGAATTAACCATAAGTTTGGATTTTAAATTGTGATTCCACAGACACCAGACTTGAAGATTGATCTATTCCCAATTGAAAATTACACTTATCAAATGTAATAAGGTAATCCCAATGTTATCCTTTGGGAGAGTTAGGCCTTACAGTAGTGAAAAACACATTTGAGATTTTTTCACTACCAGGACATGTAAAACTTAAGAGTACACGTCCTGCCTTTTAAATACAGTGAACCCTGCCCTCTGGGTTGTCCAGGGACTACCTTAGGGGTGACATATGTATAAAAGGGGACGGTTTGGGTCTAGCAAAATGTTTATTTTGCCAGGTCGACATGGTAGTATAAACTGCACAGACAGGCTCTGCAATGGCAGGCCTAAGACATAGTCAAAGGGCTACTTAGGTGGGTGGCACAATCAATGCGGCAGGCCCACTGGTAGTATTTAATGTAAAGGCCCCGGGTACATGTATTACCACTTTACTAGGGACTTTTCAGCAAATTAAATATGCCAATTGGGGATGAACCAATATTCCCATGTTTAGGTGAGAAAGCGCAAGCACTTTAGCAGTGGTTAGCAGTGGCAAAGTGAGCAGAGTCCTAATGCCAACAAAACAAGGTCATAAAAATGGAGGAGGAAGGCAAACAGTTTGGGGAAGACTACCCTAAGGCTATCAGGTCTAACAGATCTCATGCAGATGATGAGATGCCTTGCATGAAGATGGAACTGGACACCCTTAAAGCTGTTGGGCTGGAGAAAAGAAAGGATTATAGAAGATCCTGTAGACCTTATGATTGCCAGTACTACCATCAGAGGATTCAAACCCCTCATTGACTTCAGGGGCAACAGCAACAACATCATCAACATCTGCACAGACCCCAACAACACAGACACCAATCGAAAGGCAGAAAAGGTCAGCAATCATCTGCCCAAACTGGAAAACCAACCACCGCTGGAAAACAATGAAGGGGGAAGCATAAAGTCTTTCCTGCTTGAAAATGGGAAAGGATAACCACCGACAATTGGGTTCTGAAATTGCAGAGCATGGATACTGTCTCAGATTCAAGTGTCCACCACCATTAATTCTACCAAAGAATTCTTCCTTTTACCAACGGGAACAACTGCAACAAGAAGTATCCATCCTATTGCAGAAACATGCGGTGGAAAAAGCCCCCTTTCACGTGAAAGGAATGGGAATTTATTCCTATTAATTTCTGGTGACCAAAAAGGCCCCAAAAATGAATACAGACCTATTTTGGACATCAAAAAGTGCAAAAATGGGTTTGCAAAGAAAAATTAAGAATGTAGGCTCTTCATCTGCTCTACCCTCAGCTCTATCAAGAGGACTGATTTGGCTCGATAGACCTGCAAGACGCCTATTTTCACATTCCAGTAGCCAAAAAACTTTGAAAATTCCCGAGGTTCAATGTAAGAAAACACCACTATTTATAAAGTCTGCACCACAAACTTTCTCCAAATGTATGGTGGTTGTAACAACTCACCCCAGAAAAATGAGAATTTTAATCTATCCATATCTGGACGATTGGCACATCAAGGCATCTTCCTATCAGCAAGCAAGCCAACATTATCAACTAACCCGCATGACTCCCAACCGACCAGGTCTGTACATGAATCACGACAGTCCAACTCAACACCTCTTCAATCCCTGCATTGCCTGGGTGCAGTTCTAGACAGAGTACACACAAAAGTGTTTCCTTCGGAGGGGAGACGATTATCTATCCTTCAGAAATGTCGAATCTGAAGAAAACATCCCATCCAGCAGTGAGACAAGTCTGTTCCCTCCTGGGTTCAATGGCATCATGCATTTCTCTTGTCCCACATGCGCAGCTCTTTATGCAGCCTCTACAACAATGTCTGGAAGATCAATGGGATCAGATCTCAGGAAGATGGGAAGACAGAGTGATACTGACCACTCTTGTGAAACAATCACTCAAGGGTGGTGCTGCTCAGAGAATCTCCTCAAAGAGATATATTTCCATTAAGACATTCCGGTCCAAACTATAGTGACGGATGCTTCCTTGACAGGTTGGGGTGCTCATATGGATCATCTACAGATTCAAGGCCTGTGGTCTCTGAAGGAACAGTCTAACCACATCAACCTTCTGGAATTGAGGGCAGTACATCTAGCCCTGAAGGCTTTCTTCTCCGTCAATCAGAACAGACTCTCTCCTTGTTCAGACGGACTATACAACAACTATTCATATGAACAAGCAGGGAGGGATGAGATCTAGACCTCTGTCCCTGGAAGGTCATACAATCTGGAAGCGGCTTATCGCCAGGGATCTCATGATTACAGTGGTCCATCTTCGGGGAACCCAGAATTCTCAAGCGGACACTCTCAGCAGAGTCATTCAGGAAAGTCACGAATGGGTTCTAAATGACTGTACTTCACGACCTCTTCTCCAATTGAGGTTTTTCCCAAATAGATCTTTTTGCAGATGGAGAAACAAAAAATGTCCAAGCTTTGCCTCGTGGTTCTACCAACCAGGCACACTGGGGAATGCCCTATGAATTGACTGGTCGCACATTTCTTTATGCCTTTCCTCCAATCCTCTACTGTAGACAGTGATCATCAAGTTCTCACACTCAAAAGTCAGAATGACTGTCATTGCTCCGGAGTGGCCTTGAAAGTGGTGGTACACAGATCTCCTTCACCTCTGAGTGTCCACACACGCTGTGCAGATTGGATCTTTTTCAGAAGTATGGAGGCCAGATTCAAAATCCCAACCTTCCCTCTCTGAACTTGGCTGCATGGCTTCTGAATCCATACAATCTAGGCACCTAAACCTTCCTCAGGAATGCATGGATGTGCTAAAAGAAGCCAAGGGACCATCTATCTTACTTGTCTGCAAGAGGCTATCCTTCCATATCTTCTCCATCTCGCTAAAGTGAAATTGCACTACTCCTCACTTAGAGTGCTTCTCACAACAATTACAGCTTATCGAAAATGTCCTTCATAAATGTCCTTTTTCAGAATGCCTGTTGTCAAAGATTTTCCGGAGGGCATTAAGAAGATCTATCCTCCTACTTATTATTATTATTATAGGCGATTTATAAAGAGCATGGTTACCCAAAAAGGGTTTCCCAGCGCTACGCTCATCACAATAACGTGTCATACCTATTCACTATCAGAGGATTTAAAACAACCAAGTTTTTAACAGTTTGTGGAGAACTGAAAGTGAGTGACATGCTGTCATAGCCAGGGGGAGGGAGTACCAGATATTAGGAACGAAATAGAAGAACACTCGACCACCTTGGTAGGATTGCCTTACACTGGGAATTAAGGCCAGCTTGAGTTTGCTTGAGCGAAGAGACGGTTTGGATGAGCATGAAGACACCAGGGATCTAAGATAGATGGGGCCAGAGATAGCTAGGCATTTATGCATGTAGCATAGAGCTATAAATTGCACTCGGCGTTCAATTGGCAGCTAGTGTAGATAATGGAGCAGGCGGCCTGTGGAAGTAAATTTAGGGGGGTGAAGTCTCACAGGAGACCTTCTCCTCCATGGGAGTTGAACATTGTCCTCTCTCGCCTTATCTGTCCTTCCTCCGAACCCATTCATAAGGCTTCTCTCCAACACCTCTCTTGGAAGGCTTCAGTCTTGGTAGCCATTACTTCAGCTCAGAGTTAGCGAGAGACATGCTCTCTGTTCACATGAACCTTACACAGTATTCCATAACAACAGGGTAGTGTTGAGAATACATCCTAAATTCCTCCTTAAGGTAATCTCGGATTTCAATGTCAATCAGACGATTACTTTACCTACATTCTGTCAGAATCCCTCTTATCCTGTAGAGAGGTTTCTCCACACTCTCGATGTTAGGAGGGTTTTGAAGTTCTATCTAGACATGATATGGCACTTCCAAACAGTTCTTATCTAGACAGATTGCCTCCTGCATAATCCTTTGTTATCAAAAAGTAAATAAACCCCTATATGATAAACGTAAGGCCCACTCCACCAGGGGTAAATCAGCTACTGCTACTTTGCTTAGGAACATCCCAATTGCTGAGATTTGCAAGGCTGCAACTTGGAAATTGGCCTATGCCTTTACGAGGCACTATTGTCTTGATTCGGATGCTAAGGCAGATGCCCAAGTAGGGCAAGCATCCCTAAAGAATGTGTTTGCCTAATTTTACTTTTCTCCTTTTTTATCTCTTCCTTCCCTGAATCTTTGAGGGATAAGCTTGCTGGTCTATTCAGTGGTTATGATTATCAATGGAGACCCCCTGAGAGAGAAGAAATGTTTACTTACCTGTAATCCTAGTTCTCTATCAGGGCAATCTACATTGAAATCATAAGCAACCATCCCTCCTCCCCAACGGAAGAGATGGTATTTGTATACCACTATACTGCTGATTCACTTATCAAAAAGAACTGCCACCCACAGGGCATGATGGACACTGGAGGTCAGAAGGTGCTTAAAAACACAGTGTCCTGTTTACATTGTTTCAGTGCTGCAGCCTATTCAGGCTACATTGCTATGTATTACTCCTTATCTTATTTTAAAAAGACGTCAAAAATGCTTGTGAAGGATTTTTAGAAGATCACTTTTCATTTTGCTTAAGTGATTTTTAAGGGTATGACCCTTTTTCCTTCTTAATTTTAAAATATTTCAATAAATATTGCCAATATAGCCTGTTTTTAAGGCTGCAAAAAATGTAACATGTCTGTCATGTGTCCTGGCCTTTCCGAAGTAAGGCGAAGTAGATGTGACTTTGAAAGAACTGCTCCAGGATCCCCTCACGTGGGTGGGACTATTCAATCAATTAATCAATCACAAGATTTGTAAAGCGCACTACTTACCCGCGAGGGTCTCAAGGCGCTGAGGGAGAGGAGGGGGGGGTGTTGCCGCTACTGGTCGAATAGCCAGGTCTTGAGTCGTCTCCTGAAGGTCAGCAGGTCTTGGGTCTGTCGTAGGTTGAGGGGAAGGGTGTTCCAGATCTTGGCGGCGCGGTGAGAGAAGGATCTGCCTCCAGTGGTGGTTCTCCGGATGCGCGGGACGGTGGCCAGGGAGAGGTCGGCGGAGCGGAGCTGACGGTTGGGAACGTAGAAGGAGAGTCGACTGTTGAGGTAGGCTGGGCCGGTTTTGTGGAGTGCCTTGTGTGCGTGGATCAGGAGTTTGAAGGAGATTCTCTTGTCGAGGGGGAGCCAGTGCAGGGTTTTCAGGTGGGGGTGATGTGGCTGTGGCGTGGAATGTCGAGGATCAGGCGTGCAGAGGCGTTTTGGATTCTTTGCAGTCGTTTGATGAGCTTGGTCAGGGCTCCTGCGTAGAGGGCGTTTCCGTAGTCGAGTCTGCTGCTGCCGAGGGCCTGGGTGACTGTTCTTCTCGTGTCTGTCGGGATCCACCTGTAGATCTTCCGGAGCATGCGGAGGGTGTTGAAGCAGGAGGAGGAGACTGCGTTGACTTGCTTGGTCATGGTGAGCGTTGAGTCGAGGATGACTCCCAGGTTGCGTGCGTGGTCGGTTGGTGTCGGGGGTGCCCCTAGTGATGAGGGCCACCAGGAGTCGTCCCAGGCTGATGGTTGGAGCCGAGGATGAGGATCTCCGGCTTGTCTGTGTTCAGCTTAAGTCGGCTGCACTTCATCCAGTCGGCGACGGCTTTCATTCCTTCGTGGAGGTTGGATTTGGCGGTGAAGGGGTCCTTGGTTAGGGAGAGGATCAGTTGAGTGTATTCAGTGCTTATTATTTCAGTGTAGATTCCCCTGAGAGAGAACTAGGATTACAGGTAAGAAACCATTCCGTATCCATCCCAGAATCTTAAAAACCCTTTCTATCCGCTGCACACTAACCCCCTGAATCCCCCAAAACTCTTACTACCACTACACTATCCATTCTGAAAGCCCAAAACCCCTTACTACTCCTATACAGTACCCACCCTGAACCCTACACATGCTTACTATCCCTACACACTACCCACCCCAGAACTGTAAGCACCTTATTTCCCTTGCACACTACCCTCAAAACCCCCAAAAACCCTCGCCCATACACTGCACACCACAAACCCTAGAAACCCTTACTACCCCTATATACTACCCAGCTAAACTCTAAAACCGCTTAGTACTCCTTAACATTATCTATATATATATATGTGAGATGTCATCAATGATGTCATTTAACATGTCATGAGTGATGTATGACAGATCATATTTATTTATTTATAGGGTTTTATATAGCGCGAACGTGACCCACGAGGGTATCAGAGCGCTTTACAGTATATAGTTATAAAGACATACGAAATGAGGTAGTATACACGCATTTGATATTCATCATTACTTACAAAAGAGGTAAATAGTATAAGATAACATAGGTGACCAGTAGACAACATATGATGATCCCAGAGGGCAGCAGAACATTATATTATATAGTTATTGAGCCTTAGGTCAGTATTGAGGAAATAAACAAACATATAATGTTCTCTTTCAATCCACAAGAGTTAGCCAGTGATATGCGGATCGTATCGGTGACTCGATGTCATCATAGAATCAAGTCTTAGGACGCAAATTTGTTCATTAGGAGTATTTTTACCTCTTTTTTGAATGCGGTAAAGGAAGAGATTCCTCGTACCACTGGAGGTAAGGAGTTCCAAATCTTTGGAGCGATCCCTGAAAAAGCCCTGCAGCCAGTTCTCTTTTTATGAAAGGATTGTGGTTTCAGAAGTAAGGAGCTCGCGCTTCGTAGTTGTCTGCATCCTCCGGATCGTTCTAGTTTTAGAGCTAGGTAACTGGGTGTATTGTTATGTAGTTCTTTATGGGTCATGCAGGCCACCTTTAGTTGTATTCTAGCCTCATAGGGCAGCCAGTTCAGCACTTTCAAGGCCGGAGAAATGTGGCTGTTTCTTTTAGATCCTGATACCAATCTTGCCGCAGCGTTAAGAGAAGCCCTCAGCGGAGCCAGCTTGTATTTGGGGAGACCATAAAGAGTGGTGCTTCCATAGTCTAATCTTGGTAGCACTAAGGCTTGCTCTGCCATTTTTAGGTCGGTCTGAGGGAGGAAGGGTTTAAGTTTCCTTAGTAAACTCATCTGGTGATTGGCTCCCTTGGTGGCATTAGTGATGTGCATAATGGAGGCACAAGTTATAGTTGGCTCAGTAAACTATAACTTGCGAATTTCAACTTTTTAAAATGTTAGTTTTTACCTTATTTAAACTACTAACTATAACATCAGTTTAACCTTTGGTTTTGTTTGGTGAATTTCTAGGATTTATTTTTTTAACATAAGCTAAGATCTTATTATCATACTGGCTACTGAACTATAATGTCCCTTTAGCTGCTGGTTTTTTCAGGATATATATATATATATACATACATATATGGTCCATATCTATATGGACCCATGCGGTGCAAGCCAGAAAACTGGCTTTCATGAAGCCTGCCGCTTTAGTTAACTTCTCAAAAAAATTGGGCAGGCGGCCTCCGCATGAGCTACTGCAGATATACAGGGCCAAGTGCGTCTCGACGGCCATGTATGGTGCAGGGGTCTGGGGATATTCCGATCTTCAGTCAGTTCAAATTGTCGAAAATGTGTTTTTAAAATACATTTTGGCAGTCCCGAGTAGTACTTCCTCATATGTTTGTCATTCTAAATTGGGGGTCCCATACATCACAGATCTTATAAAAGTGGAACCAATCCTGTTCTGGCACAGGATATGGACATCTGTAGAAACCAACCTTAATAGGGACATTTAAAATGATATTTGTAAACTGGAAGGTGTTTTAAGAATTGCATGGCTAAAGTATGTGCGGGACTTTATGCATGATTTAGGCCACCCAGAGTTTTAGCCGAGCACAATGAGTAGTTGGACAAGAAAAGTGTTAAAATCAAAAGGCTTGACCCTACTTGAATCACTTAGATCAACAGAAGAAATAATGAAGCCAACAGTGCTGTATAACCAAACAATCCTAACCACTCACAATATTCAACCTTATCTTACATTTGTCAGTGGTACTTACGATAGATTACTACTGACAAGATTCAGACTTGGGATACTACACAGAATAACCAGTTTCCCAAATATGAATGACTGGACAAGAGTTATGCAACTGTGCCCCTGTGATGATTGTTCGGAGCAAACAACACTCCAAGTGGTCTTATTCTGTAAATGTTATAATATCCAAAGGGAAAAATAAATTTTACCTCTTTTAAAAAAAAATGGTTTTAGACAATGTCGTCCCGCCTTTTTAGCATTACAGTTTTTAGAAAATGAATATATAATCTGGATTTTATTAATGTTTTTAAAAAGTGTAGTAAAATGTAGGAAATCAATTTTAATGTGACAGTTTAATTGTCCAACAAGTTAATCATTAAAAGGGAGTGCAAATAATTGACCTCAAATGTCAGAAGAGTGTGTGACTTATAACGCAGTGATGTCTATTCAATTTATGTATTTTACTGTAATACTATGTGCAATACATATGTGATTTTATGTGCTTTTATGATTCTCTAAACAGTCTAAACAGAAATCGAATAAAGCTTTGTTTGATTTGATATATATATACATATATATATATATATTTCAAAATTAGGCGGCTGTTAAGCGGCAAAGAAGATGAGTAGGTAAATAGATGTGGAAAGGGAATGCTTTAGTTATGCAGATGTCTCTTTTTTTAACTGTGTTTAGCCCCTTTAAAAAAACATTATGCCCAAATTACTGCAAACCCACACATCCCCTCACATTTGTAACACTCTGGTTTCATGCCTGTATTAATATTGCAATGCTTGTTTACTTCAGCATGCTCTTCAGGAAAGGCTTTAAATTCAACAGCTACTTCTCCAAAATAAAAATTGGTGTTCAGGAGTGCCTCACTTTTTTCTTGAATACAAAATGTTTGCAATCTAGTTGTTCGTTGGACCTCTGTGGTGACACTGCAGTTGTTTACAAGGGAGTTAACTAACAAACTGCTGCTGGTGTTAAAACTAGATGTTTTACTCTGCAGGTCAGAATATTTCACTGACATGGATGCAGTGGCGTAGCTAGGCACTCTGCCGCCCGTGGCGGTCCCTGCCTTCCTGCCTTTTGCCGCCGCGCTGAGGGGGGGGGTGCTGGCGATGATTTTTGCGGCGGCCGCCGCCCCCTCCTTCCCCCCCTTGCTACGCCAGTGCATGGATGAGGAAAATATTTGAGAAATAATAGAAACCCCAAATCTTTTCCAGCATCCTCTATAGGAAACGCTTTTATATTTACCGCTTTGATTCCATCAAGGTGGCTTCAGGTGTGGCACGTTTTTGGCATAAATACTAGTTATTCATTTAAACACTGGGTAAAACTGCAGTTGATTACTACGGAGTTAACTGACATACTACTGCTAGAGGTGGAAGTACGCTTCACTCTGCATGTCAGATTGTGCTATTGAAGTGGATGATGAAGATATTTGAGAACTTATAAAAAATGTGTCCTGATTGTAGCTTTCTAGAGCCCTAAACATAATTTCTATGATTGAAAGAACGCCTTTGTTTTGTTCCTTTGTAATGGAAATGCTTTAGGTTTTACCTCTTTGATTCTATCAAGATAGCTTCACGTGTGCCACAGTTTCGTCATAAATAAGAATGCTAGCTGCAGTAGAACACTGGAGAATCACTGACAGGCCGCTGTTGGAAGTACACATTTTACTTTGTTCTCATGACTGAGGAAGATAGTCTGAATTTCTCGAAATTGTGCTCTCATTTTATTTTCTTGCGCACATTCCATAACTTCTATGACAAAAATATGACAGAAAACAGTTTTCTTTCAAATATGGCTCATCAATTCCCAGCAGAGGGTCCGTATTTTCCATAGAGTAAAATCTCCTTAGAACACACCACAAATCCTAAAATTAGTATGGTACCACCAACCAAAGATTTATATTGTGACTAAAATCTGTTATCACCCTTTGTAATTGTATTTATATATCACTAACTACCCCTGATGAGGCATTGAAGTGCTTTACAGCAAGTAGCACGCTATTCTGGAACCCAAGGTTAGTGGTTATTCTAGCGGTTATTGTTGGTTATTGCCCTCGTTATTATATTGCCTTATTAGCCTCGTGCAGGCTCTTATAATTAGTCACCTGGACTATGGCAATGCTCTATTGGTATCTGCCAATGAAACCCTGCTGGCCAAACTGCAGGTTGTGCAGAATACAGCCGCTTGGCTTATCTGCAATCATTTTGCATGGACCCCTTCTGCCCCCTTATTAAAGAAACTGCATTGGCTGCCCATCAGGAAACAAAGTTTCTTTAAGCTATGCTGTCTGACACAAAAAGCCTTCTTCAATTCCTCTCCTGTTCTCCTCTACTCCAGACTTAGTCACTACCAACCCTCTGAACACTTAGGTCCTCCAATAAAGCCCTTCTGCAGACTCCTTGCATCCGCTTGGCCAGATGTGGTGGCAGTTTTTTTTTATATCAAGCCCCTATCAGTGGAACAAGCTGACCTACCGTATCCGCACCTGACCCGACTTTCAGAACTTCAAAAAGTTGCTAAAACATGGCTATTCTGAATATTCACTCTGCTTTGGCCTACAATGCAAGCGCTGAGATGGTCCTTCGGGAGTGAGTCGTGTGCTGTAGCAAGTACATAAATAGTAACAATAATAATAATAGCAATCGGTCATATGCTCTCAAGAAAGAAATGTATGCATTTACTCCAGTTACTTTGTGATATTTTAATACTAGGTTGGTGTGATCACTAGTTATGTTATGTTATGTTATTTAAGCTTGTATAGCGCACGGTTACCCTAGGGTGTCCTGGCGCTGGGCAGGCCTGCTGGTCATCTGTGAGTGGACATTACTGTGAAAAAAGCCAGGTTTTCAGCCCCTTTCTGAAGGAGAGGAGATCCGCTGCGTTCCTCAAATGGAAAGGAAGCTCATTCCATGCCTTGGAGGTACATGTGATGAAGCTTCTGCCCCCCCAGCTAGCTCTTTTGATCCGAGGAACTGGGACTTGTTTCGCTCCAGAGGACCGAAGGTTTCTAGCGGGGACATACCATTTGAACTTTAGTCTCAGATGGTTGGGGCCAATTCCATTGAGGGCCTTAAAAGCTACGCAAAGGGCCTTAAAGCGTGCCCTTAGCTTCACGGGGAGCCAATGTAGTTGTTTTAACTCCTTCTTTACAGAGACAAATTTGGGAGTGCTAGTAAGCAGTCTGGCTGCGGCATTCTGTACAATTTGCAGCCTGTTAACGTGCTGTTTTTGGGCGTTTAAGTATAGACTGTTACAGTAGTCGATTCGAGACATAATAAGGGCCGTGACCACTGTCCTGAGGCTGTTATCAGGGAGGAAAAATGTAATTTTCCTTATGATTCTCAGGATTCGGAAACAGGCCGAAACCACCGAACTTATGTGATCACTGAAAGAGAGCCTATTGTCCATGATCACCCCTAAGTTTTTTGCTTTCAGCGTGGGAGTAGGACAGAGGCCCAACTCAGCTGGCCACCAATCAGGTGTCCACATGTTGGGGTTGTTACCGAACATGATGACTTCTGTTTTGCCTGAGTTTAGTTTTAGGCAGTTGGATGACATCCAGCCTGAGATGGCCCTCATGCAGTCATGAAAGCGAGCCCCCGTTTCCTTCTCTTCCCCTTCTCTAATTGACAGCACTATTTGTGTGTCGTCTGCATAAGAGGTGATTTGAAAACCGAAAGATTTGATTAGGCCCGCCAGAGAGATCACATATACGTTGAATAGGATCGGCTCAACGATGATCCCTGTGGCACCCCACACGGGAGTGAAAAAGGTTTTGAACTGTGATTGTCCAATTCCACTGTTTGCGATCTGCCAGAAAGAAAGGACCGGAGGAGGTTCCAAGCTGTCCCTTGCACTCCTACTTCCGACAACCGGTCTATCAGAACTTCATGATGGACCGTGTCGAAGGCTGCTGACAGATCCAACATTATCAAGATTGCCTTCCCTCCTCTGTCCAGTGCTTCCCGAATCTCCTCTGTAGATTTGATTAAGGCCAGCTCAGTGCTATGTTCTGCTCTGAACCCATATTGTGATGTGTCTAGTAGGTTATTAGTTAGCAGAAAAGTGCTGAACTGAGTGTTCATGGCCTTTTCAATAATCTTAGCAGGGAGCGGGAGTCTTGAAATTGGCCTATAATTGTTTGGGTCACTAGGGTCAAGAGTAGGTTTTTTCAGAAGGGGAAGAATAGAAGCCTTCTTCCAATTGCTAGGGAACTTGCCCGTTGTGATTATATTGTTCAACAATAGTGTAAGGGTTGATCCTATAACTTCTGGAATTTGCTTTAGTACTGATGCAGGGCATGGATCCGACGGGGCACCAGACCGAATGGAATTCAGAAGTTTGATAGTATCTGATTTCTCTAGCAAAGAGAAATTTGCTAATGCTGGTTTGTTTTGTTCCAGAAATGGGGGCAACATCAATATCCCTCCTTGAGCTAGGCTAAATGAGGAGAAAATAGTTTCCACTTTATACTGGAAAAATTTGGCCAGCTTTTCACAGAGCTCTGGACTACTGTGACTCTTGGGGGCCTTAGGGGATGCTAGTTTGGAGATAGTCTTAAAGAGCTCTTTGGTATTGGATTCGGCCAGGGAAATTTGTTCAATGAGGTACTTTCTTTTGGATTCCAGTAGCTTAGCCTTATATTGTCTAAGACTGAGCTTGTAGCTAGCTTTGTCTACGTTATGGTAGCTTTTTCTCCATATCCTTTCTAAACGCTTACAGCCTTGTTTTAGAATTTTTAGTTCATCTGAGAACCAGGGGGCAGATGGAAGAACCCTTTTGGCGGTCCATACTTTTACAGGAGCGATTTTATCGCATGCTCCTTCTAGCCACTTCGTGAATGCAGAGGAAGCCTCATCTACCTCTGCAGGGAGAGTAGGCTTGGTTTTATTCAATGCCTCGCCTAAGTCTGTGCAATTTACGTTTTTCCAGGCTCTTTTTCCAATAGCCCCTGAGAGCTCTGAGCTAAGTTTGTGGTCCTGTCACTCATTTACCTTGAAAAGGATGGCACAGTGATCGGACCAAACCAGAGGGAGTATTGATAGAACTGTGAGTGAGGGATTATTGGAGAATATCCCATCCAACGTGTGCCCCTTGTCATGTGTGGGCACTCCGATCAGTTGCTTCATATCCCCTGCCTCCATCATTTGCCCCAGGGTGATAGTGTCTAGGTTGGATTGATCCTCCAGATGGAAATTAAAATCCCCTAATAATGTAAAGGAGTCTGCACATAGCCCATCTTCAAGCAGTGCCCCCAGCAAATCTAGAAATCCTGTCCTAGGGCCAGGAGGCCGATAAAGGAGTAGCCCCTTGAAGGTGCTATGTTGTGAAGTATGTAGATTAAATGAAAGGGCCTCACATGTGGTATTTGATGCAGTGTGGAAAGCGGGCTTCAGTGAATCATGATAAATGACTGCTCGTCCCCCGCCTCTCCCGTAAAGTCTGTCCTGAGTGGGGGCAATGTGGTTTCAGGTAAGCGGTTTGTGAGATAGATAATGTTAATATTGATAAAATGGATGCCAATGTTTATAATGATACATTCAGATGTAAGAACAAAATCGTATCTCTATTATCATGAACTCTCCATCAACATCGACTCAGAAATACATGGTCAGGCTGGCTCTTAGACCTAGGCCTGAGGTTACTGATTGACAGGTCACAGGTGAGGTGGCACGTAGCAGGCAGACTAACGCGTGAACAGGAAACTCAGGTCCATCCCTCAGATAAGCGCAACAACACCACAGTGGTCCAGGGAGATTGACCCCAAAAAAGCACACAGGGCCGGAATGGTGCACGCATTCCCAAAAACACCATAAAGCCAGATGCCACATGAAGTTAGGAACACACAGCCAATCAGGACACAGCACATACATTACATGCAGTAATCACGTGCCCCTCATATCAGACATCTGGACACTTTACCCACTGGCCCCCATTGTGTCCACGCGAGGTCGAGGCCCACCTGCATTTGTTATCAGGGGCCTTATTAATGACTCCAAAGACAAGGCCCGCATTTTTTTACCCAAAAATTATTGACAAACACTTTATGATACCTAAAGAAATGTATAAAACCTTGTTCAGATTGATGGTACTTTGAGACAGTCCTCAGACCCGGTTCTGCAACTGTGCTCCCGGCCAGAGTGTTTAATTTAACCAACAGTTCCTGTTTTGCCAAATGCCACTTGTCTTTTGTTTTTTCAAAGTAAATTCATATTCGAGCAAAATGTTGGCAAGCCAGATAGGAGAGACTGCAGCCAACGGAAGGGGACCCCACCCGGACGGATTCACATTTGTGCAGTAAGGAAGGTGAGTAGCCATTGCAATTGATTAGAAGTGCTGCTGAATCCGCGGGGTGGAGGTCCTTCCTGAAGCTGCCATCAGAGGGTAAGAGACCCCATCAGATCTTTAGTCCCCACATTTCGCATATGGCAAATTAGGAAGAAACGCAAAGATTTAACCTGAGCGCCCTGTCACTGACAGAATTCTGACATGTTACCTATTTTATGGGTCTGAACTGAATAGTCGCAAGGCGGCCTCGGAGGTGTTCCCGCTGAGGTCACCTTTTTTCGATAGCCAGCACACTAGAAAAGGTGAATATTGGTTGTCGCTTAGACCGCTGCGAGTGTCACACATGCTACGCTTGTCCCCTAGGTGTGATACTGGGTTGAAGCCTCACCTCTTTGACCGCTGGGAGTGACACAGATGGTACGCATGGGCCTTGGTTGTGATATAGGGCTGGCACCTCAATCTTATTTTTTAGTTTGAAAGGGTTTTCTCAGTGCTACTAGTTTCTTAACACTGTTAGTATCTGGAAGAAGTGAGAGGTGTTGTTCGCTTGGACCACTGTGCGTGACACAAATGGTACACTTGGCCCCTGGGTGTGATACAGGGTACAATTCGGATATTAAGGAAAAAAGATTTAGATCTGGGAGATCAGATGTAGCTTGTGTTTGGCCATGAGAGGCCTGTGGTTCTTCGACTTATTCCTTTTCTCCGCGAATAAATTGCATTTTCTTTGTCCTGGAGCCTATATTGACAGACTGTCGGGCTCACTTAGACCTGTGTACCGCACAGGGCTTCCCCTGGTCACAGGATAGCATGTGTTAGGAGCAAGCTGAGGTATTTTTGACAAAATTATAATTTTTTCTCTGTCAGTTTTTTCTTATTGTAAGTATTGAAATTTATGGAAGGTATATTTGATGTTATTGTGCTGGTGATTAATGCAACTGTATTTTGTCCTAAGTGTTCTATTTTCTCGATGATTCAATGTGCTATATGAAGGTGCTGCTATTTCACAAATTTGTTATCCTATCTTTAAATTCCATGTCGTTTTTGATTAACAATTGCAATATCTTCTAGGTTGTGACCCTTCATATGCATTGTTGTGTTTGCGAAATGTCCATAGTGTGTGTGTATATATATATATATATATATTTATATTCCCTATGATTAGAGCTAAGGAAAAAAGATGTCCAAAATAAGAGAAGCTAGGGAGCTCCTGTCCTCTAAAAAGGTACCCAACTAATCATGGAATAACCACTAAAATACATGCAAACCAGGTTCCCCAAACTGGCTCAAAAACATACCAAGTTTTGCCACGAATGGCACGCATGCATTAAGGCACACACATTCCCCTAGCCAAAGGAGGGACCTTCAACACTAATGCAATCAAACATATGAGAACACACATACAGACCAAATACGCAGAACAGAAGGACACGAGAGAGGCACTATCAGAATTGTGGGCCATCTTTGAGGAGGCCCAGACCCATAATCCTATCCCACTGACAACAGGCAAGGCTTCCGCACCTCCCCGGCCATATGCAGGTATGGAGGTGCTCTCCCCAATGCCCGCTCTCCCCGCATTAGGATATACCAACCCGACAGTTGAAGGAGCCGAAGGGTCCCCTACCGAACAACGAACTGTTATGTTAGGTCCAAGCATGAGAGCCTAATACACAGGCCCAGGCAATCCAAGCACTGCCGCAATCCAGTGCACAGGCTCCCTGAAGTTTGACCCCCCCCATCTGTTGTATTCAGCCCATCGAACCCTAGCAGCGCGAAGATCACGCCCTCCCACTGGTTCAGGTGAGCACACTCGAGTAACAGGGCCATTCATAGTGGTTCTTGACAGTGATACAACTAGACTGGGTGAAGAAAAGGTCCCAGTCCTCCAGGATCCGATGATGAGGGTGTAGTTAGGGTTTCCGCAGGTAGCCGAAGAAACAACAGAAATCAAATTTGAGGGCAAATTCTGACCAAAAAGAAGAGTGCATAGTTCAGAGCGAAGGAGGCAACCTAGATGGGATTTAGAGGAAAGGGGAAAACTAAGGAGAGAGAGAGCGAGAGAGAGCACCATAGAAGCACAGCGAGAACGCAGAGCAGCGCACCCGCCACTTGAGGAGGGCGGGGACAGGTGTTATGATTCGTAAATGTACCCCAATATAGGCTTAGGTAGTCACCTAACCTGTCATCTACATTTTTCCTGCCATTGTACTACATTACGGTTTTGGTACTGACCTTTTACCTAGTTAAGTGCTGCATAAATGTTGTGTGGTTTTCTCAGAAAACTAGCCTCATTTATTATGCTTGAGGATTCCAAGAAACACAGCAGGACTACCATCTTCTGCATAATGACTATGTATAAGGGTCATCCCTTTTGTCATCCTCAACCGACATGACACAGCAAGGTAAAACCCCTGAGGGTACCTTTTTGGGTATATAAACACTGTGGGGCAGATTTACAAGCCCCTTGCGACACTTTTACGCCGCCGTTGCGTCACTTTTGTAACCCAGCGGCGTCGTAAACAATGCGCCATGTTGCGACACATTTACAAGGTGATGCATCTAGGGAGATGCGACACGTTGTAAAGCCCTGCGTCACATTATACCTGCATCATAGGGACATACGCAGTTCGCACTTTACATTCTGACCGTGGCCCCGCGTTTAGCTCTCGGGCTTACAAGGAACCCATGGGAAGTTTGGGTGTTGCATTGCGGTACTCCTCTCCGTACCATCCAGAGGGAAATTCGGTAGTGGAGAGGAAAAACCGGGACTTAAAGCCTTCTTTGACAGCAAGAGTATTAGGTTTGGGTGGTAGTTGGGTCAATCACCTATATGTAGTTCAGAGGGCACTTAATAACATGCCAAGAAGTTCCCTAGGAGGATGTACGCCTTACGAGAACCTATTTGGGACGAGAATGTGGGTACCTGACCTCGATTGTGGCAGCACAGTGGCGGATGAAAAACCGTTTGATATCGATAATCGTTTGGCTGTTTTACAGGAAGTCAATGAATTCCGGGCGATACAAAGCAACGTCCAAGTAAAACGCACCGCCACTGGGGAAGTAAAATCAGTAACCGCACGACCTGCCTGGGCCCAAAAGTCGGGGATCTGGTCAGAGAAAAGATTGTGGACAAGAAGGAATTTGGGCTATCCTACAGAAAGGCTGTACCTGTCCTGGCTGTCGAAGGAACAAGAACAGTACTCCTTCCGCCTCTTGCCGGCAAGAAAGAAAAGAGATTCGTCTCCATTGATCTGATCAAACCACACTGTGTGGCCGATACTGAATAGCAGGCCGCGTGGGCTCCTGGGTAACCGCCGCTCTCCTCTTGCTACCATACAGGAGGTTCAGACAGAAAGACTTATAACGTTCGAAGAGTTTACAATACGAAGTAATGGAGTTACCAACAATGAATTGGAACTCGTTCCTATTGAAATTAATCATCAAAACACAAATGAAACACAGATATCAATTTGGCCTACCACCGACATCTTCATCAATATGCCTGTACAGGGCACATCTGCAAGTTCAAAGCCTGCTGAGCTACCAAAGATAGATCAAACTGCATCTGGCTACTTCATCGATTTTGATAACCGCCAGCTCCAGTCCCCCGCAAAAAACAACTTCATGATTTCTACCTTTGGCTGAAAAAGACATACCTAGTATCACCATGGCTACAGCTCTGGATAGCAACTGGCATACTGTTCCTTCTCTTCTGGATAGGTTTAGTGACTGTCTTTTTCTTGCTCGTGAATGGACACTATCTCCCAGAATGCTGCGCAATATCACATGTGAACTTGGTACTGAAACCTCATACGTCATCTCATCATTAACAGAGAAATCTGTCCCATGTGAATATTACAGCAGTTCCAGTTCCTGACGGAATAGTTTGGGACATAGTTTCATATGATGTATTTGGTCCCACTAAACTGTTGAAAATACCACATGTATTTAAAATTTCTTTGAATGATATCATCACCCCCAGTACATTCTCTGACGATTGGGATTTTGAAACTGTAAATAGTATGCTGTCTGATTTAGAACTGTCTGCAGCATTTTCGAAAAATGAAATGTTTGATGATTCATCTGATTTTGACACCATGTATTACCAACACTATGGTCATAATTTTCTGCATAAAACAAGTGCACCACGTAATGTTTTCACATACCAACAATGGGAACATTGCCCAACACTGCCGAAAGGTAGTTCAAACACGTTTGCACAGAAGTTTGCTTATTTTTCTGGGTTTAATACATCAGATCCACGCTCATATTACTATAATATTGCACCTACACCTGCACGGAAAAATATGCTAACAAACACTAAACAGATTTATTCTGCATCCTTTATTTCCCAACTGTCTGAACAGGGTTTCAACTTATGGAAGGACACTAGTGACGTAAAGTCAGTCTGGGGGACTAAAGAATGGTAGGTTCAGAGAACCGAGGCACTATTTAGAGCATGTCTCATACCACAACAAATTATCTTCCTGAACGACACTGTGCAACAGACTTCCTGTCTTGGGTTAGCCAAGATTAAGGACTTGAACACACCTTGTATTCCCTCGCTTTCACACTTTGAGGGTTGGCAAAACTATACAGAAAATGGTGAGGGTACACCGGATGACATCATGCAGGGCGATTCATACAATTCGACAGACCCCAATTGGAAGGGATAGTTGGTTTGGCCTATCGACACAAATAGGTGTCAGTCAAGTTTCAAGGGTACCACTGAAGGGTTTAGAATCCATAGGACTGACTTACGCTATGTACAACAAGAACATACGGGGGTGGTGACATCATACAGTGTTGGGAAGTTATGCCTTGGCTAAAAACCTCAACACTGTCACAGGTGAAACAACACTTGTCCTCACTCTCAGAAGACATGGATTTAAGGGATTTTTTGCTAGGTACCCGAAAGCCACGTAGTAAACGCTTCTTATATGCCATTTACAATGAAATTTGGAAAATCTCTCAACAGGAGACTTTGTGAAATTGACAGAATTAACCTAGAAAACGCCTTGGCATTGGTTGATAATGGTATGACCACACTAACATCTAGGATTTATTCACCGGGCAACATTGTATCTTTTGCTATAGATAGATATACTGGAACAAGATCTGTCCATTTTACAACTTGGGCAATCGCAGTTACCTTCTATTATGTCACTAAGCTGGACGCTACAATCCTTGCGCTCTGGTTATGTGCCCTGGTGATATATCAACAGCAGACAACAATGGCACAAAGGGATGTGAAATATACAATGCTGCACATTCAAAAATTGAACCAATTACCTTTCACCATGGCAGAGTCACCGTCCACAGAATGGTTAATTAATGGCCATATAACATTGCCAGTAACGACTTTCCAATTTCAATATTGCCTTTAGAACACCACCAGGTAGGCAGGTATGAAGCAATGAGTAGGGAATTCATCCGTCAATCTCGGGAATTACCTATAGATTTAGATGCAGGAATGGGGACACTGACGTGTTCCTCAGCGGTACAGACTGCGAGAATTCATTGAGTGGATCTCTCATTTGCCAGGATATTATGCTTCATGGGGCCTGTAATCGTTCAGTTGCAAACTTATCCTGTCATTTGAAAGGGTCCCCGGCTGCTGTGATTAATCCAGTGTTCAGGCTGCTCTTGAATGGGAGTTACTTAGTGCTGGATGATCAAGGTTGTTGTGGGATGCTTCCAGGTATCGCATATCTAGTCACAGTAAGTTCCAGGGTTACTTGTATGCAAGTTTTGTTTCCACAGACCCACACAGTCAGGGAGTCGCCGTTATGGCCTTCGTTGAATGTTTCCTTTATACGGTTTGATACTCTGAGCCGAATGAAAGCCATGCTTTTACAGAAAGATGTGCCCTTAACCTTAGCCCGAGAGCCTTTTGATCTTCAGGTTGCAAGGTCCTCTGCTGAGATACTGGTACGAACTAACTGCCCTTTCCATTTCGGAGAAATGGTACAGCATATCTTTAACATGTCAGATACAAAGGGTATAGTACACCTATTTAAGACCATAGGTTCTGGGCTGTTAAGCACCTTTCAGACAGTCTTCGGAGTGATTCCAGCTTTTATACACTCTGTATTTGGAAGCATCTTTGGAGGGCTTCCGCTAATCCTGCTACTGGTTGTGGGAATCCTGATTTTAATTTTTCTGCTACGCAATGGACATCCCAGTCACCAAGGAGATGGAAAAAACACTCTTGGAGCGACGTTACCATGAACACATGGTACTCCATCTGGGCACACTCGCCTTTGGGAGCTAAGCGAGTCTTGGTTCCTATCATTCCGACCAGTCTGGATTGACTGTGTTTTGCCTGTCCTCCGCTGCTTGTTCTGCAGACAAGAATGCGTTTTGGATCTCTGTCTAACACTTGCATCGGTTGCGCCACCGGATGTCGATGTATTACTGGACCCGTTAAAGGCCCACGTACTGCAGTGTTCCCAGCGTATTCCCATGTTGATGTCAGCATTCTTAGAGCCACCATGGGATGCTTCTGCTGCTGTTGGATCAGATACTGGCTCCACTACAGGCACACAGGCTTGGGATATTTCAAAGGCTTCCCCAGCATCGGCTGTGGGAACTGAAGAAGATCATCTTTGCTCGATTTACCTGATTTGTGAGGTGTTATAGGGACCGTCGTCTGCGAAGGCAAGCAACAGTGAAGTTGCGTCTCCCACACATGACACAAACATTTGGCTCTCCGTGTGCTGGAAAGAATTCGGCCTTTTTCCAAAACAACCAAAATTGGAATTTTAAACAAAGTTGTTTTTCTTCTCTTTTTCTCTTACTGAGCACAATGGCTTTCAGAAGATCGCAGTTGCTCAAACTTTATATATGAACATATTTTAAAGGACTTATAAAGCTTTTAACATATATAAAAGACATAAAGTTTTTTAAAGCATTTTTTATAAACTTTTAGAAATGTTTATTCTGAACATTTTAACAATGTTTTATGAATGATTAGAAGGACATTCCCTTTTTATTATGTTGTACGGTCGGATGAGGAGTAGGTGTTATTATTCGTAAATGTACCCCAATATAGGCTTAGGTAATCACCTAACTTTTCACCTACATTTTTCTTCCCATTGTACTACATAACGGTTTTGGTACGGACCTTTAACCTAGTTAGGTGCTGCATAAATGTCGTCTGGTTTTCTCAGAAAACTAGCCTCATTTATTATGCATGAGGATTCTCAGAATCACAGCAGGACTACCATCTTCTGCATAATAACTATGTATAAGGGTCATCCCTTTTGTCATCCTCGACTGACATGACACAGCAAGGTAAACCCCCTGAGGGTACCTTTTTGGGTATATAAACACCATATCTTTGCTGGGGCAGGCAGAGGAGAAAGACTTCCATGCTGACACACTGACGCGAGACGCTGAAGCTCCTGCACGCAGAAATCCAGCACGCAGTGTTATGACATCCCTCGCTGGGTGTCCATCTCGAGACCAAGACGGGGTCCTACAGTTTCTCACTTCAGGTAATGGGGTTGACTTCATCCTAGGGGGATTCTTGGCTCTACACTTACATACATGCTAGGTACATCTAGTTAGGGCTAGCATCGTAGGAGTATGCATTATTACTGTCATGTGTATATATGCTTACATATACTCAATTGTTTTAGCACTATGGTGGAAATCTACCATCTATTTACTCTTCTAGTGTTTTTAATCGTTTATATCTGTTTCTGTCTTATGGTTGTTGCAACACACATATTTTACACTAGAATGACGCTGGCTCAATAAATGCTTATTGAAAACGTCCCCAACGTTTATTCTGTGTATCTCTCTGAGACAAAGTGAGCACGAGTGACTGAACGAAAAGTACTGTACTGTTTCTACGATGCCTGAGGAGTCAGGGTTGTCATGTTCGATAGTTGCCAGAAACTATTCTCTCCTTGGTAAGAGGGGTTCATAGTGGTACTGTGAGCTAGCTGGTATACATGCGTACATATCCGGTGGGAGTGTCTGGAATCAGTCTGGACACCCATCCCACAGTTTATGTTGTCTACACGCGCAGATCCTATATAGATTTATAGGAACTACACAACAAGGTAAGGGGCACTGATCGGAAAGAAATCAGAGGTAGAACTGGATGAAAAGCTTTTGGCTGGGATCCGAGCCTCACCAGATTATCAAGGCAGAAGAGGGGCTGACCAGGAAATAGGAGACCAAGGTAGCCTAGTACAGATCCAACCAAGGTGCAGGAGAAGCAAGATGGCACCATTAAGTGCGCAAGAGGGGATCAGCGACGAAGATGTACGCTGCTCCTTCCGAACGCGCGGGACAGATAGACCGACCCTAAGAGAGATAGTGGCCTAAAAGGAAGGTGAGATCTTCAGGCAGCCATTCTGCCGCCTGCTAGCCGACTGGCCCAAAGGAAAGAAGCAGTACGATAGATGTTGGGCGGAGGAGGGTTCCTTCGAACCAGAGGACATGGCCGTAATGGAAGAGTGCAACTAAGTGGCACAGAGGGGGAGATCCCAAGTGGAACTTCCCCTACATGCAGGATTGCCTAAGAAAGTGGGAGCGCCACATCAGTAGTCTTATCGGAGAGCATACTACCACGGTGTTCACCCGAGCTCGCATCCCAGGAATCATGCTGACAAACACCGAGCATGATGGGGCCACATTCAATTCGTACAGGCACCAAATATGAGCGGCCCTGAGGGATATGTTCTCAGACCGCCCTGATGAAGGAGGGTTAATGGAGGAGACTATGAAACCTGGGGAAATCATAACCGATTTTCTGGATAGGATGAGGGAATGATGGGGGCAAGAGACAGGACAGCCATGGACTGATATGGGGCCGCAAGTCGCAGTCTTTATAATATCCTCAAAAAGGGGCTGCCCACAAGATACAGAGCGGTTTGGACAGCATAGTGGGGTTAGATACTAAATCCTGGCAGGAGATATAGGCCCACATATTGCACTATTACAAAAAGAAACAAGAGAAGGATAGGGAGAAACAGGAGCAAGATCAGAAAGACACTGCTAAGTTGGTCCAACACAAATTGAAAAACACCGCTCTCGAGGGGGCTGCGTTGACCGTGAGCATTCATATGGCACCAGCCTGAAGGGGGCTCCACCATAAAACCCAATAGGATTTCTACATAACTATAACGGCAAAGGCCAGGGTGATTGGTAGCAACCAGACCTTAGAGAATATTACTATTGTCACAGAATAGGCCACATGGCAGAGAGATGCCAGCTAAAAGCATACCATGAACAGAGGGCGATGAGCCAGTGCCAGACACCACAAAATCTCCATCCACAAAACCAAGCCCAGGGAGACACAAATGCATCCTATACTCAGGCAGCCACCGCACCACTGCAAAAGCGATCAGGTAGTTGGACAAATGCGAAGCAACAGCAACAACCAAAAGGAAAATCTGCCCATCGGGACCGGGGCCACAAACTTGGCAGGGAAGGGTGACTGCATGGGGAGGTAATGCCTTCACAGAAATGCAGAACCCAAAGGTGCAATAAATTAAAACCTCAATGCATGCTGCCCATTTTACCGACACATCAACATTCCCTATACCAAAAACCTAAAAGATGGACCAATGAGACAACATTAGTTATTCAAGCCTTTACTTGCATTCGGGATACAACATTGATTACAGAACACAACCACAAGTCAGTCAAATGACCTTGTTGTCAGTTCGTTTTAATGAACATCGCACCATGCAATAATATAGAATATGCAACCATATGAGTACAAAAAAGTTAAAACACAAAGAATCTTGATTGTGTTGACACGAAGTCTGAAGTGTTGTTGAAGACAGCCGACACGTGTTTCGTCGTGTAGACGACTTTTTCAAGGCTGTTAAAAAACATTGTATCCAACACTTTAAGTTACATAGTTGTATACAAATATATCAGGTTACATCTTCTCTTAATTAACACCAAACTAAGAGATAGTTAAAAAGTGTAGTTTCACAGGGCCAACTCCAAGGAGAAAAAAACAACAAGATTTAGATGAGATATCTCAATGCGTAATTAATAACAGAGCTTGTTCGGAACTACCCGGCAAGTTGTTGAGAATCTCTCAGGAACACTCGTGTATAGATGAGATTGAGGAAACGGAGGGGGAAAGAGAGGGAGGGAAAGAAAGGAAAATTAGAACCCGTGAATTTCGAAAATGAAAAAACAAAATAAAAAGTAACAGCTGTGACTGTGCTCCGAAATCCAAAATGATTCAACATCAAAGTGTGAAACAAGCATATCCGACCAGTGCAGCCCATAAGTAAATAAACCTATACCTTAATGCAGTGGTTCCCAAACTTTTTCAAACCATGGCTCCCTTGGCTTATTGGCCGTTGCTCCCTATTATGCTAATTTTTTTTGCCGGTGGATGGCCTCGGGAGTACTTACACTTTTCTCCATGAAAATAATTGGGATAAAGTTGGGTCTAGTACCCCATGACATGCCTAACAGTCATGGGGTACTCCTGTAGTGTAGAATGGGATGGAACACCTAGTTCAGTTGGGACATTTATCACACACAATAAATGTCAATTCTTTTATAAGAAGAAAAATGACTTAATTTACTTTAGGAAGATGTACTTTATAACTTCAGGAAGCCAAATATGCGCCACAGGTCACCACAAACATTGTGTGGGTGTTGGAAGAAATGAAGCCACAGAAATGAGGTAACATTGAATTCAAGCATTTAAACCGGTCCGCCAAACTGAATATGCCTTCTAAAACAACCAGCTCCACCAACTGTATGAGAAGGCAGCAATTCCCACCTCCTCCTTTGTGTAAAAATGAAAGGAAATTGAAGATGGAGGTGTTCCCAAAAACAGACCAACCAGAGAAGCTTTTGCATGGTACATAAGAGGAACCACAATCCAGACCCTCATCCCGAAACAGCACACACCTTTGCGTTATAAAATACTCAAGCGTTATGGTGCTAAAGTAAATAATATATTTATTCGAATTAACACCCAACAACTGATAGATAATCCAGCAAAAGAAATATTAGAAGGAATAGCGCATATACCCTAAGCATTGTTTATCACACACCCTGGAAACATTTGTCTAATTCTCCCTATGCTGCCCTTGGACTTGACTATCCGCCTATAACGCTGCCTGCTTGCCAATGCATGCAGTACCTTTCCACAGACCTGTCACAGACTTTACGGTCTTCAGTATAATGTCCCTTTGAGCAGCCTGCCTCCCAGCACTCCTCCTATCACTCCCATTCCTCTAATTAAGGGGCGCCTATATACACTGTGTACTGTTGCATTTTTGTGCAACTTAGTCTTGGCACTTTGCTCCTAGAATCCAGTAGCACAAGCCACCTCGCACAGGAATATTAGTATGTTGCAACTAATAGGGAGCACGGAGACTAGAGACCTGACACATTACGTGGAATATTTTATTTCCAAACTTAGATTAATACTAATCAAGAAGCCATACAATGTAAACTAAATTTGTCAGAAACAAGTACACCGTGATAATTTTCTGCCTCGAGGCAGCAGCTAGTCAATTTCCAGCTTGTTAATTCCTGTAGGTCCCACGATGTAGCTTTTGAGAAAGTCAAAGTATTCAGTTATGCGCTCTTAATAAAGAGTGCTCTGCTGCCATCTGGTGGATAAAGAGGTTTCATGCTTTTGCCAAATAACTCACATTTCTGTGATGTTATCGGCAATTTATTTATAGCTTGAAATCGAAATTCTGAAACCTTTGGAGCGCGGCGCCCCTGGCTAGTCTGGAGGGCGCACCAAGGAGCCGCGGCGCACAGATTGGGAACCACTGCCTTAATGGTATGCTAGTAGGGATGGTAAGAAGTTTGTACGGATCCCTAAGTACTTCGAGATAAGTGACAGCAATGGCGGTAGTCCAAACAATCTGGTTGTATTTCTAGTATTCCACTGTTGATGCAGAAATAAGACTCTATTACTAACAAACTTTGTGGTGTGTCATCAGATCAAATACTTCACAGACCTTGGATGCTACAACAAATTGGGAATTCAGGGCTGCTGTATGTGCTTTGTCGATCATGTATCCTCACTAGAATTCACCATTAGGGTGCCTGCGGGAGCCTAGGCCCCACTCTACTGCTGATCCCCCAGGGCGGGCTGGTTGGCCACACCCCAGGGGGAGGGCAGTCTGATGAGGGAGGCAGGGCTGCTCCCTGTCCAGTCCTTAAAAGCAGGCACTCAGGTCCTCGTAGCCAAGTCCAATTGGGACGGGTTCCAATTACCAAATCGAAAGGTCCCCATTCTTAGTCATCCAACTCGGGATCAAGGTTCCTTTATGGCTTGCAGCTCCAACATTCCCCTAAACACCAGAAGCCTCCAGCCAAATGGAGGCCCCCTTTAAGCTCCAAAACCTCCTGGTCAGAGACCTGCTCTCTCCCACCTTCCAGATGCGCTTTCCTCCCCCCTTCCCTATTTAATGGCGGCCGCTGCTCGGGTGTCTGAGCAAGACCTTTGACCTCCTGGTCAAAGACCTGCTCTCTTCCCCAGCAGCTCCACTGTTGTGCCGCCTGCCACTCCCCCTACACATCTCCAGGTAGGTGTTCAAGTTGCCTGTCCTTTTATTGTGCCTGTATCTGTCTTTTCTTTATTGTGCCTGCATCTGTATTCTGGTTATTTTTGTATTGTATTTTGTATTGTATTTGTGTGCCCTTTTGTCTCTGTCCTCCGTTTTCGCCGCCCTTTTCTGCCGCGGCTCCTCCCCCCTGCCGTTTCCCGCTCCCGCCTCCCAGCTGCGCTTCCCTCCCCCTTCCCTATTTAATACCCGCCGCTGTGCGGCCGTGCCGCTGGTGCGCCAAAGGTAAGCCCACCTGTGCCCGCCCACGACCCGACCGCAACCAACGCTAGCGAAAACCCGCGTTCTGAATGCAGTGTCATATCTGGCTAAAAGGTCAGTCCCCAAGAACCGTTATGTATGTAATGTAGGGAAGGATATAGGTGAAAGGTTATGATGTTACCTGAGCCTATATAGGGTACCTATATGGAATATAACACCCACTCCTTTTCCGACTGGATGACATAAGTAAAACATCGATTTTGCTAAAATGTTTAAAAACTTCAAAAAAAATTCTAAAAAACATTAAAAATAATGCAAGTCCTAGCTTTGAAATGTTTGTATTTATAGTCCAAAGCACTATAAGCATTAAAAAGCCATGTATGCCCAATAAATGAAAGGAATGTCAATTTTGTCTTGAGTTCCAAATTTGAGCTTGTTTAAAAAAGGGCGACTTTCTGCCCAGCACACGACGAGCCAAATGAGTCAAATGTTTATGTGTCCTGGATTCATTTAGATCCTGTAAAACAGTCAAACAATCATGGATGTCAAAAGGCTTTTCATCCGCCACTGTCCCTTCACAATCAAGATCAGGTACCCACATTCTCGTCCCAAATAGGACCTCATATGGAGTGACCCCCCATAGAGAACTTCTTGGCATGTTGTTAAGGGCTCGCTGGACTCCATAAAGATGTTTTACCCAACTCTCACCGGTGCCTAATACTCTAGCTGTCAAAGATTGCTTTAAGTCTCGGTTTTTTCTCTCCACAACTGAATTTCCCTCGGGATGGTACTGAGATGAGTACCACAATGCTACACCCAAACTTCCCATGGCTTCCTTGTAAGCCCTAGAGCTAAACGCGGGGCCCTGGTCAGAATGTAATGTGCCAATTGCGTATGTCCCTATAAAGACTCGCAAATATTTGATGACAGTTCGAGCGTCAGCCGAGCGCTGGGGCCACACCCATAGGAATCTCGAGCAGGACGCACGCGAACAGACAGCCTAATGCTGTCTAATAATGGGATCTGTGCTGGGCGAGCTATGGTGGCCCCATTTGTCTGTTGACAGATATTGCACTTTAAGACGAAGACTTTGGTCTGCTTTGTTAACCCAGGCCACCAATAGCATTGTGTCAACAAAGAAACAGTCGCCGTAATTCCTGCATGTGCAGAACCTATCCCTTCGTGTGCCTCTAGGATTAAACCTAACCTACGATCCATGTTTGGAATTACTCTATCCCCCACTCCAGGAATATGAGCAAATGGAATGTTATTGGCATCTAACTTGTAGCAGTACTTGAGTGGAAACGTTTTCGGTAATGCTTTGCTGTTTTTGCGTGAAGCAATGACAGCTACAATAATCTCACCGTCTATTCTTGTTTTAGAATAAGTGATTGCAGCTACGCAAGCCGTGCGCACAGCCCCCTTTGCGGCTTCATCAGCCAATAAATTCCCTTCAACGTGAACGCCATCATGCTGATGACTTAGTGTATGAATCACGTGAGCCCTTGGTAGTTACGATTTAAACTTCAATACCTGTTCCCATAGCATTTTATGCTTAATTGTGCCACCTTTTGCATCTTTGAACCCGTTTTGAACCCAGTATTGCAAGTATTCATTGTAAGACTGCACACAGTAAAAGGAATTGCACACAATTAGTGTGGGGAATTCTCGATCCCAATTCACTAGTGCCAGTATCAGCGCTTTTAATTCTGCCAACTCTGCCGTGCAGTCTCCTAGAGATTGCGTTTTTGTGCAACTTGGGTGGAACTTTCCATCCCGCATGCAACCTTTAACGATAGCACATGCTGCGCTGTATTGTTGCTTACTCCCTATGGCCAGTTGAGCAGATCCATCAGTGTAAATAATATATTCATACTGATCTAGAGGCATTATTTCATTTGGTAGAGGATATTCTTGTTCGTGTTGCAGGAATGCTTGTGACTTTAAATTTGGGTCATACCTGTATTCTACATCTGTTGCAGTGAGAGAATTAGCCCATAGTATCTATCTCGGATGTAAGGCTTTAGCGTTAGGGACGCTTGCCTTTGTCGCAGTCTCTAAGGCTGGAACCGGAGTCACGATTATTATACGTTTCCCTTGAGCCAGTGCTCTTTCTCTCACTACAGCAGTCTGTACAGCTGTCAGAATCTTCTCTGTGGATGCGAAGTGCATCTCAGCATTCGTGTACAAATGTGATTTGTATGCTATTGGTACTGTTTCACCTTCATTGTATGTCAGATAGGTGTACCCTGATTGACCCGCAATTATACGGATCACTAGGTTGCGTACGTTTGCGCGTGTCTGTAAGTGTTTGGAAGCTATCATGTCAGCTTGTAAGGAACGTGTGTTCATGTGTCCAATTTCTCACTGAAAAATCAGGTTTTATTACGTCGTAGAAAGGTTTTACTCTTTCTGCGTATTCCAAAATGTATGTTCTACCAAAATTTAGGAATCCCAGTATTGATTGTAAATTGTTCAATGATTTTGGAGGTTGAAGCAGCGCGCATTTTTCTAAAAAATTGGCTGCTAGGCTTTTTCCTTCACTTGAAAGCTCATATCCTAAAAACAGGACACTGAGGTGGGCAATTCTAGATTTTTTAAAGTTGAATTTATAGCCCTCAGAATCAAATCCCAAAATTATGGTATTCACTCTGTTCAAGTGTTCCTCCAGGTCATCGCCTGTCAGATAAATATCATCCACATAGGACAATGCCTCTTCATCTAATTTCTGAAGTAACTCAGTTACTCTGGCCGAAAATAACCCCGGGCTGTTCTTATAACCTTGGGGGAGTCGACAAAATTGTCGTTATGACCCTAGCGCTGAGAAGGCTGTTAGATACCTGCTTTCAGGCGCTATATTTTGGCAAAAGAATCCATTTGAGATATCAAGTGTTGTTTTGTATTTTTTCCACACAATGTTATTCATTAATGCGGCACTGTGTGCATTTTGAACTGCAAATGTCTTAGTGCAAGTGTTTAAATGTCTGTAATCTAAAACTAGACAATATGAATTGTCAGGTTTCATGACTGGAAACAAAGGATTCTTCATTTGCGAGGTGCAAGTTTCAATCACCCCTTGGTATTCAAGTTGATCTAAGATCTCCCTGACCTGTTTTTTAGCTTCTTGCTTTATTGGATACTGCTCTGTGCAGTTGGAGTATTTTTTAAAGGAATTATGTGATGGGTTGAATCCTCATCCCATCCAACATGGTTTTTGTATAATGCTGGAGCCTGGGCTACCGCCCACTCCTGCGCATATGTATGTTGCAAGTGCCTGGGAATATGATCTGAGAAGGCTGGTAGAATTACCGTTTCTCCGTTAGGGCAATCCATGACGAATGCTGGCAGCCAATCTTGTTCAGCTAACAAAATGTCATAGCCAAACGTTAGGTTCTCCCAAAAGAGACCTCTCACTTTCCTAATTTTGTCCCCCTCCATTTGGAGCATTATTTCATATACTTTATGTGGGACACTTACCCTAGTATCGGGTGTTTCTACCGTGATATAATCATTCAAGTCTGCTGTCACCAGAAATTCCATCAGGTTCTAGCGAGCTATTGTTATTTCTGCCGCACTGTCTAGCATCGTCAGAGCCCATTCCCTGTTCAGTAGTCGAGCTCTCAGAATTCTAGGCATGTCTGATTTTTAGACCTGCAACTTTCTTTTTCTTGAACTGTGGCTTTTGCTTTGGTTTTATCTTCTTTTTTGGAAGTGTAATCTTGAGCGTGCTGCTTGTCTCTGGACTTTGTACGCTCTACTTGTCTTTCTGACCGTCCTTCCCTATCTGAGTTTTTCGATGAACCCTGAAAGGAACGAGAGGAACGTGTATCAGTATCCTGATACCTGTCAGGTTTCCTAATGTTATCCCTATTCCTAAGGTTATACCTCTTTTCGGAGGGCTCCTGTGGAGGAGATCTACCTTGAGATTGAGATATGTTCTCTTTAAAGTTTTGTTGTTTTTTGTTATCCCACTTCTTTTTAGAAGAAGCAGGTGTCTGCTTGGAAGTGTCCTTTTCAGGACTGCCCATCGGTTGTGGTTTTAAAGTTTTCCCACCCAAACTGTCTCTGCCTAATCCTGCATATGCAGTTTCAATTATATTGGGTAATTCAAGTTCCTGTTCTAAAGGACTGAACTCCCTTAGGCGTTGGCGGATTGCCACTGAAGCTGCTTCCCCTTTAATATTAGCTAGTATTATGGCTGAAAACTGGTCATAGTTACCTAGTAACTTTATCCCTAAGTTTAGAGCAGGTTCTGCTCCGTACTCATTTTGTATTTGTCTTAATACATCTGGTACCACCGCTAATGAAGGAATACCATGAGTCCTGGTATATATGGCAGCAAAGACTGTACCCCAAGTGGTACAATCTTCTACTTGTGGTGTTATCCCCATGGGCAAGCAGATTGTTAGCATTCTGTAATTTTCATATGTGGTAGTATTCGGGAATACTGCCTCGAGCTGAGTTATTTTCTGAGCTACCCAGAATGGCATTTGTTCACGTTTAGAGGGCATTTTACCCATCACTGCGTGTAATTTGTGGTGTGATTTTAGTTGCTGTACCCTGTGATTGAGTTCCATTTATTGCAACTATTGCTGGTTGAACTGTAAATGTCCTCATGACGAATTGCGTCAAGTTTCTGTAAATTTTTATTAATTCTTTGTGTTGTATGAGTAAGTCTCCTGGTGGCATTGTATCAATGTCAGGATGTGGTGTGTAGGCCGCTAATATCGGCCATGTTGCCCCTTCTCCTCCGAGCAGGTTGAGTCTTACTCTTCTTCTTATATGGGGTAGGGTGCCTTTAAACTAGTATAAGTGTTCCTGGTACGTGAGCAGAATCTCTATGTCCTCGAACGGACCATATTCCACTGGTGCATCTCCTTCTGTGTAAGAGTGAAATGTCTTTGTTCTTGCATTTGCTGCTGGGAATGTAAACCACGAATAAAATACCTGTTTTTTTTTCGATTTGTGTGCCTCAATCACGAAAACTACTAAGCCACCCCTGGCTGATAAACAATTTTCTAACAGTTTCATGGTGACTGTATGTCTGAATTTTGGTGCAATTTGTATTGCATATGTATCTTCCTCCTCGTATGTGAGGGGGAGGGCTTGTTGTAGTGGGTCTAACACCGGGTTAGTCATTGTTTTTAGAACACTAAATAACTTTTCAAGGGAACCAAGATAAGGTTTTTACTGCACAATTTTAGGAACACTGTGTCCTTCAAGCTTGATTAACCAACAGCCAATAAATTGGATTTTTTCGCCTACTCAGCTGTGGCCGAGTTTGTGCCCACCTACTCCAGACGTCTCTGGTGTTTTGTGAGTAGGGGTCTCTGAGAATAGCACGACTGAACTACTCAGATTCTACTGTTAAATAAGTACCCAACCAACGTTGGCGGCGCCATGTCGTGTAGTTCCTATATATCCTATACAGGATCTGCGCATTTCGGATAACATAAACAGTGGGTTTGGCGGCAGACTGATTCTGTGCACCCCCACCGGATACGTTAGCCTGTCTGTATCAGCTAGCTCACAGTGCCACTAGAATCTCCTCTTATCGGGGAGAGAATAGTTCTTGGCAACCTCAGAACATGACAACCCTGATCCCCCAGGATCGTGGAAACACTATAACACTTTTCGCTCAGTCACTCGTTCTCACTTAGTTTGTCTCTCTCAGAGATACACAGAATAAACAGGCTGGACATTTCAATAAGGATTTATTGAACAGTTGTTATTCTAGTGTAGAATATATGAGCTGCAACAACCATTAGACAGTAGTAGAGATATATGATTAGCAATACTACAAAAGTAAAGGGATGGTATAGTTCTACCATCTTGCAGAAATCATGAATATATACATGTACATAAAACACATGATAAAAGGTGCAACCTAAAAGTGCGTACTCCTACGATGCCTCCCTAACTAGATGTACCTAAATGTACCTAGCATCTATATAGGTGTTATGCCAAGAATCCCTCTAGGATCTAGTCCACCCCATTACCTGAGAGTTAAGAGAATGTGGGACCCCGTCCTGGTCTCGAGTTGGACACCCCGCGAGGGATGTTAGACCACTGCTAGCTGGAGCGTCTGCATGCAGGAACCTCAGCGTCTCTGGTCAGTGTGTCAGCCGGGAAGTCACAGTCTCCTCTCTCTTCCCGCGTTCTGAATGCAGTGTCATATCTCGGTAAAAGGTCAGTCCCCAAGAACCGTTATGTATGTAATGTAGGGAAGGATATAGGTGAAAGATTATGATGTTACCTGCACCTATATAGGGTACCTATATGGAATATAACACTGGATCTCCAACCACCCACCTATATGACTCAGCTGCCCTCCTCGCACTCAACCCCGGAAGGAACAACTGCCAGCTGTCTACGCTGCACTCCACCCACGGGCAGGTCTCCTGCCGACACTGCGCCAAACATTCACCATCCTCCGCACCCCCACGGCCGCTGCCCCCACACCGGAAGCCAGCACCCCCGAAGCCCTGAGGTGCATCCTCCTCAACGTGCGCTCCCTGCACAGACACGCTGTAGAGATCTGGGACCTCCTCGACACCCTCTCACCAGACGTTGCCTTCTTCACAGAAACTTGGACTAACTCCACCTCCGCCCCCAACATCGCCACTGCCATCCCCGACAATTACAAGATCCAGAGGAAGGATCGCCCCAATCGCCCGGGAGGAGGACTAACCATCGCACACAAGAGCTCCCTCTGACTCACCACCTCCAGCACGAGCGACAGCCTGCCCACCACCGAACACCTCCATTTCCAGATCCAGACCAGCCCCAGAACGACCCTGCGAGGCACCCTCGCCTACAGACCTCCTGGACCTCGAACCGCGTTCACTACTACCATCGCCAACCTCATCGCGTCCCACGCCATCGCCTCCATGGACTACATACTCATCGGAGACCTCAACTTCCACCTCGACAAACTCAGCGACCCCAACTCCGCCACCCTCTTGGACAACCTCGCCAAACTTGGACTAAAACAACTCATCACCACCCCCACCCACAAGGCAGGACAACCCTCGACCCCATCTTCGCAGGAGGTAACAACATCCACTTCAGCCACACCACACAACCCCCCTGGACGGACCACCACTGAGTACACTTCCACGTCGACAAACCCACCGCATCAACCATGAAAGGCATTCACTCAGGAGCCCCCAACGACCGCTGCCCTCCACACATCTTCCACAGAGCCGCCCCTGCCATCGCACCGGAACTACAATGCACCATCTACACCACCTTCGAAACCGGCACATTCCCCGACGACTGGAAACGCGTAGAAGTCAAGCCACTACTCAAGAAGCCCTCCGCAGATCCTACGGACCTCAAGAACTACCGGCCCATCTCACTCCTCCCCTTCGCGGCCAAAGTCACTGAGAAGACAGTCAATGTCCAACTAACGAAATTCATCGAAGAGAACTCCATCCTCGACCCCTCCCAATCCGGATTCCACAGCAACCACAGCACTGAGACCGCTCTATTCGCTGCTACAGATGACATCCGCACCCTCCTCGACCAAGGACACACACCGCGGCCCTGATCCTACTCGACCTCTCTGCAGCCTTCAACACCGTCTCCCACCGCACACTCATCGCCAGACCCCACAACGCTGGCATACAGGGAACTGCCCTAGACTGGCTCCGCTCCTTCTTCACTGGTAGAACCCAAAGAATCAGACTTCCACCCTTCCTCTCCGAACCCACAGAGATCAACTGCGGAGTACCACAAGGATCATCGCTCAGCCCTATGCTCTTCAACATCTACATGGCCCCCCTCGCCGCCATCGTCAGAGAGCACGGACTCAGCATAGTATCCTACGTCGACGACATCCAGCTCATCCTCTCCCTCACCAAGGTTCCCATCACCACCAGACTCAGCTTCCAGGAAGGAATGAAGGGCGTTGCATCCTGGATGAGCAGCAGCTGCCTGAAGCTTAACTCAGAGAAGACAGAGGTCCTTGTCCTCGGACCCTCCCCCTCTGCATTGGACAACACCTGGTGGCCCACCGCCCTTGGGAGCCCCCCCACTCCCACAGACCACGCCCGGAACCTCGGCATCGTACTCGACTCCTCTCTCGCCATGACCCGACACATCAACACCGTCGCCTCCACCTGTTTCAACACCCTCTGCATCCTTCAGAAGACTTTCAAATGGATTCCCCCCGATTCAAGAAAGACCGTCACCCACGCACTCATAACCGGCAGACTGGACTACGGAAACGCCCTCTATGCTGAGATCAACAAGTCCGCAAAATACAGACCATACAGAACACCGCAGCCAGACTAGTCCTCGACATCCCTTGACACAAACATATCACCCAACACCTGCGAAACCTCCACTGGATCCCTGTTGAGAAGAGAGTAACTTTCAAGATACTAACCCACGCCTACAAACGCCTCCACAACACCAGACCCCAATATCTCAACGAAAGAATCTCCTTCCACGTACCCAAGAGAAACCTCCGATCTGCCAACCTTGCCCTCACCGAACCCCCGCGCATCCGCAGAGCAAGAATGGGTAAAAGAACCTTCTCCTACATCGCGGCTAAGACCTGGAACGAGCTCCCAGTCGACATCAGATGCGCCCCCACTCTGCACTACTTCAGGAAGACCCTCAAGACCTGGCTCTTCGACTGAGCGGAGCTGCTCCCCCCCCCCTAAGTGCCTTGAGACCCTCATGGGTGAGTAGCACGCTTCAAAATCCCCTGATTGATTGAAAACGAAGCTGTCCTCCAGTGTTGGGAGCCAGGTATCCTGTAAGCTTGGGATTGCGAAGACCCCATAACCTTCACAGCACAAGATCCCCCAGTTGAGAAGCGTCGCACGGTGCTGAGTCAGTCGGGAAGGGAGACCTACCCGAAAAACCAACTGTGCCAGTCCATCACTTTTATTAGGTGAATTTCGATGAGTTCTTCACCTTAAAACCCTGATTCTCCATGCAGCAATGTTTTTCCAAATATCCAAAGACTGTTCGCCAGATCATGCCCCTCCAACTTAACGACAGAAGCGTGCTGCTGGTTAGAAGCCCCTAGCCACAGCTAGGAACCGCAGATTCAACATACCCAGGAAAAGACGTGGTCTGAGGGAGAGGGGGAGTGCCCGAAAGATGGGAGTCCGCAAAATCCATCACAGCACCGAGCAAGAGTAGAACGTAAAATGTGCTCACCCCCGTATCAGGCCTAGCAATCAGCCAACACACCAGGCCTTACATACATCATCTGGAGAAAGCAGTAAGCCCAACCTCGGACCCTGCAAAACAACATAAGCAGGGGTACACAGAGGCCACGGAACAGCTTTCCGACCACCTCCATTTTTTAATGATAAATGAGATAGCATATCACGTAGGATCTAGGGAAACGCCCAACATACTAACAACAAAAAGAAGCCCAAACTTGCCCAAAAGAAGTCTCTAGAAAAAGGGGTACGTCAGGACACCTGGCCTCATAAGGGAGGGTGTCGAGACACATCCCCTCATTACACATCGTCCCGCACATGTGTAAGTTAAAAGACACTGCCTGCACCAATAGCACCCCCATGCACACACCAAGAGAGGACTGGCGACGCCCTAGCTAAAATTGATACCATCCTAATATTCACGAGATCACCTCGTAAAAATCCTTCACCAATCTAACTCCCAGCTAGTATCTGTTCGCTATAAAGATTTGTCTTTTGGATACCAGAGCCTATTTTAGCCATCACTCACTTACTCCCCTAGTTACACGGTTAGTTAGCCCCCTCACTTGCACTCATCTATATGTCGTCCTCAGATCTAAAGATCTCCAACAAAGAGCCCCCAGGCCCATCAGGCATTGTAGCGCCGGCCTGACGAGGAGCGCCCAATTATGAAGCATGAGATCTTAACGGGTGTGCGAGGGCACCAAGATCTGACCTTCAGGTCTTCCTGTGACAGGACTACCAGCCACTTGGATCAACCCTTGGTGACCATTTAGGCAAAGGAGGAACTAACCCTATCTTGATATCAGTTGAATTGTTCCCAGGGAGGAGCTTGGGTATAGGACCTCGTTAAAACATTTTGCTCTTCCTTCCCTCTTTTGATTTTTGAAGTTAGGAACACACAGCCAGTCAGAACACAGCACACACAATAAACGCAGTGATCACGCTTCCCTCATGCCAGACATCTAGACACGTTACCCACTGGCCACCATTGTGTCCATGCAAGGTCAAGGCCCACCTGCATTTGTTATCAGGGGCCTTAATTATGACTCCAAAGACAAGGCCTGTATTCTTTTACCAAAAAACGATCGACAGAAACACTATATGAGACCCAAACAAATTTATTAAATCTTGTTCAGATTGATTGTACTTTGAGACAGTCCTCAGACCCGCGTTTGTAAATGTGCTCCTGGCCGAAGTGTTTAATTTTGCCAAACGCCTCTTGTCTTTTGTTTTTTCAAGGTAAATTCATATTCAAGCAACATTTTGGTGAGCCAAATAGGCAGGCAGAGATTAGGCAATGTTAGATTACAGGAATAGGTTTTTAAAGAGGAGAGGTTGTGATCAATGAAAAGAGGTATGTTGCGGCCAGCCAGTCAGGACTGACTAATCCCCTTAAAAGCATGCTTCCTGAGAAAAGTTCTAACTTTCTGCCACATCTGGTATAATTCCGTTCAGCCCTTATTTTCTGTATGGCTTCTCCAAATTTGCAACATGTATTAACATGGAAAATCAACATTTTGGGAGCCTTCCTCTTTCTTGGACCTTGCTTGATGGATGGTCAGACAGGGAGCTTTCCAGGAAGGAGCCTAGGGTGGATGAATTCTTTTTTGGAATGTTTTGTGAAAACAAAACAAAATACTCTTCCTATGGAAACTCTGACCTAACAATAATATTTAATATATGTTGTTTTTTTCAGGATATGTATATATATATATATATGTATATATATATACATATATATATATATATACACACACACACATACACACATACACACAGACAGACACAACCTACTGACAGTCGCCAGTAGGTAGTTTTAGTTAGGACCGTGTTTCCATAGGAAAAGTGTTTTTTGACTTGCCTATATCTTTGGCGCCGTTTGACGAATCTTCATGAAATTTTCCCTGGAAAGTGTCCCAGTGAATCTTGTTGTGCAAGGAAAGTTTTAGGGTGATACGTCAAGCAGGGGGCAGGAAAAAGGGGGGATCAAACAAGTGTGTTTCCAATGTTAATTCCCATAGGAGCTTTGAACATGACTGCAGCCCGAAGTGCTGGATGGAATTACACCGAATTTGGCAGAAAGGTAGATATGCACATTATGGGCCCGATTCACAAACGTAATCTGAGACAAAATCCTAACTTTACGACTTTCGGTATTTACAAAGGGCATTTAGGAGTAGTAAAGTTAGGATTACAAAGGGCATTTAGGAGTAGTAACGTTAGGATTTTGTCTCAGTTAAACTTAAGTTTTGGTCTTAAGTTAAACTTAAGACCAAAACTTAAACTTAAGACCAAAACTTTGTCTCAGTTAAACTTAAGTTTTGGTCTTAAGTTAAACTTCAGACCAAAACTTAAACTTTAGACCAAAACTTTGTCTCAGCTAAACCTAAGTTTTGGTCTTAAATTAAACTTAAGACCAAAACTTAAGTTTAACTGGGCCAAAATCCTAACTTTACTATTCCTAAATGCGCTTTGTGAATACTGAAAGTAGTAAAGTTAGGATTTTGTCTCAGATTACTTTTGTGAATCGGGCCCCATGCTTTCAGTTATTTGGTGTAAATCTGTTCAGTAGTTGGTGAGAAATTAAAGGAAAACCAAATTTGTATATCTATGATCACTACGATCACAAAGCCTTTGTGAATAATAATGAGCTTGTGCAGAGATCTGCAGAGCTCTGACTGGCTGCCAACACATCAACTAGGCGTTGGCAGCCATCTTGGGACTCGGCTTCAGTCGAGTCCCAAAAATTAACGGTAAAAAAAAAAGAAAAAGGGGGAAATACCCTGACCCCTTAGCTCTAGTCTTGGGAGTTCACAGGAACCAAGTCAGGGCAAAAAAGCTCTTAAATAAAAATAATATGTTGCTTTGAAATCACGATGAATTCGCGAAATTGTGGCAAAAGTGAAAAAAAAAACAAGAGTGGTCGCTTGCGCTTGGTTTTAATTAAGCCCCAAGTGGGCCAGGTCCCAGGGGCATGCCTCCTTCATTAAAATAAAAGAGTGGGGCGCACATGGTTCACCCTCCGTGGGCATTTTTATGCCCGTGGGCCACCACCTCCTCAGGGCTTATGGTAAATTTAATGCAGGGGCGAGTGGACCCCCCGGGCACTGGGGACCACCACCTTCCCGGGGCTATAAATAAAATGAATAGGGGGGCGCGTGGACTCCCCGAGACCTGGGGACCAACACCTCCCTGGGGCCAAATACAAGAAAGGAGAAGGGCTGTGCGGCCCCTCCATCCCGGAGCCATTTATGGCCCTGGGGACCGCCACACCCCAGGGCCGGATCCTGCTATGTCCCAGGGTCCCCACTCCCAGGACATAGCTGTTTGCTTTTGCTTGGTGGAAGGTGACGGCTCCCGCAAAGCAAACAGTCCGCTTCCAGTGGGCATGAGCTGTCTAAGAGCTCTTGCCCACTGGAAGCGGAGGTTTAATCTCTTACTCTGCCTGCAGACATGCAGGCAGGGAAAGAGATTAAACATTTGCTTGTGCACACAGGGAGTTGCATTTCTAGCAGCTCCCTGTGTGCAATAGCAATGCCGGCTCCCGCAGGAGGCAGGGAGCCGACTGGGAAAACGGGGGCCCCCATGATCCCTATCCTGCACACTGGGTGCCCTGAGTGAGCTCCAGGGCACTGAGGAGACATGGCCAGGGCCAAAATTGGGCAGGTGAGGGGGGCCGAGCGGCGTTCCCTCCTGCATCATATTTCAGCCAGTCCTTTTTTGATTCTATGTATATTAAGGCCGGGAGATGGGGTCCCCGGTGCTGAAATAAGCCCAGGGACGGGGGCATGGCCCAACTCCCCTATTCAATTAAGGCCCTAATTCAATGAAGGCCTTGCCCTGTGGTATGGGGCCTCGGACCAAAATCAGCCTGGGGAGGGGCTATTAAATTATGAGGATTCATGTTATAACATATTTCTGGATAAAGACACTCCAGGAACCAACACATTGCCTAAATGCACACAAGGTCACTGGTGACATTTCCTCGTGCTCCATTACGCAGATGTAGTGTAGAATACGTACTGGATATTTACCCAAGGAGGGAGCACTTAGTAATTAACCAGTAAAAAGTACTCCACTTGGGTAGACATTTTGAGCAAAACTGTGGACTTTTGTTGGCTAAAAGTGCAGGTGCAGTTCCTTTGTGGCTGAGTCACTCACACAGCTACTGACACACCTACACAGACAATTAGACACCCACTCAGGCATTCATGCACCCACACAGACCCACTCTGACACTGATAAACCCACCAATAGACCCACTCAGACACTCACACACCCACCCAGACACTAACGCACCCACTCCCAGACCAACTGAGACACTCATGCACTCACTGACAGACGGACTCATACATTCATGGATGAACTCGAAAACCCAGTCAGACATTCACATCCACTCACATCAAATGAGACACTGACTCAGACACTCATGCACCCACTCAGACACTCACCCACCCACTCACAGACCCACTCAGATACTCATGCACCCAGTCACGCACCCAGTGAGACACTTATGCAGCCACTCCCAGAACCATACACTCACACACCCATTGAGACACTCACACACCCACTGAGACACTCATACACTCACTCACTCTCAAAGGTTACAGGATACAGTTAGGAAATACATTTTAAAAACCTTAGAAATTAACTTAAAAAATCAAAGGTTAGAGGGATGTTATAGTCAGGAAACAACATTATAAAAAAACCTTAGAAATTCACTGAAAAAAAACAAATGTTAGAGGGACGTTTTAGTTAGACTCAGATTTCATTCGTACAAAACCAGTGAAATTCAACAGTTACAGTTAGCTGAGCTAACTATAACTTACACCCCTGCAATGCACTGCTTATGACCTCACATATTACATCACTCATGACACGACTGACTTGCTGGGCACAGCGGTTTCTTTGGTGGCCCTTCGGCACCATGCCTGGCTGAGGACTGCTGGGTTTTTCGGCAATGTCCAAGCATCGCTGATGAACATGCTGGTAGATGACTCCTGTCTCTTTGGAGAGAAGGTGGACTGAGCACTAGAGGGCTTTAATGACTCCAGGGCTACCGCCAGGTCCCTGGGCCTCTCTATTGCCCCTTGCCACCCCCAGTCTGCCTTTTGCCCCTTTCGTCAATACACTCCCAGCGACCATGGCCAGCAAGCTCCAACACCTTTTTGTGGCAGACAACGTTGTTCCTACTGTCCACGTGTCACAGGTAGCCAGAGGTCGGGCCAGTTAACTACTCCCCGACAGCCTCAGCCTCCAAGCCTCTTTAGTTTGCCGTCCTACTATCATGGGCATCTGCCCCACTTGAGATCAATAGCATCAGACCGTTGAGTACTGCAGATTGTACAAAGTGCTACTCCATCCCCTTTGTGTCTTCCCCCTTACCAATGCCACCCACTTATGACCGGTTGATGGAGGACCATCTTTCCTTACTTACCAAGGGAGCTATAGAGAGGGGCCAGCATCAGAAGTAGGTGGTGGTTGCCATTAACCGCTACTTTCTGGTGCCCAAGAAGGACGGAGGCCTTCGTACTATACTAGACCTGTAATTTCTAAACCTCTTCCTCAAACAGAAGAAATTCAAAATCCTCATGCTAGCTCAAGTTCTGTCTGCCCTAGACCCGGGAGACTGGATGGTAGTGTTGGATTTGAAGGACACATATTTTCACATCCCCATCCTGCCCACTCAGAGACGTTACCTGTGGTTCATGACAAGCGTTTTTTAGCCCACCGTGTTCCCCATCAGCCTTTCCAGCACCCCTCATGTGTTCACCAAGGTGAGGGTGGAGCTTGCAGCACACCTGCAGAGGTTGGGTGTTCCAATCTTCGCCTACCTCCATGACTGGCTGTTGGAGGGTTCACCACAGGCAGTCATCTCCCACCTCCAGACTATGGCAAACCTCCTGCACTCGCTGGGGTACACTATCAATGTGCCAAAGTCACACCTGAATACCTCTCAGACGCTCCCTTTCATCTGAGCTATTCTGGACACAGTACAGTTTCGGGCTTATCCTCCCGAATGGCGAGTCCAGGATACTCAGGAGTAGATTTTGGTGGAACAGACTATGAGGCTGCTGGGTCTCATAGCAACCTGCATCCTGCTAGTAACACATGCCTGTTGGCATATGCGTGTTCTGCAGAGGGACTTGAAGTTTCAATGGGTGCAGCACCAGGTGAATCCCTCTGACATAGACCAGATCTCAGAGGGAACTGTGAAAGATATGCAGTGTTGGCAAAGGAACCGTGATTGGGTCAGTGACAGACCCCTCTTTCTTCCCCAACCAGAGCTGACTATAGTGACAGATGCATCACTCCTTGGATGGGGTGGCCATCTCTGAGAGGTGGAGATCAGAGAAATTTGGTCTACGGCAGAATCCAGACTCCATATAAAGTTGTTGGAGCATCGGGCGATTCGCTTGGCTCCAAAGGCCTTTCTACCCTCTATCAAGGTAAGACTAGTGCAGCTGTTCATGGATAACACCACCACAATGTGGTACTGCAACAAGTAGCATGGGTGGGGTCATGGACTTTTTGTCAAGAGGTGGTGCGTCTCTGGGCATGGCTGGAACACCAGAGCATTTCCCTGGCTGTTCAACACCTGCAAGTTCTCTGAACACCAGGGTGGACAAACTCAACCGTCTATCCCTATTGGATCACCAATCCAGAGGATGTTCAAGGCTTCTTCCAAGAGTGGAGAGAGCCTTGGTTAGATCTATTCGCCACCACGAGAACGTGCAATGTCAGCAGTTCGCTCACTGTAGTTTCCCTGGTGGCTCTCACTCGGAGACGCTTTTGGTCTTGAGTGGGGCTCTGGCCTTCTGTATGCCTTTCCGCCAAAACCACTCCTACCCAGAGTTCTCAAGATCAGGAACGACCAAGCCCAAGACATTCTTGTGGCTCCAGATTGGGCATGGGGAGTCCGGTATCCTGAGCTGTTGAGCATGAACATTGGTCTTCAGGTCAACCTACCTCTTCAGGAGCATCTTCTGTTGCAGTAACAGGGGAAGGTTCTGCACCCGAAACTGCATACCCGGTGCCGCCTATATAGGTACCGCGTACGTTACTTCTGGTGCAGATGACGCAATAATGCTGATTACGGAGCCAAGCAACACCACCTACCGGCGCCCAGGGATACTGCTCGGAAATGTACAGAGCCAGTATGACGCCTCGAACACGACCATCAATGTGTTTACCTGTGTTCTCATAACTCCATTGTAACAGTAACACACTTTCGACAATGATCTTGCTAACTTTGGTTATTGCAGAGTCTAAGTAATTGCAATAATAGAGAAGAAAAAACTGTTCGAGTAAAGCCATAAATGATATAACCTGCATTTTATCATGAAAGATGGCTGCAAAAATTAAGTGATACATTTGTAACTAAACCTCCAGTCAATGATCATTTTGAATATAGGGGAGAGAATGGATAACTTCTTCAGGAAAACAAGCGCAGTTGTAACACCATCACCATTTAAAAAGCTTGGAGCCTTAAAATCTCAAACACTTATTTTTACAACTTTATTTCAAACTTGTTCAGCAATACAACATCTTCATCATGTACGCAGAGAGGTGCATTCTGGCAAGCACCCACAGCTTATGGAAGTACCGCACATTCTATGTCAGGACCGGAGACTTCGGATTATGCTTCTCTTTCTTTACTGAGTAAAACACAGCAGCCAATTAAACACTTGGAAACTTTAAACTACATATCCCACGAGTCCACAGCCCAATGTCTCATCCAATTATAGGGATTCCATCTCCAAATATATGTCTGTAACACAAAAGTCCTTCCCCTTTCTTTGCTGCTGCAGCGGTTAAGATAAGTGCCTTTTATTATTGTTACAGAATGTGTGCTCTGTATGCATTGTTGCGTTTTAAACTTTGTGCTATTGGTATCGGGTGACCGAGGGTTCCGCTAAAAGGGGTCTTGGTATTTGACCCTGTCTCACTTGCCAGAGTGGAGCGGGAGTTAAATAGGTCTTAACACTTGGTGTGAGGACAAGTTCTCTTTTGATTTCTACCTATGCACGCGATGCCAATTAGGGCACTTTGTTCATCTGATCGGCTTCGCACGCTCTACTATGAAGCGCATTTCTGCTCTTGTCCCCAGTGAACACCTGACAGGGCACATAAATGTGACGAGGGCTCTGCCCTATGGAAATTTGATAGGTGGCTCCCTCCAATGTGATTGTATCTGACTTGGGCAGTTCCCTGCCCCTATTTGCCTCAATAGAGTGATTTGTCACCTGTTGTTTGTGGCTGTTTTTTTACCCTAGAACTTGTTCCAGCTCCTCATTGCTTAATTATTCTTTATTAGCATGGCGTACTACACCGAAGAGGGGGAAAAACGATATGGAATATGCAGAAGTGCCCTATGAGCACCAAATGGAAGAGAGGTTGGTGGAAGCACTGGATACCTATGTGCAAGATTCTGTTAATCGTGCCCTGATTAGGGCTTGGAGGCAATTTACACAACCATTAACCTGTTATGGGCGGCATGAGTTGGTGGGGCCCCCTGGGGACTCCTTGCCTGGTGACATTGGGAACAATGAACTGGTCTTTGCCAGTAGAGCCTCTGCAGGGGGGTGGTGGGGGGGGGGAATTCCTCTGCAGAAGTCCTCTCGCAACTTGCAGCTTTGGTCCTTCGGGACCATGAATATTGGAGTATGCCTCCTCATGGCATTTCGGGGATCTACAAGGCTCAACACACCCAGTGGCGAACTTGTCCTCGGCGTCATCTCCCCCCTTAACTGATTCTGAAGCTCCCAAAGAGGATCAGCAACCAGCAGCAAAATGAAAGCGTAGTTAATACCCCTTCCACCGAGTGGGTACCTTGTATAGAAGTGGCGCACTACCTCCAGGACAGACTGCACAAAGGTTTAGAGCGTGAGGTGCTTAGCACCTTGAAATCTGAATGCCCTTGACCCTCTCTCCTTGGCAAGGTCACAGATACGCCAGAATTGGGCCCCAATATATTGACTTTTCTCAAACAATTCGCGAAAGACCCTCAAAAAAGGCCTTGGATAGAGCATGGCGCGGATACCAAGATATGGATTTTGCCATTTCCAATTACTAAGATCTTAGATTTGGCCTTCCAGGCGAAGGAGGCAAATTCCCTGATAGATCTGGGGGAGGCCCTTGAATGGGCTCAGAGGGTGCAAATCTTTCCTTATGCGGATTGACCCGAAACTTGCGGAACTGGCCTCTACGGAGGTAGACACCATGGCTAATGGTTTACTTTTCAGGGACAAATTTGTCAAAGATCTCAGCAAGTATGTCGCCACTTTCTCTGCATTGGATAAAGCTCAAACATCCATGCAAAAAGTCTTTAATAGTGCCCTTTTTGCCAGGGCTGGGCGGTTTCTAGGCCAAGCACCAGACCGTGGATTCAACCAGGCCTTCAGTGGAATATGCACCGAGGGGCAGAGGTGCTCTTACGGCTTCTCCAACTTCAACCCAACCACAACAGAGGAGGTTGTGGCCATTCCCATTGACACAGGTACAGGGGCAGAAACAACGCAGCGGATACAACTTATTCAGGTAAGAGTTATCCCATCCTCAGAGGCTGTGATGGGGGAGAAGGATACTGCTGTTCCTGCACAATTGGACGGCTAACACTCAAAAACCTTGGGTATTGCAGACGGTTCAGGGGTTCAGACTAGAGTTTTACTCCTCCCCTCAGCAAGGGAAACATCCCCTTCCTCTCCTTTTTTCCCAAGCAGAGAGCGGTTTCATAGATAACAAGATTCGTTCCCTACTCTTAAAAGGGACAGTGGTAAGGTCTTTGCCCCATCTGCAAGGGTTTGTAAGCACAATATTCTTGGTCCAAAAGAAGGACCAGAGCTTTCATTTGGTTCTCAATCTCAAACATTTCAATTCTTGTGTCATGTATCGCCACTTCAAGATGGAGGGCATACACTTACTACGGATCTCTTACAGGACGGATATTGTATGGTCCGTCTGGACCTCAAGGACACTTACTTGGCAGTCCGCATCTTCCCCCCCCACCCCCATCGGAAGATTTCTCCAATATCGCTGGTGCCATCACTGGTACGAGTTTACTGCCATGCCATTTGGTCTTTCATCGGCTCCCAGGTGTTTCACCAAGTTACTTTGACTGGTAGTCCAATATCTCCAGAAGCGTGGAGTGCGATTGAATATCTACCTAGACAACATTCTCGTCATGGCGCAGAGCAGAGATACAGCTCTTCTGCCCCGCTCTTGGGCTATTCAGCCTCTTCAGGATCTGGGGTTTGTCGTCAACTTGGAGAAATGGATCACAGATCCTCCCCAGACTCTAGAATTCCTGGGTTTTCAGGTAGATTCTGTCAAGGCCCAACTCTTGTTACCGTTAAAGAGATGGCTGTCTATCAAGAAAGAGTTGAGGAGAGCCCTTGCCTCTCTGACTATATCATTGAGGATCTTGGCTCGCCTAGTAGATCTTTTGGTGTTCTCCATCCAAGCGATATTCCCGAGCCCCCTTCATTATCAGGCCCTTCAGAGATTGAAGATCTTACACCTTTGGAAGGGACTGTCCTATTCGGAGCAGATAGTGTTGTCAGAGGAAGCCAGGACGGAGATGTCCTGGTGGTTGCACCATATGGATGTTTGGAACGGCAAAGCTATCTTTGCATCGGCTCTGGAGGTGATCATAGAATCAGATGTCAGCGGGTGGGGTTGGGGAGCCCTGTGTGGCCTGGTGGAGACGGGGGCAGGTGGTCCCGGGACGAGCTTCATCTCCACATCAATTGCCTTGAACTGTTAGCAGAGGCCTTTGCAGTCCGTACTTTATCCCCACGCAAGGCAAGTAGTTGCATTCTTCAGAGAATGGACTTCGTTTCAGCCGTACGGCACATCAACCGTCTGGGCGGGACGAGATCCCGTCTTCTGGTGGAGATCGCCAAGGATTTTTGACATTACTGTCTCCAAACATCAAATCTTGGTGAAAGCAGAGTATATTCTGAGTCAGTCCATTGTGATAGCGGACTGGAACTTTCGCTTCCTACGTGATTCATCTACGAGTTTTTCACGAGCTGAATCAGATTTGGGGTCCATGCACAATAGATCTCTTTGCATCCTGCCTGAATGCCCACCTCTCGGTCTTGTACAGTTTGAGACCGGATCCTCTGGCGGCCAATTTGGACGCATTTCTGCAATACTGGTCGATGGGTCTTCTATATGCCTTTTCTATGATCTAGAGAGTACTCTCATAGGTGAGTCAGCAAAGCTGGTCCTAGTGTCCCCTTGTTGGAAGGCCCAGCCATAGTTTCCTGTAGCAATGTTACTGTCTTGCAGACATCAGAGAGTGGCCCGTCTCCAATACTGTGCCACCAAGCTTTTTGCTAACAGTAGTGAAAGAGCAGGGAACTTTTGTTTAATATGCATGTTGCTTGAACCCAATCAAAAAGAGCACCACCAGGGCCATCCAGCTTGGGGTTTGCGTTATTTTGTGTATCATATCTGTTGTGTATCTGTTCCCAGAATGCAAAAACTTAAGGCACATCCACACAAGGTGAAGGAACCCTGCTCCCTCCTTACCACATCATTCGCAGCGGGAGCTATAGTGCAGTTTCCATTTATATAGTACTAAGAGAGTGTAGTACATGTGGTGCAGGAATCTGAAGTGGATTATTCGCAGTCTACTGCTAGGCAACAATTGAATTCACCCGCCTGTGAGCAGTAGTATTCACAAATCTCATCTGTGATGGGAATCTGTAGAACCTCATTCCATCCCTCTCTTGCAGGAACAGCATGCGGGGTCATAGCTCCCAAGGTCTCCCAGTATAATGCTGTTATGAGCTGCTTGGGAGTTTTTGAAGTAATAACCTTACCCAGTGGGTCCAGTCTATGTTCTATGGGGAAGTCAGGTGAATTTTTGTTAGAGGTGTACTGGATTCTGTGGTAGATCAAACAGTCAAGTAGAGTGATGTTAAAGTGGGCTTTGAGGGTATCAAGTGATGAATTGACCTTCTTTGTACAGGTCTGCCCAGACAGTAATATGTAGTTTATGTAATTGAGTGGCTGTTTTTGTTTCTTTGACCACGATGCCATGACAATGGTGTTAAGGGCGTGTATAATAGTTTGTGTTTGGTCTTGCTGATGATGTTTGTCCCAGGCTGTGGCTGCACAGTGTATTGTACTGATTTCTTTAGCTTTGATAGAACCATAGACCCCTAGAGCGGTCTACAGCAGAACGGGCCCTGCCACATCCCTTTCCACTGCAAGGTGAGTCATGTAGCGCTGAGGGTTGAACCAACAGTATGCGAAATGTGCCTGTGCACATGGATAGTACAGTTCCATAATGGGCACTGTGGTGCCCACTTGTTTGTATGGCTTAGTTAAATGTTTCTAAAATCACAATCGAGAGAATAGGGAATGAGCCTTCTCTGACTCCCCTCCCTATATCTAAACTCACACAAAAGAGAAGGACTGAATGGAGAACCAAGGACACTATCCCAAATGAAAATGTGGATTCGTATCCCTGTCCTAGGACAGGGATACGAATCCACATTTTCATTTGGGATAGTGTCCTTGGTTCTCCATTTAGTCGTTCTCTTTTTTGCGTGAGTTTAGTTAGATGTTTACCAGGAAATTCTAGGGGTTTTTTGGCAACGCAAATTTGATCAGTAGAGTTGTAAGGAATGCAAAAAAACTATATTTAAGTGGGATAAGAATATTGACAAAGTAGTATAAGAATTCAAGGAGAACACCCATTGTGATGACTCCTAATCTTCCAGCCATAGTGAGTGGCAACTGGCCATCTGTTAATTTTGTCTTCAAGGGTGCTCATTGCACTCCCATTGTTAATCCTTATGATTTTGTCCTTATTACAGCTAATAATCTATATACCTACGTATTTAATGGGTTCATCTTGCCATTTCAGCGGGAAATCAAGTTCTACTTCTAAGGTCTTCATAGTGAGGGGGAATATCTCGGATTTACCCCAATTTATTGTCAGACCTCACAAATTTCCAAATCTGATGATTTTCTGCATTATGGGATTGAGACTGTCTTGACTGTTTCTGAGGTAGAGTGTTATACCATCCACAATCGGCATAGAGTGAGGCCAATATGGGTCGTCCATAAATCTTGAAGAATATCATGAGTATTTTTGTCTGAATTTGGCAGCAAGGGGGTCAAATGCAAGTGCAAATAAAGTAGTCGATAGAGACCACTCATGATGGGTGCCATGTCCTATTGGGTTAGGGAGGGAGATTTGGTTGTTCCTATGTAGCTTAGTGATTGGATTGGTATTTAATATCCTGATTAGTTTCATAAAAGGCTTAGGCATATCCATACAAATCAGTATCGTCATCAGGTAGGGCCATTCAAGGTCAAACATCTTTGTGTCATCCAAAAAGACTGCCACTGCGTTCGTTTCAGGTTTAAGCTAATGTAGGACAGCAAAAATAGTACGCAGGTTATGTGTTGTCGATTATCCAGATATTAATCCCGCCTTACCATTTCAGGTAGTATTGGGAGGATTCTATTAGCTACAATTTTGCCAATATTTTAGCGTCACAGGAAATTAGTGGCAGGGGCTGTACAAGTCGCATCTTTCCGAACATCATCCGATTTCAGGATGACAATCAGAATAGCTTCCAGCAGAGATGGAGGACTGCCATTTTAATAGCCTCATTGAAGATGGACAGTAGTTGAGGGGCTAGTACATCAGCATAGAGTTTATAAAACTCTGCTCGAAGTTCGTCGGGCCCCAGAGCCCTGCCTTTTTGGGAGTCCTTCCTTGTATCACAGCTTTAATTTCTTCTATCGTAATGAGCTCAAACTACCACTTTGTGTCTTGACCATCCATATCTGTTGTTTTTTTCCTCCTAATCCAGACACTGCCTGTAAACTCTGCTTACTCACTTTATCATCCTTCTACATCGCCAACCGCAGGCCCCTTATTTTCCCTATTTCTTCACTCTCTTTGCTGCTTCTGTTTCTCCTCCAAAATAGACCACTCCTGACCATTCCCACAAGTTAGTGCCTGTCTTCACAACATCCTCCTTTCTTCGATGCCTTATTCTCACACTCCGATGATACTCCTGGGAGGCACCAGGTCAAAAGCATTAAAACTGTGGTCTGTGTGTTCCCCCAGGCCAGCATGGTACAACTACCCACACTGGCCACCCTTTTGGGCAATACACGCCTCATGTTCCATGCCAAATCAGTCCATAACATTGTCAAAGTTCGCCAGTTATTGTCAATTTTGGTGGTTGCCCACCAGGACAGGACTGGTGACACAGTTAATACAGGGTCATCTTCTGGGGCCAGATGTCAATACCCTTTAATTAGCAGGCACCAGGCCTAGCCTGAGTCTATGATCGTGAGGTTGTCTAACCCTGTGTCAATATATTAACCAATGCAGTTTCTTCTCCACACTCTCAGCCATCGCCTTTGACCTCTTGTCCTGCAGTATTTCCCATCCTCTCAAAGCTGTTCGCCATGGACAAGCCGGTGAAAAACAGAGTCTTCCTTGTTACACAGCACTTGAGGGGACCCCATCTCTACCACCTTCCCAGCCTGCATCACCAACACCCAATCGGAGTCCATGATCGTGTCCAACCTGCATGGAGAGAAAGGCAAGAGAGGTGCATTAGGGAACAGCGTAACTGGGGAGAGAGCGACAGTACTGGCACTGCAAGGTTGTTCCTGTTTAATGAGTTATGGAAGCTTTGGAATAAGAGGAGAGTGCACGTCCTGGTGATTCCCCCACCTAAGGCTCAATGGCCCCCACCACACAGCTACTGTTACCTGCAGCTGGATACGCCCAGGTGGAGGATGCATATAAAAAACACAGGAAAATTACAGTGATTCATAGAGGTTCATCCAGTAAGCCTCCCCATCATTTAAATCATACTGTGGCCCTCGTTTACCACTCACGTAATGCAATGCAATTTAGTGTTGTGGGCCTTTAAAATAGCAAGTAAATTTGATGCTATCTTTTGAAGTGTGAGCGCCTGCACACAATCTTATTAAATGGGGGCTGATGACCTGTCTGTCTTACTCCAGCTGTCCACGCGTGAGGAATGACCATCTCCAACTATTATGATTTTATAGGCGTCTCCATCAAGGAAGGAGCAGCAGGAGTGAGATACTGTATGAGGTCATAGGAAACTCAATTGGCAGCATAAGGTCCTTTCAGAATTTAATACAATGAGCAAAATGAAAGCGAGAAAAACAGTGTACAGAATCTTACAAAGCTGCTACAAGCAGAATATACTGACAGTGGCAGTATATAAATGATCCAGGTTTTATAATACGCAGAAATGCTGTCAAGCTCTGCTCAGTCCCTGCTTGTATGCCCTGCAGAATTCATCAGTGATAGCTGACTTCAACTGGGCTGCATTAACAAACATACAGACAAAGCTGCCCTGTGAATTGTACAGTGTCTTAAACAATCACCCTGCTTGCCACTGCACACACACCAGACCACACACCACATATCACTTTGCCTCAAAGCATTCTTCAGCACTTACCCTGAAGGCAATATGGTATATAACGTTTACAAAGTATTTACCACAATGGACGTTACTAGACATACCTTTACAACATAGGTAAATACAACAAGGGTCATTTGAACAAGTTACTCAGCTTCTTCAATGGCTTTTCTGGTAGAGACTCAATCTAACCCACAGATTCCTCACCTTGCGAATCTCCCTAGGTGCCATACTAGATCCGGGAACCTTCCAAGAATTCCCTTGTACATCGACAGGTGGCACTGTGTGACTCCGGGTCAGATCTGCCTGCTCTGGAAATAACATTGGGCCGCCATATATACGCAACCTATACCCATGGATGTCAGGTTCTTTCTGATCTCTGTCCATGCAATCGGATATGGACCTGTGGAAGTCAGATAGTGCAGTGTGCACATGTTTAGATTTGAAAACGCATTAATGGACAGAATGAGTCCATTCCACAGAACGGGTAAGGGAGTGGGTTAGTGAGGATTTGCAGTTAGAGTCTCTACCAGAAAAATTTGTCACCAAAGGTAAGTAACTTGTCCTTCTGAAAGAGATTTCTAACTGCAGATTCCTCACCTTGTGAATAGATACCAAAGCAGTACTTTCTGTAGTGGGTCTGTGGAATGGCTCAGACCAAGAAATCCTGCAAGACAGATTGGGCGTTGTGCCTGACCTGCCAGACCTAGCTATCCAGGCACTAGTGCTTCGTCAACATATAGAGGGATGCCCACATTGCGGCCTTACAAATGTCCATAGTTGGTACACTGTGCACCATCACCATTGTAGCAGCCTTCGCTCTGGTGGAGTGAGCACACAAGCAGACCTTGATGCATAACACAATCCATCTCGAGATTGTCCTCTTTTGTGCTGCGCTTCCTTTCTTAGCTGCAGAGATAATGATGAAAAGTTGGTCATCCTTTCAGTGCTCTCTTGTTTGGTTTACATAAAAGCTAAGCGCCTTCTTAAGATCAAGGCAGTGGAGCTGTTCTTCCTACTTGGAAGGGCGTGGCAGTACACAGAAAGCTGGCAAATTGATGGCTTGTCCTATGTGGAAGGGCGTGACTACTTGGGCAAGAATGCCACTTTTGTACGCAGGACTAATTTGTCCAGGAAAAAAGATGTATAAGGTGAAAGCACTGACAAGGTTCACTCATTTGCCTGGCCGAGGTTATGACGATGAGAAATGCCATCTTGATAGTGAGGAGGCAAAGAGAGCAACTGTGAATGGGTTTGAAGGGAGTGAACATGAGGTAAATGAGTACATGAGTAAATGAGGTAAATAAAGTTCCCTTCAGAAAACGCATCCCAACAGGTGACTTGAAAACAGATGCCTGATCAGATAAACATAGGAAGGCTGAAAGATAACCTTCAACTGTTGCCACAGCAAGGCCTTACTGGGCCAGGGACAAATAAAACAGAAGAACATCCGATAACTGTGCATTCAGGGGTTGATTGTTTTGGGAGAAATGCCAAGCAACAACCTTCTCCCAGCATCCTGCATAGACAGATTTTTGTGGATGAGCACCTAGCTGCCAAGATGACACCAACCACTTCGGGAGGAAGATCAAAATCTCTTTGATGTAGGTGTAAGTTTTGCAGGCTTGGGTGCTACGACGGAGCTCTTCCCGCAAGGGCAGGTGGATCGGAGGACAAACGCACATGGCCAGAGGTTCCAGGTAACACGCTCTCCTCGTCTAGTCCAGAGCCACTAGGACAACTTGGGACCTGACTCTCTTGATCTTTTTCCTGGGCAGGAGAGAGAGGGGTGAAATGGTGTATAAGAATCCTGACCCCCAATGCTTGCGAAAGGAATCTCTAAGGGAGGACTGCCAAGAGAACTCTAACTTGCAAATGTTTCGACACTGATCGTTTCTGCGGTGTCGAATAGATCAAACCAGGGTTCTCCCCATTGCTGGAAGATGCCCTGTGCCACCTCTGAGTGTAACTGCCATATGTGATCTGCTAGGCAACGTCAACTGAGTTTGTCCACCCTGGCATTTAAAGATCCTTCCAGGTGCCGGGTAGTCAGGGAGATGCTCTTAGCGTTTCCACTTCCAGAGATGAAAGGCCTCTTGACACAGCAGAATCCTTGGTGCCCTATTTGTTGCAATACCACATAGCAGCCATGTTGTCTGTGAGAATCTGCACCCATTCCCCCTTGATGGTCAGGGAGAATGCTTTCAGTACCAAGCAATGACAACAACTCCAACAAATTAGAGTCCACCTCTCCCAGATGTTCTCCCAAACACAGCAATGATGCATTCATCACAACCATTAGCTCTGGGTGGGCTAGACAGAGGGGTCTGCCACTGGTCCAATTGCAGTTGAGCAGGTACCACTCCAGATCTTTTGCAGTCTCCTTCAACACCTGGATTGTGTCTGCTAGGTTGCCTTGATGCTGATCCCGCTGAGACTTCAGATCCAACTGCAGAGCTCACATATGCCACCTGGCGTGGTTCGCAAGCAGAATGCAGAAGGCCAAGAGGCAGAGAAGCCTCAGACCCACTTTCACTGAGACCTAGGTTAAAGTCTGAAACATCAAGATGATAGCCGAATGGCCTGGACTCGTTGAGGAGGAGGGATGGCTCAGAACAATACCGTATCAGGTATGGCTCCAATGAAGGGGAGCTATTGTGAATGGGTAAGATGTGACTTTGACATTTTTATGGGAAAACCCAGCGTTGTCAACAGGGCAGCCGTTGTCTGGAAGTTGTTGACGACTGCTTGAGGCAAGCCCACTTCAGCAGTCAGTCATCAAGGTATTGGAAGACTAGTATTCCCAATTTCTGTAGATAGGCTGGTCCCGCCACCATCACGTTTGTGAACACCCAAGGTGCACTGGTAAGGCCATAGTGGGAGCACAGAGTACTGAAAGTGCTCTTGGCCTACCTGAAACCGCATGTAATGTATGTAGGATAGGAGGACGGGGTTGTGTAAATATGTGCCCTGCAAGTTCAGCTCTACCATCCAGTCTCCTGGATCCAGGGCAGACAGAATTTGGACCAAGGTGAGCACCTTGAAGTTGTCCTTCAGGAGGAAAATGTTCATCGGTGAAGGCCTCCATCCTTTTTCGGCATGCAAAAGTAAGGAAAAAAGTTACCTGTAACTCCGGTTCTCCAGCATTGACATCTTCCATAGATTCACATGCTTGAATCATTCCCCATCGTTAGACTGGGAAACATCAGTTAGAATGTTAATATGGCAGTGTAGGCCCTACACTCAGTAACATTGAAATGTCTCATAGACTTTAGTAACTCATTCACCTCATTATGTATAAACCATACTCCAGCCAATCAGATTGTCCCTTGCTAGCAGCTTCCAACTGTTGTACTTTTCTAGCTCGTAGAAGAATATAAGATAAGGATAAATAGAAGCCTCATTACAAGGGGAGGAGGGTGGGTTGCATGTGAATCTATTAAAGATGTCAATGCTGGAGAACCAGAGTTACAGGTAAGTAACTTTTTTCCATCCCCAGCATTGGATCTTTCATAGGTTCACATGCTTGAATTAAGATTATCACAGCAGTACACAATGTGAAAACAGTGGATGGCGGGCACGAAACTTACCTTATTTAAAAATGTTCTGGAGCACAGCCCTTCCGACTTCTGAACGTCTTTTAACATCCACGTCAGTGCAGTAATGCTTGGCGAAAGCAGGTGCCAGCCTTGCAAATGTCTTTCAGTGAAAGTCCTGCAAAACGAGCTGTAGTGGCTGCCATTGCTCTAGTAGAATGAGCTCTTACTGATCTTGTAAGAGATGTATTCATGTGCTCAAAGGATTTAGTGATGCAAGAAACTATCTATTTGGAAGAGTCTGTTTCATAATTGGACCTTCTTTATTTATTGCTCAAAAGGCTACACATAATTGTTCTGTTCTTTAAAAGACTTTGTGGCCTGTAAATTGAACTTTAAATATCTTATGACAAACAGGGAGTGTAATGATCTTTCCGCTTCAGCCTTTAGATCTGGAATAAAAGCTGGAAGCACTATTTTTGTCTCATATGAACGGTCAACAGTACCTTCAGGATGAACTTTGGATTAGGTATTGACATTACCCTTTTGTTTGCAAAATGGGCTCTTTACAAGGTAGCGTTTGTATGTCACTCACTCTCTTAGCAGAGGTGATAGCTAGCAGGAAAGCCTTCTTCCACATAGATGTTGGATACTTGCTTTGTAAATTAGTTCAAAGGGTTGACTTATGAAGGCTGCCAAAACCGTATTCAACTGCCATTCTGAAGCCAATCTTGGAAACAGGGGGGTAGAGTCTAAAGAGTCCTTTCATAAACTCCTTAATAGTACGTTAGGAGAACAAAGAGTAGTCATTGGGTTTCCTCAAGAATTTTGAAATGGCAGCAAGATATACTTTGAAGCAATCAACAAGTCTTGCTTGGCCAGAGTACATTTTTTTTTTATAAATCATTTTTATTTGCTTTTAACACTTTGAACAACCCGACCACATCATACAGCACTGGTTCCATTATGAAGCATAACATAGACATAGGTGACATAGGTAATATGAGTTTACGTTCTTTCTGGGGTTCTCCCCAGATGAGTGTTATGGTGCGTCATGTGAGTAAATGAGCAGTGATACGGTACATGGACCTAGCCTTGGATGTGATCAGGGGAACTCAGAGGTTGTAAACAGCAATATGGGAGGGAGGTGTTGGGGGGAAGCATGGCTTTGAGCGAATATGTTTGTGACTTGTGTTGGACAAAAAGGCGGTGCACCAGGTCTGAGTAGCGCAAATGAGGGGGAAGGTGCTTTGCGAGGATGCAAGCCCCCCGAATGATCACTTTAAAGGCGTCTCATTCCAGCATTCTGGTGGACCGCCGTGTTGCGATTTTCTGTGACATATTGTTTGATAGAGTCTTCTTGCTCCCTCCGGAACACCTGATCTTCGAGGCAGTCTCATGGTAGCCTCCAAGCCGGCGTAGGGTGCAGGGAGCCATGATGTGCGCATCGTGGTCGGAAACTATCCTGCCCAGGGATCCCGTGTGCTGGATTAGGGGACCAGCGACTGAGAGCAGAAAAAACGGTCCAGACGTACCAACAGGTCATGTGGGGCTGAGTGGAAGGAGTAGAGCCGGGTGGTGGGATGATGTATGCGCCACATGTCTGCCACGGACCAGTGCTACGTCCAGGCTCAAAAGCGCTCTGCTTGCATATGTGGAGGAGACCGGGATAGCGGGGGGACAGGTACAATTAAGATTAGTGTCACAAATGCAATTAGAGACCCCTCCCAGGACCTACAGTAGTGTCATATAGTGCACGAGGGTGGCTGAAAGTGTGTCCCAAAGAGCACCTTGCTCAGTGTTCGTAGCGTAAATACTGCCCAGGAGTATGGGTCGGCCACCCAGTCTACCCTCCAAGAGGGCATGGCGCCCCCCTCCTTATCTATCTCTCTCCAGGGCGGACCCATACCAAAGCCCTCGCGCATAAGCTGAGTATGTTGTGGTGCAGATTATGCCCCCCCAACGCCTATGCAGGTGGTCAAGCTCCTTCGCTCTCAAGTGTGTGTCCCGAAGAAAAATTAACTGCGCCTACTGCTGCTTGATATAAGAGTAAACTGCATAGCGCTTTCTAGCAGTGTGCATGCCCCTGATGTTGAGGGTAAGATATCGAATATCATAGGTTGGGGCCATGAGCTAACTGGAGTGGTGAGTGCCTGTGGTGGGAAATATCTGAAGTGCAGCCGTCCCGTCCATACCTCTGGCACCATGCAGTGTCCCCCCCACCCTTGTTTAGTGGGGAAATACAGGAGAAGAGAGTAGGAGAAAACTTCTGTAACTGGGTAGAGATAGAATCCCAATACTGAGAGCATGGCGATTTGCCCAAACCAAGCATCTACTATGTTCTCTAGAGTTTTGTGGGGGGAACAAGAAATAAAGTAGGTGACAACTTCTGTCCTTGTAGAGCAACTGAGAGCCCACCAAAGTCCAATATAATGTTGTCGGCCATACGTAGATCATCGAACAGCAATGGACCAGGTGGCACCAGCAGTTTAAAAAGGATACTGGATAAAGGCTTAAATGAGAGTGTCTGCTGTCTGTGGAGTGATCGTCGGCAGAGTTTGTGAATCGGCATGGGAATCATCAGAGTGAAGAAAGTCTTCCTCTGAGGAGAACAGGTGTGGGCTCCTGTCATCGTCTGTGACCGCAGGGTGGGGACTCAGATTTGCTGTTGGTTAGTTGGTCTTCCGGCGGTTGCTATGATCTGTTCTAGGTCGGGGAGCCGGTGGGCGAAATCCGGGATGGGGGCTCCACTGGTCTCTGCCATTTCCTCTTTCCGTTGATCTCACGGGGCCTTCGAGCACCCAGCGGGGCCGGCACTGGCCTCCCCCATGTTGCTCCAACCAGTCCCATGCTTCCCTGGGGTCAGTATAAAAACAGCATGGTCCCGTCGAAAATTATCAAATGTTACTTCTCTGGGAGCAATGCCAGAGCGGTTCTCCTTAGCGAGCGGCTGCAGAGTTGCAAGGGCCTTCTCCCCGTCCGTGACCCTGTCGTTCAACTTGCATTGGTCATCTCAAAGGAGCAAGCAGTCAGTCGTAAAGGACAAGAAGCGGGCCTCCATCGTGATGCAGGAGTGCTCAATGGTCGCTAGAACCCTGTCCAGCCTCTCCGACACGGTGAGGGATGGTTTGCCTTCTTCTAGCAGAGTGGCTTCAGTCTGCGGGCCAGACAGGGCCGGCGGGCAGGCCCCAGAGGCCGATCTCAACCTCCCCATCTTTCCGGTGTTGACCAGATCCGCTTTAAGGCTCCAACAGGAACAGGGACCCAGGGCGTACAAATGAGACAGGGGTCGCCAGGGAGGGACCCTCCCAGCAGGAGGTCTCAGTCTGTCACGGGCTTCCAGCACCCTCGGGGGGGGGGACGTTCGCTTGGTTGTGTGTAGCCCAGGGGAGAGGGCCCTGGAGCTGTCCCCCTGGTGGTAGAATGCTGTGGCTTTTACAATGGGTCCTGGGGGGAGCCCCGGGCCAACGGACCCACCGTGTGTGGGGGGAAGGTCCACGAATGGGTGTCCCTCAGCAGTACGACCTCGGGCGGGGCCTGGCACCCAGGCCAGTCTCCTCCTGCAGCGTAGTTTCAGGGGAGGAGTCCTGTGCCTCGACTGTGGGGCTGATACGCCACTCAGGGAAGGTGGGCAGCTGGCAGGGCACCCATTGGGTCCCACCGTCAGCTGAGCAGGGTCAGGCAAGTTTGCAGCCGGGGGGGGGGGGTGCGGAGTCCAGCAGGGCTGCTCGGTTCTAGATAGGCCCAACTATCCCCTGGGTGTATCAGGCAGCGTGACGAGGGGAAGCGCTCCATCCACGTGAGTTGCTTGCACCACTCCCCCACGCTATCCCACTCCTCTCGCTGTTGTGGTAGTCCTCCCTTCACTGTGCCCTCGACTGGGGGATCTCGAGCTTGTGATTGCTGCCCCTCGCTGCTCTGTCCCAGGGAGGGGAAGCGCGTGCCTCGGTTGTAGCGCCAAAGCACCTCCTGAGGCAATTATGCAGTGGGTACAGGGCTCACCTCCGTCCTCCTTGCCAGCACAGCGAGCCCGGAGTGAAGCTGCAGGCCGAAGGGAGAAAGAACGGCAAAGTCCAGCAGGGGCCCCTCTGCTTCAAAGCAGGCCCGGCAGCTGTTGGAGAAGGTCCGATGCCGCGGGGGGGCTGGGGAATCACTCCGCCTATGCGTTCATCTAACTGCCACTCGTGAGCCTCAGAGTACTGCCTGTTTGGACAATCTGCAACATTGTTGTGTACTCCTGGACATGCTCTGCTGAAATGTCAATATCAGGTTTCTCCAACGAGTAGCTTATGAGGTACTGGTAGCTCGCCTGTGTGCAACCTAGTGGACTAAATTAGAAGCTTGTGCTTGGTTGAATTAATACATGTATACCAAAATTGAAAATCAGGAATATTAAACGAAAATGTGTATATTTACAAAACTCATAAGCTGATGTGTGGAGAAAAATGGTTTCATTTCCAAAATCTATTTAAAGCTGATATCTAAGTGAGAAAAATCAAACCATGCTGTGGAGATTTATTACTAACATTAATAACTTGATGCAGAAGCATTGGTCCAATGACTGTTATGTATTGCCCATGTAGAGGCATTACAACTTGACAGAGCAGTTTTACAATACTGCTAGCAACCGAACTTGATGCACTGAGCTGATCACTGCTGGTAATCTATGCATAAGGCCAAAACTATTGTAATCTTGTCTGATGAGTCTTACATCTCAAATAATATTAGTAGCTTGGGCGGATTTTCATTAAACATAAGTAGCTCCTATTACAGAAAAGCTTGGAGACCCCTGCTCTATAATGTGGTGAGTGGCCTATTTCCAAAGCTTCTTGAAAATGGAAACACGCAATAGTGCTCCCCATACACAAAAAACTCTTGTTAGATGCTTTCATCTTGGATAATCTTAGACCCATATCTCTTCTGCCTTTTTGCGCTAAAAACCTCGAAAAACACGGGAACAACCTGCTAACTTGCTTCATTGAGTCCAACGACATGCTCCACTCTTCCCAATTGGGGTTCAGGACTAATCATTCTACAGAGTCCGCCCTACTCTTTGCAGGGGAAACTCTTAGACAGAGCGCTGACAAAGCTCAGACCTCGGCCTTGATATTGCAGGACCTGAGCGCAGCTTTTGACACCGTCTCCCATGGCCTCCTAGTACTGAGGCTATGGAAGTGAGGGGTCGGTGGCAAGGTGCTCAAATGGTTTACGTCCTTCCTTCAGGATCGAACCTTCCAGGTTGCCCAAAAGCTGTATGTATCTGAGATCCTTACTCTGCCACAGGGAATCCCACAGGGCTCTATTCTGAGTCTCACTTTGTTCAATATATACATTTGCCCATTAGCAGAAATTATTGACAGATACAAGGTACAATTAGTGTCATACGCTGATGACACTCAATTAATTGTCACACTCTCAGAAGCTGAAGGTGCCTCATCGACCAATTTAAATCCTGCCTGTCAGAGGTCGCCACCTGCATGGCCGACAGCTGTCTACATTTTTTTTATTTAAATTTAATTTTTATTACATTTCACAAAAAACAAGAAAACAGCAGAGTAGTTTGCTTACATTTTGATGTTCTCAAGTGAAATTAAGCGGGAGTATCAAGCAGTGGTCCATAATCTTGTACATTATAGCTGGACAGAAGTCCGATAAGCATTTAATGTCCCACTGTCTTTTGAAGCAACTGTCTTCCCTGGGTGAATTCCAGGGTGCCATGCAAACTCCATGGAAGAAAAAGAAAAGAGATAGAAGAGAGAGAGAGGGAGGGGGGTAAAGAGAGGGTGGGGGAGTGTAGGGACTACTCTCTGCCCCTTATGGGGCAGTTCCTGCCAGTCGCAGCGGCGAGCTCGACGCTCCTACAAATGGTTAACATGATCGGTGCACAGTGCCTATGCCTCCTCCAATGTGATTTCCCTTCAGTCAGCGGGGTGAGAGTCTAGGTAACTTTGCAGTTGTGCCCATATGTTCTTTGGTCGCAACTGTGCGGGCATTAGTTCCCAGTAATCGGACAACTGGTTGTGACAGAACGCTGCATTCCTGAACCACTCAGTCATTCTCGGGCTGCGCCTATGGCCCCAACATATTGCTACCCTCCGCTTTGCCATCAGTAGCAGCATAGCCACCAATTTCCTGTGCTCCGCAGACACTCCGCGCACGTACCCCAGAAGGGCCACCAGAGGGGAGCATTCAATTTCTCCAACCATTAACAAGGCCAGCACATCAAAAATTCATTCCCAGTACCTCGCCACCTCCGGGCATTCCCAGGCCAGGTGCAGGAAAGAGGCCTCCGGGGCTCGGCAGCGTACACATTGCGCATCCTCACTCAACCCAACTCTATGCAGCCTGACATGGGTCCTGTACAGCCTGTGAATGAACTTGAAATGAATAAGCCGCAGTCTATTATTGGGTGACATTTCCTTAATTTGCACGCAGCAATAAGCCCACGTGCCCTCCTCAAAGGAACCTCCCAGGATCTTCTCCCATTCACGCTGCGCAGGGGGGACACATACCGAAGCAGTCTGAAATTGAATGCTAATAAAACATAAATCTTGATAGTAGGTAGACACCCCTCGATGTGGACTTCGGCCTGGTAGCCAAACACCCTTGGCAAGCTCCCGGACTCCAAACTCAAATTCAAAAACCTAGGAGTGTGGTTTGATTCCAAACTCACCTTTGAAAATCAGATCAGCAGCACTGCTGGTAAATGTTTTGCCACTATTAAGGCCTTGAGGAAAATCCTAGTTTTATTCCCGCTGGAGTCACAGAAAACCATTGTTCATGCTCTTGCAACCTCGCAGCTGGATTACTGCAACATCCTGTATCTGGGAGCCACCAAGGGCAGTCTAAATATGCTTCAAAGAGTACAAACAGCTGCAGCTCGCCTAGTACTCAATCTTCCTAGAAGATCTTCCGCTTCAGAGGCTTTGACCCAAAGCCATGTGCTTTTGTCACGGAATTCTTCATCAGCAAGGTCCTACATATCTTCGATCCTTGATCCAACCTTATGCTCCTTCTCGTGCTCTCAGAACTTCCACAGCTAAGCTAGCCAGGGTGCACAGGGCATACAAGGCCAGACAAGGGGCTCACTCTTTTTCCGTTCTGGATTCTCAAATCTGGAACCCTCTGAGAGCAGAACCCTCTGAGAAAATCTTCAGAAGCAAACTGAAAATCTGGTTATTCTGTTCCTCCTAACTCTTATCATTTTCATATTTTACATCCCCTTCTGTTTACCCCTTATCGTCTTCCTCCATAGGGCCTGGGTCTCATTTGTTGTCAAGAATATTTGGGGTTTCGATGGATTTAATGGTTGGTCCTTGAAAATGTTGACGCATATCGTCCACCATCCAGTGACTTTTTAATCAGGAAGTCACCTGGACAACATCAGCCCAATGTTCTTGAATCTGTTGCCATTCGAAGCTTAACTATTCTCGAATGATCCTCATCTATAAACGACATCAAAGAATCAGAAGTATGCAAGAGGACATAGTTTCGGGAAACAGCCTTTTACTCCGACGTTTTTACTTTGTAGTACATTTTCCACGCATTTTTTAGATCGTAAAGGCTGTTGGCACGCAAGTCTTTACATCGCAAGACAAAACCACGCATTTGAGGACAATTAAAAAAGGGGGTTTGGGGGGTTTACCCCCTAAAATATAACATGTTCAATTACTAACAAATGTGTAAACGACAAATGGAATAAAAAATGTATTGAGAGTTAATGTATACATTTTCAACAGTAGGTGGCAGTGTTACACGTTTTTTCAGAGGCAGTAAGCGTGGTAAAAGTATGCGTGGTAGTGGAATGCGTGGTGAAGGTGTTTGTAATGTGAATGAATGTAAATGCGTGGTAGTGGTATGCGTTGTGAAATGTGCGATGTAAAGACGTGCGTGGTGAAGGAAGGCGTGGTAATGTCATACAACCCATAGTTCCAAAAATTGCTTTTAATGTCCTCACTGTTGTGGTGTTCTTTGCTAGCAGATATCGATTGTCCTATCAACTTTTCACCTCCTGAGAGGGATACACCATAATTAAGTGTGTGGAAATCTTAGCCCCAAGAAACATGATAGTCTTGCTCGGTGTTAGCTGTGTATTTTTTTGGTTGATATACAGTCCTAAACTGGAGTGTTAACCTTGTGAGATTGACAGCCTTCAATGCCTGAGACATGGTAGTTGCCCCTATGAGCCAGTCGACTAGATATGGGTATACCATACCCACTTTTCGTCTTATGAAGGCTGCCACTGGAGCCAGGCATTTCGTGAAAACTCTTGGTGCTGATTTCAGACCCAAAGGCAAGGCTTGAATTAGAAATGGCGGCCTGCCACCATGAAGCCAAGGAATCTCCTGTTTGACACAGTGTTTGACATATATAGGAATGTTGAAATAAGCTTCCTACAGATCTACAGATGCTAAGAAATCCCCTTCCTACAAGAAAGGCAAAATGTCTTGGAGGTTGACAATACGAAAACTGTGTTTTTATGTAATTGTTTATATTCCTTAGAGCCAGGATTAGTCGCCAATCTGCTGATCTTTTTCAAAATGAGAAAAATTTTGACAAAAATACCTGCACAGAATAAATCCACTCTGATCAGCGAGAATTAATTTCGGTAGAATAGGGAGTAACCACATCGCCAGCACTTTGCTCAATATCTTGTATTCAGTTGTTAATAAGGATTGAGGTCTATAAAACGACATATCCTCCGAGTTGCGCAGGGTTTAAGCAAATAACTAACTAGTGCTTGCCGTGTGGTGGGCGGGAGAAAGCCAGTCTCCAGGGAAGTCTTATATCATTTTTTGGGATGCTTAAGTAACCAGGTTATAAAGGTGGCATAAAATTTGATGGGTAACCCACCTAACCCAGGAGTCATAGATCGTGGAAGTTCATTGATCGCAGGGCGAATTTCATCCTGTGTCAGAGGGGCCTCAAAATCTGCCCGACGGGGTGCTGTGACTCGGGCAGTTGTAAGTCATCAAGGAAGGTAGCAATGGCAACATGGGACGGGAGGGGGGTCCATACACATTAGCGTAATAATCCCTAAATGCAGTATTAATATCCACTTGAGTGGTACAGTGGGTATTTGTGGGTGTACGCACCAAGAGAATGGGGGTAGGGGATAATTGTGGGCAGATAATACATGCACTCACTTTGCCATCTTCAGTATGTAGCTTTTGTATGTATGAACTGTAGCCTATGACCCTCAGGCGCTCCAAGAGTTCTGCGTAATTAATGCGACATTCTTGTAGGTCATCTGCACGGGTATCATCACGACTCCCAGTCGTGTTTTGGAGTGTTCAATGTCGCATAAAACAGTTTGCCATGCCCCCGCCATAGCGGATATGGATGACTCCCGTATTGTTACTTTGAATGCCTCCCACTCTATGATCGAGTTGGAAGCAGTGTCAGTGTTTTCTGTAGTAGGTGGTGATAGTGGTGGCCAGAGTGCCTTAGAAAACAATGACTGCTAATTGAAGAGGTTGTAAACGCTATGTAGGGACTTGGGTTGGAATTTGGCCCCAGGACATGGTGAGTTCTAAGGGAATGTGGTCTTATAGAGTTTTATCCAGATAGGTGGAATCAGTGATGTTTACTAGCATATGTGAAGGACATAAAATACGGTCCAGATGAGAGTGTAGCTTATGTGGTCGGGAATAGAAAGAGTATTTCCTCATTCCTATATTGAGCGCCCTCCATGTGTCAGACAAGGACCACCCAGATACCCAGTCTTGTAGTTCTTTCGCTTGTTTGAATGATGTAGCACTTGGGGGGGGGGGGTTAGAACAATATAAGTGTGTGTCTATAACCGCATTAAAATCTCCTACGATCAGCCATGGGAGATGGGTCCAGTCAGCCACTACAGAGGAGAGGTGTGAGAGAAAGACATCCTGTTCTGTATTTGGAGCGTAAACACTGCCCAATACTAGCTGTCTAGCATCCAAGTTTGAATGGACAGAAACATACCGGCCATTTATATCAACTTTACAGTCAGTAATCCCGCACTCAAACCGCCGCCACATGGGCAAAGGCAGAATGCGTAGTAACAAACAATTGCCCTCTCCACTTCATACAAAGTTTAAATGACTCAGCAGAGAGGTGGGTTCCCTGTAAGTAAACTATGTGAGCTTTAAGGCGGCTGAGTTGGGACTGGATACGGTGAGGTTTGTAAACTGAGCCCATGCCCCCGACATTCCATGTTAACATTTTAAAATTGTTTGCAACAGTTGACATAGGGAGAGAAAATACAAAAAATATCAAACAGGGCCTCCCATCAAACCTCCTACATCCCCTGAATCATGTGTACACAGCATAAGACATCACACAAAAAAACAACCACAAAACCCCAATGTTCGTTCCAGCGAGTAACAATTGTTCGACTGAGCATAAACTGGAGCAACTGCTATGGGGGTAGGCCAGTAGGGCCGTCAGTGCGAAACAACCAAATGCAATAGTGTAAGAAAACTCAGGTAAAAATCCAATATTAATGAAGTATAACATAATGAATACGATAGTTAAGTCGGGAAGGGGCGTAGGGCATCATGACCAGCAGGTGAGCCTCCTCGCTGAAGTGCAGGTTAACAGGGCAGGGATGATGATGCAAAGATACCCACATTGTCATATCACAATGTGTTCCGTTTGTGGTGTCACCGAAGGGAGGAGGGCCATGCTTGCATTAGATTCAGAGTCTGAGGCAGCGCTTCCAGAGGAGCTGATTGGAGACAGATGGTGTTGTTGTTGTCTGGCTGAAGACACAGTGGCAATCACTGCTTATCTCTCTTCCAAGGCCTGTTGGGCAGAGGGGGCCGCTCTTTAGAGGACAATCAGGGAATCCCCCAACAGTGGCGTTGTGTAGTTTGATGTGATGGTTCTGTGGGTGGGGGGCAACAGGCGTTTGGATATTATGTCTCCAACCAGTCCCATGCAGATTCGGGGGTATTTCAGGGGGATCAAAGAACAGAGTTTTCTGATCATGCACCACTCTGAAGCACGCTTGAAACATTAGGGCATATGTCAGACCTTCTGATCTGAGTTGTTTCTTAGCAGTGAGAAATGATGCCCTCTTGCGCTGAACTGCCAAGTTGTAGTTGGAGAAAATGGTTACGTTAGAGTTATCAAAAACAATTGTGGTGTTCTCCCTGGCCTTCTGCAACACAGCATCCCAGTCCCTGAAGTTAAGAATGCCGGCCACAATGAGTCTTGGAGGTGCTCTCGGAGGCAGGCGATGTGTGGACACTCTATGCCCTCTTTCCACTGCAAATATGGCAGAAAGTCTTTGTGGGGCCACCCTGGTCTTCAGTCAGTTCTCGATAAACAGCATAGTGTTAGGTCCCACTGTTCCCTCAGGTAGTCCAATAATATGCACATTGCTGTGTCGCGTATGACCCTCTGTGTCCTCCCCCTATCATGCAAGAGGAGCAGTTGGCCGCGAAGATCATCCAGTTCAGCTGTTTGGGCCGTCTGCTGTGGAGTCAAGGTAGCCATATCCGGTTCTGTTGTTTTGACCCTGTCAGACAGTTTGTGGTGGTCGTCGGACAGGAGACCCAGGTCTGTTGCCAGCATACCAATGCAATGCTATATAGCAGGCCTTGAATCTCAGATTTCTTGCAGGATGACATTAAGTTTGTTTGGAGCAGGGCCCAGCGTCGTCAGTGGGATGCAATCCTACCCTGTGCAAGCCAGCGAGCGTGACGCAATTGAGAGCTTCCTTGGCTTTGCGTCAGCCTCACACCCTGGGTACCACCCATGACAGCCAGAATCTGCTAGAATCGGCAATGTGAGGGGCACTAGGCGGCATCGATATTCAGAGGTAGATGCACAGCCACGGGTCTTTTCTCTCTGCCGATGTCCAGGGCCTGGGTTGCGCCCTAAACAGTCACCAGGGATCATGTGGGGTGAGCTGAAGAGCGCAGGCAATGCATGGAGGGAGAGACGTATGCCCTGTTGGAGAGTTGAGAATGAGGCTAATTTGGAGGCTTGTTAGGAGGGCCGAAGACAGTACCTGTGGCAGCCTGTGTAGTTCAGAGTCAAGCAGAAGGGGGGCTCATCTCAGAGAACGAGCACTTATGGTAGGTTAGCATGTACTGCAGAGAGATACGTTAGTTTGATGGCCATTGGAGGCATGATGTCCCATTGAGTCCCCCGGTGCCAGTCTGCCTCTCGTTGGTGTGTCAAGGTATGGGTAGGGAGCACACGTGGGCCATTCAATAATGAGTTACCAGCTGTAGCGCGTTTGGCAGCAACGCATCCTTTAATAGTCATTGGAGGCCAAGGGAGGGAAGAGGAAGGGCATAATGGCAAAACAGGCCCCAGGTTGAGTTGCAATGAAGTGAGGCAGTCATTAAATGGTGTAGTAGCGCTGGGGGGCTCATGATGAGTTAATTCTTCCTGTTACTATAAACTGGGGTCACCGACCCTGCCAGTGTCATTGGCTGTGTCCGTCCACTCAGCCCAGGACCTTGCCATTCACTGGTAGGTCGGCTCCGGTGGGTTGAGGAGCAGTGGAGCAGATGAAAAGTGAGGTTCCCAGGACCGGCTCGTTGTGGTCATGCTCCGTTGGGAGTGGCTCCGGTGAAGCAGGTAGACCACCATATGTTCAGACCCAAGCCTCGCCTGCAGCTGAGAATCACCCGCCCACGCTCAAAAAGAGGCCGGATTCACAGATCCCCGAGGACTGGCCTACAGCGGCCCAGTTCACATCAACTGGGTGTCGGCTATCCTTTAGGCCAGCCCCAGTGAAACTTTGGAGCCTGAGAGTAAGCCAAAGGTGAATCCCCCAGGGCCAGCCAGCTGAGACAATTCTCCGCCAGGAATCGCTCAGGAGGAGCAGGTAGGCTGCTTCATGCACGGGCACTGCCTTGAAGCCCCCACCTCAAGTCTCGGCCTCTGGCGCAATACCCACAGGCTCTGGGGGTCGAGATCAGGCCAGTTCGCAGTCCCCCAGGGGGCCGGCCTGCAGCCGGCCAGTTCACGGTGATTGGGTGCCAGCTGTCCCATTGCTCAGGGTGTATGCTGTCGTAGGGTGACCGGGGCCACTCGTCTCCGAAGGGGAGAGGGGCCCAGGGGCAGTTTTCTCCTCGTCTGCAGGGATGAAAGTAGTGATCCGCAGAAGGAGCAGAGAGAGGTGCCGTAAGGTCGCCGAGAGCAGGCCGTGTCTCCAGTCATGCAGTTCCATGCGATGGAGGCCCACGGGCCCAGCAACGTCTCATTGCCGGACCGAGCAGTACATGGCAGTGCAGGAGGCGATTGCCCACTTCAGTGCTGTTAGGCACTGCATACGGCACGGATAACGGTGGATGACTGGGTTACCTAGAGCGCCCTGTGAGGGCTCTATGGGAGTCTGCCCGCCATCTTCGGTGGCTAGCCACGGCCCGACTCATCCCCTTTTAGAGTTGAATTTAGAGGACTGATTCCCTCTTCCTCTTAGTCCTCAGTTATTGGTGCCATTCATTTGCTGTTTTTGTTGTTGCCAATATGATCTGTATTGGCTGTATGAGCGGGAAAAGGATATTTGATTACAGGATCTGCTTCCTTGTCTCCTATATTTTCTGAATTGTCTGAGTTACAAGACACTCAAAGATCTAGCAGTTTCGGTATCAGTCTTTATTGACTGGAGAGTTTCATCCACTTTTTTCCCACTTGTTCTTCATCTTTAATTATTGCTTTAGCTTTCTCTTCTTCAGGCAACTTGTCTAATAATGAAGTTATATCACTCCATAGTTGATGATCAAAAAAAGGCACAATGGCAGTGGCACTGGCAATTTTAACTACATCAGCAATTATAAAGGTCACTCTTTTAACCATAAAGTCCCATTTACGTTTTTTCTTGTCCATGGGCGCAGAGCAAGGAGTGGTAGGATTATGTGACCTTCATTATACAGCAGCTGAGGGTAGTGAATCTATTTAATCCAGATTAAATATGCAAAGGGATGCTGTATTGGTAGTCTTGTATTTGTTCCTATATTCTTGATAGATTAACAGTAGCTGTACCTGGATTTAATGGTTACCAGCCCTTCTGCCCATAAATGGTATAACATAAATATTGATTGTGAACTTCTGTGATCCTTTTTATTGAAGTTGAAATGGAAACATGATTTTTTGACTTACGAAATTGGTAAGCTATAGCTTTGAGACGGTTTTCATTAGGAGAATTAAATATCTCAATATCATCAGGTGGGGAGTCTCTGGGTTTTGGGTCAGGACTTGCATCCTCTGAATTTCAGTATTATTCTAGTCTGGGTCCCCTATTGGAGTTGTTGATTTCTCCTGCTGAGATACATCATCGTCATCATCATGCATTCTATGTGAACGTGGAGAACCTGTGTCGTCCGTATCCTGTGGAGCATCCAAGGCACTCAATCATTCTGGATGTTCATCTTCGAATGTTGATAGATCACCATCAGTGTCAAATTATATTTTTGTTGGTGAGTCTAACTTTTTTGTTGGTAAACTCTTTTCTGGTGTCCTGGGCTTAGTAATTGTTAGAAGGTGGTTCTGACACTATGGGCCGCCCGGATTTTTCGCTTTTTGAGCACCTAGGTGTTGAGGTTTTACTGTGGGAGAGCCTCATTAATTGGGACTCCTCCACAGTGAACTCATGATGAAAGAGACTGCATGTGGATTTTACTGGTGTCCCCCTAGCTTGACTAGGCCGCTGCGCAGCAGCTGGAGTAAGGGGCACCGGGCTTGTTACATGCAGACACCTGTGTACATGCGTGTGCACACGTGTAGGGGCTGCGCAGGGGAGATTCTTGGCGTGCGCAGTCCAGGAGCAGCTACAAAGTGAATGGTGTGGCAGGACTTATGCAGAATTGGGTGGTGACACGGAATAGGCCTTATACACTAGGAAGGAACATGCCAGTGAAAGTCTGTGTGCTTTACTGTGTTTTTCACTTCATTATTCCCCTATGGGGATGTGGAGCCCATGTGCTAGATTAACTTCCATAAGGCCTACAGATTCCAGACACGCACTAAAGTCCACGGTAGCGGATGTGAAAAGAAGTATTCTGCAGAGTCCAAAGTCATACTTGTACTGCTTTTGGGTTATCCAGAAATGTCATATTTCTCTGAGTCCCTGGCTGGGGTCTGGCCCTGGCAGGTTAGATTAATGACCTTTCTTCCCAGAGCGAAGATCTTCCCTCCAAGGAGAGAAGATAGGTGGAGCTACAGGCTAATCCATCAGCAGCTGTCACTGGGTGCCAGGCACCAAGCTGAACCAAGGTGAAGGCAGCACTGGGGAAAGGGTCTTGTTTCAGAGACCATGTGGCCAGAGACCCTGGACAACGCCATTTTGAACAAACCCAGAGGCTGGACAAGGAGGAGGGAGCAGGGGCAGGGAAGTGAGGTGTCGCTGTTTGATAGGACAAACAGAGACTTCCTGCCAGCCCCCTACTCAACTTTTAAAAACCAATGGAAGAGGAAGAGAGCTCTCTCTGGGGTGTGGTCTGCTGAGGCGGAAGGTGCTGGAGCCTGGCAATGGGCAGTTGGAAGGAGGAACCCCCTGACTGTCCCCCAGGGCCCTGCCAGCACCAGAAGACGAGCCCAGGACCAGTGCGCAGAAGCAGAGGCCTCTGCGCAGGGAGAAGAGAGGCCAAGGAGGAGAGGCAGGCAAAAGGCGGGTGCAGGGAGCCAGTGAAGACAGCTCCCTGCCGAATCTCCCCTCTCGGAGACCCCGAGGGCGAAGGAGAGTGTTCCCCGTGGCTGGGGCTGGCCACCAGGAGCAAGAGGACCCGAAAATGGGGCAGATCGGACCCCCAGGGGCTGAGATATGGCCCCCAGAAGGTGAGCGACCTTTGACCCCCCACAAAGAGGAGGTCGGGGCCCGGGAGCCCATCCCCGGGCCCCGAAGCAAAGCCGGGGAGCGCCGTCGCGCTCCCCGTGAAGATGTGCCCTTCCGGGGTGCCAGGAGCCCACCCTGGCCCCCGGCGAAGAAGGAAGGCGGGGAGCGCCGTCGCGCCCCCGCGAAAATGAGCCCAGGGGGCCCGGGAGCCCATCCCCGGGCCCCGAAGCAAAGTCGGGAGCGCCGTTGCGCCCCGGTGAAAATGCCCCGTGGGCAGTGAAAGGAGGGCGAGCGCCGTTGCGATGCCCCGCCCGCTAAGAGGTGTCCAGGGGCCCGGGACCCCATCCCCGGGCCCCGAAGAAGTACAGCCGGGGAGCGCCGTCGCGCTCCCCGTGAAGAGGGGAGGAGGGGCCCGGGACCCCATCCCCGGGCCCCGAAGTGAGGAGGAAGTGGGGGAGTGCCGTCGCACTCTCCCGAATAACCGGCACGGAGGGAGCAGCCTCCACGTCTGCCCGCCGGAGCGGGCAGACCAGAATGCACACGCCGGCTCCCGCGGCCGCACACGAGGGTGCGGGCCACGAGGGAGCCGGCAGGGGCAGCCGGGGGTGGGCTCCCCGGGCTGCCCTGAAGAACCGAAGGCAGGCGGAGGTCCCTGGCGGGGCCGGGACCCCGGAACATAAGCGGGTCGGCCGGGGGTGGGCTCCCCGAGCCGTGGCCTTACCTGGGGGTCCGGGTGGGACCGGGCCCCCCACCGAGCCCGTGAAGAAGCGGCGGAAGGCCGCCAGCGGCATCGCGGCTCTCCCCGGCACAGCGGGAGAGCCGCTAATATAATATGCGGAAGGCGGAGCACGAAGCGCCCCATAATGCCTTGCTAGGCATTTCGGAATCGAGTGTTTTGGTGCTTTTGGTGGCCCCAGGAGGACGGGGTCACCACCAACTTGGTGCAGGGGTGCTGGGGAGCTGCTGGAGAAGCGTAGTCTCCCCAGCATCGAAGAAAAGTCCCTCCCTAAGTTTCCTAGGGAGTTCATAAGGATAACCCCTCAAGGGCTCAACCTGCTTTAATAGACCTTCTGGGCTGGAACTTTTGTTCTACAGCTGAGGGTGTATTGCGAAGTGCTTCATGGAGTGAAGGGCTGAGTTGGGGATGTCTGGAGAAGGGCATCCCCTGGAGGTGAAGAGGTGTAATTGCACCAGAACTGCATTTACTCACGGTTATTCCTTTTTAGAGGGACTGAAGGTCACATATGTAATGTGAAGGTACCTGTGTAAGGTGATGTCATAAGCAAAGTGGGTTATGTTGCCAGACACTCCTGCTAGGGAGTCTGGCTGTATATGCGTAATCCTGTGATTTCATCTGTGATGCCTTTAGGGGCTGTAATTGCAATGCATTCTAATGATCCACAAAGGTGCTGAGTACTGTCATTCTAAAGTGTGCGTAAACATGTATTCTTGCTGCTGCGCTTAAGTGAGGAACAACCCAGACTGTTAGCCCTGAATATGTAGGGGTGCATACTGTATGGTCAATATAAGATGCTCAGTCAGGGTTATGTGTCACTAGGGCAGGTGAACCTATTTTTAATGCGTGTTGAGGTAATGCGGTGGGTCGCCACTGGGATGGTGCCAGTGCGCAGGGCACTCGCTCCAGGTTATGCTCAACACACTGCATTAGGGGGTAAGATGATGTGCATACATGGGAGTGGTGGTACTAGACCCCACCCCCCTCTTTTTGGGAGGGGTGGAGATGTTACGCAATGTCACAAAGTAATTCCAACAGCTTATGTATATTTGTAAATTGGTGCATAGTATTGAGTAGTGTGTGTGTTTAATAAATGTACTCTTACTTTTATAGAGCAAAGTACAGGCTGGACAATCAATTATTGAGTGTTATTTCTGCGCACCTGCAAATGGCGATTACTAGCCCACACGACCTCCCTTGAGTAAAGCCTCAGACTGCTCTGCAACGCTACCCTCTGAGAGTCAGGCGCTACAATTGGGTGTTTGGTTCCCAGTGAAGGACAAATGTAGTCATGTTATTTGTGCAGGCCTCACAGATACTGCCTCGTTTTCCAACAGTAATGGGTTGTTGTCTTGACTCTGCTGGTGCAGGAAGACCTCGATGTAGGGTTGGTGGTTGTGGGGTGGATCGTCAGAATCTGGCTTTAAAGGTGGTGGCATGCTGTGACAGATGTCTTTAACCATCTCTTATATATCACTAAACATTGATAATGAAATCTGTGCTGGCCAAAATGAGGTAATCTGGGCAAATGTAGTTCACAGACCTTGCAATGCAGAGTACGGGGTTCTTCTTCACTGTCTTAGTCCACATATCTGATTTTATGGTCTGATGGTCTAGTAGCCTCTTGATCATTATCATGGCCACTTTCTTCACTAAAAAAGACTTCCATGTCTTCGATATTTTGGTCATCATCATCATCAGACTCTGGATGTGGGGGCACATTTTGTTGCAACTTCTTGTGCAGTAACAGGCACCGGAGACATAAAGGCATGAGATGGACGTTCCAAAGGAGGAACTGGTAATGGCTATGTAAATTGAGTCTTTTCCTGTGTTATATTTACTGTCGTCCCCTTACTCCTGATGCTCCGCTCAGGGCAGATGAGACCTAAAATCCTGCTGTGGAAGCTCAGATGGAGGTTCTGACAGATAGCACCTTCCACACCCAAATTAAAGAGTACACACTCCAATTTTTCTGGTGGGGATTTGAGAGCACCATGAATAGCAGAGTGGTTGAGTGGGAGACCTACTTAGTGACACTAAGGGGGTAGTGTATGGCTCAGAGTTCAGTGACAAAATATTGAAACTGAAAATATCGTCCTTAAAAAATATTGTGACAGAAATATTGGTTTCAAAAATATTATTGTCACTAATATTGTTGTCAAAAATATGTTTTTTTAAATACACATAAATATTAAAAATGAAATGTATTAAAAAGTAACAATAAAATAATACAAATGAAATATACTTAATTAATTTTAAAATAAATATAACTATTATACTTATCTACAAAAATAAAACACATATATATTAATATATATATTTATTTACATATATAATTAAAAATAATAACAATATATTATTTTCAAATTATATTATAAATAATAATTTATTTTAAATGTAATAATATAACAAATATATATACACATACATACATATACCCAATAATATAACAGCATTAAAAAATACCAATTTAATTACAAATGAAAAAGTAAACATAAAACATTACAATTTACTAACAATATATTACATATTAAAAACATTAATAATTATAATTATTATAATTTTAAATACACAAAAACATATAATATAATTTAAACAATAGAAACTAAACTATAAAATTCTACAAATAATACATATACTATTCCCACTCCAATTTATACAATAGTAGGGAAAGTGTTGGACTCAGGAGGGGTAAAATCTACTAATCCCATTCCACGCAGTGCAACAGTAGGAAAAATGTTGGACTGCTGAGGAGTAAAAAATACTATTCCCACTCCAATAAATGCAACAGTAGGGAAAGTGTTGGATTGCAGAGGAGTAAAATGTACACTCCCCACTCCAGTCATTTCAACAGAAGGGAAAGTTTTGGATTGCGGAGGGGTAAAATTTAGTATTCCCACTCCAGTCAGTGCAACAATAGGGAAAGTGTTGGATTGCGGAGGGGTAAAATTTACTATTCCCACTCCAGTCAGTACAACAGTAGGGAAAGTGATGGACTGCGGAGGGGAAAAATTTACTATTCCCACTCTAGTCAGTGCAACAGTAGGGAAAGTGTTGAATTATGGAGGGGTAACATTTTATATACCCACTGCACTATGTGCAACATTAGAAACAAACTGATTCACTTCAATAAAATAAAATAATTAGAAAACAGTACCAAATAACAAAAATATAAATATTTAAATATAAACTATCTATCTATCATTTTTTTAAAATAAACAAATTACATATTTATCACAATGTTTAATACATATCACACATTAATGCAAATATTATTTTACTTAAAATACCTAACTCTGGTGTGGCCCGACATCTTTCCCCGCCCGCCCTCCATTTACCCCCCACCATATTACAATGGCGGGTGGGGACATATTAGGATGCCTGGCGGTGAAGGCCTTTCCATGGCGGCATCGCCGCCATGGAAAGGCGTGCGTGAATTTCTGCGGGGGCCCGTTGCGGGCCCCCGGGGGGGGGTGGCTGCACTTGGGGGATACCTATGGTACCCCCCTACATTGGCATGCACAAGGTGGCAGGCACCGCGCGGTGCCTGTCACGTTGTGCATGCCAATGCACTGCATGCATTTTTCACATTGCGGCGGGCGCTGCTGACAGCACCGCCCGCCGCAATGTAAACAATGCGGGATGCGACCGCCACGGTGGCAGTCGCATCCTAATAGGCACAGCGGGACCGCCGCACCTCTGGCGGTCGGTCCCGTTTACCGTTACAGTGGCGGGCGGACTTTGTCCGCCCGCCATCGTAATGGGCCCCTAAATTCTCAAAATAATAACAACCAATAAATGCAACGTTATTTACAATTAAAAAGCACAACACAATTAAAAGATACAATAATAAATAGCATAATAAAAAGAAATTAACTATTTTTAAATTTGTTATTACTTAAATAACTTTCTACCCCATCCCTCTAGAAAGTAGACAAAACACATCTAAAATGTATTCTTAAAATTATAATATTTACACATTTTACATAATTAAATATCTATACAAAATATTAATAATAGTTTAACTAATAAAAAAATAAATATATTTAATTACCTTCCCACCCTTTATCCATGCAAAACAAACTGCCCACACCTAATAGATAAATAAAAAAATCTTAATAGCATAATTTACATCATTTTCAATCAATCTTTTAATATTAACGATTAACTAACAAATTAATTGTATTTAATTAACTTCCCACCTTTTACACCTACAAGTGCAACAACTCCCATCTAATATAAAACTTAAACAATATTTACTTACACAATTTACATAATTAATCATTAAAATAATTATTATTAATTTACTTCATTCATTAATTATTGCAATTAAATTCTTACACACCCTTTACCCATACAAAAACAAAACACACACCAAAGAAATGTATTACACAATTTACATAATTAATTATCCATTAAGTTATTAATATTATTCAAACCCTATACCCCTACAAAACCCACAACCCGCACCTGAAACTTAACTTTAAAAAAAATAATTATACAATTAACATAGTTATCAATTAAATAATTAATATTAATAAAACATTAAGGGGTCGATTCCGATTCGGGCCGGAAAAAGCACCGACCGACTCGGATCCGGAAATTATACCGACCGACACGTACCTGTGGCGCCCGACACGCCAAGTACGATGCAAGGCGTGCAAAATCCGACCGACACGTACCGAACCCAAGTCGACCGACCGAGCCGCACGGAAAACAGCAATCCGGTCGGAAAAACACGCGAATCCAACCGACCGACACGCACCCGGAACAAATCCGACCGAAACGTACACGCGAACTCCAAACCGCAAAGTACGATGCAAGGCGCGAAACCACGAGCGAGTCGGACGGAGGCCAAGCCGTACGACCGACACGCATACAAAACCGAGCCGAAGCAACACAAAACACCGCGACCGACGCGTACGCAGCATAGAAAACTGCACATACACAGCGTGAACGAAACGGAGAAGACCGTACGAGACAAATGCAGGGTCCGACTCGGTCACAAGAACGTTTCCAACATACACAGACAGTACAAAGGAAAAATCACCCAAAAAAAGGCCAAACAAGCAATTAACAAGCCAATAAATACTGGGGGTGGGGACAGAGAACAAAGACACACCCACAACTCCACCCATATAAAGGACACAAATCACAACCATGAGCCTTTGCAAATGCCATTCCACTGCCAGCACCCAAGAGAAAGCAACCACACACCCACAGCTCATCCCTCACACAAGCCACACACCATCAGCACACCAACAAATACCTACCTCACATACACCCAGCAAAACACACACTCACACACCCTCACCTGCACACCAACACACACATCACTCACCATCACCATGCCCCCCAAGAAGAATCCCAAGTTCCTAGATTGTGAATTGGAAGTCATGGTAGACGAGATCCTCAGGGTAGAGCCACAGCTGTTTGGCACACTGGTCCAACAGACCCCCATCTCCCAGAAAACCAAAATGTGGGAGAGGATCATCAACAGGGTGAACGCACAATCACCATGTCGGCGCACAAAGAGCAACATCCAGAACAGGTGGTATGACGTGCGCAGGAGGGTACGGGACCTGCTCAAAAAAGACTACATCAACAGCCAATACACCGGCAGTGGCACTCCTGCCAAGCCAATATACCTCAGGCCCTGGGAGGAGAAGGTGCGGGCCATCCTTCCGCCAGTGAGCGTATATGGACTAGAGGACATCCCAGAGCCTGGTGAGTACACAACAAATGTACACAATATACTGCCACAAAACACACACACATCACTGTCAAGGGGAGAGTCAAACCATGCACTCATAGCAATTACACAGCAACCAGAACAGAATCATCCCAAAATGTGTATGTCAGTCAGATAAACACAACACATGCCATCAAAAAAGTCACATCCAACTGTGCCATCACATGTACAAACACAACTACAACTACAGCTAGGCAGTGGCACAAATAGAACTAACAAACACATCCAGACATGTAGCCACCACAACAACACCAACACACAGTGAAGACCACTCAAAGGAAGGAATTCTGTGTATGCTGGCCAAGTCAGTGTAGCCAATAGCATCATGGGAGTCGCAGTCACACATATTGCCCCCCCACAACTGTCCCATCAACACCACCATGAACCATGCGCACATCACAGGGAGTGGAGAAGGACTCACAAGATGGCTGACACTGCAACTGCTGTGGGGAGCACAAGGCCCTGCTGGCAACTGTGCACCAACAAACAGCAGGACACCACTGACTGACATCCTGAGAGACAACTTCCACTCCCTGCAATGCAAGCACGTTCCATGGTGGGATATCTGGCTGGCTGGGTGGGAAGGAGGACTTGCAGCACTGACCATAGTCACAAGCACCTCCCCTCACACACCCCCCAACACAAACTCCACAGAACCCACCTGGTAGAATGAAATGCCCCCCATCCTAACACAAGATCCCACAAAGAACCACCACCCTGGGTTATGTTGTGTGAAGCACAGGGACACTCTTGGGACTCTTAGCCAAACAACTGCCAGGACAACACTCCCAGCCATCCTGTCAGCACAGCCAGCCCACCCCACAGGGAAGCAGAATCAAAAGGAAGGAAGCATGGGCATGCTGGGAAGGGGGTGGAGGCAATAGCATGATGGGAGTCGTAGTCACTGATATTGGTCACCCCCACAACTGTCCCATCAACACCACCCTGAACCATGCTCACATCACAGGGAGTGGAGAAGGACTCACAAGATGGCTGACACTGGCTACTGCTGTGGGGAGCACAAGGCCCTGCTGGCAACTGTGCACCAACAAACAGCAGGACACCACTGACTGACATCCTGAGAGACAACTTACACTCCCTGCAATGCAAGCACGTTCCATGGTGGGATAACTGGCTGGCTGGGTGGGTGGGAAGGAGGACTTGCAGCACTGACCATAGTCACAAGCACCTCACCTCACACACCCCCCAAAACAAACTCCACAGAACCCACCTGGTAGAATGCAATGCCCCCCAACCTAACACAAGATCCCACAAAGAACCACCACCCTGGGTTATGTTGTGTGAAGCACAGGGACACTCTTGGGACTCTTAGCCAAACAACTGCCAGGACAACACTCCCAGCCATCCTGTCAGCACAGCCAGCCCACCCCACAGGGAAGCAGAATCAAAAGGAAGGAAGCATGGGCATGCTGGGAAGGGGGTGGAGGCAATAGCATGATGGGAGTCGTAGTCACAGCTCTACATCCCCCACCACATGGCCCAGCAAGCTCACACTCACACTCACGCATGCACATCCCACAGACAGTGGAAAGGCCCATAAAAGATGTCTGACACTGTTGCTGTGTCGTGGGGAGCACAAGGCCCTGCTGGCAACTGTGCACCAACAAACAGCAGGACACCACTGACTGACATCCTGAGAGACAACTTACACTCCCTGCAATGCAAGCACGTTCCATGGTGGGATAACTGGCTGGCTGGGTGGGTGGGAAGGAGGACTTGCAGCACTGACCATAGTCACAAGCACCTCCCCTCACACCCCCCCCCCCCAACACAAACTCCACAGAACCCACCTGGTAGAATGCAATGCCCCCCATCCTAACACAAGATCCCACAAAGAACCACCACCCTGGGTTATGTTGTGTGAAGCACAGGGACACTCTTGGGACTTTTAGCCAAACAACTGCCAGGACAACACTCCCAGCCATCCTGTCAGCACAGCCAGCCCACCCCACAGGGAAGCAGAGTCAAAAGGAAGGAAGCATGGGCATGCTGGGAAGGGGGTGGAGGCAATAGCATGATGGGAGTCATAGTCACAGCTCTACATCCCCCACCACATGGCCCAGCAAGCTCACACTCACGCATGCACATCCCACAGAGAGTGGAAAGGCCCATCAAAGATGTCTGACACTGTTGCTGTGTCGTGGGGAGCACAAGGGCATGCTGGGTACTGCACACCAACCAACAGCAGGACACCACTGTCAGCCATCTTGCCATTGCTCTCACACCCACACACACTGAACTCCCCACAAAAGCAAGTAAGTATGGGAATGCTGGGAAGTGGGGTGGAGGCAATAGCATGATGGGAGTCGTAGTCACAGACATAGCTCACCCCCACAACTGTCCCATCAACACCACCCTGAACCATGCTCACATCACAGGGAGTGGAGAAGGACTCACAAGATGGCTGACACTGGCTACTGCTGTGGGGAGCACAAGGCCCTGCTGGCAACTGTGCACCAACAAACAGCAGGACACCACTGACTGACATCCTGAGAGACAACTTCCACTCCCTGCAATGCAAGCACAGTCCATGGTGGGATAACTGACTGGCTGGGTGGGTGGGAAGGAGGGCCGGCTGTCAACCAAACACAACCAATGCAGACCATGTTCACACCCCAAAAAATACATAGAAATGCCCAAATAATGCAGGACAATGTGCCACACCAATATCAACCCCTGACTGTGACGACTTAGGACAATGCAATGTACAGGCCCGCACCCAGAGGCACAGTCACAACTGTCATGTGTGTCAACCATTGATGCCTGCAGAAACATAACATACATTGTGTGTGTCTCCCAAAAACAGGTGATGATGGGGACACAGCAGCAGACGCTGAGGAGTCCCAGTCCCAGGCTCAAGAGGATGCGGAGCTCACTGGCGTCGTACAGCCTCTGTCCTCCTCGGACGAAGAAGACCAACCTGGCACATCCGGTGCAAGTCTACATGCAGCACCAGCAGGACCACCAGCTGCAGCACCAGCAGGACCACCAGCTGCACCCCCTGCACCCACCCCTCCAACGACTGTCACCACAAATACCATCCCTGCCGACATGGACAGAACAAGGAGCAACACCAGCACAGGGACCCTGGACCAACCTGGGGCCATGGACACCACCACCACCACCAACCCCCAAGGTGGACCAGGGTCATCTGTGCATGCCACTGCACGCACTGCACATGTCAGCAGGGGTGGTGGGAGGGTGGGAGACAGAGGTCGCTGCTTGCAGAGGTTGCTGGTGTGCATGATGACCCACAACTGGTACGCATAGCTGATGCGTACCAGTCCAGCACCGGAGACCTCAGCCAGGTAGTGGGGCTCCTCAGAGACATGAAACAGCAGCAGGCTGCCCATCATGCCCGCTTGGACTCCCACATGTCCCACGTGGAGTCACACATGTCCCGCGTGGACTCACACATGTCCCGCGTGGAGTCCAAGTGGGATGCACTGCATGAGATGACGGCGGTGCACAGGGACATTTTACAATGCCTCCGCCAGATGAACAGCAACCAGTCCACACCTCCCTGTGTGCCAACAACATCTGGTGCCGAACAAACTGCAACTGCCACAGGGAGGGAGGATGACTCTGGCGGAGAGTCCCCTGCACCGCAGCAGCCTGTACTTGAGGGGCCCCCCCAAGAAGAGGGGTCGTCCGAGGAGGGGCAAGTGAGAGGCCGATGGCCAAGCGCAACTCCCAGGAAGCCTGAACCTGTTCTGGATGTTCACCTTTGTGCACAGACTGTTCACCCTGTTGACGGCAACACTACTCCCACACATTGCATGGGGAGTACAAGTTGGACCAATGTGTCAGACAACTGTGGCCCCGATACTGGGGATTCTGTCTACCAGGACTTTCAATTCACCTAGGAACTTCGGATTGCAAGATTTATGTACAGCACTACCCATCCTATGCACTATTCACACAAATGTATCACAATAAACACACTAATACACCATACTTGCCTCTGTTGTGATTCCAACGTGGGTGCTGTTATGGGGATGATGAACTGCAAAATTACACTGTGTATGCGAACTGCAACAGCAAGGACAACACAGGCATGTGAGTAAAGGCAACGTGACACATATGAGGGAGACACACCACCAGGGCTACACAACACATACACACCTAGGCCATCTGACTCATTGCCTACACTGATGTTGCCAGGGAAGACGGTGCAATGCACAGACACCACACCCATTCCCAGTTGTAGTCAAGTAGCCCACAGGTGCAGTAAGCAAATGGCAGTCAAATGTGTGACCACAGACAACGCACATCACAAAGTGAAGCACAGGTTTATTACACAGTTGCAACATGTCGTAACCACTACAGATGCAAGGTAATCCCACCTGGCAGCGGGCACACAGTCAACAACTGTAGACCGAAGGAAGTCCATGGGTGTGGCGCATATCACCTGTAGGGACACAACAGCTACCAGCCTGGAAGTGCAATCACGTCGTCGGTGGACACAGTTGACCAAACGAATCTGAAAGTACCCTGTGAAGGACAGAAATGACACACAGTCAAAAGCAATGGAGTACAGGACAGAACAGCAAAACTCATGCACAATACATGTTACAAGATACCCACCCAGAACCAAGTTAGCATGTCAACACTGTTGGGGAGTACAGCCCACCTGTAAGCACACATCGCAACACACATCCAGTCAAGTAGCCCATGGACACACTCCAACAGCACCAGAGCACCACCTACACATCATGCCAACTCACATCATTGACATGACACCTCAGGATACTCACATTCAGCTAAAGAAGTTGGTGATGAGCTGTGTGCGGACATCACCATCATCATCATCGTCACTGGCATCGTGGTCCAGGCCAGGATCCTCCACAGGTGGCGGATGTTGGTCATTGTCATCCTGGATGAGAGGCAACTCCTTCCGCACTGCCAGGTTGTGGAGCATGCAGCAGACGATGATAATCTTGCACACTTTCGCAGGGGCATATGGGAGGGACCCTCCGGTCTTGTCCAGGCAGCGGAAGCGGCTCTTCAGGAGACCAAATGTCCGCTCAATCACTCTCCTGGTCCGACCATGTGCCTCATTGTAGCACATCTGGGCTGGTGTCACAGGGTTCCTGAGGGGTGTCAGCAACCACTGCATGTTGGGGTATCCCGAGTCACCTACGGACAGACAAGTGCACATTAGCTGACTTGGAAAAGTGGGCGGAATACTACAGATCAGATCACACACAATGGCACAAAGTCAGTACACACCGACAAGCCAGGCACGCTGGTTCTGCATCTGTGCCATCATCCTGGGGATGCGACTACTCCTCATCACAAAGGCATCGTGTGCTGAACCAGGGAAACGGGCACACACGTGTGTGATGGTCATGTCTGCAAGACACACCACCAGTGCATTGACCGAGTGGTAGTGCTTGCGGTTCCTGTAGGCCTGCTCCTGGGCCTGTGGTGGTACCAAAGCCACATGTGTCCCATCAATGGAGCCAATGACATGCGGCATCCTCCCCAGGGCATAAAAGTCACTCTTCACGTCAGTGAGTCGTCGCAGTCTAGGGAAATAGATGTACCGGTTCAGGAATAGCAACATTGCCGCCAAAACATCGCGGAGCACACGGCTCAACATGGTCTGTGACATCCCACCAGCAGTCGCCACAGTATGTTGGAAGGAACCGGTGGCAAAGAAGTGTAGGGCTGCCATCACCTTCACCTTGGGGGTCAGCGCTGTAGGATACGGCCGGCCAGGCTGCAAATGTGGGGACAACTGCACTGCCAAATCCTCAATCAGCTGCCTGGTGAAGCGGTACCGTCGGATGCTGTCCCGTTCCACCATCGTTGCCAGGTCTGGGAATGGTCGATGGACAGCAGGAGCCCTGCAGTGCAGAGGAGAAGTAAGCAAGATTGTCAGTCACCCCACATATGCGGCATTGAACACACTCAATATCCCAACATACATCATTATGAGGCACAACTACATGAAGTGAGCAGTTCCGTAAGGACATGTATGGTACATACATGGCCAACATCTGTCAACACGGTCCAACAGGTGGCATCAATTAGTCCCAGGTTGGCCCATTGGATATCATGAGGCCGTGTCACAGTTCCCATCTCCTGCTGCCGTGTCACAATCACCCCCCACAGTGACATGTGAGGACAGATGTGCCCCAGGCACCACAGCTCAACGACAGGTACATTCCCAGGGACCCTGTATTGCCACATGGACACTGGCATTACATGGAGTATCATGTATACACCACAGCAAAACAACCATGACCCCCACAGGTAGTGGTCCCACTTGCCACGGCAGGACAGACATGGACGTCTGTGACACACACACGCACAACATCAAAGTCCATGCACACACAACGTGGATGTGGAGACTGTCTCCCATTGTGCACATGAAATCAGAGACATTGTAAACACTACATGCACAAAGACTGTGGAGGACCATCACTATTGTGCCACTGGGACACCCTGGCTCAAACATACCGTCCCACATGGGACTCACGGGGTATGTGACATGACATACACATACACCACCGTGAAATGTGACCATGGCACATGCACAGATATGAACAGTTGCACATCACAGTGGTCATGTACACGTAACACCCAGGATCCTGTCCCCATGAACACGTGCACAGCCTGGGGGTGGCTGCCCACAGGTGACACCCACAGGACAACATGTACACCAACATACACACAATAGGAAATGCAGCCTTACATGCCTTATGATAAAGTTTGGACAGGCTGTCGTGATGTAGGTGTGCCCCTCACTCCCTGGGAGCTATCTGTGGCTGGCATATGTCCATCTGAGACAGGCATGCTGACATATGCCAGTCACATGTACAGTGATGCATTGAACAGCAATGGACCGATCGGTGCCCCCGGCCGGCCCATTGCATTCAATGTGTGCGGCACGCGTTGTACCCCTGTACGCGTTGTACCCTGTACGCGTTGAACTGCAATGGACCGATCGGTGCCCCGGCAGGCCCATTGCATTCAATGTGTGCGGGTACGCGTTGTACCCCTGTACGCGTTGTACCCCTATACGCGTTGAACTGCAATGGACCGATCGGTGCCCCCGGCCGGCCCATTGCATTCAATGTGTGTGGGCACGCGTTATACCTCTGCACGCGTATGCCCCTGTACGCGTTGTACTGCAATGGACCGATCGGTGCCCCGGCCGGCCCATTGCATTCAATGTGTGCGGGTACGCGTTGTAACCTCTGCACGCGTTGTACCCCTGTACGCGTTGTACTGCAATGGACCGACCGGTGCCCCGGCCGGCCCATTGCATTCAATGTGCGCGGTGCACGCGTTAGTACCCCTGTACGCGTTGTACCGCAATGGACCGATCGGTGCCCCGGCCGGCCCATTGCATTCAATGTGTGCGTGGCACGCTGCTACCTCTGCTACGCGTTGAACTGCAATGGACCGATCGGTGCCCCGGCCGGCGCATTGCATCCAATGTGTGCGGGTACGCGTTGTACCCCTGTACGCGTTGTACCGCAATGGACCGATCGGTGCGCACCCATTGACAATGGGCTTGCCTGGCAACGGACGTGTTTTCGAATTTCGAACGAGTCGGTTGCTGGAAAATCAGTTGGTCACCCACAACAATGTTGCAAAATCATGTATGTCATGAAGTTGAAGATTTGAAGGATGCTGTGGGCGTGTTTTGGTGCTGCTATTCCATGGATTGGCCAGATTCAGAAGATGCAAATGACTTGGACCTATCACTTTGGACACAAGGGACAGTATCTGCCTCTCCAGCACATATATATTGCTGGCTGTTCCCCTGAGAGCTCACTTGCCTGCACTACATGCTCCAGGACGACATCTGCCACTGCACTGCTGCTGTCTCTGCCCTCTGGACCCTGCAATGGCACGTACTGTGGAGAGAGCCCCAGCCTTCAGCCTTGAAGAGAACCAGGCCCTGCTGGACAGCCTACTTCCACAGTACAGCAAGCTGTATGGGACACCAGGGGAGCAGGTGAGTGTTCTGTGCACTGCCTTTCTGAATGTGCATATTGTCTGACTAGCAAGGCTGAAAGTCTGCACGCCACTGGCTAGCAGGCTCACTGAGTAGTTGTCACCCCCATAGTGTGTAGTGACATGCACTGGACAGGTATGGTGCAGTGACAGTGCATTTGAACAAGGTTTTACTTCCCATGCAATGATACCATGTAGTGACGTCTGGCAAACTGTCCATGGGCAGCTTTGCACTGCCTGTGTACATCATGTGCCCCTGTGATTGAGACATGTATATACAACTGTGTCATGCACGGATATGTTGCATGTGTAGTAATGGCCTTTTCACTTTGTCATCCTGACAGGTTAATGCCCATCGGAAGCAGGAGATCTGGAAGGACATCGTCTGGGCTGTCCGGTCCGTGGGGGTCTACAAGCGCCGGATCCGCAACTGCCAGAAGAGGTGGCAGGACCTTCGGGGCTGGACCCGGAGGATTGCATGGGTCCAGCTGAAGCTGTCGCCTCCTCGCAGGAGGGGCGGAACACGGACCCTGACCCCCACATGCTCCAGATCCTGGCGGTGGTGTTTCCAGACCTGGATGGGCAGCTGAAGGCCAGACAGCAGCAAGGAGGGGGTGAGTCAAAGACTGCACTGTGAACTCTGTATTACATGCTTTGTGCCCTCCTCTGGCCTGGTTCAACTGCCACAGTGCAGCAGTCATGTTGTCCAGGAGCAATGTCCCTCTATTGTGCACTGCCCACTGCTCATCTGATACCCAGGTGTGGCCCTTACATTCAGGGAATTGTGTCACTTGGGACTGTGTCCTTGCAGTTTGCTTCACTAAAGGTGGGGACAGCATCTGTTTCCCCTAACTCTGTTGTGGGCATCATGGGTGGGTCCATTGTTCACACAACGCCTGTGTTCGGACATGTAATCTGCGTGTTGTTTAGATATGCGGTCCACTTGCTGAGCTGAGCCACCACATGTGCCTGGGGTATGTGGCACACGCCCATGCAGCGGGTGGGAACAATGTTTGGGCCCCAGGAGTGTGCAGATTACGTGTGTCATACATACATAGACAGCTATCCACTGTCCAGGGCTCATCCCTCATTCATGTGGAGCAGGACAGTCATGCCTACTCCAGGCCATGCAATGCACTCTGTACTCCCACTCCCGTGTATCAGCTGACACATTGTGCGCAGTGATTTGACCCCTCAGGTGTCTGCCTCTGTGTCAGTGTGCTGTGGATTACTTGCCAGGACTGCTGGGGTGTTTCTTGGTAGGGGCTCAGCATGCCCCTGGAGATGTGACCATAGGAGACGATACTTGTGTGTCACATAGGTGTTTGATCAGCTGCCCGTGCAGACTGGGGTATGCGAATGTGAAGTTCAGGCAGCTGTTCCCCATTCACAGCAGATTGTGAGGGGCTCAGGTTCAGAGGGTAGTGTCACAGGTCTCCCATATGTCCAATAGGTATGACCTGGACAGATGAGGGTTAAGATGATGTGTTGTGTGGGGGATGTACATGTGCACTTGTGCAGCTCCAGGACTTGCATTCCCCATGACCTACTATTGTGACACAGTGCATAGTGTTGTTGTCTGGCTGCCAAGTCATACATCACTGAGACAGTGATGTATGACTTAGCAGTCATGCCTCTGCCATGGCATGTGTCAACTTATTGGTGGTCCTGCAGGGGAGTGACATGTGCTACATGCACACCATTGTGGCGATGGCTATCAGGACATGGGTGCATCATGGTGTCTGTCGCTGGTATGCATCACATGCATTTCCTATTTGACTCTGGGCATCCCTTTCATCCGGAAACCTGTACTGACTCAGTGGCAAGAGCTGTGATGTGTGCATGTCCACATGCCACACCGTGTCCTCTGTACTGTCCAACTACTGTGTACTTGGTGCATGTGTCCACACTGGGGTGTTGCAATCCAACAGACACCAGACAGATGGGTGCAAGGCTATGTGGGATGTGAGTGCCATGCTTGGCATCAGACTGACAATTGGCTTCTCCTGTTCAGTTAGGGCACTTTTAGCAATGTACAACTAATGATGCCAGGGCTTGCTCTGTAATGTGCTGTGCTCACAGTGGTGTGTGCGTTTGGTGCAGGTGACTGATGTCTGTCTGTTTCCCCATTGTTTGCAGATACATCCACGGCCACGGAAGGGGACAGCTTCACGGACCAGGAGGAGCCAGAGAGCCAGACTGGGTCAGCAGCCGAGGAGTGGTCGGAGGGACCCAGTGGCACGGAGGGCGAGGGGAGCCACACCGAGGAGTCCTCAGCACCATCCACCTCAGCTGAGGACCAGAGCAACTCGGAGGATGACTCCCTTATGGAGGCGGGTGTCAGCAGCCACCACACCCCAGCTAGTGTTGATGTCCCCGCCACCACCAGCACCACCACCGCCCTCCCATCGGCTCCCATTCCCCAGGTCCATGGAGGCTCCCATGTTCGGGAGCGTGTCTCCTTTGGGCCAGGCACCGCACCCCTGCCCCTGTGTCCCCTGCTGCCCTGAGTGAGGACTCTGTGTACCTCCTTCGCCAGCTCCATGTAGGGCAGACAGCCATGCTGAGTGTCCTCCATGCGCACACCGCTCTGTTGACTCAGCTGGTGTCGTTCATGGAGGGCATCTCATCGGGCATGTCTGACCTACAGAGGGGCAATAGGTCCATGGACTCCTCCCTGACGGCAGCAGTGTCCCTCCTCAGACAGTCCCTCACCCCTCCTGCCTCTGCTCCATCCACACTCCCCAGCACCTTACCCGTCCCAAGCACACACACACCGGCACAGGCACACACCAGCACACACACGTCCAGCACACAGACACACACGCCACAAACAAAACGCACACGCACGCACAGTCAGGGGACTGAAACCAGACTCACAGGGGATGGGGCCCTGGTACACACACACGCATCCACGGGCACTGCGCAGTCCTCAGTTGCCTCTCCCTCCAAAACACCCTCCCTTGCCTCACCTGCAACCCCAAAGACCCAGCGCCTCTTCCTCAGTGACCTCGGCCTCTTCCCTCCGATCCAGCTGCTCCAGCATCCAGGGGGAAGAGGAAGCCCCCCACACGGAGCAGAGTGCCCTCGCCCCCGGACACCCTCCCCCAGGCACAGACAGACTGAGGCCCCCACCCGCAAGTCCCCCCGGAGTGGTAAGAGCAAGACCCCGCCGCCGCCCTGCAGCTCAAGCACCAGGTCTCCTTCCTCCATCCCTCAGGCCCCCACTCCACAGGTGCCACCACCACACCCTGCCCCAGGTTCCCCCACCCACAGATATACCATCCCCAAGAGGATCCGGCCTTCTCCCCTGCCACTTGCTCTCCCGGCACCACACCCCCGCTGCACTTGTCTGTGCCACTGATGTGGTGAGGGTGTCCTCCCCTCTGTCCAGCCCACCTTGCCTGTTCCCCATTCTCCTCCCCTGGTGGTAGGCACTGCAGTGGAGTCCACTACCACCCTGTCTGACTTGGGCACTGCAGTGGCGGACCTGTCCACTCCATCTGCAGGGTCCACTGCAGTCGTGCCGGCACCCACAACATCTGAGCCATGCCCCCCAGTTGTGCCGGCACACACATGTCAGACACCTCCACTGCAGTTGTCAGTGGCTCTCCAGCACCCACCACCCCTTCCCCTGCTTCCTCCTGGTGAGCCCTGATCCTGTCCCTGCGGTGCCTGGCCTACCCCCCGGTTGCCCCTCCTAGTGGATTGTCCCTGGTTTTGTGCAGGCATGTGTAGGGTGGCATCTGCCACTGTCACCCAATTGTGACTTTGTTGATGGACTGGCCATTGGCCTTTGTTTATTTTCTACCGGACTTCTACTTTTAATGCCACATATGCTGAATAAAGCAACTTTCTGTTCTCTAGTGCTTTTGCTTCTGATGTACATGATGTTGATGATGCTAACCATGCCCTTGCTGCAGTGATGGTGATATTTGGTCTCATGATAATGAAGTGTTACTGTGCAGGAACCCATGTGGTCCAGGGGGAATGTGTCCTATCCTGTGGTGTATCCATGTCATCCATAGCAGCATCTGAGGGTGTCATGTGTTCAGTATTTGGCAATGGGATTTCCTACTTAGATTGCCTATTTCACATCTGTGGCTTCCACCCCTGCACATCTGTTGTGCCTGCCATTGTTCAATTCGTCTACTTCCCTGACCGTGTGGCCATCTCCAGTGGACATGCAGGTTTGGGCATCAATGGGGAAGGACTCATCTGTGTTGTCAGTGCAACATTGCTATACAAGTGTGTTGGATCTGTGCTGATGATTCCGTTGGCACTTCCATGACCAGGCTGATGTTACGGGAGCCCTCATTTGGTGATAATTGTTGATTGTGTGACCAAGTGCTCAGCTGACATGATGGGGCCCTACTGAGGCAACATATGGCACAGCTTTCCTCACACAGGAGTGGAGTCCCCTCATGGCAGTGTGTACTCCTGTGACATTGCCTGCGCCCAAGGTGTGTGTTGTATGTGCATGTCTGTGTGTTCACTTCCGTTTAGCTGTGCATGCTGTGATCCCTAGTGTTGTACCTGTTTGTGATGCTAGCTGAGTTGACCTATGTTCCCCCAAAGTCTTCGCCCTGGGTTCTCTGTGATGTGGGTGCATGGCACATTACTGGTCATCAGGGTGTCACCCATAGGTGTGTTTGCTGTCAGGGCTGAGTTTGTGTGCAGACGCAGATGGGTCACAGTCAGGTTTCCCCTTGGCACTTGTTGTTTGCCCCTGTCATGTGATTTCCAGTTTGTGTTATCTTTCAGTGATTGTGACACGTTGTGTGTGTGACTGCTGGCACTCCTCAGGGTCCGGGCTGCAATGTTGGTTGTTGTCTATGTGTGTTCTTTGTGGGTGACCTTGGCTTCTTCATTGGTGTGTGACTGTGGCTGGGATCCCATTGGTTGGTGTGGTATTGCCGTCATGTCCATGTACAGCGTAGTGTGCAGTGTGTCAGACATTCAGGAGTCTTGTTGAGTGGCCATGTGTGATGTGTTTCTGCACCTTGGTTCCCACCCACCACCCTGGAATAGTCATGGGTGCATGTGCAATGTCACCAGTGCATGTGTGCTTCACTGCTGCACATTGTTGGAGGTCGAGGGGTGTGGTGTTGAGTGTGTGCAGATGAGAGTTGTTGCCCGGCTAGGCCCCTGCCTCCATGTTGGCCTTGGCTTACTGGCCATGCTGTTTGAATTGTGCTTGTGTAGGTGTGATGGTATTTAGTTGCTCAGGACACATGACTGTGGTTCACAGTGTGAACCACATTTAGCTTTGTCATCACAGTGGGATTGTAATGCAGCCCAGGGTCACCACATTGTGGGGGCCCTGGGGGTGGTGCTGTGGTGTGTCTGTGTCTTGCTGTGTCAGTTGCTGTCCCTACGTGCCTGTGTGACATGTGTGATTTGTGCTCCCTCTCATCTGACAGTGCCTGCTTGCCCACATAGGGGATTTGGATCCATGAGTTACCTTTGTGTGGCACTGTATGCACATCTGTATGATTGGTAGTCAGGTCTCCTCATGTGTTGTGTGGTTGCCTGGGGACACTGGCACCCCCCCTCACCTGTTGTGTATGATGTGCAGTGTGGGTCTGCCTGTTTGTGTTTGTGCATCTGCACCACTGCATTGGCATATCTTGGGTGTGCCATTGGCTGTATGTAGTTTGGTGGGTTTCCCCTGCTGTCCCTGGGACTCCTAGGTCATCGGTCAGCACAATGATCATGGTTTGTGTGTCCCATTGCTGCCATGGTATGGTATCTGTTCACCTCACATCTGCAGTCTCCACAGGGTATCTGCATTTGTGTGCCCATTGGTGCAAATATGTGGGTCTGCATTCTGATGGTCACTTCTGTCATTGTGTCATTGATGATTGTTGACGGTGTCAGCCCCCATGGGTGTTGTTTGTCTGCACATGGCCAAAGGTATGTCTTATTTGCACTGCAGTATTTGGCTCCCCAATTTATGTTGCAATGGGACACATACACTACTTTGCCACTGATGTGTTTGTTGTTCTGTGACCAGGAATCATCCATGCAGTTTGGCAGTTGCACCTCTTTCTTTGTCAACACTTACCTTTTGGTCACTGTGATGATGGGGGTTTGGACCCCATTGCCACAATGTTCAATATGTGCTTCAGCTATGGACCCCACACTTACATTTTGGTCACTGTGATGATGGGGGTTTGGACCCCATTGCCACAATGTTCAAAATGTGCTTCAGCTATGGACCCCACACTTACATTTTGGTCACTGTGATGATGGGGGTTTGGACCCCATTGCCACAATGTTCAAAATGTGCTTCAGCTATGGACCCCACACTTACCTTTTGGTCACTGTGGTGATGGGGGTTTAGACCCCATTGCCACAATGTTCAAAATGTGCTTCAGCTATGGACCCCACACTTACATTTTGGTCACTGTGATGATGGGGGTTTGGACCCCATTGCCACAATGTTCAAAATGTGCTTCAGCTATGGACCCCACACTTACATTTTGGTCACTGTGATGATGGGGGTTTGGACCCCATTGCCACAATGTTCAAAATGTGCTTCAGCTATGGACCCCACACTTACATTTTGGTCACTGTGATGATGGGGGTTTGGACCCCATTGCCACAATGGTCATGGCCTGCTTGCATTGTGGGTGCCACACACATATATGTGTGGCACATGTGCTAGGGGGTCACATTGTATGTTCAAAGTCATGTTCGGTGTTGTAGGCATTTGACACAGTCTACACACGCTTGTCATGGTGTTGGGGGGATGTCTTCTTCTTGCATTCCCTAGGTTGTGGTGTGCTGGTTGTGTCACGCATTGTCCATCCTATGAGTGGGGGTGGTAGTAGTGGTAGACATCCAGCCCCCCCTGGCTGAGGGTGGTAGTAGTGGTAGGCATCCAGCCCCCCCTGGCTAAGGGTGGTGGTAGGCATCCAGCCCCCCCTGGGTGAGGGTGGTGGTAGGCATCCAGCCCCCCCTGGGTGAGGGTGGTAGTAGTGGTAGGCATCCAGCCCCCCTGGGTAAGGGTGGTAGTAGTGGTAGGCATCCTGCCCCCTGGGTAGGGGTGGTGGTAGTGGTAGGCATCCAGCCCCCTGGCTAAGGGTGGTAGTAGTGGTAGGCATCCAGCCCCCCTGGGTGAGGGTGGTAGTAGTGGTAGGCATCCAGCCCCCCTGGCTAAGGGTGGTAGTAGTGGTAGGCATCCAGCCCCCTGGGTGAGGGTGGTAGTGGTGGTAGGCATCCAGCCCCCTGGCTAAGGGTGGTGGTTGGCATCCAGCCCCCCCTGGCTGAGGGTGGTAGTAGTGGTAGGCATCCATCCCCCCCTGGGTGAGGGTGGTAGTAGTGGTAGGCATCCAGCCCCCCCTGGGTGAGGGTGGTAGTGGTGGTAGGCATCCAGCCCCCCCTGGGTGAGGGTGGTAGTAGTGGTAGGCATAAAGCCCCCCTGGCTAAGGGTGGTGGTAGGCATCCAGCCCCCTGGGTGAGGGTGGTAGTAGTGGTAGGCATCCAGCCCCCCTGGCTAAGGGTGGTAGTAGTGGTAGGCATCCAGCCCCCCTGGGTGAGGGTGGTAGTGGTGGTAGGCATCCAGCCCCCCTGGCTAAGGGTGGTAGTAGTGGTAGGCATCCAGCCCCCTGGCTAAGGGTGGTAGTAGTGGTAGGCATCCAGCCCCCTGGCTGAGGGTGGTAGTAGTGGTAGGCATCCAGCCCCCTGGCTAAGGGTGGTGGTAGGCATCCAGCCCCCCTGGGTGAGGGTGGTAGTAGTGGTAGGCATCCAGCCCCCCTGGCTAAGGGTGGTAGTAGTGGTAGGCATCCTGCCCCCCTGGGTAGGGGTGGTGGTAGTGGTAGGCATCCAGCCCCCTGGCTAAGGGTGGTAGTAGTGGTAGGCATCCAGCCCCCCTGGGTGAGGGTGGTAGTAGTGGTAGGCATCCAGCCCCCTGGCTAAGGGTGGTAGTAGTGGTAGGCATCCAGCCCCCCTGGGTGAGGGTGGTAGTGGTGGTAGGCATCCAGCCCCCTGGCTAAGGGTGGTGGTTGGCATCCAGCCCCCCTGGCTGAGGGTGGTAGTAGTGGTAGGCATCCAGCCCCCCTGGGTGAGGGTGGTAGTAGTGGTAGGCATCCAGCCCCCCTGGGTGAGGGTGGTAGTGGTGGTAGGCATCCAGCCCCCTGGGTGAGGGTGGTAGTAGTGGTAGGCATCCAGCCCCCTGGCTAAGGGTGGTGGTAGGCATCCAGCCCCCTGGGTGAGGGTGGTAGTAGTGGTAGGCATCCAGCCACCCCTGGCTAAGGGTGGTAGTAGTGGTAGGCATCCAGCCCCCCTGGGTGAGGGTGGTAGTGGTGGTAGGCATCCAGCCCCCTGGCTAAGGGTGGTAGTAGTGGTAGGCATCCAGCCCCCTGGCTAAGGGTGGTAGTAGTGGTAGGCATCCAGCCCCCTGGGTGAGGGTGGTAGTAGTGGTAGGCATCCTGCCCCCCTGGGTAGGGGTGGTGGTGCGCATTCAGGCCCCTGTGTGCATATGTGGCATTGGTGATGGGCATCCCGCCCCTATGGTGCTGCTGTTGCTGGTGTAAGTATATTCTGCATCCCTCTGTGTGTGTGTGATGTGTCGTGTACGTGTTGTATGTGTTTTGTGGTTGGTGTCTGGCTTACCTTCTGCGCCGTACGCGTCCGTGCCTGTTCCGGTAGTAAATGTAGAATATTGGTATGATCGGGACGAAGGGATTCATGGTTGGTTCGTGTCGTTCGTCCTTCTCGTTGCTTCGCTCGTCCTCGCCGCTCGCGTCGTCCTCGTCGCTTCGCCTCGTCCTCGTCGCTGGCGTGTTCGTCTCGTAGCCGTGGATCGTGTTGTGGCACGAATCGGAGCTTATGTGCGCCTCTCCCGGATGCTTTGACGTGCCGTGCGTAGCGACGGGTTCGGCGTGTACGGAAAGCGCATCGTACTCGTTCGGCCGGACGGAGCTGCATTTTTCCTTCCGTGCGACTCGATTCGGCGTTTCCGGATTCGCCTCGGTCGGGGAACAGGACCTGGTTTGGGTGAGTACGGCTCGGCCGGATTCTGTGCTGTTGTGCGCATCGTACTTACTCGTTCGGTGTGCTGTACCGATCGGTCGGGAAACAGGCTTTCGCATGGCTTTTTCCCGACCGAATGCTATTGGGTGCGCTCCGACCGAGATCGGAATAGGCCCCTAAATATTTATAATTAATTTACTTCCACCATATACCCCTACAAAACCCACAACCCGCACCTGAAACTTAACTATACAAGTAACATAAATAATTAATATTAATTGAAAATTAATTATAATTAACTTACTTCCCACCTTGCACCCCTATAAACCCAACAACCCGCTACGGTACTAAAAATTAAAAAAATTATTAAAAGTAATTTCAAAACTACTAAAAATTTGAAAACAATATTAAAAACATTAATAATTATATAAACAATTTATAACATATACAATTAAAATATATATTAAATACATAAAAATAATTAAAAACAATATTATTAACAACTATATGTTTGTAAATGATTTTAATGATTTCGATATTGTTAAAATCGATATTCTTTACAACAATATTCTTGCACGCGATATTTCTGTATGACGATATTTCAAACTCGATATTTAGGTCTGACGATTTTTTTATTTCAATATTTTTTCTCAATACCATGGCTCAGGTTATTGGATTTAGGCAACAACTGGAAACAAGAGTTACAGGCCCAGGAGGCAGAGCAAGCAAGACTTGGGATTAGTCTGATGAGTCCAGAGGTCTGATGGAAGGAAGAGGTATGGGCAAGACTGGATAAGTACACACACAATATAGACAGACTTATGAGAGGGGGAGAAATCCAACAGACTGCTGGCATGGTGATCTGAGAGAAACCCCACACACACATACTGTCCCTAAAAGGGGAGGACGGGGTCACCGTGATAGTTAGGGACAGAATAAACAATGCATGCTGTGCATACCTACAGGAGGGGTTTGCCAGAACACATGAGATGTCAGAAGCAGACCTTGAGCAGTTCCTCAATGGGATAAGCCTCATGGAGGAACAACGGCATAGCCTTAATAGCCCATTGGTGGTAGAGGAATTTAAGGAGACACTGAGAGATGGCACGGGGCAAGTCACCTGGAGCTATGAGTTGCTGGTTGAGCTATACCAAGTATTATCTGATACTCCCCTTGAGACCCACATGGGGGTGTTCGTGTAGGCACTGGAGAAGGGAGTTCTTCCCCTGACTATCCGGGAGGCGATGATGGTTCTTATCCCCAGGGGGGCAGGGACCCGAAGCATCTTACTTCCTATAGACTATTGTCTATGCTAAATACAGACGTCAAACTGCTGTGTAAAGTCCTGGCAAATAGGCTAATACTGGTAGCTTGAGAGCTGGTCCATCCGGACCAGATGGGCTTTATCACGGGAAGGAGCACAATGTACAATATGAGACGGCTGTCCCATGTCATGCACGTCTTTGGAGGTTCAGAAGAGGACCTGGCATTGGCGGCCCTAGATTTGGAGTGCGTCTTTGATAGGGTGGGCTGGACATATATGTGAGCGATTATGCATCGAATGGTTTTAGGCCAGGGTTTATTGGATGGGTTAAGCTATTATACACTGAACCAATGGTTAGAGTTCGAACAGGAAACATAATTTCTGAACAGTGGCGAGTGGGCAGAGGGATGAGACAGGGATGCTCCCTGCCCACAATGCTCTTTGTGCTTGCAGTGGAATCATATGCCTGCCTCCTTCAAGAGTCCCTGGGACCATGGGACATCCAGGTAGCGAATACAACCCACATAGTCTCAATGTATGCAAATGATGCGTTACTCTATCTTCGGGATCCGGAGCAGTCTGTACCCCTGCTGTTGGGGATCCTGAACGACTTTGCTGAAATGTCAGTACTACAGACCAACAGGGATAAATAAAAACTATACTCGCTCGGAGGATTGACCCGCGAGTGAGCCCCCCTACAGGAGGGGCTTGAACTTGGTTGGGAGCGAGATGCATTCCAGTACTTGGGGATGTGGGCGACCTGAGGCCGACAGGAACAATATGACTTGAATGTAGGAAGAGTGCTGAACGGGGTGACGAGGTCTGCTGACTTCTGGAAAGTGCTCCCGCTGTCTATGAAGGAGAGGGTTGCCCTGACATAAATTGTGTTTTTGCCACAGTGCTTTTATGTTTTGCTAAACGTGATGTGCCCAGTGCCGGCATCAATGTTTGTCCAGTTGGACAGGCTGCCACCAGATCTGTTGTGGGTGGACAAAATAGCCTGGGTGTGCTTATCTATGCTGAAGCTGCCATTGACTGAAGGTGTGTTGGCGCTGCCAGACCTGTTCCTATATTTGCGGTACACAGGCTGGATGAGGACCCGAACTGGGGAAAAATGCTCCTGGCAGATACGCTTCCTGAGGTGCTATTCATGGGCATGGGTGTTGCAAGAGACTTCCCATAACTTATCCAGCAATTGGTGACAGTGTGGTACAAAGTAGTTAACAAGGTCTTCCGCAGACCCCTATTTGCAGCTGATCTCCCTCTGTGGGCCTTGTGGCCTTTTTACAATATGAATACAAATTCATCATGTACACTATGGGGCGAGGATGGTGTACAAACCTAGGAGACCTGTACCTAAATGACCTACATGACCGCTTTGTGTCCTTTTCCCAGGCTCAAGAGATGTATGTAGTGGGACCAGGACAGTTTCTGTTGTTTGCTAGAATAGCGCTCACTGGCGGGGATTTGGTCCTTGTTCCCCGCCAGACCACAGGAACATGTTACAGTGCGACAAATGCTGGAACTGGCTGTCTGTGGACAGCTGATAATCCACCTATATGCCACCTTAGTAGCTGATGGTGGGGGGAACCAAGAGCACTGTGTCTCAGATTGCCCAGGAGACCTGACATTGACTAAATGGAAAAAAGCTTGTGCACAAGTGAAACAAGTGTCACCCAATGCTTGCTTTAAGCTTATACACTTCCATTTAATATAGAGGACCTACACGACCCCAGAGACGCTTAGTAAAATTTATCCGGAGTCGCCTGTAGCATGTGGCTTTTGCGGCCAAGAGACAGAGGATTTCTTCCATATAACTTGGGGTTGCTCCTATATAATGGAATTTTGGAACGAGGTAGTGCTGTACTTGACACAGACTACGGGATTGACACTCGAATTAGTACATATAGCGTAATACTGAATATATACATATTTGCGTAAACATGCATACAATGTTTATGTACACACACATATAAATAAATATATAAAAAGCAGTTACAATGCGTAAAGCGTTGTAAACCAATACATTGTAAACAACAACAAATTTTTAAAAATGTGGTAAATGATTGCGTTGTAAACACCATCTATTATAACAACTGATATCCGGCCCTTTCACACACAGTGCACCTTCTAACACCCACACTGCACTACACAACACTCAAATTGTACTCTGCAGCAAACACATTAATCACAATGCCCTCACACTGCACCCTACAACCCCAACACTGCACTAGACAGCACTCAAACAATACCACTAACAATCTCTGTAAAATACCCACACTGTGCCCCAAGGCATTCACAATGCATCCAACATCCTTCATAATGCGCTTCACTTTATCTACACTATATTACACATCACCTGCATAGTACTCTACAGCACTCAAACTGCACTCCACAGTGCACCGCACTACACCCACATTGCACACCATAGCACTCACTGCACTATACAGCACTTCGAACAGTACATTTTATTCTTGTGGTCTGCCTGTCACTTAGACTTTACTCCTAACTACTCCTAGTCATGCTTTACTGTCCTTGCTAAATGATGGGTCCCCAGGAAACAATTTTCTATTTACAATATGGTGTTTATGAACTCCTGACCAGTAATTATTAAGTATTTTGTGGAGGGTGTTCTGGTACCTGTGAGCGATTGTAAGCACAGTTTTATCAGCAAATCGTTCTCGAATTGTCTGCTGCAGCACCTGGTCGGTCTTCTGGTCCACGCTTGCTGTGGCCTCATCGATGCAAAGAATCTGCAGCAAAGGGCAAGAGGATGAGCGGAGAAAGGTAGCTGTATTTTTCTTTAAATCTTGGGGAGGGGGATTCTAGTGGGATTTAACAGTTCTGTCTGTTTTTTTTAGGTGGGTGAACACCAAGGGTAGTGGATTTCAGAGCTGTGGCCATTCCTGTCTCGCCGATCCACTACTATATTTTGTACATATACAATGCCAACAGTATACAACTGCTCACTGACGTTCTCTGCCCATCACCTTCTTCCATTGATCTAAGAAGTCTCACTTGTAGAAGAGCTAGATTATTTTGCTCTGTAGGATCTTAGCCACAGCTCATTACAAGACTGGAGCTTTTTTACCCCAGGGTTTGACTACCTGTTCTTCTACCTTGGTAGAGATATCTGTCTTTGGCTTCACATTTTAAGGGGCCGATTACGATGCGGGTCGGAGCCTTTCCAGGCCGCATCTTGGTTTACTTTCCGACCGCCGCATTACAATGCTGGTGGTCGGAAACTAAACTGGCCGGTCATTCCGGCTGGCTTCCAATGGGCTCAAGGAGACCGTCGGCCATTTGGAGGCCGGCCCGTAATCCCAAAGGGCGGTCTTTCCGATGCACGGTTTCAGGCAGGGTTTCCATGCCGGCCTTTGCGACATGGAAACACTGTCGGAAAGCGTGTCGGAAACCCTGTCGAAAAGCGTGTTTGGGGCCCCCTTGTGTATGCGGCCTCCAGTTTGGGGCCGAGCGGGCACCTATGGTGCCCCCCTGTTCAGGTGCCTGCCACGGGGTGCAGGGATTAACACAACCTCCCATTTCCCAATGGGAGCATGTACTACAGCCGGTTTACGGCCGTAATACATCGTACCAGAGGGAAATGTCAGAATGCGACCGAACAATGTTCAGTCGCTTCCTAATCAGGACGTTGGGACCGCTGACCGGAGGTCGGTCGGTCTCAATTCCGAGATGGTGTCGGGCGGACTCGTGTCCGCCCGACATCGTAATAGGCCCCTAAGTGTTTCTTTAGATTACAACAATAGTTGGATCTGTCAGCTGGACTCAGAGAACCTGAAACATAGATGAGCCTCAATTAAAATTTCTGCTTGTGCTTTGATGCATGGGGCCTCAATAGATACTCGAGGAATGCTCCATTTTCTCTCCTAGGCCACTTTTTCTGAAGACATACTTGGTCTGTTCAGGGTGTATCTGGTGTACCGTACCTTGGCATCCGTCAAGAGGGCCCTTGCCAGGCACAGAAGCTGTCTCTGTCCCACGGAGAAGTTCTTCCCTTGTTCTCCTACTTCAGAACTGAGTCCGCCTTCATGGAGACAAAAACAGATGCCAAGGAAGATGTCAGACTAGCAAGGACAAAGCAACAAGCACATGAGAGACCCCTGATTCATCCACTTTTCTCTTTTATTTAAAACATTTTGTATTTCGTTATTGAGCATATGTTCTTGGAAGGTTCCTAGGTTGCAGTTCCTCTCCCGTGTGATGCTTTCAGACAGTAATAAGATCCACTGTAGAAAGTGTTGGCTTGGTGTTAATATCCAATGACTAGTCAACAACAAAATTAAGCCCTAAGGAATGTACAACTAGATAAACAATATAGTAATGGCTGTTTCTTACAGATTACTCTGCATGGCTAATGACCTGAACTACACTCACCCATGCGAGCTACCAACTCTTTCAGGTGGCACTGCTCCAGGACTTGGTACAGCACAGCATCCAGGTGACTGCCCCTTAGGTCCAGGTTTTCCCGGATTGTTCCACTAAAGAGAAAGGGGTCCTGGGGAATGATGGCCAGCTTGGACCTGTGCAAAAAAGAAGTGAGACTCATCACTGAACTTCAAAGCTTGCTTTGACAGGAAAGATATGAAATTATGTTAATCAGTTGTGAGTCCATGAGCAAACAAAATAGGATGGAAAAAGTTGAAGAGAGAGTAAGGAAGAGAGACTGAGACTTTCAACCTTCCCCCCTCTTGTTTACAGACATTTCATGTGTGAGTTACCAGGCTAAACAAATGTGAAAGCTCTTGAAATCTGCACCTTTCATTGTCCATTGACATCCATGTAGGGCAACTGGCCCTAGGTGGTCCCACCTTTGTCATTCAGGAAGTGCAAACAGGACAGTGACCCTGAGCTTCCTTGCCTCGTAGCTTTCTTTACTATTTCCCAACCTAACAGGAAATCTATATCTAGGGCCTCATAGTGAGTAATTTTTGTCTATAACACTACAAAGAGATGTGTTGCCACTGGTCATCTTAAGCAGAAGTTTGGCACTTGTGGCAGGAAGGTTTTGAGCTTTTTTTATGGAGGTCGGCACCTGAATATGGAGCCTCAAGTCTGAGGAACATGGATGGCTAAACTTTATTGTCACTGAAAGCCAATAGAAGGATCTTCAAGTTACAGCAAGACTCTCCTCAGTCCTAATATTAGCCAGACTATCTGCATAGGCTGGTTGAAGAGGCACTGTAGTCCAATGTAATGGAACTGCAGCAGGAGAGACAGACGTTCCTAGCCACTCCTCTCAGAAGAGGATCCCTTTGAGCTGGAAAAGCCACCTAAAAACATTGCTGAGTTTTGGGCAGAACTGCTTAGGAAAATGTTGTACATCTGTGTTTCTGTTAATGCAACAGTAGGGTGGACAAACAAATTGATGTGAAGGCAGCTAAATGCCTGCTCAGAATCTAGCTATATGTGCTTTAGAATATTTACTATGGGCAACATTCTTATTTGGCTGAGAAAATGGAGATTTCTAAGATGTTCAGCTGCTAATTTATTCTGTACTCGAACACAAAGCACCCATAAGCGCCCATAAACAGAAGCACATCACAAATCCTTGAGTGGGGCGATACAAGTGTTTGGACTCTCAGTCAGTATATACCTGCCTAAGATGGGAACCTATAGACCTTCTGTGAACCTTTTTGTACTCTTCTGTTTTAATAATCGTGAAGCCTAGTCCAGGTCAAGCTGCTAATATGTGCTATTAACTGTGCACATATGATAGGGTACCCTATTCAGACACCCATGCAGATCACTATGTTAGATTTGTTAAGTAGGGTAGGGAAGGTGTGTTCATCTCTGTCGATGTACCTTGACTTTGATAGTGCCGGACTTACATGCACCTGACACAATGAACGGGCTAGTGTAGCATTTTACCTCTTAAAGCATATTTTAAGTATTCCTGGCAGTGACACCTAAATGCAGTGCTTCTGGAAGGCATGTCCATATTTATCTGAAACTCCGGAATCCAAAATCTTATTTTTAAAGAACATTCTAGCTGAAAATGTCACACACCTGATAGAGCCATTAAGTGTGACACCCTAAGTGGATACCTGACTGATGAGCCCTAATAAGTGTGAAACTGGTCTTGGGTTGTTTGTGTTCCTGTTCAGGGAGGACCTGGCCGGGTGATTTGGGCTCAACTGCTTCCATTGGAGCAGGGTCAAGACTGATTTGCTTATGGCTAGGTCCAAAATGAGGTGGCATGGTGTGCAAAATAGATATGCTCCGGTATGCTGCCCGAGTAATCACTAGGGGCTTAGAATTATTCAAGCATTCTGTCCATCACTTTTTTGCATACTTTGGCCAGGTACTGTCAGCATGTCCCATCTCACCACTGTTGAGAACTTAGGACCAGATGTGCTAAGAACTAGTCACAAAAAACTGGGTGCACTTTGCAACCAGTATTTCTGCGACCGGTGTGGTAATTTGTGAACTAAAAGGTTGGTTCGCAAATTACCGATTCCTAGTGGCTCACAATTTGACCAACCTCACGAATATTATTGAGGTAGGATGCAATTTGCTGCCCACTAGGAATCACAGCCATGGTATTTTCTGCAAAGTAAAATAGAATGTGTTTGAAAGAAATATGAAAAGTGTAAGTTTAATTTTCTAGGGGTAGACAGTGGTCCATGGGACCACTCGCTACATCCAAAAATGTCCTCGTCAAAATTCAAAAATGGGAGATGATCCCTTTGTGAAGCCTTCCCGTTTGCGAATGGCTTACCACCTCCTTTGAGGAGGTGGTAAAGATTAATGTTCTGCAACCAGAATTCAGTTGCAAAACATTAAAACATACCAATCCAATTTGGTACTTGGAAGGGACGCCATAAGCAAGCTCCTGAATCGGGATTTGGTCGTAAACCTAAATTGAGATCTGATAACGTGCTTCTGAAATGCAATTCAATTTTGTATATAAGAAAATGCCTTTTGGGGTTGCAAACGGCCCAATTCTGAGAATCAAGCCCTTTGTGACCACAAAAGGCTATGTTTAACTGACCCCTAGATCCAATCTAATGTATTGTACCTGACAATGGATTAACAGAAGAGGTAGACACAATTGTGTGCTGAAATAAAAAGAATCTAGTCTTTTTTTTAAAAAGTTTATCTGCAGAATGGTCTACTGAAAATAAAACAACAAGCCTAAATGTGGTTCTCAGGCTGCCTAGAAACAGGGAGGATTCTTTCCATAAACCTAACAGAACTACTAGTTTTTGGCTAGCCTTTACCTTCCCATGCTGCTAAACAGTCTGGTGCAATCAGGCTACCAACTATTGTTGTGAATGGGTTGGCATCATCCAATCGCGGGGTCTAACCAAATAGACCTTTTCTGAATGACTGATGGCAGGAAATAAGAACTGCTGAAACAGCCTTCTGTTTCAGTAATTCATCAGCCAATTAGAATATGTCTTAGTGGTTAGATTATTCTGATTAGCCCTGATCAAATACATAATGTATGGGGGGCATTACACACTCAAGGAGAAGATCAAGATAGGTCTGGTGCTGCAGTATCTAGACTTACACCATACAATTACTCCAATACAGCATAATATGTACAAAACAATTTAAGCAAACCTTTTTTCTAGAAATATACAAATATGTAATAGGTAGGGGTGGGCGGAATTTGCGTAGTCGCGCTACGCAAAGCTCTGCGAAACGGTAAAAAATCTCTGCGAGCACGCAAAAGTTCCGCGAACACGCGGAATTGCTTGTTCCGCCCGTTCGCGATGCTTTTTTCCTGTTCGCGAACGCTGTTTGCGTGCTCGGGGGGAAATATCTCGCAAACACGCACTTTGAAAGCGCGAACAAGCAAAAAATTCCACGAAGCCGCGGAATTTTTGGCAATTCCACGTTCTCCGCGGAACGTGAAATTACCCAAATTCCGCAAATTCCGCGAGCGGAACGGAATTTACCACCCAGGCCTAGTAATAGGTCAACGTATTTTAGCCTATCGTACCTCAGTGCCTCCAGTCCAACCAACCGGATATTGATATTGTCGATAAGAATTTGCCCTTCTTCCAGCTCCATCATGCGGAACAGGGCCATGAAGATGGTTGATTTGCCGGATCCAGTCCGTCCCACGATGCCCACCTTCTCTCTCGGTGAAATAGTGAAGTCCACCCCATCCAGAGCATTAGGGAGTCCCGGACGATATGATAAAAGTGCATTCTGGAATTCCACATGCCCCTGAGTTGGCCAATTGGAAGCAACCTGCCAAAAAAGAAAGAACAAATGTAATTTTGTCAGAGCCAGCCTTACATAAAGTCCAATTCCTTTGCAGTTATTTCACTAATCTGGTGCTTGAATCCTTGAACAGATTGATCCTGCCAGTAATGTTATGTTTCTGGTGAACTGAAAATATTCTGGCATTGATGAACAAGAATTTTCTATTCTATTAAGGATATGGAGGGGAGGATTATGTATGTTCTTCCACCAGAAACACAGGTTGGTTGCACAGAGCATTTTAGAGCTTTGTTGCAATAGAATAATTAAACCTATTCAACTTGGAGGATGGATGCTGTGATTTTTTGTAATAAATTATGTAGGAGAAGTCTGCTACGTAGTAGATAAAATCTGCAGAAAATAATGGTGTATGATTAGACTTATTTATGTTTACTCTTCAATGATTAATTCAGGATTTGGACATTGAGCAGCCTTATAGCCCTCAGTATTGTACCACTCGAGGAGAAGAACCTTTTTAAAAAAATATTATCATTACTTTGTAATTTTATATCCTCAGATTTGTGCAACTGGTAAAGTCATAGGTTGCTTTTATTGTGAAAACAGAATAGGACAAAGGGGGCAAGAACACACAAAAGCAGGGGCCAGGTCTTACAGGCCAAAGGGCACGCGGTTGGCTCTGGAAGAGGATGGGTCACTGATTTCCATGCCAAAAGTGGGAAATGTGCATCTACTCAGTTAGCAGCTAGAGGGTACTACAATGAACATGACACCCAAGTGCAAAGGGCACAGCAATTAATGAGTATCCATGTTTCTCATACAATCCATTTGTTGTGAACACTGTGACAGTGCTAAGTCGGTTACTCTGTGTTCATTATGTGCTTGCTGTCAACTTTTCTTTATCTTCAATAGAAAGTCTGAAGTGGTGCATCGTAGGAACTTCATTAAAATTATAAACACTAGAATTATTATTATTATTATTTTTAGTCTTATAAGGCGCACAGCTACCCAAGGGTTTCCCGGCGCCGCCCATCAGGAACAGAAAAGAAATGAGAAAAGACAAGAGAAGATTAGATTCTACATATTAAACAACCAAGGGGGATATTAGCAACAACTTGCGATAATTATCGCAAACCGCGCTTAGCGTGTTTTTTTTTATCGCCGCCTATCGCTGGATATTATCGCGGAGATAACACGCTATTAGCAACGTTTATCTCCAATGCGATAAAATATCCAGCGATAGCGGCGAAATGCGTGAATATCGCTGGAAATCCAGCGATATTCACGCATTAACGACATGGGGGACTTAGGCTGACAATCGACCTCCTATACAACAAACTGGTAAGTCATGTTTTTAGTAGGTGTTAAATTCTAGCGATATTCGCGCATAGCGCGATTTTTTTTATCGCTTCGCCTGCGTTGCTAATAGGGGGAAGTTGTGTTAGCGACTGTTTTCAGTCGCTTTTAGTTGGGAACGCTACCTTGCATGTCATTAGCGATAATTATCGCTGGCATGCAAGGCGAGGGGAAAACAGGCCGCTATCGCCAGAAAGCTGTCGCTAACGCCGGTTAGCGACAGATTGCTGATAGGGCGATAAAAAAACGCCGCTTTGGCGGCAAAAAGTGCCGCTAAAGCGGAGATAAAGCCCTTGCTAATATGCCCCCAGGTTTTTAGGCACTTACGATAATTCTCATATATATGGTTTCTGTCCGAAGTGACATAGGAAGGGAGTTCCACAAGGAGGGACCTAGGCAGGAAAAGGACCGATCGCCCCAGTTCACGGACCCCGAAATATCTTTTCATTTAATTTCAAATATCTTTATTCGATTCAAGGAATCATCAAAGCATTTTTAAGAATATAAAAGGTTGTAAAAATATATAAAACATAGATTCCACTCATTAATACATTAAAAATCATCCTCTTCAGTATAAGTGCAGTATGAATCAGCGAGATAGCATTTCCGATTTCCCTTTCCCTCTAAGAAAGTTTATCCGTTTACATAAAAGTGCAAATGCATACTAGATTGACCCTTCCCAGAAGTACTATGGGTAGGTAAATACATAAAAGTGCAAGTGCATACTAGATTGACCCTTTCCAGGAATACACAATTATCAATCATTGAACTAAAATAATTCATGGGCATCAGTGTATTACCTTCTTGGTGAAAACTGCTCGACTTGGTTTAGTTTGAGCCGAGCCACTAAATATATTCTAGAAACACCAAAATAACTAAGGGGCTCATTAGGATGGCGGACGGACTTGAGTCCGTCCACCATCCTGGTGTAAACCGGGACTGTCCGCTATGCATGCGGCGGTCCCGCACACCCGATCAGGATGCGACCGCCACCATGGCGGACGGATCCTGCATTTTAACATTGCGGCGGATGCTGCTGACAGCAGATGTTAAAATGCCATGTTGTGCATTTCACAGCACTACGTGGCAGGCCCCACACGGGGCCTGCCACGTAGTGCTGTGAAATGTAGGGGGTACCATGGGTACCCCCCTAGTGCACCCTCACCCCCCCAACACAAGGGGGGCCTGCAACGGGCCCCGTCAGGAATCCCCACCAGCCTTTTCATGGCGGCATCGCCGCCATGGAAAGGCCTGCATTACCAGGCATCCTAATTTGGTGGACGGTGCCTGCTAGGCACCGCCACCATTTAGGGCTATCGGATCAGTCCACCAGGCAATCTGTTAGATTGCTTTAGGCGGACCCGTGGCGGACGGTCTTTGCGTCCGCCACGGTCCGAGCGCGATTCCCTCCGCCATCGTAATGTGGCGGGGGAAAATCGCGGGACGTTTGCGGAAGGACCGCCACCGCATGGCTGGCGGTGACAGGCCTTCCTTAATCGTAATCGGCCCCTAAGTACAAGTATCATGCCTGGGTCATATTGTTTACAATTTTAGCCCTCTCTTTTTCCTTAAAGGTTCTAGCCAATAAAAATCTGCTGAGACCAAATACAATGAGTCATGAATTGTCTGTTTTTAGTATTCGTAACATCTCCTTGACATTCAGGCTCCTGCCTAACAGTTTTATCCATTTCTTCCTGGCCGTTGCATACGCAGGGCAAAAAAATAAAACGTGTGCAACATCCTCCTCGACTCCCAGTTGGCATAGGTTACACTTGGGGTCCCCTCCCTTATATTGTAGCGTTGCCCATTTGGAAGTAAAAGCGTTTATCTGCAATATTTCGTATCTGAATTAAAGGTACAATGACTTTGCTAATTGAAGTTCAATTTCGTTCAAATATGACTCAAAACAAGGAGTCATTTTGAACGCAAAAAATTGTGTAGTGAGCCTTCCTAGTGTGCTGTTTAAAATAACTTTGTGCCTAATAAAATCCCAGTAAATATGCTTAATCTCGCGCTTTGATTCAGGTGTCAGCAGCCTTGAGTTTATCCAGAATCTGCTCAAACCTAGATCAAGGAGCCATGTCCGGAATCTTTTCACATAGCTTCCTTCCATCAAAAGCAGAAGCAGCAGAGTCTCTGCCCATACATGTAATAATAGGAGCATGCAATGGTAGCCTATCAGATTCCTAATTTTTCCCTGAATGTGCATTAAGGCTGTAGAATATTTGAAGGACTGCACTGCTGTTTCTAAAATGGATGGCCATCTAATTACAAAGTGTTCATGAAGGTAAAATCTAGTCAGAGAGTTGCACATTTCAGGTAAAGGGAAAATAGGAGACTGTGTTAATAGAACCTGGGAGGCACCCCTTCTTACAATACTTTGTGCTGGCAGTTTGATTCCCAGAGCTAGTTCCTTTTTCCAGTTCACAAGAGAAGGATCTCTGAACAACTGTGAGGAATTAAATCTGTTTTTCCTGTTAGGAAATACGTTTTTTTATTTCACTCGACGTTTTACTAGATCTTACATCAAGTGTGCCAGTTTAAATATAATTCTGACAAATATTAAAGTTAGAATGCCTTCACTTTTTTTTAACTGCCCCTCTTGTGGGAAATCTCAGATGCTCATAAACTTTGCGTAGTCTGTCTCACTCCAACACACTATGTCAAGGATTGTGGCATTTGTCAATAATGTAAAAAAGAACCCTGAAAGACAGAAAGGAGATCATACTGAAAAACATGAAGGAAAACATTCAAGCAGAACAGGAGAAAAAAAAGGCTAGAACAATCAGCCTCTCAATCTGCTCTAACAACCTTACCTCCTGCCTTGAACCCCCAGGGAAAAGGAATCTGGTGGGAAAAAAAAGATGTCTCGATGTCATAGAAAATCGACATCTTTGATGTCGACTTCGAGAGCATCACCGCTGAGATGTTCGCCGTTAAAGGATGCTTCCTCCAATCACCGACATCGTCACTATCATTCAGCGTCTTCAAGACACGAGGTCAGTATCACTGTCTATGTCGAAGCATCAACAGTGCACGCCATCAATGACGAAAACTCCGCGACAACGCAGCCCTTTTCAATGGTGGCATGCCCACCGACGGCAATATTTTCCTGCTTGTTGGCAATTACAATGCCAACACCTCACCAACTTTGAGGGCCAGATCTGCGAGCCGAGCCGCCAATCTTTAAATCTGGCTGATTGCGCCTCAAGTCAGACAATATGGGCATATGAACCTTCCTCCATAAAATATGGAGATTCTAAAATAAGCAGAACGTCTCTCAAGATCTTGCTATGCCTAAAAATGGAAAAGATTCTGTATTTGGTGCCTTGACAAAGGTCATTCCTTATCTCATGTGAAGAAAAATTAATTTGACCATATCTATTTTTTAAGCAAAATCAAAACTACAGAGGGTCTATAATGAGTCTATACATCAATAAAGAGACCTTCTCCATACTAGGAAATCAACCTAGTTCTTTCCAAATTAAAGTGTCCACCATTCAAACCTATACATACGTATACATTGCAGCACCTTTCATGGAAAACTATTTTCCTTATTGCAATCATTTTTGCTAGAAGGATTAGTGAACTGCAGGCTTTATCAGTTGATGAGTTTTTTTACTATTTTTTCTCTCTTAATAGAGTAGTTTTATGGATTCATCCCTCTTTTTCTACGTACCTACTGTCATATTTTCACATCAACCAAACCATTACTCTTCCCGTAGATACTAGGGGCCTGATTCACAAAGTTACTTACGTGTAGTAAAGTTATGAGTGCAGAGTCTCCGTACTCATGGTGGAATCTCAACACGGCGCACTGCAGATTTCGCCCTGGAATGAGGAGATTCCACCCTGGAGTGTGGAGATTCCACCATGAGTGCGGAGACTGCACTCGTAACTTTACTACACGTAAGTACCTTTGTGAATCGGGCCCTAGATACTCTAGATGTTAGGAAAACCTTAAGATTTTACTTACACAGAATTAAAGACATCAGAAAAACAAGAGTTATTCATTAACTATGTTGACATCAGAGAAGGTTTAGCTACTTTCAAACAATTCTTTGCAACTTGGATCGTAGCATGCATTCAGTATTTTAGCAGGTAGCAAATAGACCCTTACCTGGTAGACCTAAGGCCTATTCTATTAGAGGAAAATCAACTACTACAGCTTGGATTAGAAACATTCAAATTACTGAAATCTGCAGAGATGCTATGTGGAAATCTGTCCACGTATTCACTAAACACTACAGCCGAGACTCCGATACTCAGGCAAAATCCAAAGTAGCTCAAGAAACGCTTAGGAATCTTTTCAAATGATTTCCTGCGTAAAAATGATCTTCTGTCTACAAGTACTTTCATAGCTATTTCCTGCCAAACAGAAGCTGTATACAATGTATACCCTATTCTAGCATTTACAACTATCAATGAAGATCCTATGATGCAAAAGAAGATATTACATACCGGTAGTTCTGTTTTTGCATCACAGGTATCTTCTCTGAAATCATTAACAACCCACCTGCCTCCCCGGCTTTTACACTATGGGGGGGTCGGGTTCTCACCTATCCATAAAAAAGAACTGGTTCTGGGAGGCAAACAGTCAGTACAAGGCATTGTGGGATGGGGTGAATCCCAGGTTTATAAGACAAAGTCTTCTTTTTCCCCTAACCTTCAAAATCAGCCTGTCTGACTACTTTTTACCTTTATGTATACTTTGTAATTAGATGGCTTTGAATTTTAGATGCTGTAATGAAATCCTTTCTAATATTCTACAACCTTACATGAACATTCAGGAAAATGTTAGGCCTCGATAGGCTTCCATTGCATTTTGACATTATTACATCCATGGACGGAGACTCAGCTGCTGCTGCTTTTTGTGGCAGAAAACTGTGTGAAAAGATGTTCTGGGGTTCTGCTCTCATCATGGCCGACAACTCTGTAAGCTGACATTTTTGTGCTAACGTTAATGGGCAGAACCATTACAATTATTGGTCGAATGGTATAAAAACCCCGGGATTTGCCCCCTTACCTCAGTATGAGGGTTGATTCCAGGAGCCGTGCAGAAAGTGTCCTTCACCTAGAACACATATGCTGCTTCTGCGGCAGAACTCTGATAAGGAATAGCCACAGCCAGCTGTTCAAAGTTGTGCAATGCATCCTAAGAAACTTGCAAGGCAGGTTTTCCTAATCTATGCTTAACTCGGTATAGCCCTTAGAAATATCTCTACGTTGTTAGGATGCCAGAAACACATCAACAATGTTAGAAACATTTATCTTGCTTTCGCTGACCGTTACATGCTTAACTGCTTTTTTTTTGTTGCAATCTGCATATTTACAGTACATGTTTTATTCACTGGACTGAAGATTTTAAAATAAACATTTTAAACTAGATGTCCCCATTTCTCAGTGCTAACTTTGTGTGTGTTATTCATAAATGAAAGATTGTTTGGATTGCCACTGCATCTCTGAATTCATCTAGAGGGACTGGTAGTAACCTGAAAACCCTGCCTGCGAAGATTGCTCAGTGCGGTCGTGTTAGGGCTGCAATCTAACTGGCTTTCTAATTCGATGTTGAATTAATTACTTGCATCAGAGATTTAGAAATCCAACCCCGGCGGCTCTGGGGACCCCCAGATTTTATATCATTTTGAGACATCATTTTGCAGACTCCCACAATCTGAAGTGGTAGCAGTTGACATTTCACCTACATAGAGGGGAAGAAGGCAGTATGTCATCATTTTTTTAATTTACTTTTTAATTCGGATGCACAACTAACAAGCAAAATCAAATAACATTAGATCTGTTATCATTCTCAAAGTAAAAAATGTATTCATTGTAGCGTCCTCCCCAGCCTTGGTACCCGCAAATGACTATGCCACACATAGAGCTTAGTATTACACGTCTTTATTCTTCTGCGTGTAACTGCGAACCCAAAATTCTAAATCAGCCTTCACAGCATTCGGCTCTAACATCTACCTCATAGCTCTACGGAGTCCATCAGGAGCCAAAAGAGTTCTGTCATTGCTAACTCGTAAGAACTACATCTCTCCCTCTGTTAAATGAAAAATTAACATTTTTACAAAATATATACATATACACGCTTAAATCTCTACAATCAATCTTTTTGACGCTTTAATTGTTCTACCCGATCTTGTAACTGGAAACTGTCACAATGAATGTTCTGGATCTGCATTGATGGTGGAAAGGCAACAGCAGTCAGACCCAGTCTCTCCTTCAAAACGTGGATCTGATGAACGAGTTAAATGCCGAAAGTGAGAAGAGTCTTTGGTAATATTCTTCCCAGGGTGCTGGGCAGTCAACATGTGTCCCTTTGTAGACACCACTTGAAAAGGTTCTGCATCAAATGGAGCATCAGATTTTATTTTCCGCATCTGGCATGCAAGAACTCGATCTCCTCTCCTAAAGACGATGTTCTTCGCTTGTCGTCTTTTAGCAGCGTGTACTTTCATCTTTTGTTTCCGTACCAAGTCCTTCTCACAAGTTGCATTCTCGTCTTTCTCTCTCTGATTGGTCCACTGAGGTATCTTGGTTGTCATTGCTCTCCCGAACAACAATTTCACAGGACTTTCACCTGTGGTCGACCGAGGTGTGGAACAATAAGCTTTCAAGGTAGAATTTAACACAGACTTTAAATCAAGCTTTGCAAGAGTAGCATGCTGCACTGCTTTCTTTAGCGTACTCATAAAACGCTCAACTAGTCCATTGGCCTGTGGTCACAGAGGTGTGGTCTTCTGATGCTTTAAACTCAGATGTTCTAAGAAATCTTTAAACTCACAACTGTTAAATGGCGGGCCAATGTCAGCTTTCAACACAGCTTGAACACCCCATGTTGCAAAGACGCCATCTAGTCTCTCTGTGACAGTTCATCTTTGACACTTTTGTATTTTTGATATTCACCATCACTGGTGAGAGTTCGAGTGTGTCGGTTCCATGACTGATGTGTGATTATATCTTTCAACTTTAGCATTTCACTATCATGGTTTGTGGCAGTGATAATCTAGGCTAACGAAATAGCAGCTGATGGGTTTGATTTTACAAGTAAATTGATATAGGCTTCAGCCGTTTTAGATGGGGTACCATGACCTTGGATAGGCACTCTGGAAAAGTAATCAGCAGGGTACTGGTCCTTCCACGGACAATGCACATTGTTATAATTGCACTCTTGTAAACGTAGTCCCCATTGTTCAATGTGAGAAGGCACCTTGGCCTTTGGATTGCCAAATATAGTTGGTAAAGCTTGATGATCAGTTATCAGCATAAAAGGCTTTCTGTACAGAAATACATGGAAATGTTCACAAGCCCATACCACGGCTAAACTTTCTTTTTCAGGCTGTGAATAAGCACATTCAGTTTGTGACAAACTTCTACATGCATATGCCACAATATGCTTTTGAGCTGTCTTCTGTGCTGTGCAAGGATGGCGCCTAATCCGACTGGGCTAGCGTTGATGACAGCCTTTGTATGAAGCTTCGGATTGAAATATGCCATTTTAAGTACATTCTCAATGGCTTGTTTGATTTTCTTAAAACTTTTCTCACTTTCATGAGACCAATGAAATGAAATATTTTTCATCCACTCTCTCAATGGGGCACTTTCAGTGGCAAAGTCTAGTATATATCTGGAACAGTAACTGGCCATGCCAAGAAATGGATGCATTATGGAAACATCTTGTGGGGGATCAGCATTTGACATCGCTTGTATTTTAGCAGGGTTGGGTGTCAGGCCCCCATCAGAAAAGATATGGCCAAAGAATTTTACTTTTGTCTCGTGGAACTCACATTTATCTGCATTCAAAGTAAAACCTGTATCCGCAAGTAAGTGACATACGTGGGCTAGAGCCTTATCATGCTCTTTTTGCGTAGCTCCAAAAACGAATATATCATTACTATAATTAAACGCATTCATGATAGGCTGTATGATACGTTGAATGATGTCTTGAAAACATTCTGCAGCCAATGACACACCATAACTTAGTCTTTTGTATCAAAACAGAAAAACATGTGAAGAAAAGGTTGTAATGTACCTGCAATTTTCTTTCAGTTCCAACTGATAACATTTATTTAAATCAAGGCGAGAGAAGACCTTTGCACCATTTAATTGTGTTATCATGTCAGCAATGTTTAGACCTGGATATCGCTCTCGTTTAATTGCCTTGTTTGCCTGACACATCAACGCATATGCGTACAGCTCCTTCACTGTCCTTTTTTGGGCATTACCACAATGGGAGCTACCCATGGTGTGGGACCAGTAGAGTGCTCAATGATATAATGCTTAAGTAACAATTTCATTTCTTTTTCAACAGCATCTTGTAAATGAAAAGCAATTCATCTATGTCTTTGAGCAACAGGATGGATATCCTCATTAATATGCAGCTTTACTTTCATATTCTTAAGCTGTTCTAAACCGTGAAACAATGAAGGGAAGTGTCTTACTATTTCATAGAGAGCATTCATGGTGTAATTTACGGAAATCAGTCCCATATCAGCAGCTGTGCAGTAAACTGAGCAGACAAGCACTTGACGCTGTACCTTGAAGCACATGGATGGGTGCTTGCACATTTGTTTTCTTGTGTTTCTTTGTCACCTTGAGACCCTCGCGGGTAAGTAGTGCGCTCTACAAATTCTGTGATTGATTGATTGATTGATTGATTGTCACTACAAATGAACCTCGACTTTTTAAGGGCTTCGATGCAGCCCATGTATACACTTTGGTTTTCGGTAGTATCATCCGGTAATGGAGACAATTCATTATATTTCTCTCTAATGTTTATTGAAGCACCACTGTTGATGGTGAAAGGTATCGAACAACCATTTTTTTTCAGTAAGTTTTGGACAATGTCTGAATGACTTTGGTGCATTAGCATGTGGACTTTTCTTTGACTGACATTTTTCTTCACGTGGCCAGTCCAACATGCGCATGCTTTTCTGAGATAAACATCGACATGGCACAGCCATCTTCTTAGCTTTCACTTGATAATGATCTAGAAGTGCCGCTTGACAATGATTTAGATGACAATCGACTTTGTTCAGTGTCGATTTGTCTTAACTGATGTCGCTACTTGGCCTTGTGGGTGGGCAGCGAATGTTTCTTCTGGAACATTCCGGCGGCCATTTTGTCTTTGCGCCATGATGCACTTACTTATTCCTTTGCTCTGCAAACCGTCACTGGTTCTCCTTCCCACAGCCGTTATATATCAGCCCAATGGTGGGACATTTACCTTTGTGTGGAAATGAAAACCCACATCTAAAATACAACTTCTTTTTAGGTGTCGACATCACTTTGTGTCCTTCAATCTTTTACTTTTACTAACTTTGTACACTCATGACTGATTCCTTCTGGGCAGCCCGGTCTCCATGTCAGCAGATAGTCTATATTGGCGCTCTCTTCAGGTCTGGCAGCCAATAACACTCGCTCCAGACTAAGAGTTTCTCTCAGCATTCGCCGTCTGAATGAATCTGACAAGCATCCATCAATAATTCTAAGACGTATAGCTTCTTTTTCATTAAATTCATTGAACGTACAACGTTTTGATGAGTGTGTTGAGTCTCTCCACAAATTCATAGATGGTTTCACCAACTTTTTTTTTTAGAATTTGTTTTTATTGAAAATAAAGCAGCACCAGTCACAAATATAGCAATAATCAAGATATCGACAAGTACAGGTTGTCTACAAACGTTATCATTCAAAATATCGGCTTCACTCACCCGTCGGCACCCCGTCTGTCCCATCGGCGTTCTAACATTTCCATTTCCGCGGTCGGCGAGACACACAGGTCCCCCCTATAAACATTCCACTTTAACCATTTTTTATCCCACTTCCAGGGGCAGCCTCTAGACTTGAAAACCTCTTTTTCTGCAATCATGCATTTATCTAGGTCTCTTGCCCAAGTTCCGGAAGTTGGAGTGTCCACTGCCCCCCATTTGGTAGCTGTGTTCCGTTTTACCAATGTGTATCCCAGGGCGACCCACTGCTGCTCAATCTCGGTAAGATCAGTCGCCTCCCAAATGTTGAGGAGCCCCAACTGTGGTGTCAGAGTAATGTCTTTGTGCAGTGCTCGTTGCATGAGCTGTGTGGCCCTCTCCCATAGGGCCTGTAAAGGTGGGCAGTCCCATATGATGTGATAGAAGGTTGCCTCCCCATTGCAGCGACGGAGACACAGGGAGTCCTGTCGTCTCCCGATCTTTGCAAGGGTGATACCTGTAATGTATGCTCTATGTAGGACCTTTAATTGGACAAGGCGGAGCCTGAGAGGGATAGCCGCTGTTTGCCAGTCGTCATCCTCGAGCTGCCCCAGATCCTTTTGCCATTTATCTCTAAGGGATTGAAACGGGTCTGGTAAATTATTGCAGAGCTTCCGGTATGTAAGCGACACTGCTTTTTTTGGCAGTGGTTCAGAGAGGAGACGATCCTCAAGAGGGGACGATTCCGGTAATTCCTCGGCCCCTTGGAAGGCTGTTGCGAGAGCACGACGGATCTGGAGATAGCGAAAGACCTCTTCTGGTGCGAGCTGATATTCCTTTTCTAGTTCTTTGAATTGCAGTATTTTACCCCTTTTCCATAGGTGACCTATCATCGAGATGCCGATAGTATCCCATCTGTCAAAGCCGGGTTGGTTGCAGAGAGTACCCAGTTTTTGGGCTGACCACAATGGGGTAGCCCTAGTCAACACATCAAGCCAGCCAAGTCTCCGATTTGCCCGACGCCAGACATCCACTGTGATGGCCATAGGGCACAGGTAACGGCCCCTCCCAGCCTTCGAGTAGAGGGCCCCCAGGTAGCCCACACGACCCATTTTATTACCCGTCTAGGAGAAAGGCGGGGTCCGTCGGGGGGCGGTACACCCAGTGGTTCACCACCACCAGCGGCGAGGCCCAATAGTACAGACGCATATCTGGGAGCGCAATACCTCCGTCGTACCAACCCTTGGTCAGTTTAGTCAGGGCAATACGGGGCGCCCTCCCGTCCCACAGCACAGTCCAGACCTCACTCTCGATACTGTTAAAATATGAGTCTGGAATCTTGTATGGGCAGTTCTGGAGTATATATAGGAAGCGGGGAAGCACTAACATCTTGTAGAGCGCGGCACGGCCCAAGAGGGAAAGGGGTAGCGTTCGCCAGTGTTTGACATCACTTCGCAGCCTGTCCAGAGGCGCAGCTAGGTTTTTAGTGTGAAACAGTACAGGATCAGGGATGACATAGATCCCCAAGTACCGAAAACCGTCAGCGGCTTTTTCAATATCACTGTCAGGTGGGAGTGCAGGGAGCAAGCCATGGATGGCGAAAATCATTGATTTGGACCAATTGATGGAGTAACCTGAGTATTTGCCAAGGTTAGTAAAGATATTTAAAAGTCTATGCACTAGATGGGGCGTGGCCACGCAAGCGACCAAGATAGCCGCCTGTTGCTGAAGCCGCGTCGATCGAATCAGCTCAGCGGCATTATCCCCCGAAAATAGCACCGCAAATGCCCCATATGTGCAAGCGCTGAAGCGCTGAGATTACCCTGACTACAACGCGCTGGCTCCGGGGCCGGGAGGTGCCTCCAGAGCTTGGATCCAGAGCGGACTGGCCGGAGGGCGGAGAACTGCGCACGGAGCCCAGAGATCCTTGGGCTGCTGGAGGCTGGGTCTCGAGGTGACACCCTGCAGAGATAGGCGGTGAGTCGTGGCGTGGTGCGGAGGCAGAAAGGCGAACTGCAGCGGTGTTCCCCCCCCGTTGGGCCGCGGGGAGAGGTCTGCGCGCGGTCGCGCCTGATCTGGCCTGTGCCCCATATACGGCTATCCACCATTCCAGAGGCCTAGCGGGGGACAGGGCCCGCGATGTGCCTGCGGGCCGCCTGACGGCCGGCGGTTCGGCGAGGGGGGGGCGGGCTGCTAGCGGTCCTCTGTTTGTCTCGGCTGGCTTCTTGCGCCGCGGCCCTGCTCCCGCCATGATATTTCATCGAGCCCTGGAGCATTCATCGGCTCCCCGAACGGCTGGAATCCGACACCGGCGGCGGCTCTCGCAAGACATCTCCAGCTGCCAGCGGCGGGCCATCTTTCCACTGGGCCTCTCCCTTCATGGGCCACTCATCACATACCTGAAGCGGCTGATCTCCTTCCGTTCCACTGCAGAGGCGCACCTCTCCGCAACGCCACACTGCTTCGAGGCGATCCTTAACCCAAGCAACTGGGCCTACTATATTCAGCGTCGGAGCCTGGTTCCGGGACCTGGGCCTTCCGCTTTCCGGCTCACCCTCCCCTGCCCTAATTCAGGCTATGATCGCAGCACGCCTTGAGGTTGCCGTGACTTCTGCGCTAGGTCAGCTTTTGGTGCCAGTCCCTGGCCGGGCCTTGCCTACAACCTGTTCCTGCCCGCTCGCCTTGCCACTGCTGACCGCACCGAACTTGGCCCCGGTTGCGGCACATCACTGTGAATTACTGGCTTGACCCCCGGGACCTGGCCTGAAATCCGCACACTACCCACCGGTCCCCACCCACCCAGTAGTTCGTCTGCGCTGCGGTCCTACGGTATGGGCCGGAAGGACCCCAAACAAAAGACCTTGCCTTTTGAGAAGCTCACTGACAAGCCTACTGAAGACGGCTTGGGCATGGCAGACAACGCGCAGGGCACAGAACACGCGGACGAGCTCCTGGCACTATCGGCGGCCATGCTCCAGGAGATGAGGGCTGGCTTTTAGGCCTTGGATGGGCGGTTTGACGCACTAGACAGAAGTCTGGCGGACATGGGGGCCAAAATCCAGGTCCACGATCGACGACTCAATGTGGCTGAAGCGCGTATCTCCGACATCGAGGACAGCACGGCGCAGTCCTCAAAACGCCTGGAACGCGTTGAACGACTACTAAAAGAGGTTGCTGTAAAGAATGAGGACCTGGAAGCGCGCAGTAGGCGCAACAACATTCGTATACTGGGTGTCTCTGAGTCCACAGCCACTGGCCGTCTGGATGTCTTTGTCGAGACTCTCTTGTCAGATCTGTTTGGGAAAGAAGCCTTCACTCCGGGATTTGTGATAGAGAGGGCGCACAGATCCCTGGGTCCTAGGCCCAATCCGGGTTGCCCCCCCAGACCCATCATCGCCCGTGTGATGAACTTCAGGGACCGTGACACCGCTTTGCGCCTCGCCAGGGAGCGTGGCGACACCACGTGGCAGGGTTCTAAACTTTCGCTTTATCCGGACTTCACTGTCATGGTGCAGGATGCCCGCCGCAAGTACAATGGAGTGAAGGCTACTCTTAGAAATTTGGGCCTAAAATATGGCATGCTCTACCCCGCCAGACTGCGGATCGATGTAGGCGGGCGAGCCCGCATATTTGACTCCCCTGCAGAAGCGCAAGAATTCTGCCATGCATATAAACAAAGCAATAACCGGTCGGGGCGGGGGGAGGGGGCCCTTCTCCGCCGCACAGCGGATCAGATGCCAGTGTCGAACTCTTTACAAATTCTGGTACTGGGTGACTTTGCAGCGATGGTCAACTTCAGTTTTTGTGCAATCTGATGGGGATAATGCACCTGATACATCTGTTATGTTTTATATAGCTGGTCGACAGACGTGGCGTTGCCACCCCTCAGGGTGTACACCCGGGGTTTGTATTTGTTCCTTAGGATGTACCCTTTTCGGGGTCTTTCATTTAATTGTACTGTTCATTGGTACTTCATGGTATGCTTTTCCTTGTGGGGCTGCCTCACATTGGGTGCAGTGAGGCTGGGTGGGGGGTGGGGGAGGGGTATCTTTTGCAGGTTTTATGTTCTCAGTGTTTTATTGAACGTGGTCACTGTCACAGTTTCGTATGTCACACAGTTTCTTGTTTACACTGTATCGCACGTCTATGCTAGATGGCCCAGTTAGGTAATGTTGAAGGTCCCTCTGCCTTGTCCCTAATGTCATGGAATGTCCGAGGTTTGAACGACAATCGTAAACGTAGACAGGTGGTTCACTATTTATTGAGACACAAGGTTGACATTGCATTTCTGCAGGAAACTCATCTACCCAAATCTGACACGGCCCGCTTTGCAGCTTGTTGGGGGGCACATAGCTATTTCGCCAACTACAGCAGCTACGCCAGAGGCACAGCCACCTCATTCACAAGCGCATCCTTTTCCGCCTTGGCTCAATGGTAGGAGACGATGAAGGTAGATACCTCATCGTCACAGGTACACTCATTGGACACCACATAGCGTTAATATGCGTATATGGACAGAACACTGACACCCCAGACTTTTTTCATGCACTGTCTGCTCAACTGATGAAGTTAGAACCTTGCTTCCTCTTGATGGGAGGGGACTTCAATCTACTCCTCAACCCTGGCCTGGACACCACAGCCACTTCTTCGGACACCAAACCTAGAGCGCGACGTGCTCTATTAGAGCTCTGTAAACAACACTCTCTCCTAGATATTTGGCAACACCGTAACCCAGCTAGTACCGATTACACTCACTATTCTGGCCAATACAACACCTGGACCAGGATAGATTACTGGCTCCTTTCCCCCGGCGTCGCCAGCTGGTTCCGAGCTTTAGCGACGCTCCCGCGGACCTATTCCGACCATTCTCTGGTGCAGCTGTTCCTTGGGGTACCTCGTCCAGAGGGATCTGAGCGACAATGGCGATTCCCCAGTCGGGCCCTCCTAGACGATCTCTTTAATGCAGAGGTGCGGGAAGCCATTGAGGACTATTTCTCCATAAACACAGGCTCCGTTGACACCTGGGCGGTGCTTTGGGAGGGGTTCAAGGTGTGTATCCGGTTCGTATGCATATCCAAACATGCAGGTGTACTCAAAGACCTCCATAACACACTAGCACGTATAGAACGTGAACTCACGGCCTTATATTCCACAACACTCTGCGCAACTGTGCCAGATACGGAGGGACAACGATTGGCCCTGCTGGCTGAGTTTCGTGAGACTGCAGATCGCGAGGTACTGTTTTTAAGCAAATATCTGTCTGCCCGCAGATATGGGGAGGGTGAAAGACCGGGCAGAGTGCTGGCGCAGATGCTCCGGCCCCCCTACGGTAGAGCGTACATTACTGAACTGCACTCACCCGACTCTCAGACTAACACCTCCACTACGGAGATCCAAAACACATTTTTAGATTACTTTTCGTCCCTGTACAGGACCAAAATAGGGAGCAACCTCACAGCCCAGGAATCCTATCTATCCGAAATTGCATTGGTGTACCTGGAGAAGGTCATGCAGGACTTCCTGGCCGAGCCTATCTCAGAGGCAGATGTCCTGGGCGCCATTGATGATCTCCGTGGCTCCTCCGCCCCTGGACTAGACGGCTTCACTGGAGATTTTTACAAGGCTTACAAGGACATATTGGCACGGCAATTGATTGAAGTGTATGCCGAAGCATTGGAGAAGCAGATTCTGCCTCCCACGCTCCGTGAAGCTGTTATTATTCTCCTGCCCAAACCGGACAAAGATTTGTCCCTATGTAGCTCCTACAGGCCCCTGTCACTGCTAAACCTGGACTATAAAATACTAGCTAAAATTATCGCCAACCGCCTCTCCCAGTTGATGGAATTCATTATCTCACCGACCCAATCCGGATTCGTCCCCCATCGCTCTACATCTTTAAACCTCAGGACGCTGTTCTCAGTTCTACACAGAATCGATCCTGGCGTTCCCGCTGCTGCCATCCTTCTTGATGCAGAGAAGGCCTTCGATTCTCTGGAATGGCCCTTCTTCCTCTCGGTTATGCAACGCATGGGCATGCCAATGGGCTTTATATCCACCACTGCGCTTTTATATCGCAAGCCCACTGCAAGACTTCGCCTCAACGGCACACTGTCCCGGCCCTTTTCATTATCCCGCGGCACCCGACAGGGATGCCCATTATCTCCCCTTTTGTTCATCCTGGCCATGGATCCCCTGATCCGTCACTTCCAAGAACGACACCTACACAGAGGCTTACAGTTCAACACTGGCCCCCTACTTGTCTCGCTATACGCCGATGACACGATCCTTTACGTCAGAGATCCCCAGAACAATTTAGCTCCATTGGTTCGTGAAATACTTAGATTTGGCCTTTTCTCGGGATTGGGCATCAACTGGCATAAATCGGTGATATTTCCTTTGACCAGCAGTACATCTCCATGGGAGTGCGAGTTTCCCCTCGAGTGGTGTGCGGACTCGGTTAAGTACTTAGGCATCCACATTCACCTAGACACCTCTCAGATCATCAGCTTGAATTATGGGCGAGCGGTGTGCGCCTTGGAATCTCAGGTGGAACGTTGGCTGAAATTGCCACTGTCCATAGCGGGCAGAGTCGCCATACTTAAAATAGTGGTGCTCCCCAAATTTTTATACCTTTTTAACAACATCCCCATACCCCTTACAAACGTTTTTTTTTTTAACACTACGCAAACATCTAATACGGTTGGTGTGGGGTGGGAAGCGTGCGCGCGTTGGCTGGAGAGTGCTCACTCTTCCTTACTTATGATAGAGGGGGTTATGGGGTCCCGGATCTCCAAATATACTATTTAGTAGCTCAATGCTGCTACGCCTACGCCTGGTTCCACCCTGACGCTAGAATCCCACATCTGCGCCCAGAAGCAGACTTCGTTCTGCCCGAAAAACTGGCCACTGTGTTGCCAAAGGGAGTCCCTAGAGACCCGACTGATATACAGACTGTCTCCACCACTTGCTGGGCATGGGACAAGCTGTGTCGTCTCACCGGTGCCGTCACTTTGTACTCCCCTGCCTTGCTCATCCCTAACCCTCCATGGCTGCAAATTACTGGAGAGAAGCTAGTGCAACGCACTCTGGCCAAATTTGACATCTCCAAGGTGGGAGATTTGTACCCTGAAAGTCACATCTTCTCGGTGTCCGAAGATGCTCGTTTCCAAGACATACCCTTCATGGACAACTTCATACTGGGGCGTGTTCGTTCAGCGCTACGTGCCACCCTACCTACCTACCCCCTGGAGCCTGACGCTTTTGGACCTCTGACACTGCTCATAGAGAGCGAGACTAGTGCCCACCTTATATCTAAACTTTATAAAGCTGTAGCCAAACTGAGACCGGTAAAGGATGACAAAGTACGTACTGCTTAGGAGAAGGACTTAAGCCACGCCATCACCGACGACCAATGGAAGAAGTGCTGTGAGGTCACGAGAGACGTCTCTCTTAATAGCAGGCATAAACTTCTTCATTTTAAATTTTTACGCCGTGCTTATTTTACCCCTGCATTTGCCCACAGACTAGACCCATCAAGACTGCACAATTGTCCGAAATGTAATGCCCCACACGCAGATTTTGCACACCTCGCATGGACGTGTCCTAAACTGACGGTCTATTGGGAGCAGGTCCACAGCGCACTGGGAGGCATGACTAAGCTGACACTTATCCCCATACCTGAAGTAGCGCTGCTAGGGTACACAGTGAATTTCCCAAAAAAGATTAGACGATTTGCATCGCTGGGCCTCCTCCTTGCCAAAAGAGAAGTGGCATTGTACTGGGGCCGCAGAGCTGCCCCGATTCTGAAGGGATGGCTGCGCAGCCTAGCATATTTTAACATAAATAGCGAAATTTATGCTGGCATGATGCCGAGCTCCTCTCGTCCTATGGACATATGGGGCCCATACCGGGCTTATGTGGAGGCAATGCGACAGGCCACACTCTCCCAGCTGGAAAGGGGACTGGTTCCAGAAGGCGTGGGGTAAATACTATACTGTATCATACATACCTGGTCACTCCAATCAAGCTCATTATTGAGGTACCTACCTTTCAGCGGTTGGGCTTTGTCTCTTTGTTTTGTGCAGGGGCAGCATGTAGTGGATGTATAGCTGGTACCTGGACTGTACATCGGCAGAGGCAATGGGACTGTAATCCGAATGATGTACTATTGTGGGCATCCTGCAGTCTCGAATACTGAATGTGCCTTATTTGTATATCCAACTGGACTTGATATAATTTGTAATTGTAACTGACAGTGACTAACAATATTGCAATATTATGATTGGGAAAAATTTGAAAAATAAAGTTAAAAAAAAAAAGTCTATGCACTGATCTTTTGGGAGATGCCAGGTACAGGAGAATATCATCGGCGTAGAGGGATATTCTGTCTTCCGTCCCTTCCGCCCATTTCAACCCTCTTAACACTGGATCGCCCCGGACCCACGATGCCAGTGGCTCCAAGATCAGAGAGAAAATCAATGGGGACAGGGGGCACCCCTGTCTCGTGCCCCTTCTCAGTGAGAACGTTCGTGAGAGGCTGTTATTTACTCTCACCTGACCCTTAAGGTATGTATAGAGTAGCTTAACCCATCCCATGAATTTTGGGCCAAACCCGAAGCGTCGCAGCACCTTGAAGAGGTATGGCCACTCGATGGAGTCAAACGCCATCCTGGCGTCCAAAGACAACACCGCTGCGTCTTCTGCTATGACGTGTTTACGGCCCAAGACATTGTGGAGGCGACGGATATTTAGTGCGGTGTTACGGTTAGGCATGAAGCCGGACTGATCAGCATGGACCAGTGACGAAAGGATTGGAGTAAGGCGGGCCACCAGGAGTTTCGCAAGAATTTTGGCCTCAGCGTTAATCAGGGAAATCAGTCTGTAGAAATAGCAACTGTCTGCGGATTTACCCGGCTTACGGATAACTACGATAGATGCCAGTCGTTGATCCACCGGCAAAATTCCTTTTTCGTAGCTCTCGTTATACATGCCCCTCAGGTAGGGCACAACAAGCGAGGTGGTAGACTTAAGAAATTTGATTGGGACCCCATTGGGCCCCATGGCCTTCCCCGATTGTATACTGTTAATTGCGGAGCCTATCTCCTCGTCAGAGAGATCGGCCTCCAACCCGTCTCTCTCCTCCTCAGACAGAACAGGCAGACGCATGTCCGCCAGTAGGTGGTGAGAGTCATCTGCCGTGGCTCTGGCCGACGGTGTGTATATCCGCTCCAGGTGATCCGCAAAGGCATCTGCAATTGCCTTGGGGTCCGATAACGTCTGTGCTTTATCATCGGTAAGACGAGGGACGCACCGCTCCGATTGCTCCCTTTTCTCCAACCATGCGAGCAGCTTGCCCGCTCTATCCCCAAGTTCGTAGAGCTTGTGGCGTGTGGCCAGAAGACGGGCACCTGCCCGTTCCCTGGCTAGGGTTTTATATTCAAGTTGCTTCTTGGTTAAACTATACTCTGTACGTTCACTAGGGGAGCGTGAATGTGCCATTTAAAGTTGCAACAGTTCTCTCTCAAGCTGTTCCAGTTGTAGATTTTGTTTCCTATTATATCCCACCTTGAGAGCCAGCGCTTGTCCCTTTACCACCGTTTTAAAGGCTTCCCATATCGTCTGCGCCGAGTCCACCGACCCGACATAGTTCTCGGTTTGTGCTATCAGGCTCTCTTTTATATTTGGGATTCGGAGCAGCCAGGGATTGATAACTATGGTGTTGCGTTGTCGCCGATTGCAATGTGTGAGCTCTACCCACACCGGGGAGTGATCTGAGATGCCCCAGGGGAGACAGCGTGGCTTCCGAAAGTTATCGATATGGATCGATTGGGTCAGGAAGAAGTCAATCCGGGAGAGACTGCCATGAGCCCCTGAGTGGAAGGTGTAGTGTGTCAGGTCCGGATAGAAATAGCGCCATATATCAATGACCCCCATGGCTGCAAAAAATTCCGACATGTGGGTACTAGAGCGGTGTTGGGGTCGTGCCGGGTATCTATCCACTAGGTCATTAGGAGTCATATTAAAATCCCCCCCAGAATTAACGGACCTTCCAGGAGGTCCAACAAGAGTCTCCCTAGGTCGGCCAACGCCTCCCTGCCCAGAGCTGGCGGAACGTAGGCTGAAACAACATTGAGGGGCTTCCCTTCCCAGCTAGCCTCCAAGACCGCAAATCTACCTTGGGGATCCGCCCACGTACGAGTCGGCGTATGTGTAAGACTTCTTTTCACCAGTATACCTGTACCCCTAGAACAGGAGGTGTACCCTGCATGGACAAGGAGTTTGTAACCCCAGCGGGACAGAGCTTTACAATTATTACCCACCAGGTGAGTTTCCTGTACCAGGACTAGATCAGGAGCGTGTCGTTTAAGATATTGCAGCAGCAGGCCCCTTTTCAGCTTGTCCCCCAACCCATTGACGTTCCAGGTCAGCACCTACAATGATGTCTCAACAGAGTTATTAGACATGGCTTAAGTGAGAGTGTGGATATGTGAGCCCCGGCCTGGATAGGTGTCCGCCTCCCCCTCCAGCTGTCAGAGACGGGACTGTATATAGGTGAACAGAGGTTAGAGAGCGGCTGGAAGCCATAGTAAGCGTGAGTGACGATAGTGACGGTGACTGGGTGCATCGCTGCTGACAACAAACTTTGAATACAAAAAGAAAAAAACATAACATCCCCCCACCCCAACCTCCTCCCCCTCCCTGCCCCCTGCCAGTGGATCTAAAACTACCCACTCCCCAACAAGGCAGAGTGCCTGTCGCCCCCCCCCCCCACAATAACAGAGGTGCCTGGTGGGCAGCCACCCCCGCCCAAATCTGAAATGGTATTCTGTAAGCAAGCTGCACTAAAAGCTCGGACCCCCTCCCAGAGTAGGCAACATGGCGAACACTAATAGAGCAAGTAACACCTCCTCCTTTCCCAGAGCGTCAGTAGGTAAACGTACTTTGTCCAACTTCACAGTTCAGCATTGTCTCAGCAAAAAAACCCCAACCAAGGACCCCAAACAGTCACTCATGGATACAACACAGGCATAGCCCGAGACACTTAGCTGTGGCATTCGACACATAGGAGAATCAGGGCCCAATTGTTCCTCAGCTCCCAGGGGGCGGCTCATTGTCTGTAGCGGTGGGCTCGGTCCGAAACCCAGTGGCGGGCTTCATTCTGTTGTGTCGCAGACCAGTCTGTTTCTCAGTGGAGGGCCTACCCACTCGGCGCCACCCCTCAAGCCATTCCCAAGTGTCCTCGGGGGTGGAGAAGAACCAGGTCTTTCCCTCTGCGACCACACATAGCTTCGCCGGGAAGAGCATAGCGTACTTAATGTCTTGTTCTCTCAGTGCCTTTTTAATCGTTAAGAAACTGCGCCTTTGGTTTTGAACTTTCGTGGTGAAATCCGGAAAAATGGTGACTGCGCTGTTTTCTATAGTGAGTGGCGGGCAAGAGCGTGCAGCCTGGAGAATAGCATCCCGATCTCGGAAGTTAAAGACTCTAGCTATGATTGGCCGAGGTGGAGCTCCAGGCTTAGGTTTCCCCCCCCGGGATTCGATGAGCCCTTTCAATAGAGAAGTAGTTGGACAGTCCCTTTGGTTTTAGGCGATTAGAGATCAAGTCCTCGACAAAGAGATCGGCTGCTGGGCCCTCGGCCCATTCCGGGACCCCCAGGATGCGCACGTTGTTTTGTCGCGCTCGCCCTTAGTAGTCGTCCAGTTGCATCTCCATTTTGGCCTGGGTGTCTAGCAGTTGCTGTACTTCTCGCTTGAGTTGGGAGGTCTCCTTTGCGAGTCCGGTTGTGACCTCTTCAACCTCCTTGACTCTATCGTCCATCTTCCGGAGGTCAGCTCTAATGAGTGAAACCTCGACATTCACTACGTCGATTCGGGTCTCCAGCGAGGTACGCACTCCATAAATTGCAGTCATGATATCTTGAAGCGTTATGTCTTTTGGGACGGATGTGGGCCCCGCCTCGTCGCGGACCTCTGACCGGGGGACCCCCTGATCTTCTCCGGACTTTGAGCAGGCGAACTTATCGAGTTTGGTCTGCATCGAGAGTTTCGTGCCTCTCCCACCTGCCATGGTCCCTTTGTGTGTGACCGGCTATAGGGGACGAAATTAGGGCCGGGACCGGTATTCTCTCCCGCCAGCCCGGGGTGCACGTGCCCCCGGCGGCCTGTCAGGTTTCCCGGTCCGGACAATCGCAGGTGGTGCAAAACAGGGAGCTGCCCCCGCTATTTTTAACGCTCACAAGCGCTGCGGCAGGGCGCCAGTGCCGACACAGGCCCCGCCGGCTCCGGGTGCCGATACCTGATTACAGCGGTCACTGTGCTGCCATTTTGTGGCGTCTCCACTCCGGCAGAACTCGCCTCCTTCTTCTCAATTTCCCCGCACCGTCAGGCTCCAAAGCTGCGTGCAGCCGTCACTGGCCACATCTGGGGCTTGAGGTCTGCCTGTCTCGGCGTTCAGAAACGTTTTTTAACTCAGGATTATTGCAGGATGACGGGCGAGGGCTGCGGAGCCTCGCTAGCGTGCGGCCATTCCCGTTGGCTGCTGGCCACGCCTCCTCAGTTTCACCAACTTTGACTGAAAGGGAAAATGCTACTTACCCAGTATGCATCTGTTCTTGGCATATAGAGTTGTAGAGTCATATGCTATGCATAGATCGCCATCTAGTGTTGGGTCTGGATGTTTGCACTTTGTTTTTCTTCGAAGAAGTCTTTCCAGTCACGAGGTAGGTGACTCCTCCTTTCGGTGATAGTGCGCATGGGCATCGACTCCACTGTTAGATTGTTTTCCCGCAGAGGGTGATAATGGAGATAGTTGGAGTAGTAAAAGGAGATGTCCATGAATGCATGTATCTAAATAAGATGTTACTGCAACAGGTATAGGTACCAGGGGAGGTGGGTGGGCGCATATGACTCTACAGCTCTATATGCCAAGAACAGATGCATACTGGGTAAGTGTTTGAGCCATATGAGCTGTAGATTCCATGCTATGCATAGACTATATAGCAGTTATCTCCCAAAGCGGTGGCTAACCTGTATCTGTTGCAGGGGTCTGAAATAGTGTACGTAAAACTCACTGGCCCACTCTAGCTTGTTGTCTTGCTAACACATCTACACAATAGTGTTTTGTGAACGTGTGAGGTGTAGACCATGTTGCAGCTGTGCATATGTCATCTATGGGTATATTTCCTGAGAATGCCATAGAAGCCCCCAGTTTGCGTGTAGAGTGTGCTCTAGGGGGAACTGTTAATGTTCGTTTTGCTTTTGCGTAGCATATTTGAATGCACTTGACTATCCACCTTGCAATTCCTGATTTTGATATGGGATTGCCTTTGTGTGGTGGAGCAAAAGCGACAAAAAGTTGATTTGTGTTACGGAAAGGAATTTTTTCCTTTCTATGTAATACAGCAATGCTCTCTTTACATCTAATGTGTGCAAGGTACGTTCTGCTACTGAATCTGGTTGCAGTTCACATTTGTGCAATGGCTCTAAGAGTGGAGCCATTAGTCTGGTGAGGACAATGTTGAGATTCCATACTGGAGCAGGTGGACGTCTTGGGGGAATTACTCTTTTGAGTCCCTCCATAAAGGCTTTGATAACAGGCACTCTAAAAAGAGATAGATATTGCCTATTCTGTAGGTATGCAGCTATTGCAGCCAGGTGTAAGCGTATGGAAGTGTACAGTAAATTGGACCGCTGTAGATGTAACAAATAACATATAATGTTTTGTACAGAAGCATCAAGTGGGTTGATGTGGTTATTATTACAGTATACTACAAACCGCTTCCATTTTGCTGCATAGCAGGCTCTTGTAGTAGGACATCTAGCCTCTTTGATAATATTCATGCAGTCTGGCTGTAGATTAAGATAGCCAAACTCTTAAGACTTCAGGAGCCAGATGGCAAGATTGAGTTGACTGGGGTCCGGATGTCTTATGTCTCCATGGCTTTGTGGTTTAAATCCTTTTATTGATTTTGAAAAGACAAGCATTACAGTAGCTGCCACCTACATCCACCGGCCGGTGGGGATCATTCGTATGAGCTAGAAATAAAGACAGAAAGGGAAGAAAGTAGAAAGGAAAGGGGAGGGTAAAGAGGTCTATCCCCTATATGTGTGTGTGGTGCATCAGGCAAGGGTCACATAGATGATCTGGGAGGGACGGCCATCTGTTATCCTTAATCTTTGGGGGGGGAGCCTTATGAGGCGGAGCACTCTAAGATACTTCGGGCAGGTAAGTTCAGTAAATTCGTTGGACAAGAATTCTATAGTGGTACCCCATGTGTTATCGAATTTAGGGAGGGAACGTGTAAGGCCCGCTGTAATCTTTTCCGTCCCCAGTATTTCCCATAGCTTATATAGCCAGTCCAGGCGAGTGGGAATCTCCGCAGTGCCCCATCTAGCCAGTAGTGCCTGTTTGGCCGCTCCCAGTGCCAAAGTAATTGCTCTGCCACGGCAAGATCTAAGAGGATACATCAAGGCAATGGGGAGCCCTAGGAGTATGTATGAGGGGAATTTGGGTAGTTCGGTGTGGTATATGACGTCAATATCCCGGAGAATTACCTCCCAGTATTCCTGTATTTTCGGGCACGACCAAAGAATATGAGTGAGCGTACCTGGTTGACCACATTTCCGCCAGCATTGCCCATTCTCTCCCGGTTTCCATTTGATTATTCTTGCTGGCGTGTAATACCAGTAATGTGCAATTTTCAAAAACATCTCTTTGCCCGCTGTACTGCATGAGGAGGCTCTGGCCGTATGTATGATATCGTGCCATTCCTTGGGGGAGAACTCGCGTTCCATTTCAGATTCACACCTACGCTGCGCAGGAGATTTACTGAGCTGCCTGGGGGTGTTTAAAAAAGCATAAATGTCTGACAGCAGCCGTTTGTCTGACGTTCTAGTTATGTACCACTTCTCAAACTTTGTTAAAAAGCATCCTGCATGGGGTCATATCTGTGGCTGGGTTACCCAATGACGGAGAGCCAGATATTGCCAATACGCCTTCCGAGGATCCCACAGCCCTCGGTGAGGTTTGTGAACTCCATTACCCCGTTTTTGTCAAAGAGGTCCCCAATGCGTTTACAGTTGGCCTCTTGCCAATGGAGATAGCCTTCCCCTGTGTGAGCCGGTGGGAAGTCGGGGTTTGCCTATAAATGGGGTCAGAGGGGACACAGGGGTCGAAAGGCCATATGGTACCTGTACCCTATCCCACACTCCCAGGGTCTTAAGACCGGTGACACATATACCCCGCAGGGGCGGTGTTTTCAGGGGAGCCACGGGACCTTCCAGATGTGTATGCCAGCTATCGAGCGGTCTATAAAGCACCAGTGCTTCTCCGACTCTAGCGTATACCACTCAAGCATGTATCTAAGTTGTGCTGCCTGAAAATACAGTTCCAAACACGGGACACCCAAACCTCCGTCCTCCTGCTTCAGATATGTCAAATGGCGAGCCAATCTCACCTTCCTACCTCCCCAGATGAAATTGCTAATAAGGCGTTGCATCTGTGACAGCATATTGGGTGGTGGTCTGAGCAGCAACGTCTGCATCACATAGAGGATCCGCGGGAGAGTAGTCATTTTAACGGCAGCCAGCCTGCCCAGCCAGGACAGGATGTGCCTCTTCCAATTTGAGAGTTCATTCCTAACCCCAGCCAGGAGGGTAGCATAGTTCGCTTGGGCCATCTTAACCAGGGTGGGGAACAGCTGCAAACTCAAGTACTGAACACCCTCTGTAGCCCACTTGAATGGGAACTGTGCCGTTAGTGCCTGCTGTTCTGCTTGAGGGAGGGTCAAGCTCAGAGCCTGAGTTTTATGGATGTTGACTTTAAAACCCGATGCTAAGCTGAATAGTTCCAGTTCCTCAATTAATGGGGGTAGTGAGATTGCCGTTTGAGGCAAAAATAAGACTACATCGTCTGCATTTAGTGACATTTTATGCTCCCTATCCCCCATTCTGATCCCAGATATTCTCGGGTTTTGGCAAAATTTCTCTGCAAATGGCTCCATGTACAACGCAAATAGTAGGGGCGATAGAGGGCAGCCCTGCCACGTACCTCTCCGAATTCCAAACGGTCGGGATGTTACACCATTAACCCTGATCCGCGCCTGGAGGTCCGTATAAATGCAGTCCACCCATTACAAGAAGCGGTCTCCCGCTCCAAATTTGCGTAATGTCTGTTGCAGATACAGCCAGTGAACCCGATCGAATGCCTTCTCGGCATCGATCGAAAGAAGCATCGTAAGGGTCTGAGTACGTTGGGTTTTATCCAGCAAGTGGCACATCCGACGAGTCCCGTCACTACAATTGCGTTCCGGGATAAATCCCGACTGGTCGGGGTCAATCAACTCCTGCATATGTGGCGCTAAACGGGCAGCAAAGATGCTCGTGAAAATCTTGAGGTCAATGTTCAATAACGAAATGGGGCGATAGGAGGCACATTCCTTGGGATCTTTACCGGGTTTGGGAATCACCACTACCTCTGCCATGGTCATAGTCGGGGTCACTCTACCAGTGTCGCTAAGAGAATTAAATAAGCGAACCAGTACCAGGACCAGGTCCTGGGCAAATGATTTGTAGAAATCGGTCGAGAATCCGTCCTCCCTGGTGCCTTTCCTGAGTGAGTCCCGCTATGGCCTTAAGAACCTCTTCTGTCCTAACGTCTGCATCTAGATTTGTTGCCTCCAAGTGAGGGAGGGGCGTCACCGGGACATCTTTCACATATTGTTTGGCCGTTTCTGGGTCTAAATCGTCAGCCCTGTATAATTCAGTATAAAAGGTTTCAAACCTGCCCGCTTTGTCACCATCTGAGTGTAAAATCTCGTCCTGAGTGCTTCTAATCTCCCCGATGCGCCTACTGGTCATCTGAGCTCGAAGAAGAGTTTCCAGCAGTTTTCCGGCCTTATTACCTCCAGCGTAGTAACGCTGCTTGGTTCGCAGAAGCGAGTATTCCACCCGGTCATAATCAAGGGCTTTCAGCTGCTGTCTAGGAGCATAAAGTTGCCGCCTAACCTGAATGGAGCCCTTTCTCTGATGGACCCCTCCAATTCCTTTACTTGCAATTTGAGGTGATCCCTCTTCTCTTTCCTATCTTTGTTGACTCCTGCTGCTATTGCTATAAAGCGCCCTCGGATGACGGCCTTAAGTGCGTCCCATAGAAGGGCGATCGTGGTCCCTCCACCATCGTTAGTCTCAAGATACATCTTAATTGTCTCCCGTATTTCTTTAACATTGGCATCGTATTCGAGCAGTTTATGATTAAGCCTCCACTGTTTGAGACCCCGGGGGTTCCCTTGAACACGCAATTCAAGTCTGATTGGAGAATGGTCCAATAATGCCGCTGTCCCTATCGAAGCCCCACTGGTATCCCTGGTAACTCTCGGGGATGTTAAGAACCAGTCAATACGGGCATAGGTCTGGTGAGCTGCTGAGAAACACGTGTATTCCCTAGCCGTTGGGTTCCTCATCCTCCACACGTCCGAGAGACCCAAGTCTGACAATTTCTGCCTCATTGAGTCGGAAAGCGCCCCAGTGTGACCTTGTCTTTGTATGGATCGATCCAACTGCGCATCCTGTGCTATATTAAAATCCCCCCCTATAACCAGGACTACGTCTTGGGATTCCAGGATATTAGGTATTATTGAGGAACAACTCCTGACGCTCGTTTGGGCTGTATATGGATCCAATAGTATATGTGTGGCTGCCGACCACTACCCTCACGGCTAAGACTCTGCTTGGCACCTCTGTATACACACCTAACACCTTACCCTGGAAATGTGTGGCGAACAGGACCGTCACCCCCGCCTTCTTGTCTCCTGAGGAGGAGAAATATTGCCTGTCAAACCACCAGGAGCGGAGGCGTTTCCAGTCTGCTCGCACTAAGTGAGTCTCCTGTATAAGGCAGATATCACTACCGGTCTCCCGCAGGAGTGCTAATAGCGCCCTTCTCTTCACCGGGGAATTCTCTGACATTGAAGCTCAAAATGCTTATTTTAATCGTCGACATAAGATCTAAGGGGCGACACCAAGCCTATGCTGTGGCTGGGTGCCCACTGCAACCACCCGCTCTTCTAATGCCTCCCCAACCCCAACACCCATCCCTCCGTTTACCCCGCCCCCAGTTAAAGCCCACCCCACCACACACACTCTATTCTGCGAATTCGCATTGCCCCTTGGTAGCCTCACCTCTAAACTTATTAGGGAGAACTGCAGAGGAACCAGGAAAGGACAGTAAAGAATGAAGGAATATAGCAAGGTAGTAAACAAACAAGTTAAGAGGATAAGAGATACTCTCCAACAGGATTGAAGCACTTCAACGTGCAAGGGTTCATTCTGCAGACAGTCGGTCTGCATATCACAGAGATTGGGCTCCCAGCCGTGGCCAATTACCATGAAGGTGGGGCCCTTACGGAGGCATACAAGGCCATATCTGTGGTGCCTACATGGTGCCTTTTAATCAGTCACTTTGGGGTCACCTGGTGCATCTCTGCCCTGCAGCTGGCAGAGCAATGCCTCTCTCTCCTGCTGCCGTTCAAGCTCCGTAGGCTTCGTAGGCTGCCTCTTCCCCGTTCTCCGGTGTCTTCTCCTAACGGTCTGCCACAGGGATGGCGCGGTCGGGCGCTGGCCACTTTCAGAGTCCTCCACGTTCAGACTGGCACCCAGTATTTCCTTCGCATCTCCCATGGAGCGCACCATTCGCAGTTCGTTCTCCCATGTGAAGGATAGGCTAAAGGGGTGGCCCCACCGGTACCGTATTCCTTTGTCCCTCAAGAGAGAAGTGAGTGGCCTCAGCTCCCGTCGGCACTGGAGGGTGAGGGGCGAGAGGTCCTGGTACACTCCCACCTGGAGACCATCAAAGTTAATGTTGGCCTTGTCTTTGGTCGCGTTCATAATGAGATCTTTTTGCCTATATGAGTGCCGCAGGTGAGGATATCTTGAGGTTGGCCCAGGCTTGAAGCCGGCTGCCCAGCGCGGTGTGTGCGGTCAAGGACAATATCTCCATCTCCAAGTTCTGGCGCTACGTTTCTGAAGAAGCGCAACACCCACTCTTCCAGCTTCCCTCCATATGCCTGCAGAGGCACTCCTTTAATGCGTATGTTCGATCTCCGGGAACGATTCTCCAAATCCTCCAGGTGTAGATGCAATTCTTCATTACGGTCTCTGAGCTCCAGAAGTTCCCTGGTCTGTTCGGTGATCTCCTCGTCTCTGGGGTCTCCCGCTCGCTCAAGGGATTCGACCCGATCTCCAAACTCCTGAACGTCCGCCTTAAGCTGTTTGACATCAGAAGCCATCTCCTGGCGGAGGGCCGCAAAATCTTTTCTGAGGGCACTAAAAAGCTGTTCCAGGAAGCCCCTTGTTATGGGTTCCGTGGTCGGGTCGTGCGCAGATTCCATTTCCCTCTCTGACGTCTGTCTGTCCACCACTTGCGAGTCTGTCTTTTTCGAACCAGTCTTTTGCAAGAGGTCCTTGATGGTGGAGTCCTTCTTTGATCTGAGAGATGACATCTCGGGGACTGAGTATGTTGGGGGCAGAGTGCGAGGTCAGGGTAGTACTCCGCTCCCTCCTTGTAATAGACGTCGGTAACTGTCTGCGCCCCAGACGCCCTTCCTCTCTCGTTTCCTGCCAGCTCTTATCCTGTAAGTTCCCAGCTGGCCCGATTGAGAGATTGAGTTCCCTCTACGGTGCGTGAAGGCTCATTGACAAAGGCACGGCATTTCAGGCAGAATACCAAGCTCCAGGCCAGGAGATCCCTTGTATAGCTGGACCCCAGGCCATGCTCATCCACCACCAAACAGTCTCCCTTTAGGCCCCGACGTCGCCAACTTGCACCAGGTCTCCACATGCCTCAGACTGGCCCCTCCACCATTCCTCGCGGGCCTCCGCCTACCGGGTACGCCATCCTGCACCAGGCGCAGAGCACCGAGGGTAAGGGCTATATCTGCTGATCAGCGCTAGCCTTGCCCCCTCCGAGGGTGGTGCGCCCGGGCTGCCTCCCGCTTTGGTTATCTCGCCCCCTGCATGGGAGGGACTGCGCAATGGAGGGTTCGCGTCTTTGCGCTCACCTCCAGCTCCAGTCGCCGAGACCGCTCCCCTGCATAGGACGACCCCGGTCCTCCAAGCCCGGCCCTCACTCGGGTATGCGTTGTCTGGTCCGAGCTCTGGAAAGCCCGGTCACCTCCACTCTTATCTGCTACGCGGCCAGGGCTGGCCTTCGGGTGCTCACCGGCCCAGCGATACTGCTGCGCAGGGGGTACTTCCAAGGACGCGGCGCCTTGCGGGCCCTGCCTCGACTGCGTCCGATGCCGCTCCTCGACCTTTTGGGGCCGCTGTCACCGGGCTGTGGGAGGCAGTGCCTCGATGACTTCCGACTCCCCCAGGCCAAGTCCTAGCCTCAACGGTGTTCGCAGCGCCACCCCGTCTCTGGCAACTGCAACGCGGAGCCCACACCTCCGCAGGCCTCGGCTATGGCGCACCGAGGACGCAACTGCCGTGGTTCACGGAGCTCCGAGCGTGAGCGGGGCAGACGCCGGGATCACTGCGGTAGAAATGCTTTACTTCGGCCACGGCACGCGGAGCTCCTTAGGCTCGGTGTTGCTCGGCCGCCATCTTGGCTACGCCCCTCTCTCCATGGCTTTGTGTGAGAAGATTGGGTGTAAGACGTAATTTTGGGTGAGGAACTAGTGAGAGTTCCAATAGGGTTGTGAACCACGGTTGTCGTTCCCATGTGGGAGCAACTAGAATTAGTGTCAGGGACGCTTGTTTGAGTTTCTGAACCACTAATGGAATGAGTGGAAGAGGCGGAAAAGCGTAAGCAAATATCCCTGACCAATTCATCCATAGTGCATTGCCTTTGGACAATGGGTGTGGATACCTGGACGCGAAGTTTGGGCATTTTGCGTTTTGGTATGTGGCAAACACGTCTATGTGAGGGACTCCCGAACATTGAAAGTATGGAAGGAGGACCTGAGGGTGGAGTTCCCATTCGTGTATTTGCTGTCTATGCCTGCTGAGGAGATCTGCAATCTGGTTGTTGACTCCTGGGAGATGTTCCGCTAGGAGATAAATTTTGTGGTGAATGGCCCACCTCCAGATGTCTTGGGCCAAGCTGGACAGTTGGAGAGAGTGTGCCCCCCCTGTTTTTGTATGTAGTACATGGCTGTCATGTTGTCTGTACGAATTAGGACAGGTTTTCCCTTTAAGTGAGTTTCAAACGCCTTGAGTGCTAGGAATATTGCAAGCAGCTCTAGGTGATTGATGTGAAACAACCTCTGGTGTTGGCTTCACAAGTCTTCCACCGTGTGCTGTTGTAGATGAGCTCCCCAGCCAGTGAGGGACGCGTCCACTGTCAGTACTATCTGTGGAACCGGGTCTAAGAACGGCCGTCCTTTTGATAAATGTTGTGTGTTCCACCACTGCAGAGAGCAATGAGTACGGCCGCTTACCAACACTAGATCGGTTAATAGACCGTTTGACTGGTTCCACTGATTGGCTAAGCATTCCTGAAGTGGACGCATGTGCAGCCTGGCATGGGGAACGATGATGATGCAGGATGCCATCATCCCCAGCAGTTGCATATAAACCCAAGCTGGAAGTGATTGATTGGGTTGAAACTGAAGAACTAAAGTCTGAATGTTGCGAATTCTGGCTGCGTTGGGAAATGCTAGAGCCTTTTGAGTATCTAAAGTGGCTCCTAGATAGTTCTGAGTCTTGGCTGGTCGAAGATGTGATTTTAGCACGTTGACTGTGAAGGATAGTTGATGTAGTAACTGAATAGTTATGGAAGTATGTTTGAGACATTGTTGGTATGTGCTGGCCTTGATGAGCCAGTCGTCCAAGTGTGGGAAGACATGGATGCTTTGTCTTCTCAGGTGAGCAGCTACTACCGCCAAACACTTTGTGAAGACTCTGGGGGCAGTGGTGACTCCAAATGGAAGTACCTTGAACTGGTAATGTTAGCCCGCTAACACAAACCTGAGAAATTTGCGATGAGCAGGGTGGATTGGAATATGAAAGTAGGCGTCCTTTAAGTCTAGAGTAGACAGAAAGTCATCCTTTTGCAAAAGAGGCAGTACCTGTTGAAGTGTTACCATGTGGAAATGGTCTGACAGAATGTAAAAATTTAGCTCCCTGAGATCTAATATTGGTCTGAGTGAGACGTCTTTTTGGGTATTAGGAAGTAAAAAGAGTACACGCCCGACCCTTGTTGATGTAGTGGTACGGTTTCTATAGCTCCCTTTAGAAGTAACAACTGTACCTCTTGCTTGAGGAGGTGTATGTGATCCTGTGAAAGTTTGTGTGACTTTGGAGGAATGTATGGAGGAGTGTTGATGAACTCCAGGCAGTAACCAGAACGGATAATCTCTAGAACCCATATGTCTGTTGTTATTAACTGCCAAGTTGGTAGGAAATCTGACAGTCTGCCCCGACATGTGCTAAGTGGTCGGGGGGAATTACAGGTAAGTCACTGCTTTGTATTGGAGGGGGAGGTGCGTGTGTTTGAACCTCTACCTCTACCTTTGCTGGTGTTTCCTCTGTAAACCCCTCTGAAGTAATTTTTAGAGCCAGAGGGTTGGTTATTACCCTTGTAGGTGGATGTAGTGTCTGAGGAAGCAGTTTTGGACCCTGCTCGATAGAATGAGCGCCAAAAGGAACCACGGCCTTGTGTTGACTGAAGGGCTCCCATAGATTTGGCCACTTCGGTGTCCTTTTTCATTTTCTCTAATGAAGAATCTACCACTGGTCCAAAGAGGTGCTCCTTATCAAAAGGTGTATTTAGTATGGAGGTTTGGACCTCTGGTTTGAACCCAGATATACGTAGCCAAGCGTGCCTTCTTAAAAGGACACTGGTGTTTACCGCTCTAGCAGCTGTGTCTGCAGCATCTAGGGAGCATCTAATTTAATTATTCGAAATCAGTTGACCCTCCCTCACTATGTCTTGAGCTTTAGTTCTATGCTCTTGTGGTAGAAATTAGAGTAATTGTTCCATTTCGTCCCAGTGTGCACGGTCGTATCTGGCTAGCAACGCTTGTGTGTTCGATATGCGCCAGAAGTTTGCTGCCTGAGAGGCCACCCTTTCCCTGAAGCATCGAGGAGCTTAGATTCTTTATCTGGGGTGGAGCATCTCCTGTAGTTTGGGAGTTGGCTCTTTTACGTGCGTTGGATACCACTAATGAATCTAATGGTAATTGTCCCTTTATGTACATTGGGTCAGATGGTGGAGACTTATATTTTTTATCTACCCTAGGGGTAATGATACGTGCCCTGACCGGATCATTAAATATATCGTTGACATGCCTAATCATTCCTTTGAGCATGGGTAACGTGTGGGATGATTTTTGTGTAGTGCTAAGGGTTTCAAAGAGGAAATCCTCTTCGAGGAACTCTTTATGAAGCTGCACCCCATGATAATTAACAGCTCTACCCAGCAATTCAATGTATCCTACACTGTCGTCTGGTGGAGAGGGCTTGGTAGGGTATAAGTCAGGATCATTGCCTGGTGGCGAGTCAGTGTTGTAGTCCTCCCATGGGTCTGTAGGCACTGGCTGAATATCATCATAATCCCCATTCCCATTGTCATCCCCATCATCCTGATTGTCAGGTGTATGTGGTGGTGAATGCTCTGGTGAAGTTGGCACAGGTAGAGACTGAGGAGAAGGGGGTTATGGAATATGAAGAGGAAGAGGAGGAGGGGAAGGGTTAGTTCCAACCGTTCTCTTCTTTAAAGGATAGTGGTATTCCTCTTCTGCATCAGTTCTCCTTTTTAAAGTCACTTTTGTGGTAATATGTCCAGTAGTGGGATGAATGTGCAACACTTTCTGTTTCGGGTCCGGTTTATTGAGCGGATCGTCGAAACTGTGCTTTTTTGGTGACTTCGGTGCATCAGGCTGTTTCGACACCGAAGATTTCGGACCGACGGCTTCGATCCCAAGGTTTTTGGCTCGGTGCCCAATTTGGCGTGAGGCTTTTCGGAGCCGGAAGGCTTTTTTGTAGGCTTTGGTGCCGAGCCAGAAGGCGGGGCATCAGAAGCATTGTCTCGGTGCCGACTGGATTCCGAGGACGCGGGTTGGTCCGGAGCCTTCTTTTTCAGTTGAGGTGGATTTCGGGGTGAGGGAGGATCTGTACTTACAGTACGCTGTCCATGTGGGATGTCTTCATCCTGGTCGGAGCCGTACTCGGAAATGGAGATCGGTGCCTGTTCTTCCTTGGCCCCGATAGCATCGCCGGCTTCTTCCTCCGATTCAGGTCTGAAGAGGTCCGGAACAGAGCCTGTGTGCTGGCTCTGCATGTCGCGACGTCGAGCCCGACGGTCGCAAAGCGTCTTCTTGGAGCGGAAAGCCCTGCACGCTTCACAATCCTGTTCACTATGCTCAGGGGACAAGCACAGGTTACACACTTCGTGTGAGTCGGTGCGCGGGTACTTCGCGTGGCACCGAGGGCAGAATTTAAATGGAGTTTGTTCCATCGACTGCAAGTCGAACCGACGCGGGTAGGCCCGACGGCCTACCACAATCTCTCCGATCGAAAGAAAGTTTTTATCAGTAACACGACACGCGATCGGAAACAATACCGTCGATGTAGAGAGTCTTGCGCACTGAGGGAACCCGAAGGAATGGTGTCTAACCGGAGCGCAGCGACTAACATCCGAACCCGATGGCGGAAAAAAACAATCTGACAATGGAGTCGATGCCCATGCACACTATCACCGAAAGGAGGAGTCACCTAACTCGTGACTGTAAAAACTTCTTCGAAGGAAAACAAAGTGCAAACATCCGGACCCAACACTAGATGGCGATCTATGCATAGCATATGATCTACAGCTCATATGCCTAGAACTGTATTATTCATATTCTAAATTGGCAATGGGTTGAACTGGCGATTCAAAGTTTCTTTAATCTGATGGTATGCGATTTTTTTGTCAGTTTGTGGCATTTTCCTTATGACTTCTTTTGCACCATCACCAGCAAGGTTTTTGATGTATTTGATAATCATTTTGTTATCAGTCTCTTAAACTACATCAATTAAATCTTCATATGTCTCTATCCAAAGATCCATCTATCACCAATATTTTGTTTATGGCAGTATAAAACAGCGGTGGTGGTTTCAGGAACGCAGCAGCGTTGTAGATCAGTGTGAAATATAATGACACCGCTGGTAGATCGCTGTGACTTGGTCTAGACAACTCATCTGTAAGGCCTTGCGATGTGCTGGCCTCAAGATCATCTTTAATGATAGCTGGAAACGTGACTTTCTTCGCTGCCATCTGAAAAGTTTCACTATGACGAAAGTCGCTCTTGGCTCTTTATTCTTTGAAGACCTGTGAAGTTGTTCTGAGCCCCACTCAGCAGCTATGGTGGCTGGCACTTTGGGTATGGACAGCTTAGTAAGCACAACCTTTGGCATGTCTCCTGGTGCCACTTCACCTCGTGCACCAGTACGATGACTCTCTGTAGTGGATTTGGTAAGTCTATTATTTCCACTTTTCTATATGTCAAATTACACTTTCTGGCACCTAGTTGGTCTCCGCCTTGTAGCGCTTCTGTACGCATCATTATTTTGCAATTTCCGACTATCAATGGCTGCTCTTTGAAAACCTGTATGTATCCGCCTTCAGCACAGACACTCCGAATAACTTATCTTGCGTGACAGCGTGGTACCTTTATGTATGGCCTGGCTAGAAGGTTCTCGACCACCAATGTGCAGATTCTCTGCAATGCTTTTGTTATCATCAACTGCTTCACAGCCGCTGGAGCTGTGCTTTGACTCCATGTGTATTAAGCCTCGATTCCGTACTTAAACAACAGCACATGTGGCACACATGAGCAATTTGCATGGACCACGGCAAACTCTCTGGGAGAGCACTGTCGATTTTCAGGTTACTTATCTCCTAACTTGTCGCCATTTGTAGTGTCTTCTCCAGCATGGGTACACGCAAATGACTATGCCACACACGGAGCTTAGTGCTACACATCTTTATTCTTCTGAGTGTAACTGTGAACTCAACGTTCTAAATCAGACTTCATTGCATTCTGCTCTAACACCTACGTCATAGCTCTACGGAGTCCATCATGAGCCAAAAGGGTTCTGTCATTGCTAACCCGCAAGACACTACAATTATTCATAAATATATTGCAAAGATTTCATATTCATATTTGACAATAACAAAGAAAGAGATATAAAAAAAACTAAGGTTTGAACATGATATCATTAATACATATATATGAGACCACTGGTGATCACTTACTGCTGAGCATGCAAAGTGTTCCCAGTTTACTAAATTTCAAGGCAATCCCAGAACACAAAACAAACAACTTCTCCCATTGTCTTACTTATCTCCATTTTCCTAATCCACTCTAAGAAAGAAGGAATTAGTCTAGTCCTCCACTTTTGTAATAGCAGTTATCCCGCTACTAATATAGAGATGTAAAACAATTTCTGATGCCTCGATATTTTTTCTTGCATATGATAGTAGCCAAACAGTGCAAGTACAGGCTCACGAGGGTTTTGGAACTGTAGGTTATTTTCTAGATATTGGAAAATTGTAGCCCAGAAATTCTCTAATTTGGGACATTGCCATATGATGTGGGACCAGTTTTCGACCTCACTAGTATCACATCTAGAACAATAATAGGAGCACTCTGAATTTTTACTATTTAAAAATGGTGGTTTCCAATAGATTAACCATTTGGAACACCACTGCTTTCTGTGAAAACCAGAAAAGTCCAATTCATTAATTTTAATCCACATTTCTTGAGTTAAAATAATATTTTCCACTCCCCTAACTTTTTTAGTACTGGATGTTCAATTCAGTTTGTAACCAGTTCCTTATTTCTGTGGAAAGTATCTGGGTCTATTGTCTTTAATATCCCACAGGTAGCATTGCAGGACCACTTTAGCCAATTTTTATCTTTAGGGGTTGAAATTTTAATTTCAGATACAATTTTCCATCTATCACTGGATAAATAGTCTGGCAATTGTCAAAAACCATTTACCCTCCATTTACGTACAAATTTCTGATCCATCACATTCAGGTTTCCAGTTTCTATGTTATCCAAACAGGTTGCAGAGTTAACATACGGAATAGAGTAGCTTTTATTAAACTGGGCTTTCCTTTTTAAAAGTCCTTGCACTGTTTTATATTGCACTATCTTAGGAGATTGTATCAATCTTAAAATATCTTTTATATTGCTATCTCTTAATATCATGATCATCAAATCATTGTCAATGTGAATATACAATACATGCATTCCCCTAAATCTAAATGTATATTGTGCAAAATGTGCATAATAATATGTTTTCAAGTTTGGAAGTGTTAATCTTCCTTCTGCAGTGGACCTATATAAAGTGCTTAAAGGTAATTTCAGGTTAGAATCTCGCCACATAAAAGACGAGATCAGAGATATAACTTTTTCAAAAAAAGGTTGAGAATAATACACAAGGTGCAGCTGAAAAGAAAAATATAAACAAAAGAAATAAACAAAAGAAGAATTGGCATTTTAATTAGAGCCTAAAATATAAAGGGGTAAATGCTTCAATTTCGCTAAAAGCATTTTAACTTTGGCTATGAGAGGTTTATATTTCATATCATAAATGTTCTCTATATTCTCTGAAAATCTAACCCCCTAATAGCATTTCGGCAGATTGTGTACAGATTGTGTACACAACTTTGTAGCTCGGGTAATCAACTATCTTTCTGGCAGTTACAAAGGATAATTTCAATCTTTGCTCTATTAAATTTATAACCCCCTAAAGTCTGAAATAGAAAGTGTAATATCTATTTTTTGGGGGGCTCATAATCAGCATTATATCATCTGTGTAAAGCTTAATCCTAGCCATCTGTGTAAATGGCGCTTTATTTGCCTGATCGTTGCAAACAGCGGATCTATAAAGAGCGTAAATAAAACTGGAGAGAGGGGGCACCCTTGCCTCATTCCCCGTTGTACTTTAAATTGCCCTACATCTGACAAATTTTAAATATACCTTGCTTTTATACATATTCTGTATGAACCCCGTAATATGGGAGGGGAATCTAAATTTCTCTAAAATACAAAAGAGAGTTTCTCTGTCCTATAGGTCAAAGGCCTTTACAGCATCAAGTAAAACAAGCATTGGCATAGCCAATAGGTCTTGACTTTGGGACCTTATAAGTGTTTAGCCAGAGCTATTGGCTTTGCCAATGTCTTTACACTATGCTGTAGAGCATTGTGGCTGCTGTGAAGCATGTTGAAAGGTTAAAATAAAAAATTGTTCTAAGCATTTTTGCTACCTTATATTTAACCAAGAAGACATTATGTACAACTGAACGACCCCATTAAAAAAAGAGTTAACATACAAAAATGACTACTAGTTTTTTTGTCCTTGCAATGCTGGCAACGTCTTCCTGCCTGTTCTAATGCTTGTTTGTTATAGCTTTTTTTTGTTATGGGGCAAGGGCATAAACAGCGGGAAGGTGGAGGTTGGGAAATAGTACCTGAATTACAAGAAGAGCAGCGAAGGGACACTACGGGAGAATCAACAGATGCCAGATTCCGAGGGCGGAGGGAGGTGGTGCTTAGTGATGCTAAGTAGGTGGTGTGCTGGTGCAGAGGTGATGCTCAGGTGATGCTGAATGATACTCAGGTGGTGCTGAGTGATGTTGAGTTGGTGGTAATGCTGAATGATACTCAGGTGGTGCTGAGTGATGCTGTGGTGATGGTGTCCTGGTGCTGAGGTGATGCTCAGTGATACTGAGGTGGTGCCTAGTGATGCTGTGGTGCTGCACTGGTGCTGAGGTGGTGCTGAATGATGCTGAGTTGGTGCTGTGCTGAGGTGATGCTGTGCTGATGCGGTGCTGTGCTGATGCGGTGCTGTGCTGATGCTGAAGTGGGGCTGTGCTGGTGCTGAGATGATGCTCCGCTGGTGCTGAGGTGGGGCTGCGCTAGTGGGGCTGTGCTGAGTTTGAGATGGTGCTGTGCTGATGTTGAGGTGGTGCTGCACTGGTGCTGAGTTGCTACTGCACATGCTGAATTGGTACTGCATTGGCGGTGGTGCACTGATGAGGAGGGAATAGGCCGCGTTACAATGCACACGTTTACAATGCATGCCATTACAACGCGGTCATTACAATGACAGTGTTGTTACATCGCATACCATTACAATGCAAGTCATTACAACGACTTGCTGTAGGGAGGGCGCTGGATTTTGGAATAGTATAATTTACTATTCCAACTCCAGTCCGGGCAACAGTAGGGAAGGTGTTGGATTTAAAATCCAACACCTTCTACCCCCTACAGCAAGTCGCTGTAATGACTTGCATTGTAATGGTATGCGATGTAACAACGCGGTCGTTGTAATGACATCGTTGTAATGGCATGCGTTGTATCGCATGCGAGGTAAACAATGTTTACCATGAGGAGGTGGTGCTTCGCTGATGTTGAGATGGTGCTGTGCTGATGCTTGAGGTAGTGCTCAGGTGATGCTGAGTGATACTGAGGAGGTGCTGAGTCATGCTGAAGTGGTGCTGCTGCGCTGGTGCGCTGGTGCGCTGGTGCTCAGGTGGTGCGGAGTGATGCTGAGTTTGTGCTGTGCTGAGGTGATGCTGTGCTGATGCTGCACCAATGCTGAAGTGGCCCTGCGTTGGTACTGAGTTGCTGCTGAGGTGGTGCTACACTGGTGCTGAGAAGCAGGATTATGCCTTTAGGACAACTATACTCTTTTTCCCACAACAAGACACATTTGAGTAACTTCATTCAACAGAGAGGTATATGTCAGAAATGTTGCTGTATTTGCTCTATATGAAAGGAATTTTGAGCAAAACAGAATCAAAATGCCCTCTATTTGCAGAATTCATTTTTTACATACTACTGACAGAAGTGTCTGTACTCTTCCAATGCAAATACTGAACCTCTGCTGAGAGGCTCGACCTAAAAATCATAGCTGGAATTTGGTAAAACATCAAAGGTCTCTAATAAATAATTTGTATTTGTAAATAGTTGACAGCCGGTGATAAAACCATTATGATTAGTGTGAATGAATTTGGATGCTACTTTATTAAACCTATTCACTAAAAATGTCATAATAATTTTATAATCAGAATTTAAAAGCATAATTGATCAATAAGAATTCCAGTGCTCTGGATCTTTACCCTTTTTAAAAAACCGACTACGTTCCCTGTAACTAAATGAAGGAGGTGTTGCCCCTCCCCGTGATGATGTAATTTGCAAGGCTCAACAGATAGATATTTAAAACATCTGAAAATGTCTTAGAAAATTCCAAGACAAAGCCATCAGGGCCTCATACCTTACATGTAGGTAAGGGATCAATAAGTTGATCTAGCTCCTGTATTGTGAAGGGTTTTAATACCAGTAAGAGAGCTTCCTCTTAAAGCGTTTGGGGCAGGAATTTGTGATAAAAATATATATATTAAATTAGCTTCTATCTACAGTTTGGGCATGATAAGAAATTTTTCTATAATGCTCTAATAAAATTGAGTTAACTTGCCCTGCTGTAGTGCTACAAGTCCATGTCTCTGGACATTTTGAGGTGCTAATTATATTTTGGGATACTTTTTTAACGAGGTTGCCAAACCATAAATCTTCCTGCGTAATCACTGTCTTCATAAACCTTTTGTAAATCAATAGAGTTATTTAAATAGCTCTTCACACAATAGTACTTGCACAAAGCGGATTTCACTGCTTGTAGAACCTTTTTAGTTACCTCTGTATAATGTGACAAAAGTCTTTCATGAGCACTTCTAATCTGTGCTTCCAGCTCTAGCTTCTCAGAGTTATTTGCTGCTGTATCTTTAGAAATTATTTATGCTTGCAATGATGCCATTAAGGCATCTCAAAATATGTTAATTGTGGCAGTATCCTGATTCCTTATAATAAAATCTCTTATTTCCGTCATCAACCCTTACACCCACTCTTAATTCTCTAAATGTATTTTATTAAAGACCCATCACCTTGGTTAAAATATTAGTTTGCCTCCAGATATATAAAGCTTGAGTGCAGAATGATCCGAAAAGCCATTAGGCAACATTGTCAAACCCTCAAACTTAGTTACTGATTAAATCAAAATTAAGTCAATGTGGATAGCAGTTTTCAATCTAGCAGACGTGCAGGTATTTTCTCTCTTATATGGAAAAGGAGTTCTCCTTGGATCTAGTAGCATCAGGTATTTCTGATAATTAAATATCATTTTAGCATCCTTGGGCTTATGCTGTCTCCTATTTGATGTTATAGTATCAGTCTATGGTTTCTGTAAAAAAAATAAAAAATCTCCCTTGTCACAAGTCTCCCCAGAACCTTCAATAATGATTGGAATAGGGCAATAAAGAGCCTTGGGTTGTCTTCAATGGGAGTATAGAAAGTAACAAATCTTTTGCCCATAGAAGCTATAGTTCAATTCACCCAGCAGCAATGTCCTTCACTATCACTCTGCCAAACATGCATCTTTGCATTGAGATATTTAGCAATAAAAATTGCATCACCTCTGTTAGCCGCACTTACTGGGGAAAAACATCTGAAAACTGCCCATGATTTTAACACTGTAAATTTAGATATATCTGCAGAAGATATATGAGGTTTTTTTTGCAAGAAAATAACTGACGGGTTGTGAATAATCACCAAGGATTCAATAGCGTTTGTTTTCCTCTTGTTGTTTAAACCATTAACATTACATGAAAAACAACCTTAAGCCTATTTGGGAATGGATATCGATACTTCTAGCTTAATCCTGCATTTTAATAAGTCCTCTTTGACTTTTACCTTTACCATACTGAAAAAGAGGGAGTGGGCTACAGGAAACGAAAATATATAACATTATATAACCAATATCAACAACAGATAAAGTGCATAGCATTATAAATTCAATATATAAATAATTTCCTATCCCCTTTCCCCATTAACCCTTTCTCCTTACACTCTGAACCTTTCCCACCAACCACTCAGCTCCTTAGATACCTCAGATTGTCTGTGCTCCTCCACCTTAAATAATAAAGTGCAAATAGCATGCATCATACTCAAACAAGGCCAATGAGCTTTAACTCTTTCCTTCTTGAATATTATAAATATAGGGCCTTCTCTCTTTGTTATTAATTCTCTACTGGCATGTTTTATATAGTATATGGAACCACAAGCTGTCATTTCCCCCCTTCTGTTTCCTTTTTAACAACTCTGTCTCTATCCTCTTTGCTCTTAGCTCCTCTGCCCAGCCTAGCTACCCCTGGAAGGCCCACCTTACTTGTATTCTATTGCTCTATCTCATAAAGTGCACATAATACAGATAATATCACATGTGCAAAATAGAAAACCTACAAAGTGCATATTATTGTAGGTCCTGCACATACAGTGGATGTAATGTTCATTTACAAATCCTGGGCACAACAATCATTGAAGATATCTCATCACTTTGCATGCCCTTTTTCACTGTTTTCCTACTGATCCTGCACCCTCAACTATAAGTGCCCTTGCATTTGTGTCCCACCTAACCACTTGCTCATTGCACTTCCCAACAGTCTGTTGCTCCTCAGTACCACGACTGGGTGCCTAATCTTCAAGGTTTCATCCACTTAAGACACCATTTACCCTCTGCATACTCCAACAACCCAAATTCCTCTCATCTTAAGAATTGCCCAAATTTACCCTAAATTAAAATCTATTATGTATTCTTTAAGGGTTCAGATTGGGACCAGATCATCTCATCAGATGCATCTTTAACATAATTTTTTTTTAATTCTATGTATTTAACATTTGCTCAGTTTACTTGAACTTTTACAGCATTGTACTTCATTACAGAAGTTGTGGACGTATAATCGTATCACATTATTAAACATATTAAAGATCTAGAATTGCACCTTGTACAACATTTTTAATCTAGTCAATTGAAAAATATAAACTTAGGATGGTGCCAGACTGATTCCATGTAACTCCACAGGATATGTTATTCCTTGGACCAGCTAGCTCACAGCGCCACCATAAGGCCCCCTAAACATAGGCAGGGAGCGAACAGTTCTGGCAACTACTGAAAAGGACAACTCTGTTCCCTCAACTGTGGTGGCAGACCTAGAACTTTTCGCTCAGTCACTCGTGCCCTCTTTCACTCAGAGAATTATACAAAGAATACACATAGGGACGTTTTCAATATTTATTGAACGGAAGTGATTCTTGTATAGAACATATGTGCTGCAATGATCATTAGACAGAAGCAGAAGCAAGTTGTAATACGTGTCAAGACAGTGATTAGAACAAAGAGTACCACCATTTTGTTGAGACAACCTATTTAGGCATACATATACGATGTTATTGCAGTCTAGCGTACTCCTACGATGCAAACCCTAACCTATGTGTCTAAGATGCGAGTAGATGGTCTGCCAGGAAACACCCTTCTGAATGATCTAACCCCTTTACCTGATGGGTAATAGTGTCAGATCCCGTCTTGGTCACAAACTGGACACTCCTCATGGAGATGCCAGTCGGCTGGTAGGTGAAAGCTTCAGCATGCTGGGACCCCTCATAGTCAGCAGAAGGGTCTCCTCTGATTGTATTTGGAAACTACAGATTATATATAGAAAAAGGCATCCTTGCCTTGGGCCGAGATTGTGATCAGGTTGCCATTGTTTGTATTCCTCAGATAGCTGTGCCGCCATACGGACATAGAAGCAAAAACATTTGTATCACACATGTGTGGGCCTTGCACATAATGCCAAGGCAGTGTGACAGCATTTTTTCATGAAGTTCTCTGTGTCAGCAAGGTCAGAGTTCTTAGAAACTAATCCAAGTGTCATGAATGCAAATGTGTGTCAAACATCGATGTGACAAAGTAAAGGCAACTTTAGGAAAGAACAGTGTACATGAAAGATTGCACTATTTCCTACGAGGCCTAACTCGAGCACATGACAATGTGACCTCATTAATGCTTCCACAAAAGATATAGAGCCAACATTATCTTCTTTGTGATATGGAATTCCCATAATGCGCAAGTTGCATAGCCTAAAGTAAATCTCCATCTATTCTTGCTTGTCTCGAAGCAGTACTGTTTCCTTTTCAAGGCCCTCAACTAGCTCAAAGGTGGTGTGTAACCTGTCATCACAATCGGGACACTCTGTTCCATTTCTTCCATTTTAGCAAACCGTTGGATCATCTGTCCATCAGTTTTATCAAGGCGATCCTTCTTCTCCTGTGCCATCTCCAAATCACTTGATTTTATCGATTTAATCTCCCCAAGACCTCTTCTAATATTGCAAAGAAATTACTGTGACCGAGAGCTGGACTTGATGTCACCTCCACATGCAGCTAAATTAACCTGTGGTGAGCGTACAGTTTGGGAAGTCTGTTCCACAATTATACTCTGAAATTGCTGCGGTTGCTGGGAAAACAATTCTGGATCCACTGATGTATAAGCAGCGGCTTCAGAAGGAGGCTCTTTACTATTGATGCCCATTATCACGACTGTTTTATAAAACTGGAACACTGGGAACATGTCATTCGTTGATCTGTCAGCAGTTATGGCGGCCATGGAAAGCACAGAGCCTGTTACGTCAGATTGCACTTATGACTGAGCCATCATCAAATTGACTGAAACATTAGACCCTAAAAAACACAGTTCACTGTGTTGATTGGAATTAGAGTTAAGGATAGCTCCTGTTGTATCACTCAATGGATAGTTTAAAGTGTTAATCAACGGAGCTGCTGAATTCATGAATGAGCCAACTGGGATGATATTTGGCCAGGTAGATATAATTGGGACTTGTGATAAATGAATGCTGAAAATTACTCTTTCGGGCAGCATTACATAGGTGTTAAAAAAGTCAACCATCGAGGGTTTGTCTTTAATATTATCTGATTAACTCAAATGTTTAATTGTTTTTATGGATTTCACTGACTTAGCGGGCATTGCAAATGCCTCCCCCCTTGTTGCAAGCCTCAAGATGACAAAGGTTTCATGCGTATAGTTCGTTGTATTGACAAATATATATATATATATATACACATACATACATATATATATATAGCAGTGGTCCCCAGTTAGCGATTTTCCACATCAAGCCACTAACTATTTTAAGGTCTTTAGATCTACCATTCCAACCAATGCCCAGATTTTGCATGGGCACCACTATAACCGCCTCCACTGCGCTTCGATCAACTCCACCGTCAGCACAGCATATGCTTGATAGTATTGGCACCGCAAATGCTGTGGACGATGTCCTAGCGAATGCTCCTCTTTACCCTTATGCGGGTGCATTACCACACCAATCCACTCTCTTTTTGCACTACTCCTTTTAATGGTTGTGCCGGTAACATTGGGGAGGAGGCCATATGGGGGCTGGCTCTCTACAGCATAACGTTGCTGGCGTCTCGTTGGCGCATAAAGCCCAACTGCCTTATGCGACAACTGCGTGAATCTGCCATCAAACAGCATCCGATGTGATGGAGGGTGGGGCCAGCAGCAGGAACTCAGATAATCAGAGGACGCACGAAAGCAGTGGCGTAGCATCCATCTCCCAACCACACATTCTAGGAGAGCCTTGCAGGAATGTGAGCCCTTACTTTTGTTGCAGGAGCTTTCAAAGCTGTAATCATGGTGAAAGTGCTGGCCTGGAGAGCAGGCGAGGAGGGGAACTGAGATGGGCTCCATGACTTGTAACTCAGTCACTGTACATGTATGCCCATCTATTGTGCACTGGGGCAGGGCAGTCCATAAACCCTGAGCACCACAGTTTCAGGTGCTTTCATGATGCCATATCGGCATTAGGGTGATTAAATGACAGTACTTTAAACAGTACCAACTCCAAAGCGACAGTAAAATATGGGGATACAGCCACTGCTGGTTTCGCCTGTTGTAATGCATCCACCATCACAATTTATACAGGATTTATCTTCAGAATTTGAGGACGAAGCAGAACTAGACAGTCTTGATCTGGACCATATTGAGGTTTTCTTCAGTGATGAGGAGAGAACAGGGCAACTCGTCCAGAGCAGCTGAGCATTCAATATACTGATTATGAAGATGATTAAGAAGGTAGATATGATTGGTATGAGCAACAAAGTCAGATGACAAGACCATTAGTGTGTGGATCCACACCGGATGAGCAGATTCATCCATATGAGAGACTAGTGCAAGTCTAATGCAGAGGCCTATTCGCTTAAGGATAAGCATAAAGATATTATTAGGCGACTAGGCCACAGCCTTAATTACCTGTTAGAGACACCACAACTGCCAGAAATGCACCCAGAGGATTTGCAAACGCAAGACAATAGAAATTCAAATGAAAAACAGCAGAATCAGCAAGTTGGAGATTGAGAGCATGACGATAGTAGAGAGCAAATTGAGGATGTTGATGCTGGTGGTCAAACATCACCATTGGGTCATGGAAATGATGATCAGTATGATGATGCTGATTCTGATGATATAGCAGGGACTATTAGTGATCAAGATGATGATGATGATGATGATGATTTGGAATAGAACCAATTTATAGTATCAAAGGATGCGAGTCCAGAGCTGGCGCACAGAAACTCGCCACCGGATGAAATTGGGTTTGTGCTTTAGTACCGAAAACATCTGAATATTTTAGTCCACCAGCATCAGTGGTGGAGAAGTCTTGTTTTCTTTTCGTGTTTAAGAAGAAAACCCAAAGAAGTGCATATTCTATCTCTGTATTAGATCATTTGTGGGAAGGAGGGTTAACTATGATACAAAATCCAGCAACAGCATCTGTGAACTTGGCAAGAATAGAGAAGAAATACAAGGCGACGGACAATGGACCTGGCTAAAACTTGAATCAGGTAAAAACAGATTCAGTAATAATGGCAGAATCTAGAAATTAATCGGCTCCTTGTACAGCACCTCCAGATAGGGAGGACAGAAATGGGACTCAATGGGAAAGAGTAAATGTTTTGGCTGCTCATGCAGTATAATTGCAAATTCAAGGCAATAGTTGCAAGGTTTGAAAGACAACTATGGAGTGATATGTCACAGTTCATTGAGAAGCTGCCAGAGGAAGATAAAGAGAAAGCAAGAGAAATATTGATTGATGCAAGGATGGATGCATTGTCTTGTGCATTTAGGCAAATTGGAACTGCCACAGTGATGAGAAGGTATGGTTGGCTCAAAAGTACATCCTTCAGGCCAGAGGTGCAAGCATGTGTGATGGATATGTTTTCAAAAGTAAGGTGGATGAAAAAGTACAGGAAATTAATGCAGACAGAGATACTTCACTGATCATTAGGAATGTTCCAGAGCAGACAGCAATTTAGAAGTTTCATGAGGCCGAATCTAATACATGGACAGAATCCTTAAGGAGTGTTCTTTTTGTCCCTACAGGCAGCATGGCATGTATGGTCAATTTGGAGCATTTGGCGAGTAAAGATAACAAAAGCAACAGACTGGGCAGATTTACAGACGGGAGAGATGAAGAAGAGGCAGTTAGTCATCAAACGTTTACAATAAAAGAGGGAGGCTGTGACTTTCTGGCCAGCATTCCCTCTCAGATTCAGCTGCCAGTGGGAGGACGAATGCAAAATGATTTAAGAGGATGGCAGCACATAACAACCAACAGGTGGATCTTTTACATTGTGAAACAGGGACATACTCTAGAGTTTTTGGAGGATCCACCATCTATTTCACCAAACACAGAGAGACACAAGCATTTACAGGAGGTGAAACACGAAATATCAAAATTAATACAGAAAGAAGCAATCAAAAGAGCGCCATTAGAGGAGAGGAACATGGGCTTCTACTCAAGGTTCTTTCTCATATTAAAGAAATCAGCATTGAATATTGGATTTGAGAGTGCTAAACAAATTCATAAGGAAACAAAGTTTCAGGATGGTAACATTACAAGAGATTTTGCCATTTATAATAAAAGGAGATTTTTGTCTTCAATAGACTTTGAGGATGCTTATTTCAACGTGCCAATATACAAAAGACATAGGAAGTACCTGCGATTCCTTGTAGGTGGAAAATATTATCAGTTGAAAGCCCTTCCTTTTGCACTCAGGTCAGCACCTCGAGTCTTCACAAAAGGTATGGCTCCACTTTTAACTTACTAAAGGAGGCAACGAAGTGAGGTACATCTGTACCAAGACAACTGCATCATAAAAGAGAACATCCTTCAAAAGGCACAGAGAGTGACCAATTCAGCAATGAAAGTGCTTCTGAGGCTAGGATTATCTATCAACAGAAAAAGTCGAATTTAAAGCCAAGGAATGATTCAGTGTTTCTGGGAGCAAGGATAATAACGGAGAAAGAGGTGGTATACCCTCGACTGCAGAGAGGCAACACATTGAGGAAAATGGGGATTTTTCTGATGGGAAAGAAGGAAACATCTGTGAGAGTGTTGAAAGCTTTGCTAAGAATAATGTTTTCATGTATTCTGCTGATTACACATTGTCGGCTCAGATTGAAGATCATTCAGGAGCAGCTAGATAACCAGTGGCAACAGATGTATGGAGGGTGGGACAATATAGTTCAAGTAACACCACTCATCAAGAGAGAATTGAGATGGTGGAAGCAGGAGAAGAACATCTTCAAAGGGCAGATATTACATCTGGAGAAGCAACAGATATGTTTGATGACATACGCTTCTCTATGAGGATGGGGAGCACATTTGGACTAAAATCAGGTGAATGGTATATGGACAAAAGAGGAAGAGAGATGGCACATAAATGACTTGGAAATGAGAGCAGTAAGACTTGCTATTTAAGCTTATTTGCCCATTGTGACCAATCTGCATGTTATGATCAGGACAGACAATATGACAACAATGTATTATATTCAGAAACAAGGTGGAACAAACTCGAGGCAACTTTCAAAGGAGGCACAGAATATGTGGAAGTGGCAGATTTGGAACAATGTTTTCCTCTCGGCAGAGCACATACCAGGAATGCACAGCGATATAGCGGATCGGCTGAGCACATTATGCAAACACCCACAAATGGTAGATAGATGACAATCAGTTGAATTTGATATTTCACAGCTGGGGAACACAAGAGTGGGACATGTTTGCAACAAATCGAAATTACAAGTGCAAAAGGTTTGCAAGCAGGTGGTTTTGTCCAGGCACTCAAGGAAATGCTTTTGCAGTAGATTGGACAGGGAAGTTTGTGTATGCATTCCCACCAATGCCATTGATCTCAAGAGTATTGTGAAAGATGAGGATAGACAGTTGCAGAGAGATTTTGGTGGTGTCTACATGGCTACAACAGCATTGGTATGCGGATCTAAGGGAGCTGAGTATAGACAAACCTGTGCAGTTCAAGTCCGATGTCAATTTGCTCTCGAAGAGCAAGGCACAAATTATTCACCACAGCAGAGAGTCACATTAACAGCATGGCTTATCGGTCAGGACTTATGGCTCATCAGGACTTGGACACCTGAATATTCCTGAGGAATGTCTGTTATATTCCCTATAGGTACTATAATATAGGCCCAGGTAAACTTGTTACCCTTCACCTATATTCTCTCCCTACATTACACTTGTCACGGTTTACAGGGACTGACCTTTTGCCTAGATATTACAATGCATTCAGAACGCGGGTTTTTCCCAGTTCGAAATCTCATACATTATGCATGAGGGTTCTTGGAAGCACAGCAGGACTGCCAACTCCTGTACAAAATCTATGAATAAAGTTCATGCCCAACGTCATCCTTAGGCCGACACAGTAACACAGCAAGGTAGGACCCTTGGGGAGACCTATGGGTATATATACATCACATCTTGCTAAGATAGTTAGAGGAGACCGAGACTTCCCGGCTGACCAGAGACGCTGAGGTTCCTGCATGCAGACACTCCAGCTCGCAGTGGTCTAACATCCCTCGCGGGGTGTCCAGCTTGAGACCAGGACGGGGTCCCACAGTCTCACTTAAGGTAATGGGGTTGACTGAATCCTAGAGGAATTCTTGGCTTAACACCTGCACCCATGTTAGGTACACTCAGGTACATCTAGATAGGGAGGCAACGTAGGAGTACGCATCTTTTATCATGTGTTTTATATACTTGAATGTATTCATGATTTTAGTAAGATGGTAGAACTATACCATCCTTTTACCTTTATAGTACTGTTAATCATTTATATCTTATACTGTCTAACGGTTGTTGCAGCACATCTATTCTACACTAGAATAACAACTGTTCAATAAATGATTATTGAAAACGCCAAGCTTGGTTATTCTGTGTATCTCTCTGAGAGAAACTAAGTAAGCACGAGTGACTGAGCGAAAGGTAGTACATTGTTTCCACGGTCCTGAGGGATCAGGGTTGTCATGTTCGATGGTTGCCAAGAACTATTCCCTCCTTGGTAAGAGGAGAGTATAGTGGCACTGTGAGCTAGTTGGTACAAGAAGGCCAACATACCCGGTGGGGGTGATCAGAGTTAGTCTGACACCAATCCTACAGTGTATGTTGTCTAAACTTGCAGATCCTGTATATTTTCTATAGGAACTACACAACATGGCACCGCCAACGTTTGTTGGGTACTTATTTAACAGTAGAATCTGAGTAGTTCAGTCGTGCTATTCTCAGAAATCCCTATTCACAAAACACCAGAGACGTCTGGAGTGGGTAGGTTAAACTCCGCCACAGCTGAGTAGGCAAACATCCTGTTTATTGGCTGTTGGTTAATCAAGCTTGAAGGACACAAAGTTCCTAAAATTGTGCAGAACACCTTATCTTAATTTCCTTGAGAAGTTACTTCGTGTTCTATACACAATGACTAACGAGGAAATAGATCCACTACAGCAAGCACTGCCCCTCTCAGAAGATGAGGAAGATGCAAACGAGATACAGATTGCAGTAAATTTTAGAAATATAATCACCCTGAAACTGCTTGCGCATGGTCTAACACCTAGGGGTGGCACAGTAGCTTTCGTGATTGAGGCACACGAATCATATAGAACAGAGGTATTTTATTCGTGGGTTACATTCCCAGCAGCAAATTCAAGAACGAAAACATTTCACACCTACACAGAAGGTGATGCACCAGCGGAATATTGTCCGTTTGAGGACATTGAGGTTCCGCTTATGTACCAGGAACACTTATACTGGTTTAAAGGCGCCCTACCCCATATAAGAAGAAGAGTAGGACTCGGTCCGCTCGGAAGAGAAGGAGCGACATGGCCGATATTAGCAACCTATACACCACATCCTGACATTGAAACAATGCCAGGACCAGACTTACTCATATTTCACAAAGAATTAATAAAACTTTACAGAAACATGACGCAATACGTCATGAGGACATTTACAGTCCAGCCAGCAATGGTAACAACAAATACAGCTCAAGTTCAAAACACAACAACTAAAATTACACCACAAACGTTACACGCAGTGATGGGTAAAATGCCCACAAAACGTGAACAAATGCCATTCTCGATAGCTCAGAAAATAACACAGCTAGAAGCAGTATTCCCAAATACTAGCCCTTATGAAAAACACAGAATGCTAACAATCTGCTTGCCCATGGGGATCACACCACAACTAGAGGATTGTACCTCGTGGGGTACAGTTTTCGCTGCCATATATACCAGAACTCATGGTATCCCGTCATTAACAGTAGTACCAGACGTATTAAGACAAATACAAAATGAGTATGGAGCAGAGCCTGCTCGGAACTTAGGGATGAAGTTACTTGGTAAGTATGCCCAGGTATCAGCTATAATACTGGCAAATATTAAAGGGGAAGCAGCATCAGTGGCCATCCGCCAACGCCTAAGGGAGTTCAGTCCTTTACAACAGGAGCAGGAACTACCAAAAATAATTGAAACTGCGTATGCAGAATTAGGCAGGGACAGTTTGGGTGGGAAAGCATTAAAACCACAACTCATGGGTAGTCCCGAGACAGAGACTTTCAAGCAGACACCTACCTCTTCTGAAAAGAAGTGGGACAATAACAAAAAACAAAATATTAAAGAGAACAGATCTCAATCCAGAGGTAGATCTCCTCCACAGGAGCCCTCCGAAAGGAGGTATAACCTTAGGAATAGGGATAACATTAGGAAACCTGACAGGTATCAGGACACTGATACACGTTCCTCTCGTTCTTTTCAGGGTTCATCGAAAAACTCAGAGAGGGAAGGACGGTCAGACAGACAAGAAGAGCGTACAAAGTCCAGAGACAAGCAGAACGCTCAAGACTATACTTCCAAAAAAGAAGATAAAGCCAAACCAAAACCACAGTTCAAAAAGAAGAAGGTTGCAGGTCTAAAGATCAGACATGCCCAGAATTCTGAGGACTTGACTACTGAACGGGGAATGGGCTCTGACGATGCTAGACAGTGCGGCAGAAGTAACAATAGCTCGCCAGAACCTGATGGAATTTCTGGTGACAGCGGACTTGAATGATTATATCAGAGTGGAAACACCTGATACTAGGGTAAGTGTCCCACATAAATTGTATGAAATAACACTCCAAATGGAGGGGGACAAATGCAGGACAGTTAGAGGTCTCTTTTGGGAGAACCTGACGTTTGGCTATGACATTTTGTTAGCTGAACAAGATTGGCCGCCAGCATTTGTCATGGATTGCCCTAGGGGAGAAACGGTAATTTTACCAGCATTTTCCGACCACGTTCCAAAACATTTAAAATATACATATGCGCGGGAGTGGGCGGTAGCCCAGGCTCCAGCATTATACAAAAACCATGTTGGATGGGATAAGGATTCAACCCACCACATTATTCCACTAAAAACACTCCAACTGCACAAAGGCAGTATCCTATAAAGCAAGAAGCTAAAAAACAGGTCAGGGAGATCTTAGATCAACTTGAATATCAAGGGGTGATTGAAACTTGCACCTCTCAAATGAATAACCCTTTGTTTCCAGTATCAAAACCAGACATTCATATTGTTTAGTTTTAGATTATAGACATTTAAACACTTGCACTAAGACGTTTGCAGTTCAAAATGCACACAGTGCCGCAATAATGAATAACATTGTGTGGAAAAAATACAAAACAACAATAGATATCTCAAATGGATTCTTTTGTCAAAATATAGCGCCTGAGAGCAGATATTTGACAGCATTCTCAGCGCTAGGGTCTCAGCGGCAATTTGTCAACTCCCCCAGGTGTATAAGAACAGCCCGGGGTAGTTCTCAGCAAGAGTAACTGAATTACTTCAAAATCTGGATGAAGAGGCATTGTCCTATGTGGATGATATTTATCTAACGGGCGATGACATGGAGGAACACTTGAACAGAGTGAATACCATAATTTTGGGATTCGCATCTGAGGGTTATAAATTCAACTTTAAAAAATCAAAAATAGCCCACCTTAATGTCCTTTTTCTAGGATATGAGCTTTCAAGTGAAGGGAAAATCCTGGCAGCTAACTTTTTAGAAAAGTGTGCGCTGCTCCAACCTCCAAAATCGGTAAAAAACTTACAATCAATACTGGAATTCCTCAACTTTGGCAGAACATACATTTTGGATTATACAGAAAGAGTAAAACCTTTCTACGATTTAATAAAACCTGACTTTTCAGTTAGACAATGGACACAGGAACACACAGATACACTTCGTTCCTTACAAGCTGACATGATAGCTTCAAAACACTTACAGACAAGCGTAAATGTACGCAACCTGGTGATCCGAATAGTTGCGGGTCAATCAGGGTACACCTATCTAACATATAATGAAGGTGAAACAGTACCAATAGCATATAAATCACATTTGTACACAAATGCTGAGATGCATTTTGCATCAACAGAAAAAATTCTAACAGCAGTACAGACTGCTGTAGTCAGAGAAAGAGCCCTGGCTCAAGGGAAATGTATAATAGTCGTGACCCCAGTTCCAGCTTTAGAGGCTGCAACAAAGGCAAGCGTTCCCAACGCTAAAGCCTTACATCCAAGATGGATACAATGGGCTAATTCTCTCACTGCAACAGATGTAGAATACAGGTACGACCCAAATTTAAAAACACAAGCATTTCTGCAATACGAACAAGAATATCCTCTACCAAATGAAATAACGCCTCTAGATCAGTATGAATATATTATTTACACTGACGGTTCTGCGCAACCGGCCATAGGGAGTAAACAGCAATACAGCGCCGCGTGTGCTATCATTAAAGGACGGATGCAGGATGGAAAGTTTCATCCAAATTGCACAAAAACACAGTCTCTTGGAGACTGCACGGCGCAGCTGGCAGAACTAAAAGCACTAATACTGACACTGATAAATACGGATCGAGAATTCCCCACACTAATCGTGTGTGATTCCTTTTACTGTGTACAGTCATACAATGAATATCTACATCACTGGGGACAGAATGGGTTTAAGGATTCAAAAGGTGGCACAATTAAGCACAAAACGCTTTGGAAACAGGTAGTGGAGTTAAAAAAGCGAACTACCAAGGGCTCACGTGATACACACATTAAGTCATCAACGTGATGGCGTTCACGTTGAAGGGAATTCATTGGCCGATGAGGCCGCGAAGGGGGCTGTACGCACGGCTTCCGTAGTTGCAATCACTCGTTCAAAAACGAGGATAGACGGTAAGATAATGGTTGCAATTATTGCTACACGCAATAACTCAGCAGTACCGAAAAAACTTCCACTCAAGTACTCCTACAAGTTAGATGCAAACAATGTTCCATTTGCTCAGATTCCTGGAGTGGGGGATAGAGTGATACCAAATATGGATCGAAGGTTGGGTTTAATTCTAGCAGCACACAAGGGTATAGGTTCTGCACACGCAGGAGTTTCTGCTACTGTTTCTCTATTGAAACAACGCTACGGGTGGCCAGGGCTAAGAAGGCAGACTAAAGACTACGTCTTGAAATGTGACATCTGTCAGCAGAAGAAAGGCTCCACTGTAACACGTCCAGTGCAGACACCATTACTAATATCAGACAAACCACTCGCGTGTGTTTATTTGGACCACTGCGGCCCCTTACAATCTGATGGGGCTTACAATTATATCATGGTTGCAGTGGATTCCGGCTCTAGGTTCCTATAGGTGTGGCCCAAACGCTCGGCTGACGCTCGAACTGTTATAAAAGATTTGCGAGTCTTTATAGGGACATACGCAATTGGCACATTACATTCTGACCATGGCCCCGCGTTTAGCTCTAGGGCTTACAAGGATGCCATGGGAAGTTTGGGTGTAGCATTGCGGTACTCCTCTCCGTACCATCCGGAGGGAAATTTGGTTGTGGAGAGGAAAAACCGGGACTTAAAGCAATGTTTAACAGCTAGAGTATTAGGCTCGGGTGGCAATTGGGTAAAACATCTGTATGGAGTCCACAGGGCGTTAAATAATCAGCCAAGAAGCTCTCTGGGGGTTCACTCCTTATGAGGTCCTATTTGGGACGAGAATGTGGGTACCTGATCTTGATTGTGAAGGCACAGTGGTGGATAAAAAACCTTTTGACATCCATAAACGTTTGGCTGTTTTACAGGACCTGAACGAAACCAGGGCACAACAGAGTAATGTCAATATAAAGAAGAACGCCACTGGGGAAGTAAAAAGTGTCACGGCAAGACCTGTCTGGATCCCAAAAGTCAGGGATCTGGTCAGAGAGAAAATAGCGGACAAAAAAGAATTTGGGCCATCATACAGAAATCCTGAACCTGTCCTGGCAGTTGAAGGAACAAGAACTGTACTTCTGCCACCTCTCGCCAGTAAAAAGGAGAAAATATTTGTCTCAATTGACCTAATCAAACCACACTATGGGGCCGATACTGAGTAGTAGGCCACGTGGACTCCGAAGTAACAGACACCCTCCTCTCACAACTATACAAGAAGTTCAAACATAAAAACTCATCACATTTGAAGTGTCACCTACAAGGAATGATGGACTAAGCAACAATGCAATGGAACTCGTTCCTCTTGATACTGAAGTTCAAAATGAGAAATCAACTGAAAGACAAATTTCAATTCGACCAAACATGGATAGCTACGTCAACATGCCCCAACAAGAGCAAGCTACGGTTTCCACAAAACCTGCGGAACTACCGAAAATTGATCGATCTGCATCTGGCTATTTCATTGACTTTGACACCTTTTCATTGGATCCAAGCGAACCTGAAACACCGCCAGCCCAAAAAACTCATCTACAGCGAAAAGATTTCCTGATCTTTCTAAAAAGACTTACCTGGTATCACCTTGGGTGGAACTCCGGGTATCTACAGGAATACTTTTCTTTCTTTTCTGGATAGGCTTGGTCATTGTTTTTAGTATGGTTAATAATGGAACTTATCTTTGAGAAAGCTCTCTGGCACAAAAAGTGAATGTGATCCTGAAACCGCCCCTATCATCACATCGGGAAAGAAGAGACCTGTCATCATTGAACATTACAGCAGTTCCTATACCTGATGGTATAGTATGGGACAAGGTTGATTTCGATATATTTGGCCCGACTGAACTTTTAAAAATATCACACTTATTTAAAATATCATTGAGTGATATCATTACCTCCAGTAAATTTTCCGATGATTGGGACTATGAAACAGTAAATAATATGTTGTCTGATTTAGAAAAATCTGCTGCTTTTCTAATAATGAAATGTTAGAAGACACATCAGACTTTGAGAAAATGTATTGCTATCAACATTATGGTCATCACTTTCTGCATAAATCTGCTAACCCTAGGAATGTTTTCACGTATCACCAATGGGAACATTGCCCGACATCGCCGAAAAGCAGTTCAAAAACATTTGTAAAAAAATGTCCATATTTTTCAGGGTTTAACACGTCAGACCCAGCCTCATATTACTATAAGGTTGCACCTACACTAGCACAGAAAAATATGTTGACAAACACCAAACAGATCTATTCTGCTTCTTTTATTGCCCAGTTGTCTTAACAAGGTTTCGACTTATGGAAAGACACCATAGACCTAAAATCTGTCTGGGGTACTAGAGACTGGCAGGTCCAGGGAACAGAGACACTATTTAGAGCATGTCTTATTCCTCAACAAATAATGTTCTTGAATGAAACAGTGCAACAAACAACTTGTCTTGGGTTAGCCAGGAATAAAGATCTGAATACACCTCGGGTGCCAGCACCATCACACACTGAGGAGAATGTAACATCACAAAACGTGTTTACAGTAGATGACATCTTGCAAAGCAATAGATCAGACCCCGATTGGAAGGAATGGTTGGTTTGGCCCACAGACACCAATAACTGTCAAGAAAGATTCTTGGGTAAAACTAAAGGATTTAGTATCAATAGGCCAGATCGACGTTATGTACAGAGACAACGTCCGGGGGTAGTGACATCGTATAGTGTTGGGAAGTTATGCCTCGATTGGCTACAAACCTCAACACTCACACAGGTGAAACAACACTTATCCTTACTTACAGGGGATGTGGACCTGCGGGATTTTTTATTAGGTCCTAAGAAACCACGTCAACAACGTTTCTTAAATGCTGTCTATAATGAAATATGGAAAATCTCTCAACAAGAGGCCGCGGAAAGATTACGAGAAATCGATCGTCTAAATCTAGAGAAAGCACTATCAGTGGTCGATAATGGGTTAACAACCTTAACATCCAGGATATATTCACTGGGCAACATTGTATCTTCTGCTATTGATGTACTAGAACAAGACTTGTCCATACTACAACACGGGCAGTCGCGTTCTATTATGTTGTTAAGCTGGACGCTGCAATCTTTGCGCGCAGGCTATGTGCCATGGCATTTTATAAACAGCACGTCTCTGTTTTCCTCGTACAATCTGACAGAAAAACAGATAGAAATGGCACAGAGGGCAGCAAAGTATACAATGCTGCGCGTTGAAAAACTGGATAGATTAACATTTACAGTGGCAGAATCACCGTCCACAGAATGGTTAATCCATGGCCACATAACTCTCCCGGTCACAACTTTTCAATTCCATTATTGCGTAGAACAAATGCAGGCAGGCAGATATGAAGAAATGGGTAAGGAATTCATCAAGGAATCTTGGAAATTGCCATACAGATTTCGATGCCGGAGTGGGGAAAAAGAAGTGTTTCTTAGCGGTACTAACTGCGAGAATACCTTAAGTGGATCACTTATATTCCAGGATATAATGCTACATAAGGCCTGTAATGGTTCAGTAGCAAACTTGTCCTGCCACTTAGAGGGTGCCCCAGCTGCCGTGATCACTCCAGTATTCAAACTGCTTTCGAATGGGAGTTATTTGATGCTGAACAATCAAGGTTGCTGTGGGATGCTTCTGGGCATCGCATATCTGGTAACTGTAAGTTCCAGGGTTACCTGCTGTATGCAAGTATTGTTTCTCCCAACACATACAGTCAGGGAGGCGCCGCTATATATATATATATATATATGTAAGTCCGTTTTTATATAGCGCAGCTACTCACCCTTATGGGTCTTAAGGCGCTGAGGGCCGTTGTGGAAATTAAGTGAGCTATTGCCCAGAGTCACATGGTGCTGAGCTGAGCTGCCGCCGGAGCCGGGGATCGAACCGTGAACCCTGTGCTCCGAAGTCAGCTGCACTATGGCCTTCATTAAATATTTCATTAATACGGTTTGATACTTTGAGCAGAATGAAAGCCATGCTTACACAGAAATCCGTGCCCTTAACCTCTGCTCAAGAGACTTTTGATCTCCAAGTAGCAAGGTCTTCAGCAGAGATACAGGCACTTATACATACAAACCTCCCTTTCCATTTCGCAGAAATGGTAAATCGTATCTTTAACATGTCTGATACGACAGGCATTGTCTACCTATTTAAGAACATAGGTTCTGGAATGTTAAGCACCTTTCAGACGGTCCTCAGAGTTATTCCAAACTTTATACACTCTGTATTGGGAAGCATTTTTGGAGGACTGCCGCTGATCCTGTTTCTAATAGCAGGAATCCTGATTGTCGTCTTTTTGCTATGCAATGGACGTCCCAGTCACCAAGGAGATGGAAACAGTACTCCTGGAGAGAAAATACCGTGATCGCATAGTACAACTTCTGTGCACACCTCGCCTAAGGGAACTAAGTGCTTCTTGGTTCTTGTCGTTTAGACCAGTCTGGATGGACTGCATCTTATCTGTCCTCCGATGCCTGTTTTGCGGGGAAGAATCAATCAATCAATCAGGTGTTTGTTAAGTGCGACTACTCACCTGTAAGGGTCTCAAGGCGCTGGAGGGGGGGGGGGGTGCAGGTTCCAGTGCATCAAGGAGGGGGTCTGTCGAAGAGCCAGGTTTTGAGGTTCCTCGTGAAGATGGGGAGCGATGTTGTCTGTCTGAGGTGGACCGGAAGGGCGTTCCAGGCTCTGGCCGCGAGGAAGGAGAAGGAGCGGCCTCCCGATCTGGTCTTTCTGGTGCGGGGGACCACGGCCTAGGAGAGCTGGGCTGATCGTAGGGTCCTTTGGGGTGCGTGGAATTTGAGTCGGCTGTTCAGGTATGTTGGTCCGGTGTCGTGGAGGGCCTTGTGTGCGTGGGTGAGAATCTTGAAGGTGATTCTAGCCTCGATGGGGAGCCAGTGGAGTGTGCGCAGGTGCTGGGAGATGTGGCAGTGTCTTGGCAGGTTGAGGACCAGTCTTGCGCAGCATTCTGGATGTTTTGTAGCTTGCAGGTGAGGTTTTTGTTTATTCCGGCGTAGAGTGCGTTGCCGTAGTCGAGTCTGCTGGTGACGAGGGCGTGAGTGACGATCTTTCTGTGCTCAAGGGGGATCCATTTGAAGGTCTTACGTAGGAGGCGGAGGGTGTGGAAGCAGGAGGATGCGACGGAGTTGATCTGGCGGTCCATTTTGAGCTCGGAGTCCAGGATGATTCAGAGGTTGCGTGCGTGGTCCGTGGGGGTGGGTGGGCTTCCGAGGGCGGGGGGCAACCAGGTGTCGTTCCAGGCGTCAGGGTTTGGGCCCATGATGAGCACTTCTGTTTGGTCGGTGTTGAGTTGTAGGCAGTTGCTTTTCATCCATTTGGTGACGGCTTCCATGCCTTCTTGAAAGTTGGGTCTGGCGGTGTTGGGTTCGTTGGATAAGGAGAGGATGAGTTGGGTGTCGTCTGCGTATGACACAATGTTGAGTCCGTAGGTTCTGACGATGGGGGCGAGCGGAGCCATGTAGACGTTGAAGAGCATGGGGCTGAGGGAGGACCCCTGGGGGACTCCGCAGGTGGTTGGTGTAGGGTCCGAGAGGAAAGGGGGGAGTCTGACCCGCTGCGTTCTGCCGGAGAGGAAGGAGTGGCTCCAGTCGAGGGCCTTGTCCCGGATTCCTGCGTCGTGGAGTCTGCGTATTAGGGTGCGGTGAGAGACTGTGTCGAACGCCGCTGAGAGGTCGAGGAGGATGAGGGCTACTGTTTCTCCTCTGTCAAGTAGAGAGCGGATGTCATCTGTTGCGGCGAGGAGGGTGGTTTCTGTGCTGTGGTTTTTTCTGAAGCCGAATTGGGAGGAGTCGAGGATGTTGTGCTCTTCGATGAAGGTGGCGAGTTGGCTGTTGATGGTTTTCTCAATGACTTTCGCTGGGAACGGGAGCAGGGAGATGGGTCTGTAGTTCTTGAGGTCGGTGGGGTCCGCCGAGGGCTTCTTCAGGAGGGGGTTGATCTCGGCGTGTTTCCAGTCGTCGGGGAACGAGGCGTTCGTTAGGGAGTGGTTGATGGTGTGGCGGAGCATGGGTGAGATGGTGTCGGCAGCTCTGTTGAAGATGTGGTGGGGGCAGTGGTCCGTGGGGTCCCAGAGTGGATTGACTTCATTGTCTTCAGTGTGTCTTCGGTGGTGAGGGCTGTCCAGTTGTCAATCGTTGGCTTCAGGGTGTGGGTGTGGCTAGTGAGGGTTCTGTGTGTTGGTTGTCTTCGTCGAAGTTGTCGTAGATGTTCTTGATTTTGTGGTGGAAGAAGGTGCTGAGTTTGTTGCAGAGGTCTTGTGAGGGAGGGATGTCAGTAGACTCGCTGGTGGGTTGGGCGAACTCCTTGATGATGCTGAAGAGTTCTTTGCTGTTGTGTGCGTGTGTGGAGATTCTGTCTTCAATCTCTTTTTTGCTCGTTTTTCTGATGAGTTTTTGGTGGGTGTTGGTGGCGGCTCTGAAGTCGTTGTGGGCCTCTGTGGATTTGGAGTTCCTCCAGGCCTTTTCGAGGCGGTGGCACGTGCATCTGGACTCTCGAAGTTTGGTGGTAAACCATCTGGCTTTCTTGGCGTGAGTGTTGTTGTTTTTCTTGAGGGGGGCTATGGTGTTGGCGCTGTCGGAGATCCATCTGTGCAGGGTTCGGGCTGCGGTGTTGGGGTTGTCGTCTTCCGCGATGGTTGGGGTGGAGCTGCTGAGTGAGGAGGTGAGCTGGTCGTCGGTGATTTTGGTCCAGTTTCTTCATGGGAGAAGGTGCTGGTGCCTGTGGATGGTGGGTGTTCTGAAGGTGAAGTGGACGCATCGGTGGTCTGTCCATGGGAGTTCGGTGGTGTGGCTGAAAGTGATGGAGTTTCCTGTTGCGAAGAGGGGGTCGAGGGTGTGTCCTGCTGCGTGCGTGGGTTCGGTCACGATCTGGCGGAGTCCAATGTTGTGGAGGTTGTCCAGGAGGGATGTGGTGTTGGGGTTCAGTTGGTTGTCGAGGTGGAAGTTAAGGTCTCCCAGCAGGGTGTAGTTGGTGGATGCGATGGCATGTGGGAGATTATGTCCGTGATGGAGTTGGCAAATGGTCCGCGGGGTCCAGGGGGTCGGTAGATGAGGGTTCCCCGGAGGGTGGTGATAGGGCTGGCCAGTATCTTGAAGTGAAGGTGTTCCATCAGGTCTGTGGGCTCGTCGGGGAGCGTGCTCAGGCGGAGGGTGGATTTGTGGACGATGGCGATTCCTCCTCCCGGACAGGTGGGGCGGTCCTTCCTGGAGATCCTGTATCCTTGGGGAATGGCGATGTCCGGTCCCGAGGTGGTGTTGGTCCAGGTTTCGGTGAAGAATGCTACGTCCGGGGTAGTGCTGTCGAGGAGGTCCCAGATTTCGGTGGCGTGTTTGTGGAGTGATCGGACGTTGAGGAAGATGCATTGCAGGGTCTTCGGTTCGGGTGTGTTCTTGCGGGCGGGTTGTGCTGGGTCAGTGTTCCTGGCGGTGCTGCAGGTGTGCCGGCAGCAGTGACAGCTGAAGGGTCCGTGGGTGTCGGCTGGTGATGCAAGCTTGCAGTTGTTGTTGCGGCCGGTGTTGAGTGCGTGGAGTGCCGCTGGGTCATAGCGTCGGCGGTGCGGAGGTCCAGGGTTCCTGGCGCTGGTCGCGGTCGGGTCGTGGACGGGCGCAGACGGGCCTGCCTTTGGCACGCCTTTGGTGCGCCAGCGGCGCGCCCGCTGTGCGGACGCCATTAAGTAGGGGTCGGGGAGGGCTGGACAGCTGGGAGGCGGGAGCGGGGAGGGGAACTGGCTTGGGCCGGTTGCGCTGGTCGTGCTGGGGGGAGGGGCCGCTGGGGCAGCAGCAGCGGGGAAAACAGGCGAAAAAGAGTGGAATAAAGTGGAATAAACAGAAAAGTGCAAGAAAAGTGGAGGAAGGAGATAGAAAGGAGAGTGACAAGGGAGAGATAAGAATGAGGGTGAAAAACGAGTTAAACGGAGCAGGAGAGGAAAAGCGGAGCGAGAGAAGGAGACAGAGGTCCACTGGACCACCAGGGATGAGACGCAGGTATAACCTGCGGGTGGAGGAGGGCCTCGAACACCAACACTCGAGAGTGCAGGGGCTCGGGGGAGGCCTCACTTAATGGTGGAGCTGGAGGGTGGGAGAGCAATTTCACTGACAATGAGTCAGTGGTCTTGCTGCCTGTCCCAGCAGCGGCCGCCATTAAGTAGGGGTCGGGGAAGGCTGGACAGCTGGGAGGCGGGAGCGGGGAGGGGAACTGGCTTGGGCCGGTCGCGCTGGGGGGGAGGGGCCGCGGGGGCAGCAGCGGCGGGGAAAAACAGGCGAAAAAGAGTGGAATAAAGTGGAATAAACCGAAAAGTGCAAGAAAAGTGGAGGAGGGAGATGGAAAGGAGAGTGAAAGGGAGAGATAAGAATGAGGGTGAAAAACGAGTAAAACGGGGGGGAGGGGCCACGGGGGCAGCAGCGGCAGGGAAAAATGGGCGAAAAAGAGTGGAATAAACAGAAAAGTGCAAAAAAAGTGGAGGAAGGAGATAGAAAGGAGAGTGACAAGGAAGAGATAAGAATGAGGGTGAAAAACGAGTAAAACGGATCAGGAGAGGAAAAGCGGAGCGAGAGAAGGAGACAGAGGTCCACTGGACCACCAGGGATGAGGCGCAGGTATAACCTGCGGGTGGAGGAGGGCCTTGAACACCAACACTCAAGAGTGCAGGGGCTCGGGGGAGGCCTCACTTAATGGTGGAGCTGCGAGGGTGGGAGAGCAATTTCACTGACAATGAATCTTGGATCTCTGTCTGACACTCCCATGATGTGCGCGACCGAACGTTGATGCTTTACTGGACCCGATAACGGTCCATGTTCTGCAGTGTCCCCAGCGTATTCCCATGTTGATGTCGGCACTCTTAGAGCCACCGCAGGTAACATCAGCACCTGTTGGTACAGACACCGGCTCCTCCTCGGACACCCAGGCCTTGGATGGCGCACAGGCTGCCCCAGCACCAGCTGCGGAGAGTACGGAAAATCATCTGTGCTCAATAGACATAATCTGCCAGGTGTTACAGGGACCGCCAACTGCGGAAGCAAGCAACGAGAATGTTGCGTCTACCAGCCAGGACACAAACATTGGACTCATTTGGCCCGTCGTGTGCTGGGAAGAAATTCGGCTTATAAAAACAAAACAGAAAACTGAAACTCTCTATCAAAATTGACATTCCTTTTGAGCATGTATGGCTTTCAAACTGCTTGTAGTAGTTCGGACAGTACCTACGGACATATTAGAGCAGTAGCTAACCTGTTAATTACTAATAACTTTTTCAATTTTTAACCAAAAAAATATATAGATGTTTTAAGCGTTTTTAAACAAATGTTTTACCACAATATGAAAAAAATGATTTATATTTTGCGTACAATTATCTAGTCCACCTAGTAGTACGTTTCGAGTTTTCACTATGTCGTCCATTCGGAAGAGGAGTGGGTGTTATATTCCATATAGGTACTATAATATAGGCCCAGGTAAACTTGTTACCCTTCACGTATATTCTCTCCCTACATTACACTTGTCACGGTTTACAGGGACTGACCTTTTGCCCAGATATTACACTGCATTCAGAACGCGGGTTTTCCCTAGTTCGAAATCTCATACATTATGCATGAGGGTTCTTGGAAGCACAGCAGGACTGCCAACTCCTGTATAAAATCTATGTATAAAGTTCATGCCCAACGTCATCCTTAGGCCGACACAGTAACACAGCAAGGTAGGACCCCTGGGGAGACCTATGGGTATATATACATCACATCTTGCTAAGATAGTTAGAGGAGACCGAGACTTCCCGGCTGACACACTGACCAGAGACGCTGAGGTTCCTGCATGCAGACACTCCAGCTCGCAGTGGTCTAACATCCCTCGCGGGGTGTCCAGCTCGAGACCAGGACGGGGTCCCACGGTCTCACTTAAGGTAATGGGGTTGACTGAATCCTAGAGGAATTCTTGGCTTAACACCTACACCCATGCTAGGTACACTTAGGTACATCTAGATAGGGAGGCATCGTAGGAGTACGCATCTATTATCATGTGTTTTATATACTTGAATGTATTCATGATTTTAGTAAGATGGTAGAACTATACCATCCTTTTACCTTTATAGTACTAATAATCATTTATATCTTATACTGTCTAACGGTTGTTGCAGCACATCTATTGCGCTGCACCTGCACTGGCACCTGCACTGGCTCCCTGTCAACAAGAGGATAACCTTCAAGCTCCTCACCCACGCACACAAAGCACTCCACAACTCCGGACCAGCCTACCTCAACAGACGACTCAGCTTCTACACCCCCACCCGCCAGCTCCGCTCGACCAGCCTCGCCCTCGCCACAGTCCCCCGCATCCGGAAAACGACCGCCGGCGGCAGATCCTTCTCCCACCTCGCCGCCAAGACCTGGAACACCCTCCCCACCAACCTCCGACAGACCCAAGACCTACTGGCCTTCAGAAGACTCCTCAAGACCTGGCTCTTCGATCAGTAGCAGCACCACCCCCTCTTCCCCCAGCGCCTTGAGACCCTCGCGGGTATGTAGTGCGCTTTATAAGTGACATGATTGATTGATTGATTGATCTATTCTACACCAGAATAACAACTGTTCAATAAATGATTATTGAAAACGCCCAGCTTGGTTATTCTGTGTATCTCTCTGAGAGAAACTAAGTAAGCACGAGTGACTGAGCGAAAGGTAGTACATTGTTTCCAGGGTCCTGAGGGATCAGGGTTGTCATGTTCGATGGTTGCCAAGAACTATTCCCTCCTTGGTAAGAGGAGAGTATAGTGGCACTGTGAGCTAGTTGGTACAAGAAGGCCAACATACCTGGTGGGGGTGATCAGAGTTTGTCTGACACCAATCCTACAGTGTATGTTGTCTAAACGCGCAGATTCTGTATATTTTCTATAGGAACTACACGACAAAAGGAAGCAAGAGCACGATCAACAGTGAACTTGTATAGTCTAAAATGGAAACGCTCTTTAGTATGGCCACAAGCAGAAATATTAGATCCACTAAAATGGCTCCATATGAGTTTTTTACCTATCTGTAGCATCTGGTGGTGTCTGGATTATCATATATGTCCATAAAGGTCCACTTGGCTGCAATTTCAAGATTTTTAAGGACTACAAGTCAAGCAAACTTTGTATTCACAGAGAACAATTAAGAAGTTTATGAGAGGCTTGTTTAGAAAATGTCCACCTGCATCTCAGATGGCTCCAGAATGGGAACTAAACACTTTGCTGGCAGCACTGATGAAGGCTCAGTTGCAGCCTATTCAGAAAGCAACCATTAACATGGAAAACTGCTTATCTCTTGGGAATTACAGAGGGTTGGGGAGTTGCAAGCTTTAAGCTGAAAAGAACCATATCTGATATTCTCGAAGGCTAAAGTGACTTTAGTGCTTAATCCAAGATTTATTTCAAAAGTGACGCCTTTCATTTGAAGCAAAAATCACGTTGCCAACGTTTTTTGCAAATCCAAGTACTGTTGCAAAGCAAATTTTGCATTCACTATATGGTAAAAGGTGGGTAAAATTTTATTTCCAAACTATGAAAACTTTAGAAAAAAACAGATAAGCTTTTGGAAGCTTTTGGATCAGGAAATAAAGGCAAGGCAGTTACTAAACAGACCATTGCAAGATGGTTTGTGTCCTGTATTACGACTGCACATAGCTTAATGAAGAGGCCATTGTCAAAATCCATAAGGGCACATTCGACAAGAGCAATGGAGGAACAACTGGCTTATTCACAGACACTTCCTTAATTGCTATTTTTAGGGCGGCAACATGGAGGATGAATTGTATTTATGTGCAGACCAACAAGGAAGCAGTGGTGGGCGAGCGGTGCTCAGGGAATCTTTTTTTCAGGAGCCAAGGCTCATTTCCACCGTGCTCTTTATTGAAGTTGACATATGGTACTTCTTTCAAAATCTGAATTCAAGCATGTGAATCTATGAAAGATCTGGAGCTGGAGAAGTTTAATAACTTTTTTCCTTATGGTTCACTCCTTAAGCTTGGTAGCTCCCTGCACACCACTTCCACCAACAATGCCGGATATTCAGGGGTTACATCAAGGGCCAGGCTTATTGCCAGAGGTAGCGATCTCAACCTGTGCAGCAGACCATCCAGCCCTCTTGGAGCTCCAGGGGCTTGGTGATGGCAGAGGACAGGGCCATAACAGCATGCTCAGTCCTCGTCTTCCTCTTCCCATGCCACCATCAAACTGTCATGATTCCTCCTTACGCTTTTACCTGTCAACTGGCAAGCAATTACTTTGGACCAGTGGATCGTGACGGATGCCTTTCAAAGCAAAATCCTTCCTTTTTGGTCAACACCTCTCCTCGATTTTCCCAAATTTTTGTCCAGATTTTAGTACAAAATGCCCCCATCCTTGCCAGAGAGGTTCAGTCGTTACTAGCCAAATGGGAGGACTCAGGCTGATTTTGGATTTTCAGTCCCTAAACGCTTCCCTTCGGAAAGACACCTTTTAAAAATGCTAACCTTGGCCCAGGTTCTCTCTGCTCTGGATCCAGTGGACTGCATGGTTTCTTTGACTTAAAGGATGAATTTTCATGCATCTGTTCTGCAGTCCCACAGGGTTTTGTTCAATTTGTTGTGAGGAAGGAACACTTTCAGTCTGTTGTTTTGTTATATGGGCTTACCTCATCCTTAATGTCTTCACAAAGGTAATGGTTGTAGTTGTAGCCCATCTACGCAGGTAGTAGAGCATGAATTCCCATACCTCGATGCTTCATGGGCTTTTGAAAATGGGCTCATTAATGTCAGTTGTCGACCACCTGTGAATGACCATCATGCTGCTTTCATCCCTGGGAATCTCTATCAACAAGCCAAAATTCAATTTCCAGCTTGTGCTTTATAGGGGAGAACTGGACATGGTGGTGCTGATAGTTTCCTGCCACTGTAGTGAGTGAGTGATGATTCTGATGTTCCAGGCTATGTTATGGATTCCTGTAGGGTCTCCAGTAGAATATTTGCTTTAAATGGGCTCAGCACGGAGGGTGTCTCAAGGACAACATCCTCATGTCAGATGAGGCAGCCTTGGGCCTTCACTTATTGGTGAAAGATACCAACCTGACGTGCAGCAGACCAGTCTCCCTATGCCACCCAGAGCTCACAGTGGTGACAGATGCTCCACACTGGGCTGTGGGTGGGAGGGGGGGCGCTGCTGCTGCACAAGTTGGATATCACAAGCATTCAGTCTCCATCACAGCAAGGTTAACCAGAATTATGTCAAGGATGACCTCTACATGTCAAGAATAGGAGCAATTTGGCCAGGGTCACATTATACCACAGCCTTAATTATGTCAGGAATGCCTAGAACATGTCACAAGTAGACACATGTTATACCGTCGCCACAATATGCCACAGATAGCTGCACAACAGTTGTATCTATAATGGGTCAAGAAGAGCACCATACAGCCAGGACCACAATTAGATGGTAAGGCAATGGTGCTCCCAATGACAGGGCTATCCATATTATGTCATGTTTGCCTCTAATATTTCAAGAATGGCCATAATTGTTCCAGCATCACTTTTATGGCACAGATACCACAAATGTGTCAAGTGTGACCATACTATAGCAAGGGGGCAACATTATGCCAGGACTACCATTAAAGGCTATGGTAGGAGGTCCTGCTCATGCTAACGCCACAATATGCAAGGAACAGCCACTGTTTTGCTCAGAATGCACCGAATATGTTAGGAATTACCATCATTAGACAAGGGAGAGCCACAATTATGTCATGTGTGTCAATAATATGTTAAGGGACTCCACACTATGCCAGGGCCACAGCTAGAGTCTAAGATAGGAAATGTAGCTTATGTCTGGGTCGCCATTGGGTCACGAATAGCCACATTTAGGTCTAGAATGCAGCCCCAGGGCCACCATTAAACCTGCACTTTTTTGCCTACCACCCCGCCACAAACACACACACGTACATTGATTTATTCATAGACACTAAGAGATGCCCACATACATTTAACATGCCCACACACAAACATACGCACAGACTCTCTCCTCTTCTCCCTACCTGTACCTAGAACTTATTTTCCAAACTGCCACCCATCTCTAGATGCACTCAAGGCTGTGTCCCCAGCTCTGCTCTTAACCCAAAATCAATAAAGCAGCTGGAACAAGTTGAAGTTATTCATCTAAGTCCAAGAGGCGGGGTTATAATTTCACTACTCCCCTGCGTTTCTTTCTTCTGCACAAATTCCTAAAATTTTGAGAACTTCAAATGGGTAGGAAATATAATCCTAGTAAAAACCTGCAAGGGAACAGATTTTTTTTTTCCATGGGTGGTTTTTATCACCCAGTAACATCACAACTTACAGAATGAAGGCTTTAGAGTATATAGGTCTAGGACAGCCAGCCTCAGAAAGGCAAATTTTACATAGCTTTCAGTTTTGTAGAAAAGGAAAATGCTACTTACCCAGTATGCATCTGTTCTTGGCATGTAGAGCTGTAGATTCACATGCTTTGCATAAGTCTGCCATCTAGTGTTGGGTCTGGATGTTTGCAGTTAATTTTTCTTCGAAGAACTCTTTTCTAGTCACAAGGTAGGTGACACCTCCTTTCGGTGATAGTGCGCATGGGCAGATTCGTCCAGACTACATCTTGAAGAACTGACTGACTGTTCTCTTAAGATTGTCTAAAGATTCTTCTGCTGTTGGACACTGGAACACATGCTGGATCGAGCTAAGAACCAAGACATGACTGCTCCCAACCTTCCATGATCAAACTGATTTCCTCAGGGTCCTTTAGGAAGGGTCCTGAAACTGTAAAATATCAACTGCGACTTTCCCTGTGTTATCCTATGGACATTTGACCTGGTGTAACACCCCTGCACCTGGGCGCCTTGGGGTCCCTAGCTACTTAACTTTGCTGGTTCCATGCTTCCCCTGGCTTCTTCATCCTTTGGTATTAGTCTCGTTTTGTTACTCACCTCACATCACATCACATTTGTTTTGGTATATGGCTTGCCCCCCCCCCTTGGGGGCCTGTGTGTTTCCTATGCTTACTTACCTGTTTTAAAGTATTTCCTTGTATTTTTCATATCTCCGGGTAGGAGATATACCAAGTAGTTCTTAGTGTTGTGTTTAATAAATACTGAAGTATTTTTCTAACACTGATGTGGTTCTTTCTGGTGTGTAAGCTTACTGACTGACTACTGTGGTAAATGCACCCGCTTTACACCCTCCTGAATAAGCCTTAGCTGCTCTCCACAGCTAACCCTTTAGAGCTTTGGTTATCAGGGACCACTACAACTATCACTAAGGGTCGCCTGAACTCACCAATAGGTGTACACCATATACTGAGCCAGCCTCCTACATGCATGCTCTCCAATACTGGAAAAACTGAGCATGCTACCAGGTACTCTTGCCAGCTCGTTGGATGAACTGAAGGCCTTTTTGCACCCCCAGTCGGTCAATGAGGTCAACCCACTAACAGACGAGACAGCAGATAAAGGGGGCAGTCCTGTGCTGATATGACCTAAAACAACAATGACGAGCCTAAACATATTTAGCCCTAGCAGCCATACCATTCCTTGGCTCCCTACTGCTACTAAACTTCACCCAAGAGTCCATAGAAATAGAACCAAGAGCTGCCGCAAATCATGAACAGAAGGAGACATCCCTAACACTGACTCCAGCAGCAGGGGAGACCCATCCAGCCTGGCCCCAGTAGTCCGCCCCAAAACACATTGCTGGCAAGTTCAGTCGAAGTAATCAAAGGCCCAAGACCCAAAAAAAGATAACAAAAAAGGAAGTCAAGGAATAAAAACTTCCCTAAAACCAACTGGCTGAGGAATTATGCCATCTTTGGAAAAGCAACTCCTATGCCAGAAAGGAATGTCTCCAATTATATATAAATAGTATTAGGTTATTTCCTAGTCTCCTTACCGGTGCTCATTATGTTTGCCACTATATTGTAAGAGGTGCCAGTACCCCTAGGGTGTGATGTACGACCCTATTTTGCATGCGCAAACGGGTTTGTGACCCGTTTACGCATGCAAAATCTGATCGGTCCATGTACAATTCCTGTTTAGCGAGTTGCAATTTTTTTGCGACTCGCTAAATAGGAATTGCGAGTCGCTATTAGGGGCATTCCAAGGGTGTCCCTTCCTAATAGCGAGTTAGAGGCCTATGTAAGAATGTTTTGCGAACGCATTTGCGGTCACAAAACACTCGCAATTTACCGCCCTCTTCAAGAGGGTGGTAAAGCACTCGCAAATGGGAAGGGGTCCTCATGGGACCCCTTCCCATTTGTGAATGCAGGGGAAAATATTTTTATGAGGCAGGCAGTGGTCACAGGGACTGCTACCTGCCCTTAAAAATGAAACGAAAATGTTTCATTTTTCTTTTTTTAAATGCATCCCGTTTTCCTTGAAGGAAAACGGGCTGCATTTAAAAAAATAAAAACTGCTTTATTTAAAAGCAGTCCTAGACATGGAGGTCTGCTGGGCCCAGCAGGCCACCATACCCGGGAGGGCCAGCCATTCCTAATGGGGTCGCAAATTGCGAGTGCCTCATTAATATGCATGAGGCATGCAATTTGCGACCCCTTTGGGAATCGCTAACAGTGTCTCAGACACTGTTGTACATGTCATTTAGCGACTCGCAAATTGGGACTCGCAGTTGAGCGCAATTTGCCAGTCGCTAAATGACATGGTCGTACATCTGGCCCAAAGTCCTTCATCTTATCTTCTGCTAGTGAAGAAATCTTAATGTTCGAGGCATGTGAGCTGTAGATCACATGCTTTGCATAAGTCTGTCATCTAGTGTTGGGTCCGGATATTTGCAGTTTGTTTTTCTTCGAAGAAGTCTTTTCTAGTCACGAGGTAGGTGACTCCTCCTTTCGGTGATAGTGCGCATGCGCATCGACTCCATTGTTAGATTGTTTTCCCGCAGAGGGTGAGAATGGAGTTAGTAAGAGTAGAATAGAGATGTCCATGCGTATGTATCTAAGTAAGATATTACTGCAACAGGTATACAGCAGTATTCTCCCAAAGCGGTGGCTAACCTGTAGCTGTTGCAGTTGTTTGAAAGAGTGTACGAAGAACTGCCTGGCCTACATTAGCTTGTTGTCTTTCTAACACATCTACACAATAGTGTTTTGTGAATGTGTGTGGTGTAGACCATGTTGCAGCTTTACAGATGTCAGCTATGGGAATGTTTCCTAAGAAAGCCATTGAAGCCCCTAGTTTGCAAGTGGAATGCGCTCTAGGGAGAATTGATAAAGACTGTTTGCTTTTGCATAGCATGTCTGAATACATTTGACTATCCACTGTGCAATACCTGATTTAGATATGGGATTGCCTTTGTGTGGTGTAGCAAAAGCAACAAAAAGTTGTTTCGTATTACGAAAAGGTTTTGTCCTTTCTATGTAATAGAGTAACGCTCATTTAACGTCTAAGGTGTGTAGAGCACGTTCTGCCACTGAATCTGGTTGAAGAAAGAACACAGGCAACTCAACAGATTGGTTGATGTGGAAGGCAGATACTACTTTGGGGAGAAAGTTAGGGTTAGTACGAAGAAGCACATTGTTTTGGTGTACTTTTAAAAATGGTTTTTCTATGGTTAGTGCCTGAAGCTCACCCACTCTCCTCAGTGATGTAATAGCAATGAGGAATGCAACATTCCAAGTGAGAAATTGTAGTTCACATTTATGCAAAGGGTGGACCCATTAGTCTGGTAAGGACAATAGTAAGATTTCACACTTGGGCAGGTGGGAGTCTTGGAGGAATAACTCTTTTGAGTCCTTCCATAAAAGCCTTAATAACAGGCACCCTGAAAAGGGACAGATGTTGTCTATTCTGAAGGTATGCAGCTATTGCAGCAAGATGTAAGCGTATAGATGTGTACGCTAAATTTGACAGTTGTAAATGCAGTAAATAACAAATGATATTTTGGACTGAAGCATCAAGCGGGTTGACATGGTTGTTATTAGAATAAATCAAACACAAGGAGATGATGGACGGAGTGCTGAAACTTTTCAAACACTCACCGCCAGTCACAGATCTGGGTTGAATCCATCATCATTGTTTAGCTCACTTTGCCACCCCAGTTCAGACATAGCCATATGCAAATCAGTCTTGACGCTGTGCCTCATGGGAACAGTCCAGAACGAACTGCCAAGCCATGTCTTCCCTGGACCGGAATCAATCATCCTGGGACCGGTTTCAGGCTAACAGCCCTCATCAGCCAGGCTAGCTTGAATCTAGTTGCAAAGTGAGCAAGGGACCCACGTCTGGGCATACCCTGCCAACTTAGGGCAAACAAAGCAAACACAAGGAGATGATGGACGGAGTGCTGAAACTTTTCAAACACTCACCCCCAGTCACAGATCTGGGTTGAATCCATCATCATTCTTTAGCTCACTTTGCCACCCCAGTTCAGACATAGCCATATGCAAATCAGTCTTGACCCTGTGCCTCATGGGAACAGTCCAGACCGAACTGCCAAGCCATGTCTTCCCTGGACCGGAATCAAGCATCCTGGGACCAGTTTCGGGCTAACAGCCCTCATCAGCCAGGCTAGTTTGAATCCAGTGGCAAAGTGAGCAAGGGACCCACGTCTGGGCATACCCTGCCAACTTAGGGCAAACAAAGCAAACACAAGGAGATGATGGACGGAGTGCTGAAACTTTTCAAACACTCACCCCCAGTCACAGATCTGGGTTGAATCCATCATCATTCTTTAGCTCACTTTGCCACCCCAGTTCAGACATAGCCATATGCAAATCAGTCTTGACCCTGTGCCTCATGGGAACAGTCCAGACCGAACTGCCAAGCCATGTCTTCCCTGGACCGGAATCAAGCATCCTGGGACTGGTTTCGGGCTAACAGCCCTCATCAGCCAGGCTTGCTTGAATCCAGTGGTAAAGTGAGCAAGGGACCCAAGTCTGGCCATACCCTGCCAACTTAGGGCAAACAAAGCAAACACAAGGAGATGATGGACGGAGTGCTGAAACTTTTCAAACACTGACCCCCAGTCACAGATCTGGGTTGAATCCATCATCATTCTTTAGCTCACTTTGCCACCCCAGTTCAGACATAGTCATATGCAAATCAGTCTTGACCCTGTGCCTCATGGGAACAGTCCAGACCGAACTGCCAAGCCATGTCTTCCCTGGACCGGAATCAAGCATCCTGGGACCGGTTTTGGGCTAACAGCCCTCATCAGCCAGGCTAGCTTGAATCCAGTGGCAAAGTGAGCAAGGGACCTACTTCTGGGCATACCCTGCCAACTTAGGGCAAACAAAGCAAACACAAGGAGATGATGGACGGAGTGCTGAAACTTTTCAAACACTCACCCCCAGTCACAGATCTGGGTTGAATCCATCATCATTCTTTAGCTCACTTTGCCACCCCAGTTCAGACATAGCCATATGCAAATCAGTCTTGACCCTGTGCCTCATGGGAACAATCCAGACCGAACTGCCAAGCCATGTCTTCCCTGGACCGGAATCAAGCATCCTGGGACCGGTTTCGGGCTAACAGCCCTCATCAGCCAGGCTAGCTTGAATCCAGTGGCAAAGTGAGCAAGGGACCCACGTCTGGGCATACCCTGCCAACTTAGGGCAAACAAAGCAAACACAAGGAGAAGATGGACGGAGTGCTGAAACTTTTCAAACACTCACCCCCAGTCACAGATCTGGGTTGAATCCATCATCATTCTTTAGCTCACTTTGCCACCCCAGTTCAGACATAGCCATATGCAAATCAGTCTTGACCCTAAATAACAAACCGCTTCCATTTTGCTGCATAGCAAGTTCTTGTAGTAGGTCTTCTAGGCTCTTTAATGATGTTCATGCAGTCTGGCGGAAGATTGAGATAGCCAAACTCTATGACTTCAGGTGCCAGATCGCTAGGTTGAGATGTTTGGGATCTGGCTGTCCTATCTCTCCATGGCTCTGCGTGAGGAGAGTGGATGTGAGATGTAGTTTTTGATGACGAACTACTGATAGCTCCAGCAGGGTAGTGAACCAAGGTTGACGTGCCCATGTGGGAGCTACTACGATTAGTGTGAGGGACGTTTGCCTGAGCTTCCGAACCACTAAGGGAATGAGTGGGAGAGGCGGAAAAGCGTAGGCAAATATCCCTGACCAGTTCATCCATAGTGCATTGCCTTTGGACAATGGGTGTGGATACCTGGAGGCAAAGCTTGGGCATTTTGTGTTTTGGTGTGTGGCAAACAGATCTATCTCTGGAAAGCTCCACATCTGAAAGAATGGGAGGAGTACTTGAGGGTGAAGTTCCCACTCGTGAATCTGTTGTGTGTGCCTGCTGAGCAGATCTGCGATCTGATTGTGTACTACTGGAAGGTGTACTGCTAGGAGACACATTTTGTGAGGTATGGCCCACCTCCATATGGCTTGTGAGAGCTGTGACAGTTGGAAAGAGTGTGTCCCCCCCTGTTTCTGTATGTAATACACGGCTGTCATGTTGTCGGTACGTATCAGGACAGCTTTGCCAACAAGGTGAACTTGAAAGGCTTTGAGCGCTAGAAATATTGCTTGCAGCTCTAGATGATTTATGTGAAGTTTTTTTTGTTTTTGACTCCACAAGCTTTGAATTGTGTGAGTTTGGAGATGACCTCCCCAACCAGTGAGCGGTGAGTCTGCTGTTATCACTGTCTGTGGAACTGGTTCGATGAAAGGCCGCCCTTTAGATAGGTTTTGTGGATTCCACCACTGCAGAGAGCGATGAGTGCAGCCGTCCACCAACACTAAATCTGACAACTGACCCTGAGACTGATTCCACTGACGTGCTAAACATTCCTGAAGGGGACGGATTTGAAGTCTTGCATGGGGAACTCTCATAATGCAAGACACCATCATTCCCAGTAGCTGCATGAATACTTGAGATGGTAATGAGTGATCAGGCTGAAACTGTGAAATTAGAGCCTGAATATTGCGGATCCTGGCTGGATTGGGACAGGCCAGAGCCTTTTGTGTATCGAGAGTAGCTCCCAAGTACGTTTGCGTGTTAGAGGGTTGGAGCTGGGACTTCAACAGATTTACTGTGAATCCGAGATCGTGCAGCAACTGAACTGTTTTTTGAGTGTGCTGTAGACACTTTGTTTGTGAACTGGCTTTGATGAGCCAGTCGTCTAAGTATGGGAAGAGGCGAATGTGTTGTCTTCGCAGATGAGCAGCGACTACTGCCAGGCATTTGGTGAATACCCTGGGAGCAGTGGTGACTCCGAATGGGAGCACTTTGAACTGATAATGTTGTGTTGCTACCATAACCTGAGATATTTGTGATGAGCGGGATGTATTGGAATATGGAAGTAAGCGTCCTTTAAGTCTAAAGTGGACAGAAAGTCGCCTTGATGAAGGAGTGGGAGCACTTGTTGGATTGTCACCATGTGAAAATGATCTGATTGAACATAAAGATTTAGGTCTCTGAGGTCTAGAATAGGCCTGAGAGAGGCGTCCTTTTTGGGTATGAGAAAATATAGAGAGTATACGCCGGACCCTTGATATTGTAATGGGACGGGCTCTATAGCTCCTTTTTGCAGTAGAGAGGGAACCTCTTGTTTGAGAAGGTGCAGATGCTCTGGTGACATTTTGTGTGATCATGGAGGAATGTTTAGGGGAGTGTCTGTAAGCTGCAGACAATAACCAGATTGGATAATTTCTAAAACCCATCTGTCTGAAGTTATTGTATTCCAGATGGGAAGAAATTGAGAGAGACGTCCCCCGACAGGTGTGGGATGATCGGGGAGAAGAGGAGGCAAGTCACTGTTTGTTTGCTGCAGGGGAAGTACTTGGTGTGTTACCTTTACCTCTTCCCTTGCCATTATTGCCTCGAAATCCTCCTCTAAAGTAACCTCTGGAAGAGGGGGACTGATTTTTGCCTCTCTATGAAGAGGAGGTGTTCTCTGAGGATATGTTCTTTGAGTGCCCCCTGTAAAAGAAACGGCGAACGGAGCCCCAATTGGAAGGGGACTGCAAAGCTCCCATGGATTTTGTGACCTCTGTGTCCTTCATTTTTTTCTAAAGAAGTATCTACCACAGGTCCAAAGGGTGTTCCTTATCAAAAGGTAAGTTTAAAATAGAGGCCTGGACTTCGGGATTAAATCCTGAAATTCTGAGCCAGGCGTGTCTTCTTAAGAGAACGCTGGTGTTAATAGCGCGAGCTGCAGTATCAGCTGCGTCTAAAGCACACTTGATGGAAGTATTGGAAATGAGTTTTCCTTCCTGAATTAAGTCATGCGCCTTACGTTTGTGTTCGTCTGGCAAGAATTGGAGCAATTGCTCCAATGCGTCGTAATAAGCCCTGTCATATCTTGCTAAAAGAGCTCGGGTGTTGGCAATACGCCAGTGATTGGCTGCCTGCGCAGCTACTCTTTTACCAGAGGCATCTATGAGTTTGGATTCCTTGTCAGGAGGAGGGGCCTCTCCTGTTGTTTGAGAGTTTGCTCTGTTGCAAGCATTAGAAACCACTATGGAGCCTAAGGGAACTTGACCCTTAATGTAGACTGAGTCTGTAGTTGCAGGTTTATATTTTTTGTCTACCCTTAGTGTTAGAATCCTCGCATGCACAGGGTCCTTAAAAATGTTGTCTGCATGTTTAAGCATACCCTTAAGCATGGGCTGTGTATGAGTTGTTCTTTAAGATGAATTTAAAGTCTCAAAGAGACCTCTTTGTGAAGCTGAACTTCGTAATATTGAGCAGCCCTATTTATTAACTCTATGTGCCCTACACTATCGTCAGGTGGAGAGGGTTTTGAAGGGTATAGATCAGGGTCATTATCAGTGTTAGGATCTGTGTTGTAATCAGTCCATGGATCAGTATTATTGTCATCGTGTGCATCCCCATCCCCGTCCTCCTGGTGGTCAGGTGACTGTGGTTGTGGTGAATTTGTAGGAGTAATCATTAAATTAGGGTTGGGTGGGGAAGGAGGTGTGAGAGGAGGAGAAGGATTAGTACCCACATTTTTCCTTTTAAGGGAAATGTGGTAAGTTTCCTCCGTCTCTGGCTTCCGTTTAACTGGCAGTTTTACATGAATATGTCCAGTTTTAGGGTTAATAACAAGTTCTTTCTGTTTCGGGTCCGTGTTGGAAGGCGGTACATCGAAACGAGGCTCCTTGGATGAGGAAGGAGCTCTTTTGTTTTTCGGTGCCAGAATTGTCGGTAGGAAGGTTTTGGCGTTGAGCTTTTCGGATCCGAAGATTTAGGTTTCGGTGCCGAAGGGATAGTCCCGATGACGTGTTTGGATCTCGGTGCCGAAGATTTTGATTCGGTGCCCGAATGGGGCCGACTCGGTCCCGAGCCAGAAGGCTTTGTTGTGTGTTTTGGTGCTGAGTCCGAAGGTGGGGCGTTCTAAACATGTTCTCGGTGCCGACCTTGGCCTGAAGGCAGAGGAAGGACCGGAGCTTTTTTCTTGGGCATAGTTTGGGGCAGGGGAGTATCAGTACTCACGGTACGCTGACCCAGTGGAACGTCTTCTTCCATGTCAGAATCGGCTTCGGACACAGAAATGTGTTCCTCCTCTTCCTCGGCTCCTTGTGCGTCGAAGACTTCATGGTCGGCATCTTCTCCGAAGAGATCCGGTGCGGAGCCTCTATGTTGCTGGTGCATTTCGTGACGTCGAGCCCGACGATCGCGGAGCGTCTTCTTGGATCAAAAAGATCGGCACGCGTGGCAGTCCTGTTCCGGGGAGAGACACAAGTTGCACACCTCATGCAAGTCGGCGCGCGGATACTTAGCGCGACACCCGGGACAGAATTTAAATGGAGTCCCTTCCATCGACTGCAAGCTGACTCGATGCGGTTAGGCCCAACGGCCGTCCACAAATTTTGCGATCGAAGATTTCTGCACCAATACGATACGCAGAGAATGGGTAAAGCGGTCGAGAAACAATACCGTCAAGGGTAGTGGATTGCGCACCGAGGGGAACCCGAGAACGGTGTCGAACCGGAGCGCCGCAATTCACGTCCGAACCCGATGGCGGAAAAAAACAATCTAACAATGGAGTCGATGCCCATGCGCACTATCACCGAAAGGAGAAGTCACCTACCTCGTGACTAGAAAAGACTTCTTCGAAGAAAAACAAACTGCAAATATCCCTACCCAACACTAGATGGCAGACTTATGCAAAGCATGTGATCTACAGCTCACATGCCTCGAACATTAAGATTTCTTCACTAGCAGAAGATAAGAGGAAGGACTTTGGGCCAGATGTACGACCATGTCATTTAGCGACTCGCAAATTGCACTCAATTGCGAGTCCCAATTTGCGAGTCGCTAAATGACATGTACAACAGTGTCTGAGACACTGTTAGCAATTCCCAAAAGGGTTGCAAATTGCATGCCTCATGCATAATAATGAGGCACTCGCAATCTGCGACCCCATTAGGAATGGCTGGCCCTCCCAGGTATGGTGGCCTGCTGGGCTCAGCAGACCCCCATGTCTAGGACTGCTTTTAAATAAAGCAGTTAGTTTTTTTTATAAATGCAGCCCGTTTTCCTTAAAGGAAAACGGTATGCATTTAAAACAAGCATTTGCAATGCAATAGGTCTCGCATTATATTATTTTAAAGCTATTGACGTAGGAAATGAGAAGGTTTCTTAGATATTTATTTTTTTATAAATATCCTAGCACTAGCATAAGTAATAAAAGACAATCCATGAAGTAAGGAAAGTGTGTAGTATACTTGATCGTTACTAGGTGGTCCTGTGGAGTTGTAAATGGACCTTTATTCGCCACATAAAGTACTGCACCTTTAATGCAATTGTAAAGAGCAAGATTGCATTAGAGTATACATTTGTAATTGTTGTTATTTGAAGGGAGTTTTTTGTGTGCTTGTGTTTTTTAAAAAGCCACCATTGGTGTTTATTTAGTTGTATTTTACAAATCATATTAAACAAACAGCAATGGTGCCACACTCCCTTGAGGAGTTGCAATGGGGGAGTGAATAACGGGATGAAAGAAGCAGTATGCAGCGTTGTACAGAAGATGGAGAATGAGGAATTACCACTGGGAAGAGAGATAAAGCTGCAGTGCTGTTACCGAAACACAGTTTACAAAAATCGGTGCAAATGGGAAAGTTAATTAGCGCAGGATCCGATCCAAGGTGCACAAAATCACAACTGTGCCCCCTGCCGCGCCCACTGCAGTGATGCCTCAAAGTAGCTCGGCACGTTATGCTGCACTGAAAGGCAGAATGTGATGAAACGGGCACTGAAACAAGTGAGGAGAAAGTGTAGTGCGTGCTACAGTCTCTGGGAAGAAGATATTATTCACCCAAAAAGCAGGATTATATCAAATCTTTTGTGAAACACAAGTGTCAAATGAAATATTGGAGTCGTAAAACTCATTTGTGCGCCACGGTAAGTAAATAAAGTACATTTGACTATGTGAACTGAATCAAATAAAATAAACTGGACCTTTTTTTTTTTTTTTTTAAAGATGTTAACTGTGCTGCAGCGTTAAAATGGATTCCGATCTTAGGGTGTATTGCCGAAGGAAGAGAACATGTACAGCAAGTACGAAGAGGTCATTACTTATACCTATAAATTATATTACTTACATTCAGATATCAGAAAGATGCTCTCTCCCTCTCTATGTTACACTGACGTCCTCCTGCGGTGTGGGCTCATGCATGTTGACAAGGTTTTATGAGGGTAAAATCAAAAGATCTAGCGAGATATCTAAACGCAAGGTTATTAAGGTAAACCGTAGAGTCACCGAATCAGACCCCCATCACCAGCAAGCAACACACCTGGCAACGAATTTGCCCTCCAGGGTGTAGTACACTGACATACAGGAGTTTAGGCCACCAGGAAAGCGTGCAACAGTCAACCACAAATTCCTTACATTCACGAGCCATTAACGCACCTGCAGACAGTCCAACATAAACAGAGCAGTGACATCACTAAGGAATCAGCCGAGCCCTACCTCATTGAGGAAAGATTTCGTGGCAATGCTTCCCCCTCTGGTGTGCCAGACTGTAAATAAACAAGTCATGTCCTTCAGTCTTGGCACCGAGGCAGTCCCAGAGGTTAAAAGTCTGTCTCTGGAACCAATGTCCAGTTTGCCTCGCCGGAGTTCCAATCTTTCTACGGAGGCCCTGTGCCACCTTCTCACATCCAGCCCAGGTCCACCGCTCATTGCAGCAGACTCACCATTCAACATTCAGCCCTAGTCCACCCTCTCTGCAGCAGGCACACCATTTGACATGCGGCCTTTGGTCCACCACTCCCTGCAGTAGGGCCACGTTTCCACATACAGCCCAGATAAGCGGCTCCCTACAGCAGCCTCCCCTTTCCATGTCCAGCTGCAGCCCTCAGCTGTCTGCAGCAGTTCCACCTTTCAGAATCCGTACCTGTTCCTTTAAGAATGCTCCACTTGCCAGACCCATGTATTGTCCAGAAGCTCTGCGCCGTATGGGCCACCATTCTATAGCCATTTCTTGACCAGTGCTCTCTTGGGAAGGCCAACTATACACCGGTGCCCCAGATCCAGCGTTCCTGGCAACAGAACCTCCTTTCCAAACTCAGCTCTGGTGCACTACTGCTTGCAGCAAGTTCCTATATACACGTGCTGCTATCTTGGCTGTCCTTTCACTGCATTAGGACCGCCTTTTCGCGTTCAGTTCTAGTCAACCACTCTTTGCAGCTGGCCTCCCTCTCCCTACTGCAGGCCTGGTCCAGCCCTCACTGCAGCAGGAACCTTGCAGATCTGGTCAATGTCAGTCAGTTCAGGCAATGAGTGGCCACCATTGACTAGATCTGCAAGGTTCCTGCTAGAGTGAGCGCTAGACCAGGCCTGCAGTAGGGGGAGCTACGCCAGCTGCGAAGAGTCCACAGCGCATTACTTCAGGTCCACCTTTCCAAGTCCGGCTCTCAGCTCCAGCTCGCAGCAGCAGTTTACCCACTCAAAGGATGACTGAGGGCAGCCCCCTCTCCTTCACTTGTGCATTTCGGATCGTCAGTCCTATGATGCAAACCAGATTACCAATACATGTACAATTCAGCTGGCAATGCTGCTGCAGTCACAGCCGGGCGGGCACCACGATGCCAGCTGCACACAGTCTTTCAGATTAACACTGCCCCACAGAATGAGCGACCGTCAAAAATCCAATACCGCATTCTTCATGACATGGCCAGGGCTTCAGGAAAGTTCCTTAAATGCGCTGCGTTAGGTAGTTATAGGAGGAGCTGGGCTGAATGTGATGGGCAGCTGAAAATGCACTTTAAAACTCCAGACAATTCTGCAATCCATGACAGTGGTGATGACGGTGTGGGGTGGAGAAGATGGTATTTATATCTGTTGCTCCACTACTCCCATTATCCCCCATAAACCTATTGCCCATAGCACTCCTCGAGGAACCCACAGCTCTTCAACCTCCAATGGACTGGACAGTCTTGCCCCCACGAGTTTTTCCTCATGGGACATACCCGACATTTTCTTCAACTGAAAACAGACAGACAGACACCTCCCATCGACCCCCATCCCAATTGTATAGGCTCCAGCCTCAGCCTCAGCCTCTTCCTCCTCAGAGCAACATATTTACTTCCATGCACACGCACGATTCATTCTAAGTGTCAGCCTTGCCCTAAGGCCTCAACTTCACTGGGCATATTCACTGTTCTAAGGGCATTCGTAAAACAGGCGAGGCCTACTGTGAGTTTCTAAATGGTGGGAAACTCCCTATTTTTCTCAAGAGAGCCCTAAGCATCCTTATAGTTCTGTACGATGCATATGATGAGTTTAAATTCAGACGGAAGACTATGTTAGAGTGTAGTCCGGAGAAAACCGCGCCCTCCTCAACATTTCGGGTAGATCAGAGCCAATGGAATGCTCACGGTGTGCCTAAAAACAACTCCGTTATCCCTCCTTGCTTTCAATACCTAGTTCCAGTACTAGCTATCTGATCCCTTATTGTGTACTCATTACTGTGCAGCCTGCGTCGATTGGAGCTCGGTTAACGCCACATAAGCAGCCTACATACCTTGTCTGCCTGACCCCACCATTTCTAGAAACAGTGGACTCCGCTTATTGGTCAATGAAAACATTGGCTTAATATATATGCAGCATCGGACCCATGGGCACACTGCACTCAGGCTATGTAGGCATCGGACCCATGGGCACACTGCACTCAGGCCATGTAGGCATCGGACCCATGGGCACACTGCACTCAGGCCATGTAGGCATCGGACCCATGGGCAGTGTGGGCACACTGCACTCAGGCCATGTAGGCATCGGACCCACGGGCACACTGCACTCAGGCCATGTAGGCATCGGACCCATGGGCACACTGCACTCAGGTCATGTAGGTATCGGACCCATGGGCACACTGCACTCAGGCCATGTAGGCATCGGACCCATGGGCACACTGCACTCAGGCCATGTAGGCATCGGACCCATGGGCACACTGCACTCAGGCCATGTAGGCATCGGACCCATGGGCACACTGCACTCAGGCCATGTAGGCATCGGACCCACGGGCACACTGCACTCCAGGCCAAGTAGGCATCGGACCCACGGGCACACTGCACTCAGGCCATGTAGGCATCGGACCCATGGGCAGTGTGGGCACACTGCACTCAGGCCATGTAGGCATCGGACCCATTGGCACACTGCACTCAGGCCATGTAGGCATCGGACCCATGGGCACACTGCACTCAGGCCATGTAGGCATCGGACCCATGGGCAGTGTGGGCACACTGCACTCAGGCCATGTAGGCATCGGACCCATGGGCACACTGCACTCAGGCCATGTAGGCATCGGACCCATGGGCACACTGCACTCAGGCCATGTAGGCATCGGACCCATGGGCACACTGCACTCAGGCCATGTAGGCATCGGACCCACGGGCACACTGCACTCAGGCCATGTAGGCATCGGACCCACGGGCACACTGCACTCAGGCCATGTAGGCATCGGACCCATGGGCAGTGTGGGCACCTTGCACTCAGGCCATGTAGGCATCGGACCCATGGGCACACTGCACTCAGGCCATGTAGGCATCGGACCCATGGGCACACTGCACTCAGGCCATGTAGGCATCGGACCCATGGGCAGTGTGGGCACACTGCACTCAGGCCATGTAGGCATCGGACCCATGGGCACACTGCACTCAGGCCATGTAGGCATCGGACCCATGGGCACACTGCACTCAGGCCATGTAGGCATCGGACCCATGGGCAGTGTGGGCACACTGCACTCAGGCCATGTAGGCATCGGACCCACGGGCACACTGCACTCAGGCCATGTAGGCATCGGACCCATGGGCACACTGCACTCAGGTCATGTAGGTATCGGACCCATGGGCACACTGCACTCAGGCCATGTAGGCATCGGACCCATGGGCACACTGCACTCAGGCCATGTAGGCATCGGACCCATGGGCACACTGCACTCAGGCCATGTAGGCATCGGACCCATGGGCACACTGCACTCAGGCCATGTAGGCATCGGACCCACGGGCACACTGCACTCAGGCCAAGTAGGCATCGGACCCACGGGCACACTGCACTCAGGCCATGTAGGCATCGGACCCATGGGCAGTGTGGGCACACTGCACTCAGGCCATGTAGGCATCGGACCCATTGGCACACTGCACTCAGGCCATGTAGGCATCGGACCCATGGGCACACTGCACTCAGGCCATGTAGGCATCGGACCCATGGGCAGTGTGGGCACACTGCACTCAGGCCATGTAGGCATCGGACCCATGGGCACACTGCACTCAGGCCATGTAGGCATCGGACCCATGGGCACACTGCACTCAGGCCATGTAGGCATCGGACCCATGGGCACACTGCACTCAGGCCATGTAGGCATCGGACCCACGGGCACACTGCACTCAGGCCATGTAGGCATCGGACCCACGGGCACACTGCACTCAGGCCATGTAGGCATCGGACCCATGGGCAGTGTGGGCACCTTGCACTCAGGCCATGTAGGCATCGGACCCATGGGCACACTGCACTCAGGCCATGTAGGCATCGGACCCATGGGCACACTGCACTCAGGCCATGTAGGCATCGGACCCATGGGCAGTGTGGGCACACTGCACTCAGGCCATGTAGGCATCGGACCCATGGGCACACTGCACTCAGGCCATGTAGGCATCGGACCCATGGGCACACTGCACTCAGGCCATGTAGGCATCGGACCCACGGGCACACTGCACTCAGGCCATGTAGGCATCGGACCCACGGGCACACTGCACTCAGGCCATGTAGGCATTCACTGCACTCAGGCCATGTAGGCATCGGACCCACGGGCACACTGCACTCAGGCCATGTAGGCATCGGACCCATGGGCAGTGTGGGCACACTGCACTCAGGCCATGTAGGCATCGGACCCATGGGCACACTGCACTCAGGCCATGTAGGCATCGGACCCACGGGCACACTGCACTCAGGCCATGTAGGCATCGGACCCACGGGCACACTGCACTCAGGCCATGTAGGTTGGTCAGGCGGCCATACGAGAGCAGCACCTGCTCTGCATATTTGACCCTCGGAGGAAATATAAGAACTATTAATGTAGCGGCTGCTGTGGTACTCAGAGCTCCCAGCAACCATCCAGCAGTCTCCAACCAAAAATCCCAGTCAAATTCACAACATACTGAAAAAACAGTACATGTACAGCAACAAATCCTCAACCTTCCGCAGATGAATGCATGCAAACAGTCACACACTCTGCTCCAGCTGCTGTGCATGTTCCTTTTCCACAATATTATCATATTAGATCCAAGACCTTCAAGGCATCCTGATGTAAAATGTGGCAATCGGACTGTGCAGTCTGTACCTCCTAACTACCACATTCATGCAGCACTTAATCAATCAATCAGGTCACTTTTAAAGCGCACTACATACCCGCGAGGGTCTCAAGGCGCTGGGGGAAGAAGGGGGGGTGCTGCTACTGATCGAAGAGCCAGGTCTTGAGGAGTCTTCTGAAGGCCAGTAGGTCTTGGGTCTGCCGAAGGTTGGTGGGGAGGGTGTTCCAGGTCTTGGCGGCGAGGTGGGAGAAGGATCTGCCGCCGGCGGTCGTTTTCCGGATGCGGGGGATTGTGGCGAGGGCGAGGCTGGTGGAGCGGAGCTGGCGGGTGGGGGTGTAGAAGCTGAGTCGTCTGTTGAGGTAGGCTGGTCTGGAGTTGTGGAGTGCTTTGTGTGCGTGGGTGAGGAGCTTGAAGGTTATCCTCTTGTTGACAGGGAGCCAGTGCAGGTCTCTCAGGTGGGGTGTGATGTGGCTGCGGCGGGGGATGTCGAGGATAAGACGTGCAGAGGCGTTCTGGATGCGTTGCAGCCGTCTCAGGAGCTTAGCCGTCGTTCCTGCGTAGAGGGCGTTTCCGTAGTCCAGCCTGCTGGTGACGAGGGCCTGGGTGACTGTTTTTCTTGTTTCGGTGGGGATCCACTTGAAGATCCTGCGGAGCATTCGGAGGGTGTTGAAGGAGGATGAGGAAACGGCGTTGACCTGCTTAGTCATGGAGAGGGTGGGGTCGAGAATGACCCCTAGGTTGCGTGCGTGGTCGGTGGGTGTCGGGGCTGTTCCCAGTGATGTCGGCCACCAGGAGTCGTCCCAGGCTGAAGGGTTGGAGCCAAGGATGAGGACCTCCGTCTTGTCCGAGTTCAGCTTCAGGTGGCTGGTCCTCATCCATTCGGCGACGGCCTTCATTCCTTCGTGGAGGTGGGCTTTGGCGGTGTGAGGGTCTTTGGTGAGGGAGAGGATCAGCTGGGTGTCGTCAGCGTAGGAGATGATGTTGAGGTTGTGCTGTCGGGCGACGTGGGCGAGGGGTGCCATGTAGATGTTGAACAGCGTCGGGCTGAGGGAGGAGCCTTGGGGTACGCCGCAGATGATCTTGGTGGCCTTGGATCGGAAGGGGACGAGGCGGACGCTTTGAGTTCTGCCGGAAAGGAAGGATGTGGTCCAGTCCAGGGCCTTCTCTTGGATCCCGGCGTCATGAAGGCGTGTTCGTAGTGTGTGGTGGCAGACCGTGTCGAAGGCGGCTGATAGGTCCAGGAGGATGAGGGCTGCTGTTTCTCCGTTGTCTAGCAGGGTCCTGATGTCATCGGTGGCGGCGATGAGGGCGGTTTCGGTGCTGTGGTTGCTGCGGAAGCCGGACTGGGAAGGGTCCAGGATGTTGTTCTCCTCGAGGTAGCGGGTCAGTTGTTTGTTGACGATTTTCTCGGTGACCTTCGCGGGGAACGGGAGCAGAGAGATGGGTCGGAAGTTCTTGAGGTCCTTTGGGTCTGCCTTGGGTTTCTTGAGTAAGGCGGTGATCTCGGCGTGCTTCCAGCTTTCCGGGAAGATTGCTGTCTCGAAGGAGATGTTGATTATTTTCCGGAGATGGGGCGCGATGGCTGTGCTGGCTTTGTTGAAGACGTGGTGAGGGCACGGGTCTAGCGGTGAGCCGGAGTGGATGGTGTTCATGATCTCGCTGGTGTCCTCGTCGTTGATGTTGGTCCAGGAGAGCAGGTGGTTGGTGGTCGTGGGGGCAGTGGTCTCGGTGGTTGCCGGGGCGGTCGTGGTGTTGAAGCTGTCGTGGATGTTGGCGATTTTGCGGTGGAAGAAGGTGGCCAGTGAGTCGCACAGGTCTCGCGACGGCGGGATGTCGTTGGTGTTGGAGCTGGGGTTGGAGAGTTCCTTCACGATGTTGAAGAGCTCTTTGCTGTTGTGTGCGTTGTTGTCTAGGCGGTCTTTGAGTGAGGCCCTTTTGGCGGATCTGATGAGGTGATGGTGACTGCGGGTGGCGCTCTTGTGGGCGGGGTAGCTGTCCGCTGTCCGTTCGTGGAGCCAGATCTTCTCCAGTTTTCAGCATGTTCGTTTGGAGGCCTGGAGGTCTTCGGTGAACCAGGTGGCTTTCTTGCTGGTGTGGCTGTTGGGCGGATTCTTGAGCGGGGCGAGGGTGTTGGCGCAGTCGTCGATCCACTGTCTGAGGTTGCGGGCGGCGGTGTCGGGGTCGGAGGGTTCGGCGGGTGGGCTCAGGGCGAGGGTGGTGGTTAGCTGGTCTTCGGTGACTCTGCTCCAGCAGCGGCGAGGCATTTGTTGGGTGCGGTGGTGCGTGGTGGGCTTCCTGTAGGTGAAGTGGATGCAGTGGTGGTCAGTCCAGTGGGGTTCGGAGGTGTGGTTGAAGGAGACGTGTGGGCTTGCGGAAAAGATGGAGTCTAGCGTGTGGCCGGCGGCGTGGGTGGGTGTTGTCACGAGCTGTCTGAGTCCGAGGGTGGCGAGGTTGTCGATCAGGGTGGTGGAGTTGGTGTCCTTGTTGTTCTCGAGGTGGAAGTTCAGGTCCCCGAGGAGGATGTAGTCCGTGGAGGCGATGGCGTGTGTGCTGACGAAGTCAGCGATGGAATCGCTGAACTGTGGTCGGGGTCCGGGGGTCTGTAGATGAGGGTTCCTCTGAGGGTGGTGTTGGGATCGGTGTGGATCTGGAAGTGCATGTGTTCGGCAGTGCTGAGGGTGTCGTCGGTGTTGGTTGAGACTCTGAGGGTGTTCCTGTGGACGATGGCGATGCCTCCTCCGACTCCGTTGGTGCGGTCCCTGCGGGTGATCTTGTAGCCGTCCGGGATGGCAATGGCGATGTCGGGGGCTGAAGCGGGGTTCAGCCAGGTCTCCGTCAGGAAGGCGACGTCTAGGGAGGTTGAGTCGAGAAGGTCCCAGAGTTCGATGGCGTGTTTGCGGGCGGAGCGGGTGTTGAGGAGGATGCATCTGAGGTAGTTGGGTTCTTTCCTGGGCGGTGGTTTGGCGGGGCGGGTGCTGGCGAAGCTGCAGTTCCGGCAGGTGAAGGGCCCTTGGGTGCGCTTCGGGGTGGCCCGGTAGCAGGCGTGATCTTTTCCGGGGTTGAGTGCGTGGAGGGTGCTGGCATCGTATCGGCGTCTGTTGATGTGGCGGGCGCGGGGGATGCACGGACCAGGGGTTCTGGCGCTGGGCGTGGTCCAGGCGCGGACGGGCACAGACAGGCTTGCTTTAGGCGCGCCCGCTGCGCACGTCCGCTGCGCGGCCGCCATAAATGGGGAGGTGGGAGGGAGGAGCAGGGAATGGGCAGCGAATGGGCAGTGAGGGGCGGGGCCGCAGGGCGCAGCGGCGGGAAACAGGCCAAAGGAAAAACGAGCACAGTCAGGGCAGCAAGGGGGCACAGAGGAAAAACGAGCACAGTCAGGGCAGCAAGGGGGCACAAAGGAAAAGCGAGCACAGTCAGGGCAGCAAGGGGGCACAGAGGAAAAACGAGCACAGTCAGGGCAGCAAGGGGGCACAAAGGAAAAACGAGCACAGTCAGGGCAGCAAGGGGGCACAAAGGAAAAACGAGCACAGTCAGGGCAGCAAGGGGGCACAGAGGAAAAGCGAGGCACAATCAGGGGCAGCAAGGGGCACAGAGGAAAAACGAGCACAATCAGGGGCAGCAAGGGGGCACAGAGGAAAAACAAGCACAATCAGGGGCAGCAAGGGGGCACAGAGGAAAACGAGCACAATCAGGGGCGGCACAGGGAAAAGCGAGCACAATCAGGGGCAGCAAGGGGACACAGGAAAAGCGAGCACAATCCGGGGCAGCAAGGGGCACAGGGGAAAAACAAGCACAATCAGGGGCAGCAAGGGGACACAGAGGAAAACGAGCACAATCAGCTGGCAGCAGCAGGGCACACAGACGGAGCTGTGTGGTGGGGGAGCGACCTACCAGTCAAGGTCAGGGGTCAGCACTTAGAAATATAACCAGCACTATGTGCATTGCACTAACTCCAATTACAAGCCAGTAGTTGGCCGCATGTCCCACGCCCGCCGGTCCTAGCCCTGCCTCCACACGTCCCATGCATAACTAGCTCCAGCATCCCTATGCCAGCCCTAACCTCCGCTGAGCACTTGCATGTTACTTTTAGTTCAGGGCCGATGCAAGTCACGTTTAGCACTTAATCCCATCTCAAAACCAACCCCCTCCCCCCACACACCCAATGAAACACAATGCCTGCCAAGGCTAGCTCGACTCCTTCAATTTTCTGGCTCCCATGCATTCCAGGTCTATCAGCTGCCTTACCAACAGGGCGGATACATGCAATCCTCGCACTCACCCCTATGGGCAGGGATAAGTTAAGTGTCAGCATTTGCAATGGCCCTTAACCCCACCTCAGGATCCATGCATGCTAACCTTTGCTCTGCCCCCAAGAGCCACCGTACATTAATGCTTGGCAATACAATGAAGCAGAAATTTAGGCCAGCCCCACCACAGCCATGTATGTCAGGTCCAGCTCATCTCCCCTCTATCACGTGAAGACATTTATTGCGCAAGCAAGGCAGCACCCACTCCCATCACGAACCATGCATGTCGGCTGCTGTGGTACTCGGACCTCAAAGCAATCACCAACCTTAAGTTCCAGGCTGCATATTCACAACAAACTGATAAAACAGACCATGAACAGCAACAATGCCACCACCTTCTACAGATGATGCATGCCAACAGTCACACATTCTGTTCCAGGTGCTGGGCATGTTCCTTTTCCACAATATTATCATACTATATCCAAGACCTTCGTGATATCCACAAGGGAGCACCCACTCCCATCAGGTAGCATGCATGCTATCCTTAGGCGCCGCTACTCCCAGGAGGTTGGTGCTAGATCCTGTAACACCCTGCTGTCCATCCCAACCCCTGCCACCAGACCTATGAATCCATACAACCTGTACCTGATTGACTGCTTTGCAGCCTTACTCCCACGTACACATAAATATTGTAATTACTTGCACAGTACACTGTGACCGGGGTTTCTCAGTGCCAAAATAGGTACTGTATGCCAGCCTTAGTCACTAATCTCCCCAGGATCCAGACATGCTAGTCTCGACCGCAACCTACTCGACAAAGAATGTATATCCGGACTAGACCCTAACCCATCCATCATAGTCAAAGTGTGCCAAACCTATGTGATGCTTTACCCCGGACCCATATATGTCACATTTAGACACTGACGTCCTACAGGATGCATGCATGCTCCCGGACCCACACAAAACAGACCAAGCCCATCATGACACCAAGATATATACATGAAAGTCTTAGCCCCTAACCACATGTATGTCGGCCCCTGATCACTCCGCCTACATCATACGCATGCTTACTCTTGTCCTGTCGTCTTCCTGCATAAGAAGCATTTATGCCTGATGTAGAAATTGGAATACGACCTCCCTCTGGACCTCTTACATGCCAGCCACAGCACTCACCTCCTTCCTGAGAAGCCTGCAGGCTAGCCATAGCCTTTGATTACGCTAAATTGCATACCTAATGTTCCCTACTAAGTATAGCGTAAGCGATCGATCTTTTATTTACCTAAAGTGGTTGAGGGAGGAAACAACTCGGACAGATATCAGCAAAGTCGTTATGCCCGAAAGGATCACCAACTCCAAAGTGCAGTTTGAATATTTATTATAAGGCCAAAAATAATTGGATGTAAATACATCTCAATAGCAAGGTATAGAGGTACAGAAAAATTAATACAGAGCCAAGTTTACGAATATAAGTAATTCGGCCCAAAAGACAGATGATTATAAACTCCAAAATTACAATGCAACACAGAATAGATGCGATATTCAGTTCCCGACTCATTGAAAGAAATCAAAATCTTTCCCTACACTGCTCTACATGAGGGCCCTTCCTGTCTCTCTTCTATCATTCCCCAATGGTGTCAGCACGTGTTGACTTCCTAAGAAGTACTCACGTCAAATGGGTCGTTTAGCTTATGGCTATGGAGCTTGCTCTAAGATGCTCCTTCTCCTCCGAAAGCTAGCAGAAGTCTGGTCTCGCTGTCCCTGCGCATCATACAAAAGATGGGATTCAACCCACAATACGTCATTCTTCTTAAAACTTTCCATTGCACCTCTATGCAGTAGCTTTTTCTTTCATGAAACAAATTTAATTAATGATATCTTCTTTCCAGTGGCCTTGGCTTTCAGACAGACCAGATACGCAAGGCATCCTCCCTTCTCGCTTCCCAGCCATCTTCAAAGACATTCCGGGACTCTCCTTAACTCTGAAAATAACGATATGTATTCTTCCACCTGCAGTAGGATGAGAACATTCTAATTTCGAACACAACAACATTTAATTATTTATTTCTCGAGAGCAAGGAGAATTGAAACCTGTGACTTTGGGCCCATAATTCAGGCAACTTAAACTAACCACAATTACGGTGTATAGAAATAATATCGTCCTGCACATTATACATGAAGGAATCGAAATACATACAAAGTTCTACTTAAATGTGTTCACTAGGTTCAACATCAAATGGTTCAAATAATGTTCTTAATAGTCATAAAACACTGCAAACAATACGAATACATGAGAGTGTGTTTAAACCATGAGTATAGTGCACTCATAGAAAATAGAGTGCTATCAGCGCTCTATCAGTTCCCCCTTCTTATGACTAGTGTCATAACACCAACTTTCTATTCTTCTGTAGTCTTTCTCCTAGTAGAGGAGACCGGCCTAAACAGAAGCTGTAGCTTGCCGTCCCTGTCTGAATCGTTCTAACCCCTTAAGGTGCTGGTAATGACTGTCCTGCAGTCGTTCAAGTTGGAGCTCTCGCTTTTTTTAAACAGTCTCCTGATGTCGTTCCCTTTGCCATTTGTAAGCCTTGATGGCTCCTAGTAGGACAATTATACAAATGACAGCTATTATAATAGGCTTCAAGATATATCCCATTATTCCTTGTCCCAAACTTCCAAACCAACTGCCTATTTTCCCAAATCCTTTTCCCACTTGTTCCCAGAGTCCTTCAACAGCCATCTCACGTGACTCTTGGTGTATATCTGAAATATTATTGATATATTTCCTTATATCCCGACTGTTGTCAGGAATATAAGTGCAGCACTGTTGAACTTTCAATAATTTGCAGACTCCTCCGGCTTTTGCTAGCAGCACATCTAGGGCAAGACGGTTTTGCAAAACCATAGCCCTTATCGAAACCATCTCCCCATCTACAAGTAATAAAATCTGAGCTGTATTTATTGAGAGCTTATCCACTAAGGTTGCCAGCTTTCTGATTTTCAAATCATTCAGAATCACACCCATACTTGGTATCATAGCTCCAAATATGTCTCCAATCACTTCTCCTGCACTCACACCACGTTTTCCTCTTTGAGGTCTTTTTCTTTCTAGGGCCACAAATCATTCACATGAAAAATCTTGGGAAATACCACAGCCAAATAACAAGTGCCATACCAATTTTTGGGCAACTTCACGCAAGCATTCTTTCCACACACAAAATACATATTTGGCACTATTGTTATTTTGTCCAATAATGCTTTTCTAATTGATTCTTCGATTAAGAAGACGTGCTCACAATCACTCTCACCCACAAATATCTTATCATAGGATGTGGTCGGGTGTCTAATACACAACTTCCCTTTCTGCTGGAAATCTAATGCTATGGGTCCAAAACTCCCCTTTGCTTTATGATCTAATTCTTCTTTAGTCCATGGGGTAACCTTGTGCTTTGGATCTGGTCTAAATAGAGTCTGTCTATGCCGGTCTTCTATCTGATCTATACATTTCTTTTCAATGTCCGTTAACATGCATGTCAAATTGTGTCTATGGGCATAGGACGTATCTAAAGTAATAGTAGGCACGAAATACTTTGACATTCGCTCTACTTCCTTATAATAATCATATTTATTCATGTATTTAAGAACTGGGACTTCCGAGAGTACTACATCATAATTTGAGAAATAGTACTCGAAATGTGCCTTGCTATAAAACATGCTCAACAACACACTACATGTAATGCCATAGGTCAAAGGCAAATGATGGTATCGAATGCCTTCTTCTACTGAGGCTGGTAATTGCATACACACATAGCAATCCTTCGCTTCCATGGTATCCACATACTCATACAATAATCGAGCATACGCATTCAAAGTGAAATCACCCTTTGACAAATCAACATGTAATCTACGACTGGTTTCCTTAATCATTTCTAGATCCCTTGCGGATGCATCCTCATCTATCTCAGAGATTGGTGTAGTAAGTGTTGCCTGTACCCTATCCTGTCCGACATCATGAGATCCAACTAGAGATACAACGATCACCACAGTTATAACAATAAGCACCACTACAATGAGGGTGCCAATGATGCACTTCTGTTTGCGTGTTGATTTTTCGGACACCATGGTTTTTCCTGATCCGTTCCGAAGCACAAAAGGGAAACACAGTCTCTTTCTGTTTCTTTGTTTAACAATGTCTTTTCTCACTTCTCTCCTCCCATGCAATTAATGTCAAAGTTCCTTCGATTGATACTAAACCTATTGAAGAGATGTAGCCAGCCCTATTCCTCACTCCATCATCTACTAGAAAGTTCCTAAATTTAAATCTTCTTAAACTGGGGTCTAAGTTATCTTCTTTCTAAGGCCTAATGCTTTCTTTGGTTATAATTCAAGCTTCATCGTTAATGATATTTGATCCAAGTATCTCGAGGACAAGTTGCAAAATCTCCGCACGAATTTCTCCTAATTCTTGCGCGGTGAGCTGTCGGCCAAATGAAGGGAAGACAACCTGATCGACGATCAGGTAACGCAATCCACTCAACCTTGGGGGATTCGGAACTTGCAGAGTTAGTGTTCCAAACGCTTCTACGCCTGGGACCAGCCACTGTATTTTAATCGAGAGGGTGTCCCCTCCGTAACTCACTGTACCAGCTCCCAACCTCCCGGACTTCGCTGGTTTCTGCATCTGCAGCCAGGTACGTCCACTCAGGAGATGCGTATCTTCGAGACGCTATTCTTTCTCTTCTGTAGCGTCTCAGACCCTCTGGTCTTTCTTCAGCGTCACTTTGATCTGATTCAGATGTCTCAGGAATCGGAGCGAGATCTTTCTCGGATGCGAGCTTTATATTCAGCCTTTCTTTTCTTGCTGGCCACTTTTCCGCTCTGGCATCTGCTCTCCTCTCTTCCTCCTGATCTGATCCTTCTGCAATAGACTGCTCACCTTGATCTGGTGCACAGTTCACATCTGCAACATCCTCTATTTCAGGATCTGGACTCAATTCAGAAGCACTCAGCTCTCGTCTCTCGTGCTCACTTGGCTGTTCCGTTTCATCTGAAACTCTTACAGCTGGGTCTGTGCCTTCGTCGTTGTCAGTGGCAGGTTCACACACGCTTCTCGGAACCAGGGGACTCTCTTCTTCCACAGGCGCTTGAACTCGGCGAGTGTGGGAAGCGTGGATCCAGTTCGGCAATCCTCCACACTTCACAGCGGTACTTGTGACCAATATCACCTGATATGGTCCTCGCCAGCGAGCATGTTATGTTATGTTATGTTATGAGGTTTTATATAGCGCACAGCTGCCCCAGCAAAGGGGCGTCCCAGCGCTGAACAAAAAACAGCAGATCAAAAAACAACACACAACAGTCTATGATGGAAAAAGATACGTTTTAATGGCCCTGCGGAATGCCATATAGTTTTCCATGCTACGAATGACGGTGGGGAGCGCGTTCCAAAGTCTGGCCGTCAATACACCAAAAGAACGTCCGCCAGCACGCACCCTCCTCACCCGTGGGACCACCGCCAGATGCTGGCCCATAGACCGAAGTTGGCGGGAGGGGATGTAAGGTGTAAGCAGATTAGGCAAAATGTCTGGGGAGGAAGAATTCAAAATTTTAAAAGACATGCACAGAGTCTTGAACTCGATGCGCTTTGCTACAGGCAACCAATGTAGCCGACGGATAGCATTGGAAGTAGGGCATGTCCTGGGCAGACCTAACAAGGCTCTGGTGGCAGCATTCTGAACCCTTTGCAGTCTTGTGATCTCCACTTTATTAACTCCCAGGTAGAGTGAGTTGGCGTAGTCCAGTCTTGACAGAATAGATGCTTGGACAATTACCTGCCTCATGGCCAGGTCAAAAACCTCAGCACTGGTTTGAGCCCCGTAAGATGCCAAAACAGGTTCCTGCTACTTTCTTTGTTTGAGTCTGAAAGCTAAGGGTGGCATCTACCCACACACCCAGATTTTTACCACCCGTTTGGGAGCAGGTGCATCGCCCAGCTTGGCAGGCCACCAATGCTTACTCCACAACTCAGTGTTTCTCCCGACCAGCAGGACCTCGGACTTGTTGGCATTTAACTGAAGACAGTTGGCAGTCATCCACTCATATATAAACTCTAGATCCCTCTGGAACTTGCATGAGCCCTGTCCTGAGTCTTCAGAGAGAGCAACTACCAACTGCGTGTCGTCCGCGTAAGACACTGCTGTGAGCCCTCTACTTTTTGCCACTGCTGCCAAAGGTTGCACATATACGTTAAACAGCGTTGTGCTCAAAGCTGAGCCTTGCGGTACCCCGTGTTTGAGGGTGTGTGTCTTGGAAGCAAAAGGGGGAACTGCAACCTGAAAGGTCCTATCAGCTAAAAAGGAAACAAACCACTCAAGAGCAGAGCCCCCGATCCCCACCTCCCCCAACCTCTGCAACAGGATCTGGTGGGAGACGGTGACAACTCTTCCTCACGTGCTTGCGAACTAGTACCCAATCACCTGGATTAAGATCATGCAGCAGGTCTCTCGAGGTGGATGCAGTCGCAGCCTCGACCTGATGGGATACAGAAGTAACCACATCAGCCAGTCCCTTACAATAATCCAACACTAAATCATCAGTGATGTTTATCAATGCTGTAGCTGGCACCATAGGCAAACGCATAGCTCTTCCGGTCAAAATTTCGTGGGGAGAAAGCCCTGTTTTCCTATCAGGGGTGCTACGCAGACTCATGAGCACCAGAGGCAGCGCATCTGGCCATTTCAATGACGTTGACAAGCACACCTTTGCCACTCTTGACTTGATGGTGCCATTAACCTGCTCTACAAGACCTGAAGCCTCCGGCCTGTAGCTACAATGCAGTCTCTGATCAATGTTCAAAGCAGAGCACAACAATTTCATAATTTCACTGTGGAAATGAGTTCCTCTATCTGTCTCCACTGATGTTGGAAATCCATATCTCGGGATCAAATCTCTTAACAACAACTTGGCTACTGTGAGACTGTCACATCGTCTAGTTGGATACGCTTCCACCCAACGCGAAAAAATACACACCACCACCAAAACGTATCTCAACCTATTGCACCTCGGCATTTCAATAAAATCCAATTGTATCCTATTGAAGGGACCTCCAGATCTTCCAATGTGACTCATTGCAACCACAGTTCTCTTTCCCACATTCATTTGTTGACAAGTAACACACCTGTGACATACCACTTCAGCACACACACGAAAGCGTAGATTAAACCACGTCTGCCTGAACACTCGCATCATAGCATCTCTCCCCAGATGAACTGCTCCGTGGATTTGCCTTGCCATTGGGCTCAGTAGACAATTGGGTAATACTGCTCTCTCATCTGTGGACACCCAAATGCCATCGTCCCATTTTGTGCAACCTGCTCTGACCCATGAAGCAGCTTCTTCTTCTGGGACTTCATCCTGCAACCGCTTCACCTCATCCCAAGTATCAGCTATAGCTAACATCATGCTGAGCTCGGTCTCTTCTGTGCTCTCGCCTATATATTCTCCATTGAAAATACAAGCATGTTCAGCGCAAAATCGTGCTACTTCATCTGCATAATTGTTGCCCTTAGTGACAAAGTCTTCTCCCTTTCCATGAGCTGCACATTTAACGACTGCTATCTCTTTGGGCTTCTGCAAAGCTTCCAATAGTTGGCGCACATACTCGCCGTTACGTATAGGTGACCCTGAGGACGTTAGAAACCCCCTCTGTGACCATAACTGCCCAAAGTCATGAACTACACCAAATCCGTATTGACTGTCTGGATACACAGTCACTCGAATATCAGCTGCAATGATACAGGCACGTGTCAAAGCGACAATTTCGGCCACCTGAGCAGAGAATACTCTATTTAAACAGGCAGCTTCCACTACTCCCATAATGGTGCACACAGCAAACGCTGCTCTCAAATACCCTTCATTGTCTCTTAGACATGAACCATCAACAAAAAGGATCAAATCAGATTGGGGCAAAGGTTCATCGACAATGTCAGGTCTGGGTTTGGTAGATAGGTAAGTAACATCTAGGCAGTCATGCTCTTCACAATCCTCATCTCCTTCCTCTATCGGAACAGGTAACAATGTAGCAGGGTTCAGGGTGGTACAACGTCTCAGGGTAACATTTTCAGCGGCCAAGATAACCTGCTCATACTTGGTAAGTCTGTTGTTGGTCAGATACTGTGTTTTCGTTCTGGTCATCAACAATTCTACTGAATGGGGCACATAAACAATGAGCGGATGACCCATCACTATGCTTTCACATCTTTCAATGCTGACACCGGTTGCAGCAACGGATTTCAGACATCCGGGCAACGCAGAAACTACAGGATCTAATGTAGCTGAGAAGTAAGCCACTGGTCTACGGGCACCCCCATGTGTCTGTACAAGGACTGCTAACGCACATCCCTCCTTTTCACAGCAAAAGAGCGAAAACGCTTTGTTATAATCTGGCATTCCGAGACCTGGAGCACAACAGATACTTTCCTTCAGCTCACGGAAGGCTTTCAAGCACTCGCCATCCCATGGTACCAGATCACTAACATCCTTTCGAGTCAATTTCAACAGAGGCTTTGCTTGCAAGGAAACATTTGGGACCCACTGCCGACAATAGCCGACCATTCCCAAAAACATGCAGACTTCTTTTTGTGTTTTCGGAGTTCCCATTTGCAGAATCGCCTCTATGCGATCTGGTGACACCCTTCGTTTTCCTTTCTCAATCCGGTGACCTAGGTACTGGACTTCAGACAAACAATATTGCAATTTGTTTGGAGACACTTTGTGTCCATTCTCTGCCAAATGATTCAGCAACGCCACAGTGTCAATCCTGCAAGCATCCTCAGTCTCTGAGGCGACCAAAAGGTCGTCTATATATTGCACTAAGACTGAGTTTTGGGCCATCACCAGTCCTTCAAGATTCTTTTTCAGACACTGACTAAAAATGGAGGGGCTTTCTGTATACCCCTGAGGAATTCTTTCCCATGTTAAGACACAATCGTCTATCCTAAATGCAAATAAAAACTGGCTTTCTTCATGCAATGGTATGGAGAAAAATGCATGACACAAATCTATCACTGTAAACCATTCTGCTTTGCATGGTATCTGGAATAGAATAACAGCTGGATTCAGTATCACAGGACAACATGGGATCACAATTTCATTAACCCGACGCAGATCCTGCACTATTCTGTACTTGCCACTTGGCTTCTGCAGTCCCATGATAGGTGAGTTGCAGGGACTTCCTCTTATCTCCTTAAGAATACCTTGGGCAATCATAGTCTCAATCACAGGTCTTATTCCGGCCACTGTTTCTGGAGTCAATTTATATTGTGGCGTACATGGGAATTCAGCATTGGGTTTGACCTGTATCTTAACTGGCTCAACCCCTCTCATCAGACCTACATCCTCGCCCGTAAAATCCCACACTTTCGGATCAACTGAGTCTCTCAAGTCATGTGGCAATTCTGCTATTGTGAGCACCACAAACATTTCTGCACACGAACTCATGTTAGCCATTTTAAAATCAGCATCATCATCATATGTTTGCAATTCCACACCTCTCGGAGTGCACGATATAGTACAATTGAGCTTGCACAGAAGGTCTCGTCCCAAAAGACAGACCGGACTTGAATTGCACACTACAAATTGGTGTTTGTCTCGAAATGGTCCTATTCTCACGGGTAATTCGGTTGTCAACGGATTAGTCATTTTCTGATTGCTAACCCCCACTACTTGAATCGAACGTCCCGAAAGAGTTAAATTTGGGGCTACTTCAGTTCTCACCGTGGAGCGAGCAGCTCCAGTGTCTAATAAGAAGGTAACAGGATATCCATTCACATCTGCATCCACAAACGGCCCACTCTGGTCTACTTCTAGAATCGCATCTAAGGTGCATTCCTCGTGCACCCCCCTCTGACACTCTTGTAAATCTTGACTTTGATCAAATCTATCTTGTATTTCAAAATACGGCATCTGATGGTATAACTGATTATGCATGGGTATCCTAGGAGGTTGAGGTACTTGCACTTGCGGCTCATATCCTCCTCCATACATAGACCTGGGTCTTGTCACAGTATTGACAGTCTCGGACAGCTGTCCCTCTCCTTCCATCTGTATCTGATTTGCTGGATTCAATCTACACTCGTGCTTCCAATGCCCGATTTTGTGACAATAGTGACAGGCAGTGACCCTTTTCTGTTGGGCCACCCAGTCACTTGCACCTGGATCCATTCCTCTTCCACCTCCTCTACCTCTACCTTGACCTCCTCCAAACCCTTGCGTCATATCAGCGTTTCTCAACTGCACCAACATCAACTTGTCCTTCAATTTCTTCTGTCGACTCCACTTGATCACTGCAATATTTAGCATAACGCAGAATCTCGTCCACCGACTTATTCTGCCAACATATCAAATGATGCTGTATCATTAAACTAATATCAGATTTCAGTCCCAACACAAACTTCGAGACAAATTGTCCCATATCTTTCTGTTCAATTGTATCCAATCCACTATGCTGCTTAAAAGCTAACAATAATCTTTCGTAATAATCATGTACTGATTCCTTAGAGTCTTGAGTGGTGCAATCAATTTTCAACCAATCAACAATCTGAGGAGCTACCTTCGATTGCAACCATGTAATCACTTGCTCGTATTTTCTCATTACATCAGGTGAAGGACCATGAGTCAATGAATCTCTAGGTGGCTCTGCAGTAGGCCACTCAATGGCAATCTTACATGCTGCCCACAAATCCGCTGGCACTACTATATCAAACAAGGTGTTTAAATCAATCCACAATACTTTCGAAATATTTACAAACCGATCTATTTGCTTGTACCACTCAGCAGGTTTTTCCCTCAGCCGAGGAAAATCATTCGTAAATGCTGCTAAATCACCCCTGCTCCATGGCACATGTACATATCCTCCATTCTGTACCTCCCTGAGGGGGAAATTGCCTGCAGCTCCCGTCCCTCCACCCGGAGGCGGAGTATTTCCTATTCCAGTCTCGAAGCTTTTCTTTTTGGCCCATCTTTCTTTCCATCTGTCTAATTCTTTCCATGTCCGCATCCCTATCACTAGTTCTTTAATGTGTGCTTTTAATCCACTCGTTCGCTTCTCTTCCAAATCCATATCTGTGTAATTTAATCTACAAGAACCCTGTGTCAGCTTGGTCTTTGACAAATCAACCTCATACCTTTGTGCCAAAAGCAACAATGCATCATCAGCTCGTTTGGCCTTTCTTGTCATGTCCTTTGCTGCGAACAATAGTTCGCTCGAGTCATACGTATCAATTCTGATCAGGGGTAGATTACCTTCAATCACCTCGTCTAGTTCTGCCTTTAATCGTACCACATCTAGCATTGGCGCTTTTATTGCACTTTTTAACACTTTCTGAATGTCCTCGTTCCTTGTATCTTCCCTGTCACAACTTTGGGTTCTCTTAGGAACTGCACCCTCTTCTATCTTCGAAGCTGAGCGTCTATCTCCTTCCCAGCTTCGACTTCTCCAATGGTCACCTGCACAAATAACCTGTGGCCCAAACAGTACTCTAGGCGCTTCTTGTCTCTTGCTTGCCTCTTCCCTCAGCATCATTGACTCTCTCACTGGTTAAACCCACATTCGAAGGTCAGACCTAGAATTCGCTAGAGCTCCTGTCCGTCCTCGTTCTGTCCCACTATCCATTTTTGATGGATCAGCTGTAGCTGGCAGTGGAGTACTAAATTCCACTGGCATCTGACTTAAACCTGTCCCACTCATTGCAAGGCTCCCTCCGGACATTGTCTCTTCCCCCTCACTTATTTGCTGTTGACTGTCATCGGTTCTTTCTCTAGGAGTATATATCGGAACCACTGGCCCTCTTGTGACTGGTACCGACAAAGCATCTGGTAACTGCATGTTTCCTGCAGGTTGTACCAGCTCAGAGTTTGGATACCTCAATCCTCCAGACCCTCCCGGAATGCGAACCATTGTAATCTTGCCCCTTACTCCTGCTGATTGTTCCTCTGAACCCGGTTGTCCCACACCTAAAAGCTCTTCTGATGGGCGCAACCTCTCTGTCTCTGATCTAGAGTCACACGGTGGAGGACGTTCCGCTAGCAATCTATAAAGGAAGCTGTCATCTGTATCACTGTCCTCCTCCATCGTCTTTTTCCCTGCAGCCCCCTCTCCTAACGTAAGAAATGGGTACAAGCGTTCTCCCTCTATGGTGTCTACTCTCCATCTTGTCAACTAGGCATCCCATCTAGCATCATGATATGCCTTCATTGCTTTCCTCATTCTTCCTTGTGAAGCCTCTCTCCTTTTTGCTAGGGCAGCTCTCATCCATGCATCTAATGCCTCAAATTGTGTGGGTCTAGGGGGAGGTTTCAGTGCATTCATCACCCCCCTCAGCTGGGTCAGCCCTTCCATACGAAAAGACCCATAACGAGGGAAAGCCAATTCACCCTCTTTCTCTGTAATTTTATGCCAATTCTGAAGCCACACTATAGTATGAAGTCCTACATTCGTTGCCATGTAATGTGCCGGTGTGTCTTCTGGCGGACCTTCTTCTCCTACCCGAGTCACTACCCCTGTGTCGCCTCTACACAAATCTCGCAATACCCTGAAGCATCTCATTGTAAAATCGATCAATTGCAAGCCCAAAATACGCTATTCCACTGCAAACGAACGTCCACCAATCCCAGCGCAGCGTTACACCAACCAACCTATCACAGCGCGGCGCACCCTGACGTCACTTCTCACTCCTTGCAGCGGCTCATCCGCCTTTACAATTTCACCACAAACTCGCTTACACACATTCGTACCACAAGTAACTGTATATCCAAAATTTATTAAACCAAGTAACTGTTCCTACACAATTACAATAACTTACAGTCACATAAAACAAGTAATTGTCTGTCACTAAAGATCGATAGAACACTCTCACAAGAACATTCAGCCGCTGTGACCTCCGACCTGCATTGGTCACTCAATCACCATAGTCCACCCCCGGTACCTGAGGCTTTCTACCGCGACCTATTCCTCATTCACACAAAGTTCCCTAACACAAGTGGATCGTCGATAGCGCTTCACAATACAAAACTATCCCGGGATCTTGGACTTCTCTTGAGTCCGCTCACCAAAACTTCCTGCTCCGTGAGCCAAGTTTACGAATATAAGTAATTCGGCCCAAAAGACAGATGATTATAAACTCCAAAATTACAATGCAACACAGAATAGATGCGATATTCAGTTCTCGACTCATTGAAAGAAATCAAAATCTTTCCCTACACTGCTCTACATGAGGGCCCTTCCTGTCTCTCTTCTATCATTCCCCAATGGTGTCAGCACGTGTTGACTTCCTAAGAAGTACTCACGTCAAATGGGTCGTTTAGCTTATGGCTATGGAGCTTGCTCTAAGATGCTCCTTCTCCTCCGAATGCTAGCAGAAGTCTGGTCTCGCTGTCCCTGCGCATCATACAAAGATGGGATTCAACCCACAATACGTCATTCTTCTTAAAACTTTCCATTGCACCTCTATGCAGTAGCTTTTTCTTTCATGAAACAAATTTAATTAATGATATCTTCTTTCCAGTGGCCTTGGCTTTCAGACAGACCAGATACGCAAGGCATTCTCCCTTCTCGCTTCCCAGCCATCTTCAAAGACATTCCGGGTCTCTCCTTAACTCTGAAAATAACGATATGTATTCTTCCACCTGCAGTAGGATGAGAACATTCTAATTTCGAACACAAGAACATTTAATTATTTATTTCTCGAGAGCAAGGAGAATCGAAACCTGTGACTTTGGGCCCATAATTCAGGCAACTTAAACTAACCACAATTACGGTGTATAGAAATAATATCGTCCTGCACATTATACATGAAGGAATCGTAATACATACAAAGTTCTACTTAAATGTGTTCACTAGGTTCAACATCAAATGGTTCAAATAATGTTCTTAATAGTCATAAAACACTGCAAACAATACGAATACATGAGAGTGCGTTTAAACCATGAGTAGAGTGCACTCATACAAAATAGAGTGCTATCAGCGCTCTATCACCTTCGTGACAGATATTACAGATGGAGGGTCTACATTCAAATCATCAGGACCAATCCATACCTGCCTTAGATCATACCTTCCCTCCCATCTTCCACCTACCAGATCAAGAGACAGTCCCGAATGAAACCAGGTATGTAGTCCTAATTAATGCCTGGTCCACTCAACACGCCGATCTTATGCATGCTTGCCCATCTACCTTCCTGCTAGTCGCAGTCCAACCATAACACTCGCTTTAACCCACGGACTAATGCATAGCTGCCCCTGCGCTACAACTCAACCCTCCTCCCACACAACATACCTGCATAGCAGTCACCCTCCTGAGTTACACATCATTCAACCAGAATACATTTTTTGTGTGCAGGTTTTTGCAGTGTAAGAACAATACCCCCGACATGCACGCCCGAAGACACGTACCCCCACACACACAAAACGGCACTCAAAGAAAATCCTACACTTTTGAAACATACACCTCGAACAGAAACATACCAAAGAAAACATTGCGCATACCTTCTCCCCAATGGAAACGGACAAAAACACAGACTACTTCTAATTACACAACTCATCGCCTTCAAAAGAAACGCATATCCCGCAAAAAATGTAGACAATGCACAAGAGCACACCCTACCGAAAATACCTCCCAAAAGAAGACCACTGCATACCCCTCTCATAAAGGGACAGACAATGACTACTCAAGTACCATATACTCCCAAAACACATAGGGGCCGATTCCGATGTCGGCCGGAAGGGCACCGAACGATGGTCGGAGCCCTTCCGACCGACTCGGAAGCTGCCGCTCGGATTCCTTTCCGACCGAGCCATTCCGATGGGCTCGGTCGGAAAAGAATCAGACTCGGATTTCCGGATGGCTCACGACGGGTTCGGAGAGCCCGTCAGCCATCCGGAAATCCCTCTGTACTCCCCCGGCTGCCTCTTTGCGACCGAGGGAGTACGATGGCAGTTTTTCACTGCCTTTTCGTGCCGGTCTTCCGGCACGAAAAGGCAGTCGGTCACTGTCTTTGGGGGCCCCCAGTGGGACCCCCATGGGTGCAAGGCCGCCGAATGGCGGCCTGGAGGCACCTATGGTGCCCCTCTGTTGAACCCTGCACCCGGTGGCAGGCACCTTGGGGTGCCGGCCACAGGGTGCAGGGTTGAACTGCACCCCTGCTTTCTCCAATGCCAGCATGCATTCCGTCCGGAATGCATGCTCCCATTGTGGGAGATACGAGTACGACCGAACAGGGTTCGGTCGCATCGTACTGCCTGGGCCGTAACCGACGACAGCAGGTCGTTCGGTTACGGCTCCGGACCGATGTCGGACGGACAAGAGTCCGTCCAACATCGGAATCGGCCCCATAGTCTCCTCCAACGTCCCCCATGCCCGTACACAAGCACATAACCTGTATATCCTCTAAAATAATACACTGCATTCTGCCTCGATTATCTCCCCCCTAAAGCCCCCTCCTTTTACCCAAAGCAGACACAGCTGCAGCCACACTAACGACAACAGCAGTGGGTACAGCCCCTGCAGGCTCTGCAAGGGGACACCGGGGCAGCTAGTGGCGGGGGCAGGCGAGCCATCCCATGTACAGAGTCTGTGCTCTCTTTAAAGGCACAGATACCATGACTGCGTCTCACCTCGCCACTCGTGATGCCAGGTCTGAAATCCAAAACAAGCACACTCCCCCTTGAAAAGAAGCCCAAAACAAGCGCACGCCCTACCAAAAGAAAATACAAAACAAGCCCTGCCCACAAAAATCACAAAACTACTTAAATGAGGATAGAGAACGCTAAAGTCTGATAAACAAGCATTTGCAATGCAATAGGACTCGCATTTACGCGAGACCTATTGCATTGCATCACGGACAAGGGGGGGGAGCACGGACAACGGGAGTGCGGGTGGGGGAAGAGGGGAGCGAGAAGTAGTGCTCATAGTCTAAATAACGTTACACATACCGTGCGTGTAACACTCGAAATAAAGGGGCCAGTAGCCATGGGAGGGTACAAATGACGACATGGCCATAATAAGGAGGAACTAACAAGCCTCATAATCAATCAGATGGCAGCATTTACGAAAGACAATGACAGGAGCCAATTAAAAACATGGGCGGAGAGTGGGCGGAGCTTCCACTGAGCTTCTACTCCATACTAGATAACTGCATGCCTCGCAAAGCGAGCAGCGCATGCGCGCTGCCGCTATAGGCTCGACCTAAAAAGAAAAAGGAAACATTTTCGTTTAATTTTTTAAGGGCAGGTAGTAGTCCCTGGGACCACTGCCTGCCCCTAAAAAATATTTTCCCCTGCATTCACAAATGGGAAGGAGTCCCCTGGGGACCTCTTCCCATTTGTGAGTGCTTTACCACCCTCTTGAAGAGGGCGGGAAATTGCGAGTGTTTTGTGACCGCAAATGCGGTCGCAAAACATTCTTAAATAGGCCCCTGACTCGCTATTAGGAAGGGACACCCTTGGAAAGCCCCTTCCTAATAGCGACTCGCAATTCCTATTTAACGAGTCCCAAAAAAATTGCGACTCGCTAAACAGGGATTGTACATGGCACTATCAGATTTTGCATGCGCAAACGGGACGTAACCCCGTTTGCGCATGCAAAATAGGGTCGTACATCACACCGTAGGGGTACTGGCACCTCTTACAATATAGTGGCAAACATAATGAGCACCGGTTAGGAGACTAGGGAATAACCTAGTACTATTTATATATAATTGGCCACATTCCTTTCTGGCGTAGGAGTTGCTTTTCCAAAGATGGAATAATTCCTCAGCCAGTTGGTTTTAGGGAAGTTTTTATTCCTTGACTTCCTTTTTTGTTGTCTTTTTTTGGGTCTTGGGCCTTTGATTACTTCGACTGAACTTGCCAGTAATGTGTTTCGGGGCGGAATACTGGGGCCAGGCTGGACGGGTCTCCCCTGCTGCTGGAGTCAGTGTTAGGGATGTCTCCTTCTGTTCATGATTTGCGGCAGCTCTATTACTATGGACTCTTGGGCGAAGTTTAGTAGCGGTAGGGAGCCAAGGAATGGTATGGCTGCTAGGGCTAAATATGTTTAGGCTAGTCATTGTTGTTTTAGGTCATATCAGCACTGGACTGCTCCCTTTATCTGCTGTCTCGTCTGTTAGTGGGTTGACCTCATTGACCGACTGGGGGTGCAAAAAGGCCTTCAGTTCATTCAACGAGCTGGCAAGAGTAGCTGGTAGCATGCTCAGTTTTTCCAGTATTGGAGAGCATGCATGTAGGAGGCTGGCTCAGTATATGGTGTACACCTATTGGTGAGTTCAGGCGACCCTTTGTGATAGTTGTAGTGGTCCCTGATAACCAAAGCTCTAAAGGGTTAGCTGTGGAGAGCAGCTAAGGCTTATTCAGGAGGGTGTAAAGCGGGTGCATTTACCACAGTAGTAAGTCAGTAAGCTTACACACCAGAAAGAACCACATCAGTGTTAGAAAAATACTTCAGTATTTATTAAAAACAACACTAAGAACTACTTGGTATATCTCCTACCCGGAGATATGAAACACACAAAGAAATACTTTAAAACAGGTAAGTAAGCATAGGAAACACACAGGCCCCTAAGGGAGGGCCAAACCATATACCAAAACAAATGTGATGTGAGGTGAGTAACAAAACGAGACTAACACCACAGGATGAAGAAGCCAGGGGAAGCATGGAACCACCAAAGTTAAGTAGCTAGGGACCCCAAGGCGCTCGGGTGCAGAGGTGTTACACCGGTTCAAATGTCCCTAGGATAACACAGGGAAAGTCGCAGTTGGTATTTTACAGTTTCAGGACCCTTCCCAAAGGACCCTGAGGAAATCAGTTTGATCATGGAAGGTTGAGAGCAGTCTTGTCTTGGTTCTTAGCTCGATCCAGCAGCAGAGTTCCAGTGTCCAACAGCAGAAGAATCTTTAGACGATCTTAAGACGCCAGTCAGTCAGTTCTTCAAGATGTCGTCTGGACGAATCTAAGGACTCACCCTCAGGGGAGCCCTTAAGTAACCCTATTCAATTCTTTATTGCATGATTAATTAAAATCTTTACAGTAGAAAACTACATTCAGAATCAACCTGTGCAAATATGCATAAAGCTGCTTAATTCATTACAGTGAGAATGAATTAAAATCATTTAAAATTTGCAAGGATTTATACTGTTGTGAGAAAGTAAAAAATATGAGATCTCATATACTGTGCGAGATTTAAAGTACAATAAAAGGACCTAAAAAACTCCTAGTTAACAGCTGTTAGACTAAGGGGCCGATTCCGATCTCGGCCGGTAGGGCTCCGAATAGGATTCGGCTTTACCGGATCCGATTCGGAGCCCTTTTTCCCGACCGAATCGTACGCGGGTCCGGCCGAGCGAGTACGATGCGAGTCGCCGACCGACCCGTCCGGGCGACCCGACCGCTCCGACCGACTCGTACCCGGATCGTACCGCTCCGACCGACTCGCTCGGACCCGATTCGCACCGCGCAATGGAGACGTTTTCCGGCCGGGTGAGTACGATGCGCACCTCGACCGCTCCGACCGACTCGCGCCGTCCGACTCGAACTTCGCTGTCGGAGCCGTACTTTGGGGGTCCGTGTCGGACCCCTGTACGCGTACCCGTGCGGGCGCACACAGGGGGACCCATGGGTCCCCCTACCTGTGCGTGTACGCCGCGAAGCGCACCGCGGCGTACTCGCTGTAGGGGCGCCCTTGTCCGCCTCGCACCCATTGAGGCAATGGGAGCCCGCGTACGCGTTGTGACGACCGGCTCCCATTGAGTTCAATGGGAGTCCGACCGACTCGTGTCCGGTGGCATACGAATGCATCGGACTCGTTCGGTCGGACTGCACGGGTCCGATTCGGTCGGAAATCTCTCCGGGTCCGGCTCGGTCGGAGAGATTTCCGGCCCGAATCGGAATCGACCCCTAAGTCTATTTCCTACTCTCTATGCCCTAAAATTCGTAACAGATCTAACAGTAGAGGCAAGGATTATCGTCGTAGGATTTAAAATTTGGAGCATTACTTAACAGTTAAGGGTTGTGCAGCTGGTTCTACATTTTGAATATGGCCTTCTGTAATCGATTTGTCAATTAGCAGTTAGATTTAACATGTTTTTTGCCATACTCATGAATCGGACCAGTCTGCATGCTAACTGAATGTCTCTTCCTTCAAGACAGGCTTTTAGTGCTTGCCTACGTGTTCGAATCCGTCTTTGGTTCCAGAGTGGTTTTAATAATAGTCTACGCTCTTTATCTAGACCCCTGCAACTGCACAGTAAATGCAGGACGTCCTCTTTAGGATCACCGCAGATTCTGCAGTTCGTTGTTGTTTCTAGACGTTCCCATGGTGGGAGGTGCTGATTTACTGATAAGACTCACATCCTCAATTTCAGGTAAGATTCCTTCACAATCCTTGAGAACCCTGTTCCCAAGTAAGCTTGTGGCAAAGACCTTGTATAACTCTGGATAACGAACCACCCGTGAGCCTTCTTGGTCAATGTAGCTTTGTCTTCTTCCAGAGATAGTATCTTTACTGTTTTGTTTACAAGCTGCTTAAAATTTTTGTGAGGCCCAATAATTTCCCAAAGGTCTTGTAAGGCGAGAGAGCTTATTGCCGTTTGGAGGTAGACCATTGCAGGGCTGTCTTTATTCCTTTCCAGCTCTTTCATAGATATGAATTCAGGGTACCTGTCTCTGATCCCTTTATTTTGTGTCAGCATGTGGTGTAGGCACCCTTGCATGCTACTTGCTGTTTTTGGAGGCCAAACTCTAGCCTTAATTGCGCTGGGGAGGTGTACTGTGGGAGGTTAAATATTATTCGTATTGTTTTCGACACCACTTTGTCCAAGATTGTCTTGTCTCTCCCTCTCATGCATTCACTACCATAAGTGATAGTTGGTAGCAGTTTTGCTCGGAGCACGTCTAGTAGAGGCATTAGATATGGACCCGTTATTTTTTGCTTGGTGTTTTTTAGTGCTACGGCCAGTGTGATCCCTCTTGTTCTGATCATTGCTTTTTGTTGCCCAAACGATCCCTTACTGTCAAAAATTATGCCCAGGTATTTATATTCTTTGACCACCTCCAACTGTTGACCCCGCAGTTCCCATCGAGGTTGGTGTTTTTTGTCCTTTTGCTTGAGTATCATCACTTTTGATTTCTCTAAGTTTATCAATAGCCCATTCTTGTCTGAGAAGCTGCTTGTGGCGCTTATAAGATGTTGCAAGCCGACTGGAGTTCGGCTAATCAGTATTAAATCATCCGCATACAATAAATTCAACAGTGTTAGGCCCCCCAAATTGGGGGCATGATGGTTGCACTTCTCAAGCTCTGCTGAGAGATCAGACAAAAAGAGATTGAACAAGGTCGGGGTGAGGACGCATCCCTGCTTCAGCCCCTTGGTTGTCGTTATTTTCCTTGATAGACAATTGCCTGATCCTAGTTTTATTTGAATCCATGTCTCAGAGTGAAGTGAAATTAACTGATTCAAGAGTTTCGGATCTATTTCCCAGCCGGATAGTTTGGCCCAGAGTTTCCCCCTGTCTATGCTGTCAAAGGCGGACGTATAATCGATAAAACAAACAAATAGTGGCTTTTTTATTTTTATTGTGGCGTCTATTAATAGTGAAAGAGCGAGGATGTTTGTCGCTGTCCCCGTGCTTTTTTGGAAGCCAGTCTGATTAATGGGAATTAAGCCTTTCGTTGATGCCCATTCAGTGAGTTCATCCAATAAGAGACCCGCAAAGTATTTGGCGTCTATATCGATTAGTGCTATAAGCCTATAGTTCTTTGCTTGATTCCTGCTGCCTTTTTTATAAATAGGGGAAATAATTGATCCCTTCCAGGAATCTGGAATTTTTTCTACTTCCAGGATGTTTTTGAAGAGGGGCCTTAGTTGCTCTGCCCAATAATTCGGATCCTGCTTATATAGAATTGGTGGTATTCCCTTGGGCCCGGGGGCCCCCTCTTTCCTGCCTTTGAGATTCGGTTCTTAATCTGTTTTATTGTGCATGGAAGGTAGATCTCCTCGGCTGGATGCTTTTGTGCTTGCAGACTTCGATGGGGAACCTCGATATCTTGAATAATTTCGTCGGTTTCTTTGTTGAAATGATGCAACAAGTACTTTACCCAGGCTTCCTTTGTTATATATGAGTTAATTTCTTGAGCCCTTGGGTTGTCTAAATTGTTCACTGTGTGCCAAACTCTGGCACTGTTGTTAGATTTTACATCATATAATAATTTGGCCCATATCTTCTCTGCGGATTCCTGTTTCGATTGCCAAATGATTTTGTTCTTACTGCACTTTAGCTTCCTCAGTTCTGTCTGTTTACTGATGTCAGGGCCCTTCTGGCGCAGTCTGCGAATTGTTCTGTTAATGTCCCTTTTTATTTGCCTTAATTTGCAGCTTTGGTTTGTTGAAAGATGCATTCTTTAATTGTTTATGTGCCCGATGGATAATTCTTGTCTGTTCTTGATTCCACTTGTTGCTTGTGCTGGGTTTGATTTAGAATTAGCTAGGCTGAAGTTTTTCAAGAAATTCTCCCAGGCATTAATGCCATCGCCGTCTTGCAATTTATTTTCTTCCCAGCAAATTTTTGCCGCTGCCAAAAGTTTTTCCGGATCGGTCGTTTTGCATTTAATTCTCTTGCAATTCGATGTTACTGTTGAGTTTTGAGCTTCAATTGGAGAGGTGAGTGCTGTTCCCTGAGCCATAAGTGTAAGCTCTTGTGGCAAATGGTCACTGCAATCTAGCATTCCAATCTTAAAATCACTAACTGATTTGAAAAGTGATAGAGATAGGAAAGTATAGTCTATCGCTGTGCTTGTCACTGAGTTATGATAAGTTGCTGCTTGGGGGCGATCGTCAGGAAATCTAACGTTTGATGCTATCAAACCCAGACTTGTTAATTCCATCAGTAAATCTTTAGATACCTTGGTTTGTTTACCCCACTTGCTTTCTTCCTGAGGTGGGATCCCCCATTCGAGCAATTGATCTTCTGCCAGCTGGTCGTTGCCGGCATTCCCTGAAAGGAACATATTGAAGTCTCCTGAGACAATGTAGTTCGATATCGCCTCTTCCGTAATAAGCCTCGTCAGTTCTGACACTAGAGATTTTGCGCCAGTTTTTTTCTCGCTTGGGTGTAGATAGGTGTTAACCAGTATTTTTTTTCTGGGGCCTACTATCTCCATCTGTATTGCGTTAATTCCATTGTTTGATATATTCTTCATCGTCAGTTCTTTGGCTGTGTTAACGATTTTTATTGAGGCATCCGTGGTAAGGCCTCCTTTCAGGTGTCCAAACTTCGAGCTTCTGCTGGCTGGAAGATGATACGACTTGTAGCCTTGTAGGTGGAACGGCTCTGCCAACCAGGTTTCTTGAAGTAGGATTAAGTCAAACTGCTGGAAGTACATCAGTAAGTCTATATTCATGGTTTTAGATCCTAGGCCATTTATGTTCCAGGAGCAAAGTTTTAGCTGTGGAACCTTCTTTTCTTGTTCCGTGATCTGTCATGGGCCTAAGTGTCTATTGTTGATAGCTTTAGCTACCCAGGACCAGTCTTTTGATGTATCCTTCTCACATTTGTCCCAAACACTCGGGATGTCACTGACCATGGCTTCTACAGAAATACTTCGGGCACCTTTTAGCACAGATTTTGTAGACCCACCGGACCTTATTTTTCTTGAGACATTTTCGTTGTGCTCTTGGTGAAATCGAAGTAATGGCTCTGGGTAGCCAACGTTGTGATGGAGTTTTATACGGATCCCCCATGCCTCCAGTTGGTGATCCTCCTTTAAGATTTTCTCCACTATTTCCCCTGTAGTCCAAGTAGTTTTTGTTATTTCTTGCTCCGACAGGTGTTTAAATCGTTCAAATTCTACGGATGCCAGGTCTTGAGTAACAATTCCGGCTAGGTTACTGATGGAGGTTCGCAATCGGAGAATGTTACTTCTATTTAAAATGTCTCCCCGACCTTTTGATTTGAACTCTGGGATAAATAGAATTGTTTTTGAGTCCTTCCGCCAAAAGTTGTTCTGAGATGTTTCGATTCTTAACTCTGTTTCCCTCCTCTGCAAATTTCGAGGAGGTTGGGGATCATTACCCGCCTGATTTACTATTTCCGCTTTAAGGTTAATGTCGGCTACTTCTGCCAGTGTTTTTAATACTTTTACAGCTGCGGGGTCCTGGGTGTCGGTTTTCCTGGTTTTTGACTTTTCTGTGCACTCTGCAGCTTGGGCTATTGGGCTTTTAATTGTTAAGGTTTTGTTTTCTGTCAAGGCTTTCTTTCCTGCATCTTTGTTGAAGTTGGTTTTCCCCATTTTTCCCTTTTCCGCTTTGCTTGAGATAGATACTATCGGATGCTTGGCTTGTGGGGTCTCACTTTCTCGCAGAGGTGTCTTACTTTCGCACCAAGATGTCTTTCCTACGTCTTCAGGCCCCCTTGGGCAAGGTTCGTTAATAGTCGTCAGCTTCTCTTTCAGAGTTGGTGTATCGTTGATTTCTCTTTGTTCTGTTAGAGTCCCCGTTGGGCTCTTGCTCGCTAGTTGGAAGAAAGACTTTATGGAGGTGGTTTTGTTCCTCCCTTTTCTCCTCATTTTGCGTCGCTGTTTCGATGATTGCCTTTTGTAAAGCAGTGTGTCCCCTTCATCTGGGTTACTTAACGGCTCAGCAGGGCTGCCCAGGTGCTGCTCTTCTTGTTGAGATTTGTCAAGGAGCCCTATTTGGTCGGGCCCGATGGGCATACACCCCTTAAAGCTGCCTTGATACCGAGGTATTTCTCGTTGTACTGATCCATGAATGGCTCCTTGTCCAATTTTCGAATCTTTTCTTTCTTCGAAGGGCAATGCATTCACATTTTTCCTTTCCTTGTTTTTTTTAAAGTTTTGAAAACCTTTATTGAAAAGACAAAAAAGGAGTTGACATCAGCGTACTACCTACATCCCCGATAGGGCTGGCCTGCGCTGTGGTGCAAGTGGGGCTGTGGAGTTTAGGGGGGGAGGAATACACAGCAAGTCGCCTACAACCACTTAGGGCCGGCCGCGTCAGTAAGTACGGTGAACGTGAAAGGCAGTAGGGCATCTGTAGCCATTAAATTGCAGTCAATACCTTTGAACTAAACATTTCCACTTTAGTACCATGCATATCCTGTATGTGTCTAAACTGTGAGCACGTTCCATTCAGGAGGGTGTGGAGAGGTGTCCCTTGGTGACCCGTGGTCTCCCATATCTTGTAGGTGTCGGCTGAGGTGGGGGTTCCCCGCTCATCCCGTTACCTGTCCTCTTAAAGTGGGAGTGGGAGAGGAAGTCCCAGTGGCTGTGGAGGCGGTGTGTTCCAATCAATCAATCAATCAATCACAGAATTTGTAGAGCGCACTACTTACCCGCGAGGGTCTCAAGGCGCTGGGGAGAGGGAAGGGGGGGGGATGCTGCTACTGGTCGAACAGCCAGGTCTTGAGTAGCCTCCTGAAGGTCAGCAGGTCTTGGGTCTTTCGTAGGCTTAGTGGAAGGGTGTTCCAGGTCTTGGCGGCGAGGTGTGAGAAGGATCTGCCGCCGGTGGTTGTTCTTCGAATGCGGGGGACGGTGGCGAGGGAGAGGTCGGCAGAGCGGAGCTGGCGGTTGGGGACGTAGAAGAAGAGCCGTCTGTTGAGGTAGGCTGGGCCAGTTTTGTGGAGTGCCTTGTGTGCGTGGGTGAGGAGTTTGAAGGTGATCCTCCTGTCGGCGGGGAGCCAGTGCAGGTTCCTCAAGTGGGGGGTGATGTGGCTGTGGCGTGGTACGTCGAGGATCAGTCGTGCGGAGGCGTTTTGTATGCGTTGCAGTCGCTTGATGAGCTTGGCCGGGGCTCCCGCGTAGAGGGCGTTCCCATAGTCCAGTCTGCTACTGACGAGGGCCTGGGTGACTGTTCTTCTTGTGTCTGTCGGGATCCACCTGTAGATCTTGCGAAGCATGCGGAGGGTGTTGAAGCAGGAGGAGGAGACTGCGTTGACTTGCTTGGTCATGGAGAGCGTTGAGTCGAGGATGACTCCCAGGTTGCGTGCGTGGTCGGTGGGTGTCGGGGCTGCTCCCAGCGTCGTTGGCCACCAGGAGTCGTCCCAGGCTGAGGTGTTGGAGCCGAGGATGAGGACCTCCGTTTTGTCCGTGTTCAGCTTTAGTCGGCTGATCTTCATCCAATCGGCGACGGCCTTCATTCCTTCATGGAGATTGGCTTTGGCGGCGAGGGGGTCCTTGGTGAGGGAGAGGATCAGTTGAGTGTCGTTGGCGTAGGAGATAATGTTGAGGTCGTGTTGTCTGGCGATGCGTGCGAGCGGGGCCATGTAGATGTTGAACAGTGTTGGGCTGAGGGACGATCCCTGGGGTACGCCGCAGATGATCTCGGAGGCTTCGGATCGGAAGGGTGGGAGGCGGACTCTCTGGGTTCTGCCGTCGAGGAAGGAGGTGGTCCATTCCAGGGCCTTGTCTCGGATCCCTGCGTTGTGGAGGCGTGCGCGTAGAGTGCGGTGGCAGACAGTGTCGAAGGCGGCGGAGAGGTCCAACAGGATGAGGGCTGCGGTCTCACCATTGTCCAGCAGGATCCTGATGTCGTCGGTGGCGGCGATGAGGGCAGTCTCAGTGCTGTGGTTGCTGCGGAACCCTGATTGGGATGGGTCCAGGATGCTGTTTTCTTCGAGGTATCGGGTTAGCTGTTTGTTGACGATCTTCTCGATGACCTTGGCTGGGAACGGAAGCAGAGAGATGGGCCGGAAGTTCTTGAGGTCTCTCGGGTCCGCCTTGGGTTTTTTGAGTAGGGCGTTGATCTCTGCGTGTTTCCAGCTCTCTGGGAAGGTCGCGGTCTCGAAGGAGAGGTTGATGATGTTGCACAGGTGGGGTGCGATGGAGCTGCTGGCTTTGTTGAAGATGTGGTGCGGGAAAGGGTCTGACGGGGAGCCAGAGTGTATTGTGCTCATGGTCTTGATGGTGTCCTCGATGTTCACGCTGGCCCAGGCTGGCAGGGGGTCGTGGTCGATGGTGTGTGGCGGGTCGATCTTAGTTGGGGTTGTCTGGGTGTCGAAGCTGTCGTGGATGTCGGCGATCTTGCGGTGAAAGAAGGTGGCGAGGGAATCGCACAGGGGTTGCGACGGCGGGATGACCTGATGAGGTGGTGGTGGTTACGGATGGCGTCTTTGTGGGCTGTGTGGCTGTCCGGTGTCTTATCGCTGTGCCATTTCTTCTCTAGTTTCCGGCAGGTGCGCTTGGAAGCTAGGAGTTCCGAGGTGAACCAGCTGGCTCTTTTGGTGGTGTCGCTGTAGGTGAGCTTTTTCAGCGGGGCGAGGGTGTTGGCACAGTCGTCCATCCATCGTCTGAGGTTGCAGGCAGCGTCGTCGGTGTTGGATGGGTCGGAGGGAGGGCTGAGAGCGAGGGTTGCCCGGAGTTGGTCTTCGGTGACTTTGCTCCAGCAGCGGCGTGGGATCTGTTGGGTGCGGTGGTGTGTGGTGGGTTTCTGGAAGGTGAAATGGATGCAGCGGTGGTCGGTCCAGAGGAGTTCCGTGGTGTGGCTGAAGGAGACGTGGGAGCTTGAGGAGAAGATGGGGTCAAGATGTGGCCGGCGGAGTGGGTCTGTGTTGTGACGAGCTGGCTCAGACCGAGGTTGGCGAGGCTGTCGATCAGGGTGGTGGAGTTGCTGTCGTTGTTGTTCTCCAGGTGGAAGTTCAGGTCTCCGAGGAGGATGTAGTCGGTAGAGGTCAGGGCGTGCGTGCTGATGAAGTCGGCGAAGGAGTCGCTGAACTGGGGTCGGGCCCAGGGGGTCTGTACACAAGGGTGCCTCTAAGGGTGGTGTTGGGGTCCGTGTGGATCTGGAAGTGCATGTGTTCGGCGGTGCTGAGAGTGTCGTCGGTGCTGGTCGAGACCCTGATGGTGTTCTTGTGGACGATGGCGATTCCTCCTCCTACTGCGTTGATGCGGTTCCAAGAGATATGTTTGTAAGGGGGCCCATATATCGCGCAGGCAGGAGGAAAGGGGTTGGAGGTCTGCATAAGTATGTAGTTGTTCCTGGCTGTAAATGAGATCTTGGAGCCATTCTTTGAATTTTGGAGCTCTCCCTCTGCCCCATCTACAGGCGATCCTTCTTTTGGCCAGGAGGAGTGCGAAAGAAGTGTATTTCCGCATTGCAGGAGGCAGGGGCTGAGTGTATCCCAGTAATGCAGTCAGGGGGTTGTCAGGGACGTGTAGCCCCGTCATGAGGTCCAGCGCTGTAAGTGTTTCCGACCAGAAGCGTTGGACGGGCGGGCAGTCCCAAGCGACGTGTTTAAAGTCAGCGCCTTCTGCGCCACAGCGGTCGCATCGGTCACTATCGCGTAACTGTAGGCGATGTAACCGCGCAGGCGTGTAGTAGAGGCGATGGACGTATTTGTAATGTATGATTCTAAATCTGCTACTGGCAGAGATATCTCCCGTCTGTTTGCAACAATAAGCCCACTGTTCATCTGTCAGGGGATATCCCAGCTCCCTCTCCCATCTACCCCGGGCCAGGGGGGGCTTGTGTTCCTTGTGATTTTGTACAGTGGGGTATAATATTGATATCACGTGTGCAGGGGCTGCCTGTTGCAGGAGGGCATGTTGTGGAGGCATAATGGGTGGCTCTAGTGGAAAGTCAGGGGTGAGGGATCTCACACTCTGTCTCAGCCTGAGATAATAGAAGCGTTCCAGAGGGGTAGGGTTGGTGGCGCCAAAGAATTCCGCACTCGTTCGGAATAGGCCCCCAGCATAAAGTTGCCCCCAGGTATGTATAGTTAGTTTGCGGAGAAGGCGGCGGCAGCCGCCCTCCTTTGTCACCGGGATGTCCTGACGGCCAGGTAGGGGCAATAGTGGGGAGTATAGTAATGTGCATTGTGTGGAGTTTGCTAGATCTCGCCAAGCGCTAGTGGTACATTGTACAGTGGAGATGGCTAGGTGTCGCTGTACTGCGGGGGTACTCAGGTATGCCGTGCAGGGTGTCGGGCCCATGTAGCCGTCTTCAATCGCGAGGTGGGGCATGTAGGGGGGAGGTTTCATCCAATACGCGGCGAAGTGGGCCTGCGCGCAGCTATAATAGAGCTCCAGGTCCGGAATCTCAAAACCGCCAGCACAGAACGGCCGTGTGATTTTTCCTTTCCTTGTTTAATTTAAAATGGTTCAATGCCTCTTCTGTTGGGTTGTAATGAGGTTCCCTTTCTGGTGTGCTACCTTCTCCTTCTCTGTTGCCATCTGCTTTTTGGGTTCCATTATTTTTGGTGTTATTTGCTTTCTTTATGTCAGTTAGGAGATCTCCCATCACTACTGGTAATGTGGCAAGTTTGTCGATAATTGAATAAAAAGCACAGCTTGGAGGGCTTATTGCCGTTTCGGATTGGACTCTCTTAATCAGATTATTCAGTTCTGAGAGTTTGTTGTCAATACTTGTGACGTGCGTGGCTAAACAGTTGAGAAGAGTTAACTGGATATCCATCTTATCAGAGTGATATTCCATAGCTTTTGTTGAGAGTTGCATGGTATTTAATAGGGACTCCCATAACTTGTTCTCTTCTGTTGGTGAATCCTCAGTCTCTTCCTTTGTGACATTCCCTGCGTCCTGATGTGTCGTGTCGCCTTTTCCCAAGGAGTATGTGAGAAAAGATATATTACTTCCTTGGAGACTAGTAATCTCTTCTTGTTCGACGCCGATCTTCTCTGTTCTACTGTTGGAAGTCTTAGACATGGAGATTGATTGATGTCTTTCCAAGTCTCGGACGATGGGAATAGTGGTCGTTAAGTCTTTTTCCTGATCCTGGCAGTACTGTGTTCTCGTATCCGGACTAATGTGGACGGGAGGTAGTTCGTCTAGGCTCTTTTGTGGGTCCCTTACTTTCTCGATTTTTGTCGATAATTCAGCTATCGTGGCAGTGTCTTTTTTACATTCTAAAAGTGTGTCAAAGATGGAAGCTGATGCTATTACATCAGGGTTTGTCTCCTCTGCTTCTTTCTTTACTTTATTATTATTATTTTGAAGTTTTATATAGCGCTGGCCAGACCAGAGGGTATCAGAGTGCTTTACAACAGTGATATTGCAAAAGACCAAAAAATACAAGTAACAAAAATACAGTGAAAGTATCAATACAAGTAACAAAAATACAGTGAAAGTATCCAGCATGGACGGTGGGTTTCAGCGGGTTGATTAACCAGGGGCAATGAAGACCAGCGGGTTGATTAACCAGGGGCAATGAAGACTTGTAGTGCCTTCGCCGGGTGTCATAGTCTAGGGTCGCGCTCCCATCCAGAGAGTAATGTCATCGGCGCTTCTGCGGCTCATGTCCCTTCGCTAGGGTCCGATCTAGGAAAAGATTTTTGAGCTGTCCTTTGAATTTTGCGAAGGAGGGGATAGTTCTGATGTGGGGGGGAATAGCGTTCCAGATTTTAGGCGCGTTGCCCGCGAAGGACCGGGCCGCGGTTTTTTGGTTGCGTGCTTTCAGCGGGATGAGTAGTAGATTGTTCGAGCTCCGGAGGGTCCTGGTCTGACCGGCTTTTTTGAGTTTGGAGGCCAGGTATTCAGGTTTGCCTGTGTGAAGGGCTTTGTGGGTGAGGCAGGCTGTTCTGAAACTGGCACGCAGTTCAACTGGGAGCCATTTTAGTTCTCTGAGTGCGGGTGAGATATGGTCGAATTTCTTCACTCCTGTGACCATTCTAGCTGCTGCATTTAGCGTTGTTTTGAGGGGAGCAAGGTGTGCCTTTGATGTGCCTGAGAGGGCTGCGATCCCATAGTCTAATCTAGATAACACCAGTGATTGGGTGGCTTGTTTAAGGTCCTTGGATGGGATGAAAGGCTTTATTTTGTTCAGTAGCTTCAGGTTGAGGAAGGCGCTCTTGGCGGAGTTCTTAATGTGTTTGGTCATGTTCAGTTTCGGGTCTAAAGTGATGCCTAGTGATTTTACAGAGTCCGCCAGGGTGATGTTTCCGTTGAGTGCATCGATCGCATTTAGCCATTCCGTAATTTGTGGATTCTCTTCTTTGTTTGAGATGAGGAGTATTTCAGTCTTTTCTTGATTAAGTTTTAGGTGGTTGCTTGACAGCCAGTGTTGGACTTCACTAAGCGTGTCGTTGAGTCTCTGAATGTCATCAATGGAGGTGGTTTCCAGATAGATCTGTGTGTCGTCAGCATACAGGTGGAAGGGGATGTTGTCTTTTCTGAGTAGGGTTGTGAGTGGTTCCATGTAAATGTTGAAAAGTTGCGGGGAGAGCACTGAGCCTTGGGGGACTCCCCTGCTGACATGGTGTAGGTCGGACGCAAAGTTTTAGATTATTATTCTTTGGGTGCGGTTGTGAAGGAAGGAGGAGAACCATTGTAAGACCACCTCATCTAGACCTGCCCTTTCTTGAAGCACCTTGATGAGGAGTTCGTGGTCGACCATGTCGAAAGCTGCCGATAGGTCTAGGAGAATGAGAAGGCAGCATTTGTCCGCATCCAGTGATTTGTGGATGTCATCAATGACGTTGAGGATCGTGGTTTCCGTGCTGCAGCCCTTTCTAAAATCCGATTGGTGGGCATCGAGGAGGGTGATGCTATCCAGGTGCTGAGTTAGTTGCAGGAGCACGCATCTTTCTAAGGTTTTGGATAGAAGAGGTAAGTTAGAAACTGGTCTGAAATTATTCAGATCTTTTGTGTCTAGGCCTGTTTTTTTTTAGCAGTGGCGTGACTTGCCCGACTTTGAGGCAGTGAGGGATGACTCCGGATCTCAGGGAGCTGTTTATGATCTTGCACCAGAGCGGGGCAAGGGAGAGTTTAAGCTTTTTGGTCAGTTGTGGAGGAAGAGGATCTAGAGCGTGTGAGGAGGGCTTGGATGTGGAGATCAGGTTGACTATCTCAGCTTCCTGTGTAGGGATGAAAGATTTCCAGGATTTTGAAGGGGGCTTGGATGTGAAGTCCTTGGTCCCAGGCGAGATGTTCTTGCTGAGGGGATTGATGTTGATGTCCAGTGAGAGCTCGATCTTGTTGATCTTGTCCTCAAAGAAGTTTGCGAAGTTGTCACAGAGCTCTTTGGAAGCTTGCACTGAGGAGGTAGCGGGCTTGGAGGTTTGTTGTTTAATGATGTTAAAGAGCTCCCTGGGCCTGTTTTTTGCGTTATCCAGCGCGGTGCAGAAAAATGAGGTTTTTTCGTTCTGGATGTGTTTTTTATACTTCCAGCGAGCTGCTTTGAGTTGCTCGCGGAGGATGTCTGAAGGGTTGCTTCTCCATAGTCTCTCTGTGGCTCTTAGTTGTCTCCTTTCGGAGTTGATGTCAGTGTTAAACCATGATCTCGATGGAGTGCTCCTGGTTTTTTTTAATTTCAGGGGGGCTACTTGATCCAGAATGGACGTCATATTTGAGATGTAATGCGAGGTGAGTTCGGTTGCGGAGAGGTGATCAGAGGAGCTGGGGAGGAGCGACCGTATCCTTTCCTCTAGGTCCGTTAGGGGAATCTGCGTTAGATTTCTGGACCATTTGGGGGGTCTTGCGGGGGGGCTGGAGTAGAGCCTTTTGGTTGATATTGAATAGGATGTTGTGTTGGTCGGACCAGTCCACGGGGAGGACGTGGTCGATCGTAACTGTGTCATTTTGAGCGATAATGGCATCTAAGATTGCTCCTTTATTGTGCGTTTTTTCTGAGCAGAATTGGGTCAGATTGTTGTCCTGAAGAAGATTGTTAAGGGTTAGAATTAGCGAATTGTTTGCCTCATTCCAACGTAGGTTGAGGTCACCGAGAATTAGGTTGTTTGAGTCACCGAGTGCGCAGTGAGAAATCAGATCAGACAAGTGTTCCCCGAATGCGGAAGTGTTGCCTGGGGATGATATAGAAGATGGCAGAGAATTGCTCTGTTGTCGTTTGTCTTGATGTTGGCGGTAAGACATTCCATGGTGCTGTAATTGAAGGTGTCCATTTCTACAATGGCAATGTTGTTCTTATGTATGATTGCTATACCTCCACCTCTTTGGTCTTTTCTGTCCTTGTTGATGATAGTGAAGCCAACATATCTAGGCTTGGTGCGGAGAACTCGTTTAGCCAAGTCTCGGTGATGAACGCGATGTCTATGTCATGGGAGAGGATGGTTTCTGCTAGCTCTGTTGCATGTTTGGAGGCTGATCTACAGTTTATGAGCATGCAGTTGGTAGTGGCCTCCTCTTTGCTGTGTTTCTTTACGGGGGGCCCTGGGTATGGAAGTGAGGAGGGCCGGGGGTCTTGGTGAATTCAAGGTGCGGTGGTCTCTTCCGAAACCGGTGATCACTTGGATCTTGGCATTAGGAGAGGCTGTGGGAGGAGAGTCGTAGGTTAAAGATAGCTCCGCCGCCTCCTTTGAGGACATGGCTGCTTTGGTTCTTCTGGGTCTCTGAGTTCGGTACTCTGTATCGATTTCTCTGGGTCTCTGTGTCAGGGTCGCAGGGGTAGTTGGGAGCTCACTCGGGTGTGGTAAGTTGTCCGGTCTTAGATGGGTGGAGTTAGTCAGAGTGGGAGTCCGTTGCGGAGTAAGCCTAGTCCTTCGGGCCAAGTCGAGGTTGGTTAAGATTTCGCTCAGGCCCAGGGTTATCAGTTCTAGCTGGCTTTCTAGAAGGGCTAGACGCTGCTCCATGTTTACCGAGGAGGGGGTAAGGGCGGCTTGGGCAGGGGCATCTCAGGAGTGGGTGGGCATGTCAGTGTTGTGGGGCCTGTTAGTGGAGGAGCTGATCGTATTGGGGACCGTAGGCAGGGGGAGCAGTGGGTCATGACGCGCTTTCGCCCTCCTATTGTCCACAGCATGAGTGAGGTGTCTAGAGGTCTGTGATTGCGGGTGAGGATCGTTCCTAGCTTGAAGGTTGGGGTGATCAGGGGGAGGAGGGTGGGACTTGGCGGGAGGTTGTAGCTCTTGATTCGAGGGGGCGTGGTGCAGGTGGTGACTCGTGTAGGAAGGGTGGTTGTTCTGGTATATGGCCTGGTATATGGCGTGGGAGTGGTTGATCGTCTCTCCTGGTACAGAAGACTGGCCAGGGGTATGGGGTAGGGCGGGGAGGGTAGGGGCGTGTGCAAGGGGGCGATTCGCAGCGAGGGGAAGAGAGAGTCGAAGGCCCCTGATTCTCGTTGTTGGATTGAATCAGGACTGTGCCGTTCGTGTATATGGTCACAGAAGTGTTGCCGCTCCGTAACGAGCGGTTAGTGAGTGCAGTCGTCAGTTTGCAGCTGTGCGGGGTGGTCGTAGTTTTGGAGATGGGTAGCTGTGTTCTGAGCGTGGCGGTCCAATTATCTGGTCTTTCTGTGTGGAAGATTAGATCCATTTTTATCTGCCCTTTGGAGGAGCAGTGGTAGATGTCTGCGAAAAGTGTTTCGGGGTGCTGTCTGATCAGTCTGTGTTTAAGGTTTCTTTTCGCTTTGAGTGAGAGGTTGGGGGGAAATTGATCGCGAAGGAGTTCGGGCCGTGAGGTTTCAAGTAGGTCGGTACGGGGGGGCTCGTGAAAGATGACGTGTCGGGTGCCATTTTCTCTCTATTTCTTGAGTAGAAGAGAGGTGGTTGGGACCTTGATCAGCTTGTGGACTAGTAGACGAGAGAGTGAGGACCACTCTTGAGGGGTCTGCTCTAGTTGGCAGGTCAGGCTAGATCAATTAATGCATTAGTCTGCTTCCAGACTGGTTGTGGTGGGATGAGGACAGCTCTTTAAAGGTCAGAACTTGATAGAGGATCAGGCTTGATCTATTATAGGCAAAGCTTCAATAGCTGATGTTGCGCTGGGGAACATCGGCAGGGGGAGGTCTTGTTAGGCCACTCTCATTGGATCAGGGAGGTAGGGGCTTCCTGACCTACTGAGCACTCCCTTACCTTACATTCATGCTGAAGACTTCCAGTTCCAAGCAATGCTTGGTTAGATGGGCACCAGCCTGGACCGTTTGGTTGCAGAATTGTTGCGCGGTCTAGTCGTGGAGTAGAGATGCTCCTCCCATTGTCAGAAGATGCTCCTGGGGGTGATTAAGACCACGAGGCCGTCGTTTTAGGGTCAGGTGTCCGGTTATGATTCGCAGCGCATCTGCTTGCGTCTGTGATTCCTTGAGGACCAGGCAGCTTAATGGGGGCAGTCCGGATTGTAATGGTTGGTTCCAATGGGACACTCGGTGCTTCCAGGAAATTGGTGTTGAGTAAGTTTCCTGAGGTTTGCCTGGCTTCCTTGTTCCCTTTTTCGAACCTCTTGATGGTAGGGTCCTCCTTACAAACCTTACAGTCTTTGTTATTGTTGACTTGTTTTCGATCTTGATCTTGATCGTGGCTGGGTTTTCCTTCGCCGCCTCCGTCAGTTTTAATTCCAGTTTTTGATTCCAGACACTGCTGCCTTCCATTACCGTTTCTCTGTGTGAGCTCGGGTGATAGACCTGTTGTGAATGTTCCCCCTGTTCTTTTTGGAGTGTTTTTTTCTGAGTTTAATGGGGAGGGGAGTCCCCTTTGTGTTTTGTTGGCGAAGTTTAGCACTGCCCCCGCGTCTTTTACGAAAGAGAATTTAGAGTAGATTTTGGGTTGGTAGCAAATTTTTGGTGCTTTCACAAGTGGTGACGCTACTCCGTCTATTTCACTATTCAATTCTACCAACATCACGTGCTCCATGTTGGCCGTCGAATCTGTTGTTGCCGTATTTTCCTGGCCGCTGGTGGGTACGTTGGTAGGTACTTTGAGGATCTTATTTTTATTTTTTCTACTGTTAATAACACTTTTAATGCTCCGCCTTTCTTTCTCCGACCTCATTTCTGTCTAGCTGTCTAGCTTTAAATATATCTGTATTTTTGTGATGTTGTGATGTTGCAGCTAGATCGAACTATTTAGAGTTTTACGTTTTTTGGTAGGAGACTTTTTGATGTCTCGGTGGGTTAGGGCTTAGCCGGTCGGTAACACCTCAGCTTGGCTGAAATTGGCTTAAGTTGGAGGGTGAATGGCGGTAGACGGCGGTTTTTAGTTCAACCCCCGAGCTGGAGTGAACTTTGGCTGTCAAGAACACTTGAGACACCAAGGAAGGCGCCGTTGGCCTGTGTATCCAGGGAATAATGTCGTAGGGTGAGGTCAGGGACCAATTTCTTTGTCAAAGTTATCAGAGTTGAATCCAAAATTGAGTCAAGATCGAGGTCAGGCCAGGTCGGGTCCGGGTCCGAGTCCGAAGTTGAAGAGTGACAGAGTAACGCTCCCTGTAGGTGCACAGCGGGCCGGGGCAGACAACCCGAGAATTCTTTATTTGCGGACCATGCACTGCCCTTCTGCCCTCCCCGGACACACTTCTGTTGAGGTTCTCTTGAACTCTTTGGCGAGCAGGGCTCGCAGATAGCCCACAAGCTGCACCCGACCTAGTCAGGCCGCCTCCGTGGGCTACCCGGGCACACACTCTGCGACCGCCCCCTAATGGTGGTCGTGCTAGCTCCGTTTGTTTCCGCTAGTTTTTGTTGTTTGGCTGTTTTGGCTGTTTTTGGCAATGCTGGGCAATGCAGGGTAGGCGCTGCTATGGGGGGGGCGAGCCGAGTCGGAGTCGGTCGGGATTGGAAGGGTGGGAGGGGAATGCCGACTGCTGCTACAGGCTGTGCCCGGCTGTGACTCGGCTTAGCTCACCTCTCCGCCCCGTTTCTCCTGCTCCTCGCGTCCGCGTCCTCGTCCATGGCGTGGCATGGCTCACAGAAAGACGCGCCCTGCTGCTGATTCTGGGCTCGGTCCCGGTCCCGGTCTCGGGCTTGAACTCGGGCCTGAACTCGGGCCTGGGCTCGGGCTCAAATCGCTTTGCGCTCCGTGCAGAGCGCTGCTCGTGCAGCCAGCCCGCCCGACTGCTCTGCTCCGCTCCATTGGTCTCCGGATTGCCTGACTTCCTGTGGACCACCTGACTTCTGCTGACCGTGACTCAAGTGCCTGAGAGTCCCTAAATTCCACCACCACATCATAACCCTAAAAGGGGGAATGACACCTTCTGCAGTGACCCACCTATCAAAGGGGGTCAGGGACGCTACTCTGAGGACCTAACCAGTCAGATGCTCCCAGGGGCCAAGATTCAAGATGGCAGAATCAAGCAGCCGCCTGGAGAGCTCTGGGCACCTCCCAGAGAGGAGCTAGACAAGGGAGTGGTCACTTCCCTGTCCTCCGTGTAGTTTTGCACCTGAGCAGGAGCCAAGGGCTCCTGTACTGTTAGAAAACGGTTTATGGAAGGAGGGCACCAAATGTGCCCTACGATGCAGTCTGGAGGCCAGCACCCCCACCCTACCTAATTCTGAAGGAGAGGTGGTCACACCTTTCATCTACAGGAAATCCTTTGCTCTGCCTTCCCTAGCCTGAGTTAAGCTCATCAGCAATGAGGCAGAACAGTGTCTGGAGTCTGCAGCAGCACAAGCTGGCAGGCAGTCCCTACAAGGCTACACAGGTAGGTATGGGGGGTCCTCTAAGAAGCCCCCCCAGTACATGGTGTCATGCAACTAGCACTGGAATCAGTGTAGTTGCACGATTCTATCATGTTTGATACCAAACATGACCGAGTTTGGGGCAGTCATTATGTAGTTGGACATCTCATGCCAGTGTCCACCGCATACCTAAAAATGACTGTCCCGCACTTACAAAGCCCAGAGAATGGAGTTTGGGGTTTGTAGGAGTACCTCTGCTCATGCAGGGGTACCCACACACTTAGAACCATGCACCTAGCCTGTGGGATGTAAGGCCTACTTTAGGGGTGACTAATAGGTCTTAAGTGCAGTGACCGGGACATAAGGAAAACCTTATATCTAAAGTGAAGGGTGCATGCACCATTTCAAGCAGACTGCAATAGCAGCTCTGCAGACACAGTTTGCATGGACTTCCATGGCATGGGTGGCATAATACATGCTGCAGTCCATGGGAGACCCCTGGTGTTCCAATGCCCTGGGTACCGCAGTACCATATACCAGGGACTTACAGGGGTAGACTAGTATACAAATTGTGGGGTGTACAAAGTACTTACCAGTCAATTTGGAGGAGAGAGCACTTCCACTGGGGTCCTAGTTAGCAGGATCCCAGTGAACAAAACACACTGACACCAGGCAAAAAGTGGGGGTAACTATGCCAGAAAGATCCTTCTTTCCGACAATGTACACCATGGGGTTAACTCTCTGGCATCATTTTGGACCCTTCTGATGAGATTGCTGAGGTCAGAGATCTTGCCGTCGATCCCAGCCATCTGGTGTTCAATATCTCTATTTGAATGTCCATTTTTGCTGAATGGTAATCTATGGCATTGACCATGGATTGCATGGTCTTCAACATCGTAGGCCAAACTCCTGCGTCTGGGGGAGGGTTGTTACTTTTTGCAGTGGTCTCTGATTCAGGGGTCCCTGCTGTTGGATTCATCTCCTGCTCAAGGTCAGTGGTGTAGGAGGCTAGCATCTCATCCCACTCTTTCTGCATCAGATAGGAGCTCTCTGCACACTCTGTGTGCGCCTATGATGCCACGTATAACGTGCCTCTTTTTCCTGGGGTTTTTCTATGTGTTTCTGTTGGCATTTGATTGCTGGCTTCATCCAACTGGAGGGTAACTAAGATAGGAGTTGTAACTTTGGATTCCTTTAGGGCAGCTGGCTCCAATGGGGTGAGGGCTAAAAGTGCGCTGCCATTCTCCGATGCTAATGTTCTTGCTGCCATGAGGGCAGAGGTGGAGTTTCTTTGATCAGAATGGTACGCGCCCTGGATGGTCAAACTGGTGGTAAAATTGCCAGATACCTCCTGGTGTGTTGGAATTCTTGCTATGCTTACTTGCCTTGCTGCACTTGGAGAACACCCTTCTTTTGCGTTCTCTGATTCACCTTGCTGGCCCAAGGTTGAAAGTTGGGGAATAGGTGCGCCTGCTGTTATAGATGCAAGGTGGACACTGGCTGGTCGGGCTGATGCTTGGGCTGGTGGTTAAATTCATTATCTTATCTGGATCCAGAGTCCTGCTTACTGGGCTTGTTGGGCGTTCTAGGTATCCTCCTTTGTCGGGAGCGCCTTGGTCCACCAGGATGATGAGTTGGGAATTTGGAATGCCCGTTGTAGTCAAAGCCAGTGGCAGGGCCATAGGAGGGCACGTCTGCGTAGACTTCCTTAGTACAACTATTGTTGGCATTAAGGGGGCAGGCATGCCCTAGCTGTCAGATGTGTCTGAGACGATGGCCAGGTTTGGATCTGTCAGGAATTGAAGTTTAGATGTGACTTTCGGTTGGTTGTCAGAGTAGGCTACCTGGTCCTGAGTGGTGGTGGGTCATTGCGTAAGCTTGTTTCGCTTACCTCCTTGCTGTGGCAAACGTCTAGCCTTTCCTGACCTCATCGCAATGAGCTGTGTAGCAAATTGTGCTTTCTGTTGTTTGCAATATTGTCAAATGCTGGGCAGCCCTGGGTCATGGGGGTTTAGTCTAAGCTGGCTAGTTGTGCAGTAGCGAGCTGTGATGCAGCTTGAATAAGACAACGTTTGAGCAGGGGCGGCTCCTCCGTAATGGCGGAGGAGCGTCACCCCACTCGTCAAAGTCAGTGACAGGAAAAAAAAATGGTAATAAAACAACATCCTTTTATTTTCCTGTGACTGGTTTAGGCATGCGTGTAGGGCGGGGCTGGGTGGGGAGGAGAGGTGGGCACTTAGAAGTGCGCTTGTAAGTTTGACCGACCCTCTTAAGCCAGCCAAACTTACATGTGCATTTCTATTTCTCCAACCCAGCTGTGTTCACAGCTGGATTGGAGAAGAGCCACAGGCTCCCAGGCAGTGTCTTAACGGCAGACCAGGCTGCTCAGACCAATCCTAGAGCTGCTCTCATAGCATGAGAGCAGCGCCTGGATTGGGTAGGGAGCCTGCTTTCCCAGAGACTGCTGGGAAAGCACCGAGGCAGGCGTAGGATGTAGCGGCAGTGAAAGATATTGTAAGTTTCTTTAAAATGATTATTTTCCATGCCCCCCCCCACACTGGTCCCCCCACTTTCCCTTTATGGCAGTGGCCACTGCGTCAGAGGTCTTTTTCAAGTGTCGCAACACCCCTCTCCTGAAGTGGTTGTCTTGCTGGTGGAGAGGGGGTTACGATGACGCTGTAGAGGTGGGGCGAAAAGAGAGCAAGGAAGAGAAACCTGAGGCCCTCCTTTCTTCCCAGATGCCGGACTACTATGCCCTGAGGTGGCAGGCTCGCCCAACAGTGGCCCAGTGGCAGCCTGGTAATCCGCCTGGGGCTCCACCGAGATTTCTGGCTCTGGTTCGGTTCGCTATCACAGAGGGTGGCAACCTTCTTGACCCCTTTGCCGATCAGTGCCTGGGCCAAGACATTTCAAGAGTTTTCAGGTAGGGGGTGGGCACATATCACCCTACTGGTGAAGGTAGAGATGATGGCAAGCCCGGGAGCACACCCAGCCTACAACCTGCACCCGAACCTAGTCGGACTGCGTCTGTGAGCCGGGGCTCAACCTGAGTGTGACGGGAGCCTACCCTGCCACAGCCTCGCAGAAAGCAGCCTTTCCCCATCCTCTCTTACCAGGCTCCTGTGATTGTGTATGTGCTCCCTTGGCCTCCACTGTGCTTTAGCCGTTGGGGGTAAAGATGGAGTTTGAGCTAGGTTGAAGGTTGTGGCGGCGTCTGACCTCCTGTGTGTCTTCAGCCTTCTGTGCAGGTAGGAGCCAGTGCGGTCAGAAGCAGAGCGGGGTGAGGGGAGGAACAAGCAGCGGGAGCAGCTCCTGTCACGCTGAATGCACGGCTGTATGGCGGTACGGCAGCGGCGGCTCCACGGCGGCCTCAGGAGCCCACAGTGCTCTTGTTCTGGTGGATTTCGGTCAACCTGCCCCCTGGCCAGAATTGTCAGCAGGAGCTGTGTAACGGCGGTAGAATCAGCAACTCAAACTGTGCGGCTCCAAGGGCGCCGACCACTCAACTGCAGAAGCTCAGAGACTCCTCCTCCTTGCGTCCTGCCGAAGTCCTCCACTAGCTACCTGGAGTAATTTCAGGGACATGGCAGATGATCGATTTTACTACTGGGCAGCGCAAACCCTAGTTATTAACGACTGGCTGAATGGTGGGTGGGATGACCCCATATTTAGAGGGGAGGTATCACTGCTTGGCCTGGACCATATCCTGGGCTTTCCATATGGTGCACCTATTCAACGGTCCCTACCAGAGGCCACCAGGGTGGTCCTGCAGGCGTGGAGACCAGCACTTCAGTGGAATGATTGGGATCAGAGGGTGACACTTGTGAACCCCCTCTGGGGAGGTAGATGGCTGACACACCTGGAGGGGTTTCCTCTTTGGGACCATATCAGAATATCAAGGTAGGGGATTTGTGGGAAGGAGCATAAATGAAGATTTTCCAGGAGCTCCAAGCTTACAAAAAATCCCAGTTCTACTTCTACCTACAACTACGCCATGCCCTTTCTTGTCACCAGGGAACTCTATATGATGTTCCTGTATGTAGTCCACTTGAGGCTAAACTACTCATGGGTCACTTGGGAAAGGAGGGATATCTAAGGTTTACAAATTGCTGGTTATAAATTCCCCCCAATCTCATGTTGGGTTTTAGAACATGCTGGGAGAGGTAGTTAGCCACGCTGGATAATAGTGATTGGACAGATGCCTGTTTGTCCCCACGCACCAGTCTCATTTTAGCTAAACTGGGCCTCATTCAACTAAAATAGCTCCATCTTACCTACCTCATGCTCCAGCGGTTGTGGCAGGCCCACATATTACCTGAACGTAAATTCTTTCACTGCTCAGAAGTCAATGGGGATTTCTTCCACATAGTGTGGTGTTTCCCAATTATATATTAACATACTGGCAAAGAATCTTCACCACCCTGTCGAGAGTCCTTGGCTGTCACATATACCCCTCACCGAGTCTCATCCTGCTAGGGATCCTGGAAGACTTGGGGAACCTCTGTGGGGATCGCACCCTAGAAGGGATTGGAACTGTGCTTGCAAAAAGAGACATTGCTAAATGGTACTATCCCTTTGCTTTTACGTCTTTCTTCGCTGCTTCTTTTCAAAGCCTATACCGTGTATGCGGACATCTCTACCTTCTCTGCCTCCTATGCTCAGGGCCTGCTCTGGTGTTTTAGAGTGCTATCCAAACTTAATTATTTTCTAGGCACAGACATCCTCTTCTCTGTCTCAGGGTCTGCCTTAAGTATCCCTAGGTATAAATACATTGTATCCTCTTCTTAGGGCTGTATCTCCTGCTTTCTTTTCTCAGATCCTACTCATAGTTTTCCATGGCCTCCACTGTCTCAGCTGTCTGTAATAAGGATTCAGCAGCCCTTGTTCTCCTATTTGCCACATCACTGAAAGCCGTAATTGTCTTTTCAAAAGTCAACATTATAAATAATATGTTTGTGCGTGGGGTTGGAGTGTTGGACAAGTCACACAGACTTCATTGGGGCAAACAATATGTTACCTGCAGGACCTCCTCTTCTGGCTCCTTGGGGATCTCGGTGGAGTACTCCTCGATTCGCTCAATGCTGACCATCATGGTCTCCGTAAGTGTGAAGTAGGAGATGAGTTTTGACAGCACATTACTGATAGAGAGAGCGTATGTGAGAGCCAGGCCTACGAGTCCTGTGGAAACCAAGAAAGAAACAGAGACCTTAGAAACGGAGGGAGTGACAGTGAGGGAGCTGCACATATGTGTAAAAAGACCTAGATGGGGAGAAAACACACCAGAGGAGAAGTAGAGAAGTGGGTTAGGTATACGAGGGTTCTAAATCTGCCAGTATGAACCAAAGTACAAAGTCACAGAATTCTGTACAAGAGTGGAGGTTTACTATGGAGAGTTGATACTGGGAAACAAGTTATCTGCATGGCTTGAAAATGCTGTGCTGCCCTGCCTTGAATGTTTGTTTGTCCCTCCCAATGTTTTTCCTCCAGTGAACCTGGCAATCCACAGATATTACGGAGATGTTCCACTTTTGCTGTACTGTTCATGAGAACATAATAACTGCTGATGAGGGCAGAGAAAGGGGCTTGGGGGACTCAAAAGAAATCTTTAACTTGGGTGAGGGAAGTTAATATCCTCTTCATTCCTTGTTATGATGAGAATGGCAGTGTAAATTTACTCCAGGGGCACATGTCTTTTTTTGTTATACTGCCAACTAGATCTCCACTGTAGAATCAGTTAGGTCCCCACTAAATGGGTCCTATGCCTATTCTTAAGTATAACACGTGTGTGGCTACTGTAAGTATGTAATTATGTCATGTGTGAGTGCTTCACAAGGGAATGTGGTATTGTGGTGTCCATTTGTGAAGCTGTGTATCTTCTGCACATGATGGTGCATCTTACTAAAGATTTGTCATTGCCCTCTTGTAGTTGTGACAACCTGCTTTCTCCTTCCCTGGGGCCCCTTCCATAAAACTGGTGTTACCTGTCGCCTAGCAACTATGACTATGACCCACACACCATTGCCTGAGACTGAGACTGAAGCAACCATTAAATGCATCATTAACTACACTTGGGGGGCGGGGGCAGGGGTGCATTAGTGTCTGGGCCCAGCGATTGTCTGCTATTTTCTCCTATGTTTGATAGTGGAAACTGAGCTTTCAGTCCACTGAGTTGGCCAGCCTTGCACCCAAAGCCATAGCAAGATGGCTATACTGTATACTTTTTGTTCAGCTTTTCTATCCCTTTCAATAGGGGCATCAAAGAACATTGTGCAACTATTATAGTAAAAATCTGATGAGTTCCAAAGTCGCCGTAAGTGCTGCCACATAGGATGACATTGGTCACACAGGTGATGGAATAAAAAATCTAGCACTTAATGCTTATGCACCATAATGAGGTGCTAACAAATTATGCTTTCCTATGTGCATCATATTTCACTGCTCTTTGTATAACCCTCTAAATGATAGTCCTATTTTTCTCTGAAGTTGGAAAGTACTGGACAATGAGTTTATTTTTTTCAATGTTAGTTACTGTACCACAATGTATATGAGATTCTTTTAACCATTTCCACCTCAGAGAGTACACCTTGACTGCTCAACCATGCTTCTCCAGGACAGCCATTGCCTGAAGGCAGTAGCTTTGTTATTCAATTTGAACTTATTATCCAAGGTGGCCTTGGGAGCGAGGATACTGCCCAATAACCTGTGGACTCTAAGAAAAGACTCATTGTTCGGCAGATAAAGATATAGGGGGAAAGAAGAAAGGTGATGGAATGAGAGGCTGACAATTGGAAGCAGAGGGGCTAGTAGCAAGGTGAGAGGTATATAAAGGGAATGAGACTGCAATTATGGAGAGGAGAGGAAGGTCGGGACACTATGCAGAGTAGAACCAATTCAAACGTAAGCAGACTTCATAACTGCCATCAAGGTGGTGGTCCTTTTTCAGCTCAAGGAAGTGCTGATCTACTGCATGCCATCCAAGGATGGTCAGGAAACTGGGATGTTCACTATAGCTAGGTGTAGGATGAAGAGAAGCTGCTTCAATTTTTTTCCCGAAGAGTAGAAGCCAGCAGTATTATCTGGACTGGCATGGAGTTCCAAACCACTGCAGTGCTGTCATCCTGTTGCATTTCCAGATCGGCAATGTTACTGCTGTGTGTATTGTGTGCTCAACTGGTGGTCTTGGTGTTGGTATCCAGAAGTGAGTACCATCTGGGTGGTGTATTCTATCTTGAAGGTGATGCAGGTGGGCAGAGGGTACCAGTGGATTTCCCAGAGGGCAAGAATGATCTTGCTTGGTTTTCAAAAGCATTAGGCAAGGCCTCTAAATGTATGTAGAAGCTCTTATAAACGTCAGGTGGATCTTGGCGATGGCATGCAGCAAAGCAGAGCTTTCCTAAGATGAAAAAGGACTACTGCCCAGGAAGCTGCCCTGAAGTCTGTTTTCATTAGAATAGGCTTTACTTTGTGGAGCAGGACTAGTGACTTCTAGGACGTTTTTGTCTTTTGCCTTATGGGAATCATGAAGCTGAAATTTGTGGTGATGTGGACGTCTAGGGACCTGCTGCTGTCTTAGGGATGAGCAGCTAAGCCATCCAGATTCACCTCTGCCAGCCATTCCTGAACCTGTTGTTGAGTGTTGCTATAAGCGATGATCATGGATTACATATTGGTGGGTTTCATGTTGAGGTAGGCCTTGGACATCCAGGAAGTGGTGGTGGACAATCAGTTATTCAGCCTGTTGCCTCTTAGATCTCCCATTAGCCCTGCGAAGATTCTTAACATCTCCTTCCTCGAGGAGAACAGGTAGGCAGCCCCACAAGGTTTATTTACTAGTACGACACCAGAGAGGATGATATCTCCTGAGAACACCTCTGCATTAGGCTGCTGAATAAATACACCAACTACTGTTGTATCTATGCACACAGCAGTCCTCTGCTCAAGAAGACATTTGGATACAATGGGGGCTGACAGAACAATAGAATGGGGAAGCCAAGAGCACAGGCACAGTAAGAAGCTGTACGTATAAATCAATCAGATGAAGTAAGGCTCAAATGAGGTTTATGCTAGATGAAAAGGTTGATACCCAGAGTTTCACAAATAAGCAGCTAGGACAGCCTGTGCTTAGAGGGACTCGGGAGCAACAGAGGAAACAGACATCCAGAGGCTGAGATATGCTAAGCAGTAGCTACGGAACAGGATAACAAGGGAGCTGACTGGAGTGGAAAGGTCAATGCACAAAGGGAGAGAAAAAGGAAGATACCCAGGCATATCATCCTTAATTGAACATACTCACACAAATGATGCCTAGGCCAACAGACCCAGGTGTTCAGAGATTTTGGAAAGGTTACCTCACCCACAACGTATCGTGGTATGCCTCATCGTAGGTGACCTATCCACACCAAGGTATGTAAATACCACTCAGGTGGACTCAACCTATGATGGGATTTCTCACGTACATTTTTTCTGGATTAAAGCAGGGATCCAGTTTAATGAAAATCATTAATATTCATTGGGAACCCTGGATATGGTTATAAAAGAAAATGAACTGGGTAGTGGTAGAACTACAATGCTTTTATTGCCCATGTAATGTAAACCTTTAAGCTTAAATCAAAGTACATAGGTAGTAGAGCCATTGTAGTTCAACCACTACCCAGGTGGTTTTATTTTTTAACCCTAAGAACTGCCGTCATAGGTTGAGTCCACCATAGTGGTATTAACCTCCCCGGGTGTGGATATGTCGCCTATGATAAAGAATACTATGATAAGGTGTGGGTGAGGCCAGCCTTGAAATATTGAGTAGACGCACTGGGATTTGAACCTGTGGCCATTAGGGCAACCACAGATTTCTGGAGAGCATGCATTTGTCCACAGAGCCATTATACCCGGCGTACGAATGGCTGTACAATATCAGAGCATATATTCACTCAGCAAAGTTGGGTTTTTATATAGCATCATCTGCTTAGGTAAAATGTATTTCAGCAGAATAGGTTAAAGTTATTTAATTCTCCTAGTACTGTTGAAATATTGGTGATTCCAATGTGTTAAATTTGAAAGCTGCTTTCAGCACACACCTTATATTTTGTTTTAGCAATTTAACTTAAATTGCATAAAAATATTTAAACCGGTCTAAGGTGTATTAAGGCAAACATATTGAACTTAATGGATCAGATCACACTCACTAGAGTACATGCACTAGCTATATAAACCTAGCTTATGAATTGTGACATTTATACCAGAATACTAACAGGCAAATGGAGTTTGAAGCAATTGGAACTTAACTATTGTTTCCCAAAGAAATGGCTGTTTATGGCTATGTATCCAAATGCCATGTTATACTATGCTTAAAACTTTGCTGCATTAGACTAAAAATAAATAAACTCAACAAAAAATATATGCACTAGTCAGAATGGCTTTCCCTACAGGTATTTAGGTCGGATCAAGAGGTGGACAGGTCAGTAGGGAACTCCTGAGAAACCCCAATATGTGTGTTCACATGAAACATCGGGACCTCTCCATGGAGTAAATAATGTCAGAGGCAGGAAGGCCATGGCGAAGTTGCCTTTTTTAAAAAGGCATCCTTGTTACAGCTCTTGCTCAAGATACACAATACAGAATCGTGAGAAAACATCTTGAGGGATCCCAGGTAAAGAGAAATCTTTAAAAAGACCCAGGATCAAGAACAACCTAAGAAAAGCACGAGATACGGGGACACTACAGGGAGATCTTGTAGAAAGCAAAGATGCTGAGAAATCACGGGTAAGCTTCGAATAAGGAGCAAACTTTAGGAAATAACAGCTGACACTTTAGAGAAACCACAGATTTGAAACTCGAGTAGTGTGCAGAAACTTCAGGGAAGCCACATATTAGCAGAGTACCCAAAGATGCCACTGAAGTAGGGAAACTCTCAAAATGAAACAGATGAGGAGAATCCCTTGCAAAATTAAAATGAGAGAAAGCCTGGAGAAGTCATGGGTGAAGAGAAAACATATTTGTTACAGGTGAATAAAAATGCTAAGGAAACCCTGGGAAACTAGAAATGAGGAGGCCGCAGAGGAGTACAATCCCTGAAGAAACTGGAGAGTGAGAAAATCCAAAAGAAGGATACAAATGTGGAGTTTGCATGCAGAAACTACAAGTGAGGAGACACTCTGGGAATCAACACAGGAAAACAACCAGCCGATACCATTGGTGGGAAGAAACCTTCTAGAAACTACTGGCACAAAGAGACCCACGGAAACTAAACATGGAAGAAATCCAGTGCAACCTCAAGTAGAGAGAGAACCTAATGGGAAGGCAAAGAGAAGGGTTGTCCTCCTGCTGGCAAACAAATCATCTTCCAGTGAGCCCACATGAAGTAATTTGCTTGAAAATCAGGTTCTATGTCAGGATTGGAGGCGAGGATTATGCTCAAAACGTTCTTACTTTATGTATTCCAGCAGTGTTCAACTTTAAACTACCTTTCCCATCAACCACCGGGAAAGGGCTACAAAACTAAAGTTCAACCAATCAGGGTACAGGTCAAGTCCACAAAATCAACTGCATCCTGGTCATTCTCCTCTTTTCTTTCCTGCTTTCGGCATGAGTACTGTAGTCCTTCTGCTCCATTTGATAACTGTGTAATGGGCTAGTAATAATGGTTTACTTCACAATTTAGATCCCAGCCCTTGACGCCCTGCTGGGTCTGTATTAAAGCTTGTGAGAGCAGTATGTGAAGCGGCTGACGCCCGGAGTAATGGATCTGTATTTAGGTCAGAAGTAGGACCCCTCCTCCCCTGCTAGCGCATTCACTCGCAGTGCAGCTCTTGGGGCTGGGATCCAGGCGGCAATTTGCTATTATCCCGTAAGAGTTAAGGGAGTAATTGCCTTGGGGCGTGGACCCCTCAGTGCTTGTGGCACGGCGAAAAATTACACTGGTATCGCCCAGTGCTACAAGGAGGTTCTCTGGGCTGCCCTTAATCAAGAACACACATCTCCTGAGGCACTCTGCGCATTCACACCTGTCGGTTCCCTAGAACCTGATTTTTTGCCTATTTTAAGGGACCTTTGCTGCTGTATATTACTATGCAGTAATACCAGGAGGAGGAGGCCATCAGGGTTCTTCCCCTAGATGATGAATTCTGAAAAGCTGTAGATGCCAACATACACCAGGCGGTGGCAGCCGCCATGGGGCCCTTTTAAAGGCGCCTGATGCAGTTGGTCCATTCCTATGCAAGCCCCATAGACCTGTCCCGGACTCAAGCTCCCTCCTCTGGTGCTACAAGATTCACAGCAGACAGGGTTACAACCCCACAAGTGCAAAGGGGACCCTACCATGGATCTAAGCGCCTTCGCTAGATTAAAGAGGGCTTTCCTTGTGCACACTTACCCTCCTGAAGAAGACGTGAAAGACGCCCATGGCGTGCCGTGCCATTTGACCTAACCTACTCTTACTCACTGCCTCTAGGGGAGGACGAGGGTTCCCACCGAGATTCTACTGATGAGGCTGGCTCATCCAGGTCTTGGCACTTCTTGCCTGATCTTTCCCGTGACACATCCTTAGCCATTCAGTCGGATGATATCTCAGATATGCTAGACCCTGGCGATCTAGTATACCCACGCTCCGCAGATTGGTTCCCATCAGCCAAGGTGGGCAGTTGTGTGACAGGTCATCTGCGGAAGTATATTTGAGATCACCCAAAAAAGGTATTGACAGGTCATGGAGGTCATGTCCAGATAAGCTACTAGATGTCATCGGCCCCCTTACCAAAATCTTGGAGCTGGTGGAAGAGGACAAGGCTTTTGGTACAGCAATTTCCTCAGAGTGGGCGCAAAGCGCTGTGATTTTCTTGGGACACGCTAATTGAGCCCTCTCGGCTGAGAGTCGCCGCTCCCTGTTAATAAAGATGGACCCCAAGTTTGGAGACCGGGCCACAACTGAAGCATGGACAGTGGCACAAGGAGGGCATTTTGGGGAGTCTTTCATAAAAGAGTTAGGCGAATTCGTTGCCACCTTTACTTCTCTGGATGAGGCGCAAGCCTCAATTAAGAACATTTTCCACCCTCAAATTTTTGTGGGGGCCAGTCATGGCAGAGGGCACTCGGCTGGCCATTTCTACATGCAGGACCCTCCCCGGGCTCAAGGCTTCAGCAAGGGACAAGACCAGCCCCGCTCTCGGGAATTCTTCCCCACCAGAAGAGGCTACAGAGGCCGCAATCCCAGAGGTACCTCCAGAGGACAGTTTCAGTCGTCCCAAACAGGTGGGTGTTCTCCCTTCCTCACAACTAAATGTGGGAGGTCGTTTGGCTCTGTTCTTGCACAACTGGGTGGCTCTTACCTCCTACGCATGGGTTCTGCAAACTTTACAAGGTTACCAAAAAGAGTTTTACGGGTCTCCCATTCAGATTTCGCATCTGCGTCCATTAGTCTTCTCGGAATCCCAAACAACTTTGATAGACCAGGAAGTGGCAGACCTCCTCCGGAAGGAGGCGATTTCCCCTACTTACATTCATCCATTGGGGTTTCTCAGCAAAATTATTCTGGTAGAGAAATGAGACAGGGGCCCGTGGCCTGTGATCAATCTCAGGGAGTTCAATGGCTGGCTAGTGTATCACCACTTCAAGATGGAGGGCATACACCTGTTGCCTGATCTCTTCCAACCGGACGACTGGATGGTACGTTTACATCGCAAGGACGTGTATCTAACTTTTCGCTGCATCGCAGACTCCTCCAATTCCGATGGCGAAATCAGGTTTACGAGTTCAAGACCCTTCCGTTCTGACTCTCTGCAGCCCTTTGGTGCTTTATCAAGGTGTTGAAGTCAGTCATAGAAACTCTCAGGGCTCAAGGCTATCACCTGATTATCTACCTGGACAATCTCCTTTTAATGGACCAGAGCCCGATCACCCTATCAGAACAACTGCAGCCGACAATTCGGCTGTTGGACAGTTTGGGGTTTATCATCAATGAGAAGAAGTTGCTTCTAACACCTAGCTCAGCCATCTATGGCTCAGATACGGATCTCGTCATTGTGTCTGACGCTAGCAAGACCGGATGGTGCGCTCGCAGTGGGGACTCTTTTACAGACAGAAAAGGGTCTGCCGAAGAGTAGTCACTACATATAAACTGTCTGGAGCTCATGGCGGGCTCTTTGGCAGTCCAATGTTGGACCAAAGACAAATTGACTTATTGTGTCCTTCTCAAGATGGACAACCTTTCGACAGTTTGTTACATCAATCATCTGGGGGGCTCCAAATCGAAACTTCTGGTGGATTTGGCCAAGGATTTCTGGGCCTTTTGCCTGGCTAACAATATGTGTCGGCGATGACAGAGTATCTCCCAGGCACTTCCAACAAGGTGGCGGATTGGTGCTTGAGAGAGTGGTCGGACTCGAGCCTGAGGCAATTAGATCCAAGGTTCTTCAAGATGTTGACGGAATGCCTGGGTCTGTTCACGGTGAACCTTTTTGCGTCAAGACTGGACCATCAAGTGGTCAGATACTTCAGTTGGAAGCCAGACCCGCTAGCGACGGCAACAGATGCTTTCCTTCAGGATTGGTCAGCGGAGAAAGGATATGCTTTTCCCCCCTTCGCGATGATCATGCACCTCTCGACACAGCTACAGCGTCAACAGGCGGCCTTAGTTCTGATCACGCTGTATTGGAGATCTCAAGTGTGGTTTCCAGTTCTTCTGGAACTTTCCTGGGATTTTCCAATCTTTCTACCCCACGCTTCGGATCTCCTTCGGGATCCTCTGGGCAACTATCACCCGGTCATTCTACAGCAGAGAATTCCCCTTATGGCGTGGTGGATTACGGGGAACGTTAGTGAATCCAGAGCTTTTCATGAGAGGCTGAAAGTATGTTGGCCAGGGCCTGGACAGACAAAACCAAAAAAAGATACAAATCTGCATGGTCCACATGGGTCTTTTGGTGTCTTCAACTCAGTGAGGATCCCTTGGGGGTGCGGTGTTGTCCCCATCATGAACTTCTTGGCCTCGTTAGCTTCTCGAGGCCTGGCATATGGAACGGTCAACTCGTATCGATCGGCCGTTTCAGGTGGACATATGTCAATCCAAGGTATGAATGTTGGTGAACATCCACTGGTGTGCAAAATGATTAGAGGGATCTGCTTGGCTCTTCCCCCAGAGCGGCGATAGTCATCTTTATGGGATGTTAACAAAGTGCTTAATCTTTTCAAGTCTTGGCAACACAATTACTTTTTGTCACGAAAGGAACTGTCTGCCAAGTTGGAAATGTTGTTATGACTTATCTCCTGTCGCAGGGTTTCTGACGTGAGGGAGCTCAACATTACCGGGCAGATTTTTACTCCACATGGGGTTACCTTTAACATTTCCCAGGGAACAAAGTCAAATTCGCGAGTGTATCCTATTCAGCTTTTGATAAGTCTCCTAAATTGTGCGTGGTAAGATGTTTAAAGGCTACGAAAGTATGAAAGAGGAAGTCCGCCCTCCAGGTGAACGACAATTATTGATAGCACTGAGGAAACCTTTCAAAGCAGTCAGTTCTCCCACCTTTGACCGATGGATCTGTTAGGTCATGCAAGAAAAGGGCATTGATGTGTCGCATTTCGGAGCTCATTCCATAAGAGGGGCAATGGCCTCTAAAGCCTTTACTCTAGGGGTTCGAATAGAGGATATTCTTAATGCAGCAGATTGGTCTTCTGACTCTATGTTCAAACAGTTTTATTTTAAACCGGTGATTGATATGGCATCTTTGGTGGTAGACAAGCTTTGAACAAGCATAATCCTTGCCACCAGTCCTGACATAGAATGAAAAATTTCCTAGCTCCAGTATTGTAAAGTTTCAATTCTAGTAAGGACACGGAGGCGAGGAATATTCCCGCCCAGGTTTCTACAAACTTCCCGCCCTGTCTGGGTTCAGTTGAGAAAGTGGTCATTAGACATTTCTGTATGTTCAAATAAGGCTTTTTCGTGAGGTCTAAGTAAAATTCTTTTTCATTGTCTAAACGCAGTGGTTATATGGTGTAAAAATTGATTATTGATCGCACTGTTGTTTGCAATGGTGTTTTTATGACTCTTGTGGGACATGTGAGAGATAGTTGTTTTTTCCCAGGTTCTGATTCAACCAAAGGAGAGTAAGGATAAGTTACTTACCTGTAATCCTAGTTCTCTTCCAGGGGTATACTCATCAAAGTCATAAGCACTGAATAATCCCGCCCACATGCGAGACCCCGGAGCATAAACAAAAATACATATATGTGTATGTTTGAGCAAAAAAGTACGGAGTACCTCCAAAAACATACATGTATACATATATAAACATGCAGCCTATTATACCTCAAATAGGCTAATATGCCAAAATTACACGGATTTCTCACTAAGAAAATAATTTTTCATATAAATACTGTAATAGAGAACATACACTCTAATAATGTCCCAAGACAGCCCTTTATTTTCAGAGAAAACAATAAGTAATTGCAGGCAATCAGCCCATAGACTGCATGGATGAAAAAACATCACAGTACAAAAAACTTGGCACCTTGCCTTTAAGACTTCCCAGCACCTGGAACACCGTACCTTTAAGACCTTCAGGAGCCCCCTGCTCCCATCATTCACCACAGGTGACATTTAGGTCAGTTCTTTTTTACGGTGTACTAACCTGTAGGAACCAGGACATAAACTTGCAAAACGCTATTATGATGTCAATACTCGTCCGGGGAGGCGGGAGGGTTGCTTATGACTTTGATGAGTATACCCCTGGAAGAGAACTAGGATTACAGGTAAGTAACTTATCCTTCTCTTCCAGAGGATACTCATCAATAGTCATAAGCACTGAATAGAATAGCAAGCCCATACCCACTTTACAACGGACGAGCAACAGCATAACTACAGGAAATATAACACCTTAAGGATGAATTATCCGAACAAATTTCTTAGCAAGGCTTGCCCAAACTGGGCATCCGCCTGTGTGTCAGAGTCCAAACAGTAATGGCGAGTGAAAGTGTGTAAATATTGCCATGTGCCTGCTTTGCAAATCTCTGCAATAGGTACATTCCTAAGGAGAGCTGTGGTCGAGGCCTTTCCCCTGGTAGAATGAGCCTTTGGTTTGCCCGGGAGGGCTTTGTTGGCTAATTGGTAAGACAAAGAAATACAAGACACTATCCACCTAGAGATGGACCTTTGGAAGCTGCACAACCAGTATTTAAGGAACCATAGTTGACAAACTGGCAGTGTGATTTCCTCAATGCCTTGGTTTTGTCTAAGTAGAATTTCAGGACCCTCTTGAGGTCTAATGAATGAAGGGATCTCTCTGGAGGGTTTGAAGGGTTAGGAAAGAATGTGGGCAGAGTGATGGCCTGATTAATATGGAAATCCGAGACCACTTTAGGTAGGAAACTTGGATTTGTTCTAAGAACCACTCTGTTAACATGAAACACGATATAAGGTTCTTTACAGCATAAAGCCTGGATCTCACTGCCTCTATGAGCAGAGGTGATGGCCACTAAAAAAGCGGTCTTCCATGACAAGTGCTGTAGAGAGGCTCTGTGAATAGGCTCAAATGGAGCACCCATCAATTTAGCAAGAACTTTGTTGAGCTCCCAAGGTGGCGATGGAGCTCTGATCGGTGGGTAGACCTTTTTTAACCCCTCAAGAAAATCTTTAACCACAGGAATTTGAAAAAAGGAAACCTGCATAGGGGACTTTCTGTATGCTGTGATAGCTGCCAGATGGACTTTAATAGATGAAAATTGAAGGCCAGATTTGGCCATGTACAGCAAATACGGTAAGATCACCTGCTCTTGACCCCGAATGGGATCATGACCATTGTTCATGCACCATAAGTAAAAGCGCTTCCATTTAAAAGCGTACGATTTTCTGGTAGAAGGTCTTTTAGCTTCTCTAAGTATGTTCATGCAGTCAGAAGACAAACCTAGGTGCCCGTATTGAAGGACTTCAGGAGCCATGCCGTCAATCGTAGGGATGAGTGGTTGTGCTGGAACACCTTCCCCTCGTTGTTGGACAGTAAGTCTGGTAGGCATGGTAACTTCCTGTGTGGGAGTTCTGACAACTGAAGAAGGTCCGGGTACCACCACTGACGAGGCCATTCTGGTGCTATCAGTATCATTCTGGTTTTGGCCCTGTAAAACTTGTTGATCACTGTGGGTATCAATGGGATTGGTGGAAAAGCATAAAGCAATGTCTGAGACCATTTTATCAAAAGAGCATTCCCCTGTGACCCTGGTTGGTGAAACCTGGACACGAAGACGGGGCATTTTGCGTTCACCGCGTCTGCAAACAGGTCTATGTCTGGCACTCCCCAATGGTGAAAAATGTCCTGCACGACCTGGTTGTTTAACACCCAGTCGTGAGCTACGACGAAGTCCCGACTCAGGGCGTCTGCTTGGATGTTGAGAGTTCCTGGGAGATGAATCGCCACAAAGGACAGATTTCTTGTGAGAAGCCATTTCCAGATGGTCTGAGACTCCGGAGAGAGAGGCCTTGACCGGGTTCCCCCCTGTTTGTTCAGATAATGCATTGTTGTGGTGTTGTCCATTTGAACCAACAGGGAACACGACTGGAAGGAAGGGAACAGTGATTTGAGTGCTCGGTGTACAGCTCTCAGTTTTAAGAGGTTGATGTGATACCTTTGTTCTGTCTCTGACCAAAGTCCTTGCACCTGGAGAGGGCCCATATGAGCCCCCTAAACTTGGAGTGAGGCATCCGTGACGATTGTCTGAGTAGGTGGTTCCTGGTGAAAGGAAACTCCCTTCATTAGATGGGATCGCTTCATCCACCATCTGATGGAATCTTTGGCCGACTGGAGGAGAACCACAAGGTCCTCCCAGCGACCCGATATTTGGGTCCGTTGGTCTTCCAGAGATTGCTGCTGAGGACGCATATGTAATCTGGCATTTGGCACGATGAAGATGCATGATGCCATCAAGCCTAGTAGCGATGACACCTGTCTGACTGAGGGATGCTGAGACAGGAGAAGATTGCAGCATTTCTCACGGATTGAGGACAACCTCTCCTCCGAAGGATACATGCTTGCCCTTGCGGTATCCAGAGAAGCACCCAGGTAGTGGATCCTTTGGGTCGGGTTGAAGATTGACTTCTTGTAGTTGACTTGCAGGCCCAGATTGCTCCGCACTTGAAGGCAGTATTCGAGATGACTCTGAAGCAGAGTGGGTGACGAGCTCTTCAGAAGCCAGTTGTTTAGGTAAGGATCCCTTGTTTGTGAAGAGAGGCTACCACTACTGCCATGCATTTTGAAAAAGTGCGGGGAGCTGATTTGAGCCCAAACTGGAGAACCTTGAACTGGAAGTGCTGGAGCGCTACTCGAAACCGCAGGAATTTCCGATGTTTCTTCGAAACCGGTACATGAAAGTAGGCGTCCTGCAGATCTATGGAGCACATCCAGTCCCCTTGGTGAAGCTGAGGAAAAATTTGGTGCAGTGCTAACATCCGAAATTTTTCTTTGCGGATGAAGTTGTTCAAAAGCCTCAGGTTTAGTATTGGTCTGTATTCTCTGATAAGGCCTCTTTTTTGTACCAGTAAATAACGAGTATAGATTCCTTGCCTTTGTTGTGTAGCAGGGGCTATTTCTATGGCATCATTCTGCAGAAGACTGTTAACCTCCGCTTGCAACAAGTGGTGTTTTTGGAGAAATTTTCTCGAGGTGCCACTGATGGAGGAAGGGATTTGAATCTGAGCAAATAGCCATTTTGCACAATATTCAGTACCACTTGTCTTTTGTTATTTTCTTCCACTCATCCAGGTGAAACATAATACTTCGCCCCACCGGAGTGGTTAACAGGAATGGGGGAAGCCATAGCTCATTGTTTTGCCAATTGCTTCGTTGCAGAAGATGCTTGACTTGCAGCTCCCCTTCCTCGACCAGGCCTCCGCTGATGGTAGTGAGACCTGGGTTGATGTTGATGCTGCGTCGACCAGTGAGGTGTTTGAACCCTCTGCTGGAAAGAGCGCCGGTCGTACGGTCGGAACTTACGACAAAAATCTTTTCGTTTCTCCAGTCCAACGGCTTTCAGAGTGTCCAACTCTGTTTTCATTTTGGACATCTCATCATCCGCGTGAGATCCAAAGAGAGATGTGCCATTGAAGGGGAGGTTGACAATTCTCCGCTGTGCCTCAGGTTTTAGCCCCGTGAGGCGCAACCAGGCTGAGCGTCAAGAGCAAATGCCATGGGAGTAGTCATGGGCAGCCAGATCTGATGCGTCAGAAGCTACACTAATGACCTGGTTTGCCACCAAGCCGCCTTCCTGCAGGATTTCTTGGAAATCTTGCTGATCTTCTTTAGGAAGCTTCTCCATGAATCGGGCCAAAGGGTCCCAAAGAGACCTGTCATAATCTCCCCAGGAGAGCAGAGGCACAAGCCACTTTCATTACTGATGCTGATGTGCTACACATCCTTTTGCCCAGAGAGTCCATGGTTTTACTGTCCTTTCCTGGAGGGACTGCAGAGGATGTTGAGGCTGGATGTGTTTTCCTGGCTGCCGCCACTATGACAGAATCTGGAGGAGGGTCCGATCGAAGAAAAAATGGGTCCTGATCCGGGGCCTTGTACTTCTTGGAAATACGTGAGGGACCTGAGCCCACTGTAGCCGGAGTCAGGAAAGTCTGCATTGCTGGCTCTAGCAGACCTGGGACCAATGGAAGCAGAGGCCTCGCCAAGGATCTGTGGTGCAGGGTTTTGAATATGACTGAAGAAGACACAGTAGGCGCCAACATATCAATGTTCAGTTTGCTGGCACCCTGGCATAGAACCTCGTTAAAAGTCCCTATATCATCGATCGGGGACACTCTGGCTGGAGGTGTCGCAGACAGTGTTGGTGAATAGTCTCTTATAGAAGATCTTGAGGACGTGGACCATGAAGGGGACCTCGGCCTCCTTCTTTTTGGAGTGGGAGAAGGACGAGATCCAGATTGTCCCCGTGTCCTGGATCGTGAGTGTCGAGCCGATGGAGACCTGGCTCTCCTCGGGGACCTGCGTGGAGAAGCCCTCGTGGATGCAGTAGGAGGAGGCCCAGCCGAGACCCTGGAGGGAGAGTACGTTTGGGAGAAATCCGAGCCCGGACTTATCTGTGAACCCTTCCAGCATTGCACACTCTCTAGCCATCTTGGGGAAAGATTGGCAGGAGGGGTCTTCTCTCCCGGAACCAGAGATCCCTCCGGTGCGATCGTTGCAGAAGATGCTTGACTTGCAGCTCCCCTTCCTCGACCAGGCCTCCGCTGATGGTAGTGAGACCTGGGTTGATGTTGATGCTGCGTCGACCAGTAAGGTGTTTGAACCCTCTGCTGGAAAGAGCGCCGGTCGTACGGTCGGAACTTACGACAAAACTCTTTTCGTTTCTCCAGTCCAACGGCTTTCAGAGTGTCCAACTCTGTTTTCATTTTGGACATTTCATCATCCGTGTGAGATCCAAAGAGAGATCTGCCATTGAAGGGGAGGTTGACAATTCTCCGCTGTGCCTCAGGTTTTAGCCCCATGAGGCGCAACCAGGCTGGGAGAAATCCGAGCCTGGACTTATCTGTGGACCCTTCCAGCATTGCACACTCTCTAGCAATCTTGGGGAAAGATTGGCAAGAGGGGTCTTCTCTCCCGGAACCGGAGATCCCTCCGGTATGATCTGCACAATATGAATGCCAGGCAAAGATGACACTTACCTCGACGTCGACCGTAAGGACCTCGACGTCAACCTTGGTCTTTCTGGCACTTGTCCTGATGGTACTGAATGATTTTTCTCCCTCGATGTCGAACGATGTGTCGCCTTCAACGTCGACCGCCTCTGCGACAAGACATTCGGGGACTCATGTCCATGTGAAGATGCTCTCGACGCCAGCCTCCCCGACGTCGACTGTCTGAGGGACTGTGATGGAGTCCTTGATGTTGACTGCCTGTAGGCTTGCGGCGGTGTCTTCGGCGTCGGCCTCCTCGACATCGATCGTCTACGGGACTGTGATGGAGTCCTCAACGTCGACCGCCTGTAAGTTTGCGGCGGTGTCTTCGACGTCGATCCTCTCGAGGCCAACCGTCATGACGGCGGCGGAGATCTAGACGCCGACCATGTCTCGAATGTTTCGACGTCGACCTCGACTTGGATGTTGACTTAGGTCTCTCGGGACCAACATACTTCGAGCCCGAAGTAGTGTGCCTCGACGTCGACTTACTTTTCGGCGACGGAGGCTCTCGTCGTTTCGACGGCGATCTGTCCCTTGACGTCGTTGCATGCCTTGCTTGCTTTTCCGATGTTGATCTTGACGCCGACCAATCAGGAATTTGCTTCCTTTTTGATGCTGGGGAAGCCGATTGACACCGTTTTTCGTGTCTTTTCTGAAAGGAGGGCTCTTTGAAGGCAATATTGCTCTCAAGGCCACTTTTAGAATGTCCTTTTCCTCTCTCCAGCAGGGCATGTAGTCTTATCTACTCCCTGTCACAAGTTCTTCTGGAGAATTGCTGGCAATAATAACATTTTTCTGGATTGTGTGAAGATGGCAAACACACAATACAAACCAAGTGTGGGTCTGATTTTGCCATTCCCACAGGAAGGACATTTGTTAAATAAAGCGGGCATTTCTGACAAAAAATAGCTCTCAAAATTGTCAGACAATGACTGAAAAAGTTATCAGCAGTCACAAATGTCAAGTAGAGATGAAATAAACCAATTTCTGACTAGAATATATCAAAAATTGATGAGCTCAAAGCTCCAGGATCCTCACAGAAGGAGCCGGAAAAAAGAAATGACCTAACTGTCACCTCAGGTGCATGATGGGAGCAGGGGGCTCCTGGAGGTCTTAAAGGCACTGTGTTCCAGGTACTGGGAAGTCTTAAAGGCAAGGTGCCAAGTTTTTTTTACTGTGATGTTTTTTCATCTATGCAGCCTATGGGCTAATTGCCTGCTATTACTTATTGTTTTCTCTGAAAATAAAGGGCTGTCTTGGAACATTATTAGAGTGTATGTTCTCTATTACAGTATTTCTATGAAAAATTATTTTCTTAGTGAGAAATCATGTAATTTTGGCATATTAGCCTACTTGAGGTATAATAGGCTGCATGTTTATATGTTTATATATGCATACATGTATACTGGTTGTCCAGCTTCCAAAAGGTCCATCTCTAGGTGGATAGTGTCTTGTATTTCTTTGTCTGACCAATTAGCCAACAAAGTCCTCCCGGGCAAACCAGAGGCTCATTCTACCAGGGGAAAGGCCTTGACCACGGCTCTCCTTAGGAATGTACCTATTGCAGAGATTTGCAAAGCAGGCACATGGCGATATTTACACACTTTCACTCGCCATTACTGTTTGGACTCTGACACACAGGCGGATGCCCAGTTTGGGCAAGCCTCGCTAAGAAATTTGTTTGGATAATTCATCCTTAAGGTGTTATATTTCCTGTAGGTATGCTGTTGCTCGTCCGCGGGAAAGTAGGTATGGGCTTGCTATTCTATTCAGTGCTTATGACTATTGATGAGTATCCCCTGGAAGAGAAGGATAAGTTACTTACCTGTAATCCTAGTTCTCTTCCAGGGGTATACTCATCAAAGTCATAGGCAACCCTCCGGCTTCCCCGGATGAGTATTGACAACATAATAGTGTTTTGCACCTTTATGTCCTGGTTCCTATAGGTTAGTACACCGTAAAAAAGAACTGACCTAACTGTCACCTGTGGTGCATGATGGGAGCAGGGGGCTCCTGTAGGTCTTAAATGCACAGTGTTCCAGGTGCTGGGAAGTCTTAAAGGCAAGGTGCCAAGTTTTTTGTACTGTGATGTTTTTTCATCTATGCAGCCTATGGGCTAATAGCCTGCTATTACTTATTGTTTTCTCTAAAAATAAAGGGCTGTCTTGGGACATTATTACAGTGTATGTTCTCTATTACAGTATTTATATGAAAAATTATTTTCTTAGTGAGAAATCCATGAAATTTTGGCATATTAGCCTATTTGAGGTATAATAGGCTGCATGTTTATATATGTACACATGTATATATGTAGGTTTTTGGAGGTACTCCGCACTTTTTTGCTCAAACATACATATATATATATATGTATTTTTATATATATGCTCCGGGGTCCCGCACGTGGGTGGGGATTATTCAGTGCTTATGACTATTGATGAGTATCCCCTGGAAGAGAAAGAATAGTACTGGAGAGTCTTCAGTCACACTCAAGAAAGAGGAGGATGACCAGGAAGCAGTTGATTATGTGGACTTGACCCGTGCCCTGATTGGTTGAACTTTTGTTTTGTAGTTTTTTTCCAGTGATTGTTGGGAAAGGTAGTTTAAAGTTGGACACTGCTGGAATAAATACAGGAAGAAAAATTTTATCATAGTCCTTACCTCCGTGTCCTTAAAAGAATTGAAACTTTCTGTATTCCAATTGCTGTAATCCACTCAATGACACGAATTTCAGTCTGCTAGGTTGTTCTCCAAACCTGGTGGACACTCGTCCCTCAGCACAATTTAGTGATCCAGACAGAAATTCTAGAACTCTCAAGCCGGCTCCCATAAACTTTTCAAACAGCCACATACCAGCCTGTTTTTACATCTCACAGCTGTAACATTAACCAGTCTTAACCCCTTCGCTGCCAGGCCTTTCCACCCCCCTGTGCTAAGCCTTTTTTTGGCTATTTGGTATATAAGTTCGCGCTTAGGCCCCTGTAACTTTTTGACCACATAAGGTATCCACGCCAAATTTGCGTCCTTTTCTTCCAACATCACAGGGATTCTAAAGGTACCCAGGGTTTGTGGATTCCCCTGTAGGGGACCCAGAAATTAGCCAAAATACAGCTAAATTTTAGTTTTTTATGGAAAAATGGGAAAAAAGGGCTACAGATTAAAGTGTCTGGTTTTTTCCCTGCAAATGGTATCAACAAAGGGGTTGTGGTGCTGAAATCACCATCTTCCCAGCTTTCAGGGACAAGCAGAATTTTGTCAGAAAACAAAATCTTCTACACAGTTTTGGCATTTTTCTGGGACATAGCCTATTTTTTGTGCTTTCAACCTCCTTCCAGTTAATGGTAAAAATGGGTATGAAAGCAATGATGGATCCTGAAAAGCCATACATTTCTGAAAAGTAGACAAACATTTTAATTCAGCAAGGGGTCATTTGTGTAGATCCTTCAAGGTTTTCGTATAGAAACTAACAGTTGAAAATAGAAAGAATTGAAAATGAGTTAAAAAAAACAGCCATTTGTGCCAAAATGTTCACCTGTAACTACTACTAAGTATTACAGATGTTTGAAAGCAATATACCGTTACATCCGCTGGACCCTTCTGGTTGTGGGGATATATAGGACTTGTAGGTTAACCAAGAACCCGAGGAACCCGGAGCCAATAATTGAGCAGCGTCTTCCAATCGTTTTTTATTGTGTACCGGGTATATAGCAATTAATTTGGAAAAATATGAACAGGGAAAAATCGGTATGAAAGTCACCTATGTATTTCTGAAATAGGAACAAAATATAGAGTTTAGAAACAGTAGCTACTTGCACATCTCCCAAATTGTGGGTACCCATACCAGCATGTGAATTATAGGTCATTTTTCAAAGTGACTTCTTTTTTACACGTTGTCTTACATTTGGAAGGCAGAAAGGCATTGAAAGTCAATAGGTAATAACAGTTGCTCCACACTTTTGTGTTCCCCTAAGTCTCCCAATAAAAATGATACCTCACTTGTGTGGGTAGGTGTAGTGGCCGCGATAGGAAACGGCCCAAAAGGCAAAGTGGACACACCACATTTTCACAATGAAAACGGACCCTTTTTTTGCAAAGTGCCTAGCTGTTGATTTTGAACCCTAGCTCTGCCGGCACCTAGGGAAACCTAGCAAACCTATACATTTTTGAAAACTAGACACCCAGGGGAATCCAGGATGGGGTGACTTGTCTGGCTCTCACCAGGTTCTGTTACCCAGAATCCCTTGCAAACCTCAAACTATGCCAAAAAAACACATTTTCCTCACATTTCTGTGGTGGAAAGTTCTGGAATATGCGTGGATCCACAACATTCCACCCACCCCGCATTTCCCAAAGTCTTAAGAGAAACATGGTACCTCACTTGTGTGGGTAGGCCTAGTGCACGCGACAGGAAACAGCCCAAAACGCAACATGGACACACCACATTTTCACAGTGAAAAGGAACGCCTTTTTTGCAAAGTGCCTAGCTGTAGATTATGAACCCTAGCTCTGCCGGCACCTAGGGAAACCTAGCAAACCTATACATTTTTGAAAACTAGACACCCAGGGAAATCCAGGATGGGGTGACTTGTCTGGCTCTCACCAGGTTCTGTTACCCAGAATCCCTTGCAAACCTCAAAATTTGTCCCAAAAATCACATTTTCCTCACATTTCTGTGGTGGAAAGTTCTGGAATCTGCGTGGATCCACAAAATTCCACCCACCCCACATTCCCCAAAGTCTTTCGAGAACAATGGTATCTCACTTGTGTGGGTAGGACTAGTGCCCGCGACAGTAAACGGCCTAAAACGCAACATGGACACACCACATTTTCACAGTGAAAACGGCAACTTTTTTTGCAAAGTGCCTAGCTGTAGGTTTTGAACCCTAGCTCTGCCGGCACCTAGGGAAACCTAGCAAACTTATACATTTTTTTAAACTAGACACCCAGGGGAATTCAGGATGGGGTAACTTGTCTGGCTCCCACCAGGTTCTGTTACCCAGATCCCCTTACGAACCTCAAAATCTGTAAAAAAAAAACACATTTTCCTCATATTTCTGTGGTGGAAAGTTCTGGAATCTGCATGGATCCACAAAATTCCACCCTCCACGCATTTCCCAAAGTCTTCTGAGAAAAATGGTACCTCACTTGTGTGGGTAGGCCTAGTGCCCGCGACAGGAAACGGCCCAAAACGCAACGTGGACACACAACATTTTCACAGTGAAAACGGACCCTTTTCTTGCACAGTGCCTAGTTGTAGATTTTGAACCCTAGCTCTGCCGGCACCTAGGGAAATCTAACAAACCTATACATTTTTCAAAACTAAACACCCAGGGGAATCCAGGATAGGGTGACTTGTCTGGCTCTCACCAGGTTCTGTTACCCAGAATCCCTTGTAAACCTCAAAATTTGTCAAAAAAATCACATTTCTGTGGTGGAAAGTTCTGGAATCTGCGTGCATCCACAAAATTCCATGCATCCCGCATTCCCCAAAGTCTTCTGAGAAAAATGGTACCTCACTTGTGTGGGTAGGCCTAGTGCACGCGACAGGAAACAGCCCAAAACGCAACGTGGACTCACCACATTTTCACAGTGAAAACAAACCCTTTTTTTGCAAAGTGCCTAGCTGTAGATTTTGAACCCTAGCTCTGCCGGCACCTAGGGAAACCTAGCAAACCTATACATTTCTGAAAACTAGACACTCAGGGGAATCCAGCATGGGGTGACTTATCTGGCTCTCACCAGGTTCTGTTACCCAGAATCCATTGCAAACCTCAAACTTTGCCAAAAAAAACACATTTTCCTCACATTTCTGTGGTGAAAAGTTCTGGAATCTGCGTGGATCCACAACATTCCACCCACCCCGCATTTCCCAAAGTCTTAAGAGTAACATGGTACCTCACTTGTGTGGGTAGGCCTAGTGCACACGACAGGAAACAGCCCAAAACGCAACGTGGACACACCACATTTTCACAGTGAAAAGGAATCCTTTTTTGCAAAGTGCCTAGCTGTAGATTATGAACCCTAGCTCTGCCGGCACCTAGGGAAACCTAGCAAACCTATACATTTTTGAAAACTAGACACCCAGGAAATCCAGGATGGGGTGACTTGTCTGGCTTTCACCAGGTTCTGTTGCCCAGAATCCCTTGCAAACCTCAAAATTTGTCCCAAAAAACACATTTTCCTCACATTTCTGTGGTGGAAAGTTCTGGAATATGCGTGGATCCACAACATTCCACCCACCCCGCATTTCCCAAAGTCTTAAGAGAAACATGGTACCTCACTTGTGTGGGTAGGCCTAGTGCACGCGACAGGAAACAGCCCAAAACGCAACATGGACACACCACATTTTCACAGTGAAAAGGAACGCCTTTTTTGCAAAGTGCCTAGCTGTAGATTATGAACCCTAGCTCTGCCGGCACCTAGGGAAATCTAGCAAACCTATACATTTTTGAAAACTAGACACCCAGGGAAATCCAGGATGGGGTGACTTGTCTGGCTCTCACCAGGTTCTGTTACCCAGAATCCCTTTCAAACCTCAAAATTTGTCCAAAAAAACACATTTTCCTCACATTTCTGTGGTGGAAAGTTCTGGAATCTGCGTGGATCCACAACATTCCACCCACCCCGCATTTCCCAAAGTCTTAAGAGTAACATGGTACCTCACTTGTGTGGGTAGGCCTAGTGCACACGACAGGAAACAGCCCAAAACGCAACGTGGACACACCACATTTTCACAGTGAAAAGGAATCCTTTTTTTGCAAAGTGCCTAGCTGTAGATTATGAACCCTAGCTCTGCCGGCACCTAGGGAAACCTAGCAAACCTATACATTTTTGAAAACTAGACACCCAGGGAAATCCAGGATGGGGTGACTTGTCTGGATTTCACCAGGTTCTGTTACCCAGAATCCCTTGCAAACCTCAAAATTTGTCCCAAAAAACACATTTTCCTCACATTTCTGTGGTGGAAAGTTCTGGAATCTGCGTGGATCCACAAAATTCCACCCACCCCGCCTTCCCCAAAGTCTTCCGAGAAAAATGGTACCTCACTTGTGTGGGTAGGACTAGTGCCCGCGACTGGAAACGGCCTAAAACGCAACATGGACACACCACATTTTCACAGTGAAAACGGCAACTTTTTTTGCAAAGTGCCTAGCTGTAGATTTTGAACCCTAGCTCTGCCGGCACCTAGGGAAACCTAGCAAACCTATACATTTTTGAAAACTAGACACCCAGGGGAATTCAGGATGGGGTAACTTGTCTGGCTCCCACCAGGTTCTGTTACCCAGATCCCCTTGCGAACCTCAAAATCTGTAAAAAAAAAACACATTTTCCTCACATTTCTGTGGTGGAAAGTTCTGGAATCTGCGTGGATTCACAAAATTCCACCCACCACGCATTTCCCAAAGTCTTCTGAGAAAAATGGTACCCCACTTCTGTGGGTAGGCCTAGTGCCCGCGACAGGAAACGGCCCAAAACGCAACGTGGACACACAACATTTTCACAGTGAAAACGGACCCTTTTTTTGCAAAGTGCCTAGCTGTAGATTTTGGACCCTAGCTCTGCCGGCACCTAGGGAACCCTAGCAAACCTATACATTTTTCGAAACTAGACACCCAGGGGAATCCAGGATGGGGTGACTTGTCTGGCTCTCACCAGGTTCTGTTACCCAGAATCCCTTGTAAACCTCAAAATTTGTTCAAAAAATCACATTTTCCTCACACTTCTGTGGTGGAAAGTTCTGGAATCTGCGTGGATCCACAAAATTCCACGCATCCCGCATTCCCCAAAGTTCTGAGAAAAATGGTACCTCACTTGTGTGGGTAGGCCTAGTGCACGCGACAGGAAACAGCCCAAAACGCAACGTGGACTCACCACATTTTCACAGTGAAAACTGACCCTTTTTTTGCAAAGTGCCTAGCTGTAGATTTTGAACCCTAGGTCTGCCGACACCTAGGGAAACCTAGCAAACCTATACATTTATAAAAACTAGACACCCAGGGGAATCCAGGATGGGGTGACTTGTCTGGCTATCACCAGGTTCTGTTACCCAGAATCCCTTGCAAACCTCAAAATTTGTTAAAAAAAAACCACATTTTCCTCACACTTCTGTGGTGGAAAGTTCTGGAATCTGCCTGGATCCACAAAATTCCACCCACCCAGCATTCCCCAAAGTCTTCCGAGAAAAATGGTACCTCACTTGTGTGGGTAGGCCTAGTGCCAGCGACAGGAAACGGCCCAAATTGCAACGTGGACACACCACATTTTCACAGTGAAAACGGACCCGTTTTTTGCAAAGTGCCTAGCTGTAGATTTTGAACCCTAGCTCTGCCGGCACCCAGGGAAACCTAGCAAACCTATACATTTTTGAAAACTAGACACCCAGGGGAATCAAGGATGGGGTGACTTGTCTGGCTCTCACCAGGTTCCGTTACCCTGAATCCCTTGCAAACCTCAAAATTTGTCCAAAAAATCAAATTTTCCTCACATTTCTGTGGTGGAAAGTTCTGGAATCTGCGTAGATCCACAAAATTCCACCCACCCCGCATTTCCCAAAGTCTTCCAAGAAAAATGTTACCTCACTTGTGTGGGTAGGCCTAGTGCCAGCGACAGGAAACGGCCCAAAACGCAACGTGGACACACCACATTTTCACAGTGAAAACGGACCCTTTTTTTGCAAAGTGCCTAGCTGTAGATTTTGAACCCTAGCTCTGCTGGCACCTAGGGAAACCTAGAACACCTATACATTTTTGAAAACTAGACACCCAGGGGAATCCAGGATGGAGTGACTTGTCTGGCTCTCACCAGGTTCTGTTACCCAGAATCCCTTGCAAATCTCAAACTTTGTAAAAAAAAAAAAACACATTTCCCTCACATTTCTGTGGTGGAAAGTTCTGGAATATGCGTAGATCCACATATTTCCTACCACCCAGCGTTCCCCTAGGCCTCCCGATAAAAATGGTACGTCACTCATGTGGGTGCCCCAAGTACCCGCAATAGGCATGGGCCCAAAACATATTGGGGAGACATCAAAATGACCTATCACAAAACAACCTGGTTTTGCAAGGGGAGTCACCTGGGTTTTTGGCCCCAGGCTCGGAGCCATCTTGGGAATTCTAATAAACCCACACATTTCTGAAAACTAGACACCCTGGGGAGTCCAGCAAAGTATGTCTTGCGTGGGTCCCCCAACGTTTTCCTACCCAGAATCCCTGGCAAACCTCAAATTTAGCTGAAAAAATCAAATTTTTCTCAAATTTCTGTGTGGGAAAGTTCTGGAATCTGCGTAGATCCACAAATTTCCTACCACCCAGCGTTCTCACAGGTTTCCCAATAAAAATGGTACCTCACTCGCGTGGGTGGGTCAAGTACCCGTGACAGGCAAGGCCCCAAAACTTATTGAGGAGACTTCAAAATGACCTATCACAAAACAACCTGGTTTTCCAAGGGGGGTCACCTGGGGTTTTGGCCCCGGGCTCCGCGGCCATCTTGGGAAACCTACCAAACTCAAACATTTCTGAAAACTAGACACCCAGGGGAGTCCAGCGAGGTATGGCTTGCGTGGGTCCCCCAACGTTTTCCTACCCAGAATCCCCGGCAAACCTCAAATTTAGCTGAAAAAATCAAAATTTTGTCAAATTTCTGTGTGGGAAAGTTCTGGAATCTCCGTGGATCCACAAATTTCCTACCACCCAGCATTCCCCTAGGGCTCCCAATAAAAATGGGACCTCACTCGTGTGGGTGGGTCAAGTACCCGTGACAGGCAAGGGCCCAAAACCTATTGTGGCGGCATCAAAATTACCTATCACAAAACAACCTGGTTTTGCAAGGGGGGTCACCTGGGTTTTTGGCCCCCGGTCTCGGCGGTCATCTTGGGAAACCTACCAAACGCACAGATTTCTATAAACTAGACACCCGGGGGAGTCCAGGGAGGTATGGCTTGCGTGGGTCCCCCAACGTTTTCCTACCCAGAATCCCCGGCAAACCTCAAATTTAGCTGAAAAAAATCACTTTATTCTCAAATTTCTGAGTGGGAAAGTTCTGGAATCTGCGTGGATCCCAAAATTTCCTACCACCCAGCGTTCCCCCAGGTCTCCCAATAAAAATGCTACCTCACTCGCGTGGGTGGGTCAAGTACCCGCGACAGGCAAGGGCCCAAAACCTATTGAGGTGACATCAAAATTACCTATCACAAAACAACCTGGATTTGCAAGGGGGGTCCCATGAGTTTTTGGCCCCGGGCTCGGTGGCCATCTTGAGAACTACTGTTGTATTCCGCTTTAGGTGTCCGTATATAGGCTTTCCTGAAACATGTCCTTATATAGGCACAATTCGCATTGCCCTTATATAGGCATAGAATCCCAGTCCTTATTTAGGCATTAGCCGTGCACTCCAAATACAGGCATGGTCACCGACATCCGTCCACCCTAACGTCACAACGAGTTCTTAGAAACCAGACCCTTAAGCTCTTGGGAGTTCCCCTAGCACAGGATTATTGATTTCTCCAAGAACTCATTTATTATGCATGAACCGCTATACCTTAAGGGTTCATTCCTGACGTCTTCCTCTGTCCGACTCACGTCAATGCTAACATTCCAAGACACCTACCAGGTATAAATATACCTTCCCTTGCCCAAGCAAGTTAGGAGGAGACCTCGACTTTAGAGGAGCCCGTATCCCGGCCTGACGCACTGAGAAGACGCTGTCATCCCTGCTCGCAGAGAATCCAGCTTCCAGTGTTCTGACTCCCTTCGCGGGGTGTTAGAGTTCCAGATCCGGAAAGAGATTCCCACCTCTCTCATTCTCAAGGTATGGAGCTGACTAGAACCTAGAGGGACTCTTGGCATACTAGACTTAACATACTCTTAGTATACCATACTAGAGAATACTTCGCCTACTTCTTACCTTTCCCTACACCTAGACTAGGTTAGGTACATTGGGGTAGAACTAGCTTAGAGACGCATCGTATGAGTACTCGCATTTTTAGCTCATGTTATTTATGTACGTGAATATATGCTAAAAGATAATGCTAGCGCAGTATTATTTATTTCTACTGCTTACGCTGTACATTATATATCTTGCATATTGTCTTGTGATCATAACAGCACATATCTCTTACACGAGAAACAAGACTGTTCAATAAAACCTTTTTATTGAAATGCCCGTCTTTCCTTTCTGTGTAACTCTGTAGAAACTAAGCATGCACGATTGAGCTGAGTGAAACTGTTATCTATTGTTTCCACGATTCTGAGACGTGTTCCGATTCTAAAGGGAAACAAAGTAGTCATGTTTTTGCGGTTGCCAGAAACTACTCCCTTCTTGTTTTCAAGGAGTTTCTAGTGGCCTCTGAGCTAGCTGGCACAAGTAATTAAGTTTAATATACTCGATAGGGACATACCGACCTCAGTCCTATGTCAAGCCTATAGGGTATATTATTCCAATGCGCAGAGCCTATTTGGGAAATAGGAACGACACTACATGGCGCCCAACCGTTTGGTAAGGCAGTAATTAAACGCTAGATACTGAGTAACTCAGTCGTGCTTTTCTCTCAGAGACCCCTACTCACATACTCCATAAGACGTCTGGAGTGGGTAGGGTTAAATATCCGCCAAAGCTAAATAGGACAAAAAACCCTATATATTAGCTATTTTGGTCTGTTCAACGTTGAAGGATACAGTGTTCCAAAATATTGTGCACCTTATCTTTTGTTTCCTTGAAACTTGTTCTACATTTTTCAAAAAACAAATGTCCATACACGGGGACGATAACACCGGGAACGGTGTAGCTGCGGCTGACCCAGTCGTAACAGCTTTTAATTTTACCGGTTTAAATGAAACCGAGGAGGGTGTTATAGACATCCATCCAAACTTAAGAAGAGCCATCACTCTAAAACTTATAAAACACGGCCTACCACCGAGAGGAGGTAGAGCAGTTTTAAGTGATAGAGGCACACGAATCCTTTCAGACAGAGGTATTCTATTCATGGATAGTATTCCCAGAATCAAATCCAGTAACAAAACTATTTCACTTCTACAAAGAAGATGAACCACCAGAGGAATATATTCCTTTCGAGGATATTGAAATTCCACTAACATACCAGGAGCATCAGCTCTGGTTTAAAGGCACCCTAAAACATCACAAAAACATTACCAGGCTCGGTCCACTAGGTAGACCAGGAGCAACATGGCCGATTCTAGCCGGCTACACACCTCATCCTGACATTGAGGAGATGTCAGACGAGGAATTACTTACTCAACTCACAGAGGTAATACAAATTTACAGACAATTAGTCCAATTTGTCATGAGGACTCTCACAGTCCCACCAACATTGACAATTCCAAATCAAACCCCTCAACAGGGGAATACACTAAAAATTACTCCACAGACTTTACAAGCAGTCATGGGTAAAATGCCCACAAAACGTGAGCAAATTCCATTCTGGATAGCTCAAAAAATGACTCAAATCGAAGCAGGATTTCCTAATACTAGCCCTTATGAGAAACACAGAATATTAACAATCTGTTTACCAATGGGGATCACACCACAACTGGAAGATTGCACCACTTGGGGCGCAGTCTTTGCTGCCATCTATACTAAAACACATGGTGTTCCGTCAATTGCAGTAATACCAGATGTCCTGAAACAGATTCAAAATGAATACGGGGCAGAGCCTGCTCTGAATTTAGGTATGAAATTACTGAAAAATTGCGACCAGGTCTCAACAATAATATTATCTAATATTAAAGGGGAGGCAGCATCAGTGGCGATCCGCCAACCCTTAAGGGAATTTGATGTAACAGAACATCAACATGGACTACCCAGAATAATAGAACAATCCTATGCAGAATTAGGCAGAGATAGTTTGGGTGGAAAACCTTTGAAGCCAAAACTATCTGAAAGTCCTGAGAAGGACTCTATTAAACAAACTCCTACATCTTCTAAATAGAAGTGGGAAACTAATAAACAAAATTCAAATGAGAAACGTTCTCAATCCCGAGGTAGGTCTCCTCAAAAGGAGCCCTCTGAAAGGAGGTATAACCTCAGGAATAGGGATAATTTAAGAAAACCTGACAGGTATCAAGATACTGATACACGTTCCTCTCGTACCTTTCAGATATCGTCACAGACATCGGAAAGAAGAGGACGGTCAGAACATAAAGAAGAACGTGTGAAGTCCAAAGACGACAAACACGTTCAGAAAAATAAATCAAATCCTCAATTCCCAAAAAAGAAGGTAGCAGGTCTGAAGATCAGACATGCCGAGGATATTGAGAACACAACTCAAGAACGGAGAATGGGCTCAGACAATGCTGGACAGTGCAGCAGAAGTCACAATAGCTCGCCAGAACCTGAAGGAACTTCTGGAGATAGTGGACTTGAATGAGTACATCACAGAAGAAACTGTAGACACCAGGGTTAGTTCTCCACAAAAGTTATATGGAATAACACTCCGAATGGAGGGAGACATACCAAGAAAAGTGAAAATACTCTTTTGGGAGAAACTGTCAAGGGGTTATGATATACTTCTAGCAGAAAGACTGGCCACCACAATTTGTCAGGGAGTGCCCACATGGTGAGGACATTATTATGCCTGCCTTCTCCAACCATATTCCAATTCACCTAAAATATACTTATGCCAGGAAATGGGCAGTTGCCCAGGCCCCAGCATTATATAAAAATCATGTAGGATGGGATGAGGACTCACCTCACCACAAAATACATCTAAAAAATGAACCTACTGCACAAAGGCAGTACCCAATAAAGCAAGAAGCTAAAAAACAGGTCAGGGAGATCTTAGATCAACTTGAATACCAAGGGGTGATTGAAACATGCACCTCCTCAATGAGCAATCCTTTGTTTCCTGTCTCCAAACCAGACAATACATATCGTCTAGTTTTGGATTACAGACACTTAAACACTTGTTCTAAAACATTTGCAGTGCAAAATGCACATAGTACAGCATTAATGAATAACATTGTGCGTAAAAAATATAAAACCACATTGGATAATTCAAATGGTTTCTTTTGTCAAAACATAGCACCTGAAAGCAGGTACTTAACAGCTTTCTCAATAATGGGGACCCAGCGTCAATTTTGTAGGCTCCCACAAGGGTTCAAAAATAGCCCGGGGTTATTCTCAGCGAGAGTAACAAAGTTACTACAAATTTATGATAATGAGGCATTGTCATATGTCGATGACATCTATCTGACAGACGATGACCTAGATAGGCACTTGCACAGGGTGAGTACCATTATATTGGGCTTCGCCTCTGAGGGCTATAAATTCAATTTTAAAAAATCCAGAATTGCCCATCTCAATGTCCTTTTCCTAGGATATGAGCTTTCAAGTGAAGGCAAGAGCCTGGCAGCTAACTTTTTAGAAAAGTGTGCGCTGCTCCAACCTCCAAAAATGCTGAAAAATTTACAATCCATCTTGGGTTTCCTAAATTTTGGAAGAATATACATTCTAAATTACGCAGAAAGGGTTAAACCTCTCTACAAATTAATCAAACCTGATTTTTCAATCAAAAATTGGACACAAGAACACACAGAAATCTTGCGTTCACTCCAAGCTAACATGTTAGCAACAAATCACTTACAAACACGCGTAAGTCAACGCAATTTAGTGATCCGAATAATTTTGGGTCAATGCGGATTCACCTATTTAACATTTAATGAGGGTGAAAAAGTACCAATAGCATACAAATTTGTATACACAAGCAGAAATGCGCTTCACTTCAACAGAAAAAATAGTGACAGCAGTTCAAACTGCAGTAGCAAAAGAAAGAGCTCTAGCCCAAGGGAAACGCATTATTGTCGTAACTCCAGTACCAACTTTAGAAGCGGTCACAAAAGCGAGCATTCCAAATGCAAAAGCTTTACATCCTAGATGGATACAATGGGTTAATTCTCTTGCTGCAACAGATGTTGAATATGTTTTTGATCCTGATTTAAAAACACAAGCGTTCCTGCAATATGAACATGAATATCCTCTGCCCACTGAAATTCTGCCTCTCGATCAGTATAAATTTATAATTTACACTGACGGATCCGCACAACCCGCTACAGGGAGTAAGCAAGCTTACAGTGCAGCGTGCGCAATCGGTAAAGGTCGCATGCGCGATGGTAACTTCAGACCAATGGTCACTAAAACTCAATCTCTAGGAGATTGTACAGCTCAGCGAGCTGAACTACAAGCATTCAAACTGGCACTTGAAAATACAGATCGCGAATTCCCCACACTAATCGTGTGCGATTCTTTCTACTGTGTTCAGTCGTATAATGAATATATACAAAATTGGCTTGAAAATGGGTTCAGAGATGCAAAAGGTGGCACAATAAAGCATAAAATGCTTTGGGAACAAGTAGTTCAGTTGAAAAACGAACTACCAAAGGCTCACGTGATCCATACACTGAGTCATCAACGTGATGGCGTTCACGTTGCAGGGAATTCATTGGCTGACGAAGCTGCAAAGGGGGCTGTTCACACGGCTTCCGTAGCTGCGATCAGTCGTTTAAAAACGAGAATAGACAGTGAGATAATGTTGGCTCTCAATGCTACAAGCAAAGACAGTGGTGCAGCGTTACCTAAAAGGTTTCCATTCAAGTACTCTTATGTAATTGATGCAAACAACGTTCCTTTTGCTCGAATCCCTGGAGTGGGGGATAGGGTAATTCCAAACATGGAACGTAGAGCAGCTTTGATTTATGAAGCACATTTGGGGGAGGGTCTGTCACATCAAGGGATCTCTAAAACAATTTTGACATTAAAAGAGATGTACTGGATAGACTGTAAGGTACAGCGAGATGCAGAACGCCACCAGACACCATGCTACGAAGTAGCCTGCCAGGGACAGACACCATTATTAGACAGCATTAGACTATCTATGCGCAGGCATCCTTCTGGACACATGCAATCCCACAAATACTAATTCAAGGTTCCTATGGATATGGCCTCAGCGCTCGGCTGACGCTCAAACTGTTATAAAAGATTTGCGAGTCTTTATCGGCAGATACGCAATAGGCACGCTACATTCTGACCAGGGCCCTGCGTTTAGCTCTCGGGCTTACAAAGAAGCCATGGCCAGTCTGGGCGTTGCATTGCGGTACTCCTCTCCGTTTCATCCTGAGGGAAATTCTGTTGTGGAAAGGAAAAACCGGGACATAAAGCAGTCTATAACAGCTAGAGTATTAGGTTCGGGTGATGGGTGGGCCAAACATCTTTATGGGGTCCAACGCTCATTAAATAATTTGACAAGAAGTTCTCTAGGGGGGGTCAAACCATATGAGGTCCTATTTGGGACAAGAATGTGGGTTCCCAATCTCGAATGTAAAGGCACAGTGGTGGAAAATAAACCCTTTGATATCAAAGATCGTTTGGCTGTTTTACAGGATCTAAATGTACTAAGATCGAAACAAAGCAACGTATTCCTGAAGCCAACCACCACTGGGGAAAAACCGGCAGTCCCAGCAAGGCCTGTCTGGATTCCAAAAGTTGGGGATCTAGTCAGAGAGAAGATTGCGGACAAGAAGGAATTTGGACCTTCTTACAGACAACCAGTACCTGTCCTAGCCATTCACGGAACAAGAACAGTACTTCTGGCGCCCCTTGCTGGAAAAAAGGAGAAAAGATTTGTGTCAATCGACCTCATCAAACCACAGTATGTGGCCTATACTAAATAGTAGGCCTCGTGGACTCCGACCTAGTAGCAGCCGCACTCCTCTCGCTACTATCCAAGAGGTTCAGACTGAAAGACTGATAACCATCGAGAATTCAGCAGTAACAGATGAAGGACTAAGCAACAATGCTATGGAACTCATCCCTCTTGAAATTCAAGTAACAGTTCGTCCAAATACACTTGTCTACACCAACGTAACAAGTGATCAACTGGTTCCAGCGATTTCAACAAATCCTGATGCAATTCCAACAATTGACAGAACTGCTTCTGGCTATTTCATTAACTTTGATACGTTTTCTAAGGATCTGAGTGAGCCTGAAACGACGCCAGCATCAAAAACTTTCAAACAACAAGTACAAGACCTTTTTCGTTTCCTGAAAGAGACTTATCTAGTTTCACCATGGATTGAACTATGGATTATTTCTGGAATATTTTTTTTCTGCTTTGGCTAGCTTTGGTTATGACTAGCAGCGTGCTTATAAATGGCAGATACATCCGTTTGGACATTGAAAGTAAAAATGTGAACTTACTTTTAAAACCACACAAATCATCCCATCGTGAAACAAGAGACTTGTCTGCAGTGAACATCACAGCCGTTCCTATACAGGATGGTATAGTGTGGGACAAAACTGATTTTGATATATTCGGCCCTACGGAACAATTGAACATTCCACATTTATTTAAAATTTCACTAAGTGATTTTATTTCGTCCAGTACCTATTCTGATGATTGGGACTTTGAGACTGTAAATAATATGATGTTTGACCTAGAAAGGTCTGCTGCATTTTCTAATAATGAATATTTAGAGGGTTCATCAGACTATGAACAGCTGTATTGCTATAACCACTATGGTCATCATTTCTTGCATAAATCTGCAACACCTAGAAATGTGTTTATGTTTAACCAATGGGAGCATTGTCCTACACCACCAAAAGGTAGTTCAAAAATGTTTGCTATAAAGTTTCCCTATTTTTCAGGGTACAATACATCTGATCCGGAATCATTTTACTATAAAAATGTAAACAAAACAGGACAGAAAATTATGTTAACTAACACAAAACAAATTTATTCTGCAGCCTTTATTACCCAACTGTCTAGACATGGATTTGACTTTTGGAAAGATACAATAGACACAAAATCTGTCTGGGGTTCTAAAGATTGGCAAGTGCAGGGGATTGAAGCTTTGTTTAGAGCATGTATCATCCCTCAGCAAATAATGTTTTTGAATGACACTGTGCAACAAACGTCTTGCCTTGGGTTAGCCAAGATCAAAGACATGAAAATACCTTCTGCACCGACACCTGCCAGTAATAACAATACACAGGCAGCGGTTACAGTTGACCAAATATTACAACTCAACAGAACAAATCCTGATTGGAGAAAATGGTTGATCTGGCCCACAGACACAAACACCTGTCAAGAGAGATTCCTGAATAAAACACAGGGCTTTACTATTCATAGGCCAGACCCAAGATACGTCCAAAGACAACATCCGGGGGTAGTAACAACATACAGTGTAGGAAAATTATGCCTCGATTGGCTGCAAAAATCTACACTTAAGGATGTGAAACAACACTTATCTTTACTTAAAGAGGACGCAGACCTTAGGGAATTCTTGCTAGGACCAAGAAAACCGCATCAAAAACGTTTCATATATGCTGCTTATAATGAAGCATGGAAGGTGTCACAGGTAGAGGCCGCAGAACGAATACGTGAACTTGATCGTATTAATTTGGAGAAAACTCTCTCTGTGGTCGACAATGGGTTAACAACTTTGTCATCCAGGATTTATTCATTGGACAACATTGTATCCTCTGCTATTGACATACTGGAACAAGATTTAGCCATGTTACAACAAGGCCAATCTCAGTTACGTTCTATTATGTTATTAAGCTGGACGCTGCAATCTTTGCGAGCGGGCTATGTGCCTTGGCGTTTTATCAACACGTCGGCTCTGTTTGCAGAATACAATTTAACTGATAAACAGATCGAACTGGCACAAAGGGGAGCAACGTATACAGTGCTGAGCATTGAAAAACTGGAGAAATTACCATTTACGGTAGCAGAAAAACCAGCTACAGAATGGCTTATTCATGGCAAAATCACTCTGCCTGTCGCTACTTTTCAGTTTCAGTATTGCCTCAAACAAATGCAAACAGGCAAATATGAAAGGTTGGGTAAAGAATACATTAAGACATCCTGGGATTTACCATACACATACAGATGTTGGAGTGGGGATCGTGAAGTGTTTCTTAGCGGTACACACTGTGAAAGGGCACTAAGCGGTTCACTAATTTGTCAGGACATTTCTTTACACGGGGCTTGTAATGGTTCTGTGGCAAATTTGTCCTGCCACCAGCTAGGTACACCAGCTGCTGTGATTAATCCAACGTTTGGCCAACTTTCTAATGGGAGTTACCTCATGTTGAATGATCAGAGTTGCTGTGGCATGTTGCCAGGCATCACATATCTAGTAACAGTGGACTCCAGGGTCACTTGCTGTATGCAAGTATTGTTTGCCCCAATAGACACAGTCAGGGAGTCGCCTTTATGGCCTTCGTTGAATGTCTCTTTTATACGATTTGATACTTTAAGCAGAATGAAAGCCATGCTTATACAAGAAACAGTGCCTTTGACCTCGGCCAAAGAAATCTATGATTTACAAATTGCAAGGACTTTGGCTGAGTTACACGCTTTAATTCGTACAAACTGCCCTATACATTTCGCAGAAATGATGGGACGTATCTTTAACATGTCTGATACGAGCGGGATTGTACATGTATTTAAGACCATCTGCTCGGAACTGTTAGCACCTTTTCAAGCAGTCCTCGGAATCATCCCAAACTTCGCACATTCGGTGTTTGGTGGTGTGCCGTTAATTCTAGCACTTGTTGCAGGAATCCTATTTTTATTCCTACTACTACGCTATGGCAAGCCTATTCACCGGCATCACTCCCAGCGATGTGGAGAAAGCTCTCCTAGAACGGAAGTGCCGTGAGCGCATAGTGCAACTATTTGGCATACCTCGTCTACGGGAACTTAATACAACATGGTTTCTGTCATTCAGACCAATCTGGCAAGATTGCATCTTACCTGTTCTACGCTGCCTGCTTTGCGGTGAAGAATGCGTGCTAGACACTTGTCTAACACTCCCATCAGTCATGCCAACGGATATCGATACTCTGCTGGACCCGATAACGGCCCATGCTCTGTGTTGTCCCCAGAGGCTACCAATCCTGATGACGGCATTCATTGAGATCTCACAGACGCTCCCTGCTGCTGCTGAGGTACGAGATGGATCAACAGGCACACAGGTAACAACGGACGCGAACATTGCTGCGGCATCCTATGCTGAAGGCGATGCTTCTCATCTCTGTGCGATTAACCTTCTGAATGAGGTATTCCAAATGTCACCAACATCGGTAGACGATATTTTGTCTATTGAAATAGATGATTTTATGTTTACACCAGACCCATACACTGACTTTGATTCGGCTCACAGTGTACCAAGTACGCAATGAATTTGGCCTTCATTTTTTCAAAACTTGGAACTCTTCCCAAAACATTGAATTTTTTTCTTTTTCTCTATTTTTGGAAAATACATGGCAAATCAATCTGCTTACAGTAGAACTATTCTTATAAAACGGACTTCTTTGAATACTTCCAGGGACACATTGTCACCTTATCTGTCTAGAAATTTCATTTAATACCATGATATGCAATGGCTTTGGTTTTTGAAAACTTATCAACCATTTCATCATATGTATATATTTCTATTTATTCATTCATGTTGCATTTATTTCCAGTATATGCTTAGAATGGAGAAAATGCTTTAAAATGTACAGTACCGATTGCATTTAACAGTTTACTTTTAAACTTCTTTTAATATGCTTTTAGAAATGTTTTTAGCAACATGTGGTACTCAGTTTAATGTTTAGCATTTCATGTTTAGCATTTAGTATTATCGTTCATTCGAAAGTGGAGTGGGTGTTGTATTCCGCTTTAGGTGTCCGTATATAGGCTTTCCTGAAACATGTCCTTATATAGGCACAATTCGCATTGCCCTTATATAGGCATAGAATCCCAGTCCTTATTTAGGCATTAGCCGTCCACTCCAAATACAGGCATGGTCACCGACATCCGTCCACCCTAACGTCACAACGAGTTCTTAGAAACCAGACCCTTAAGCTCTTGGGAGTTCCCCTAGCACAGGATTATTGATTGCTCCAAGAACTCATTTATTATGCATGAACCGCAATACCTTAAGGGTTCATTCCTGACGTCTTCCTCTGTCCGACTCACGTCAATGCTAACATTCCAAGACACCTACCAGGTATAAATATACCTTCCCTCGCCCAAGCAAGTTAGGAGGAGACCTCGACTTTAGAGGAGCCCGTATCCCGGCCTGACGCACTTAGAAGACGCTGTCATCCCTGCTCGCAGAGAATCCAGCTTCCAGTGTTCTGACTCCCTTCGCGGGGTGTTAGAGTTCCAGATCCGGAAAGAGATTCCCACCTCTCTCATTCTCAAGGTATGGAGCTGACTAGAACCTAGAGGGACTCTTGGCATACTAGACTTAACATACTCTTAGTATACCATACTAGAGAATACTTCGCCTACTTCTTACCTTTCCCTACACCTAGACTAGGTTAGGTACATTGGGGTAGAACTAGCTTAGAGACGCATCATATGAGTACTCGCATTTTTAGCTCATGTTATTTATGTACGTGAATATATGCTAAAAGATAATGCTAGCGCAGTATTATTTATTTCTACTGCTTACGCTGTACATTATATATCTTGCATATTGTCTTGTGATCATAACAGCACATATCTCTTACACGAGAAACAAGACTGTTCAATAAAACCATTTTATTGAAACGCCCGTCTTTCCTTTCTGTGTAACTCTGTAGAAACTAAGCATGCACGATTGAGCTGAGTGAAACTGTTATCTATTGTTTCCACGATTCTGAGACGTGTTCCGATTCTAAAGGGAAACAAAGTAGTCATGTTTTTGCGGTTGCCAGAAACTACTCCCTTCTTGTTTTCAAGGAGTTTCTAGTGGCCTCTGAGCTAGCTGGCACAAGTAATTAAGTTTAATATACTCGATAGGGACATACCGACCTCAGTCCTATGTCAAGCCTATAGGGTATATTATTCCAATGCGCAGAGTCTATTAGGGAAATAGGAACTACACTACACTACCAAACCCACACATTTCTGAAAACTAGACACCCGGGGGAGTCCAGCGAGGTATGGCTTGCGTGGACCCCCCAACGTTTTCCTACCCAGAATCCCCTGCAAACCTCAAATTTAGCTGAAAAAAATCACTTTTTTCTCAAATTTCTGTGTGGGAAAGTTTTGGAATCTGCGTGGATCCACAAATTTTCTACCACCTAGCGTTACCGCAGGTCTCCCAATAAAAATGGTACCTCACTCGCGTGGGTGGGTCAAGTACCCGCGACAGGCAAGGGCCCAAAACCTATTGAGGCGACATCAAAATTACCTATCACAAAACAACCTGGTTTTGCAAGGGGGGTCCCATGAGTTTTTGGCCCCGGGCTCGGCAACCATCTAGGGAAACCTACCAAACCCACACATTTCTGAAAACTAGACACCCGGGGGAGTCTAGGAAGGTATGGCTTGCGTGGATCTCCCAACGTTTCCCTACCCAGAATCCCCTGCAAACCTCAAATTTTACTGAAAAAATCAAATTTTTCACACATTTCTGTGTGGGAAAGTGGTAGGATCACCGGGCAGACACAAATTTTCTACCACCCAGCATTCCCCCAGATCTCCCGATACAAATGGTACCTCACTTGTGTGGTAAGACATAGTGGTTGCAACAGGAAATGGCCCAAATCGTACTGTGGAGACTTCAAAATTACCTAAAACAAAACTACCTGGTTGGGGGGGCACCTGGTTTTTTGGCCCAGGGCTCGCCGCCATCTAGGGAAACCTACCCAACCCACACATTTCTGAAAACTAGACACCCTGGGGAGTCCAATGAGGTATGGCTTGCATGGATCCCCCAACGTCTCCCTACCCAGAATCCCCTGCAAACCTCAAATTTAGCTGAAAAAAATCACTTTTTCCTTACATTTTTGCGTGGGATCACCGTGCCGGCACAAATGTCCTACCACCCAGCATTCCCCTTGTTCTCCCGAGTAAAATGATACCTCACTTGTGTTGGTGGGCTAAAGGCCTGTGACTGGGAAGAGCCCAAAACATAGGGATTAAGGATATAGCACCGAGAATTCTAAGCGCTACATTTAAAAAAAAAAAAGTTTTTAGGCAATTCTGCATTGGACACCCACACAAGTGAGGTATCATTTTACCTGGGAGACTGAGGGGAACGCTGTGGGGTAGGACATTTGTGCCGGCACGGTGATCCCACGCAAAAATGTAAGGAAAAAGTGATTTTCTTTCAGCTAAATTTGAGGTTTGTAGGGGATTCTGGGTAGGGATACGTTTGCGGGATCCACGCAAGCCATGCCTCATTGACAAGTCACCCCATCCTGGATTCCCCATGGTGTCTAGTTTTCAAAAATGTATAGGTTTGCTGGGTTTCCCTAGGTGCCGGCAGAGCTAGGTTTCAAAATCTACAGCTAGGCACTTTGCAAAACAAGGGTCAGTTTTCACTGAGAAAATGTGGTGTGTCCATGTTGCGTTTTGGGATGATTCCTGTCGCGGGCACAAGGCCTACCCACACTAGTGCGGTACCATTTTTCTCAGAAAGCTTTGGGGAATGCGGGGTGGGTGGAATTTTGTGGATCCACGCAGATCCCAGAACTTTCCATCACAGAAATGTGAGGAAAATGTTGTTTTTTTAAACTAATTTTGAGGTTTGCAAGGAATTCTGGGTAACAGAACCTGGTGAGAGGCACACAAGTCACCCCATCCTGGATTCCCCTTGGTGTCTAGGTTTCAAAAATGTACAGGTTTGCTAGGTTTCCCTAGGTGCCGGCTGCGCTAGGGCCCAAAATCCACAGGTAGGCACATTGCTAAAAACAAGTCTGTGCCTAGTGGACTTTCTGCCACCCTGGGGGGGAATCGGGGGGAAGGGGGGTTTGCCCCGATATGCCCCTAAGGGGGGCAGAAAGACTGTGGCTATTTTTTTGGGGGGTGGGGGCATTGGTAGGCCCATTTTGGGCAGCCCCCATGCATAAAAAAGCCAGCGTAATCGCTGGCACCTAGTAGGCTTTCTGCCCCCCGGGGGCAGATATGGGGCCACTGCCCCCATCTGCCCCCCGGGGGGGCAGAAAGACTGTGGCATTTTTTGGGGGAGGTGTGGGCATTGGCATGCCCATTCTGGGCTGATCTCACCCCTGAATTAAAAAAAAAAAACCTGAGGCCCAGTGGGCTTTTTGCCCCCCCGGGGGGCACATAAGGGGCTATTGCCCCAATATGCCTCCAGGGGGGGGGCAGAAAGACTGTGGTAATTGTTTTTAGGGTGGGGGCATTATCATGCCCATTTTGGGCAGCTCCCTCCCCTACATCATAAAAGAAAAAAAATCCCTGGTGCCTAGTGGGCTTTCTGCCCCCCCCCCGGGGGCAGATCAGGGGCTACTGCCCTTATCTGCCCCTGGGGGGAGCAGAAAGACTGTTGCATTTTTTTTGGGGGGTGGGGCATTGGCCTGCCCATCTTGGGCAGCCCTTACCCCTACATCAATAAAAAAAATCCCTGGTTTCTAGTGGGCTTTCTGCCCCCCGGGGGGCAGAAAGACTGGAATTTCACTGGGGGTGGGGGCATTGTCATGCCCATTTTGAGCAGCCCCCACCCCAACATCATCAAAAAAAAATCCCTGGTTTCTAGTGGGCTTTCTGCCCCCAGGGGGCAGACTGGGGGGGTAGAAAGACTGACATTTCTCTGGGGGGGTTAGGACATTGCCATGCCCTTTTTGGGCAGCCCCCACCCCAACATAATTTTTTTTAAAAGACCTGGTTTCTAGTGGGCTTTCTGCCCCCCGAGGGGGCAGAAAGACTGGAATTTCACTGGGGGTGGGGGGCATTTGCATGCCCATTTTGGGCATCCCCCACCCCAACATCAATAAAAAAGAAAATCCCTGGTTTCTAGTGGGCTTTCTGGCCCCCCGGGGGCAGATTGTGGGCTCCTGCCCCGTCTGTCCCCTGGGGGGGCAGAAAGACTGACATTTCTAGGGGGGGGTAGGGGCATTGCCATGCCCTTTTTGGGCAGCCCCTACTCCAACATCAAATAAAAAAAAATCCCTGGTCTCTAGTGGGCTTTCTGCCCCCCCGGGGGGGCAGATTGGGGGCTACTACCCCCATCTGCCCCCCTGGGGGGGCAGAAAGACTGTTGTGCCCAAAAAAATATGGGGGGAGCAAAGTCCCTTGCCCAAGGGGCCGCTCCCCCCTCCCTGGTGTCCAGTGGGTAGATCCCTGCTTGGGGATCGCCCTCCTGGGGCGATCCCCAAGCAGGGATCCACTAGGGAGGGATACCATTGGAAATGCGAGATTCTCCCCTTTCCAATGATACCTCTCCCGTCTTTCTACATGCTCGGGGGACTGAGATAGCTCCCTGCGCACGTGGAAAGTGAAACTGAAATAGGCCTCTTGGCTCATTTCAGTTTCGGTTTCACTGAAATGACGTCAGCGCGACGTGCGCGCTGATCGTCATTTCAGGGAACCAGGGGGGGGCCTCTGCAGCTGGGGAAGCTCTTTCCCAGCTCCCGAGGCTGTTGGGGGGTAAAGGGAATCCATCTGGTGCCCGCACCAGAGGGATTCCCTGTGCCATGTGCGCGGGGGCCGTCCTACGCACATGAGCACTGGTGCGTCTGACGGCCCCCGGCAGTCCGACGCACCGAAGGGGTTAATAATGCTGAATGCTTCCTCAAACTGTTTCTGAATCATTTCTAAATCTCTTCAGGGCAAACAAACCTGCCTTTAACTCCAAACAGTTCATGCAATGTTGTCTCCCCTCCATGGTCCACTGACCACCTGTGGTTAGGTTCCTAAACCTGGCACCCCATTCCAAGATGCTAAATAAAAAGGAAATTTAACCTTAAATTAAAAAAGCATGTTATTCTTGTTAATGTGTGACCCAAAAACTGACCATACTTCATTTTTTTAAAATGCTGTCTAACTTTACACATTCGAATGTGAGTCACAAATACTAAGTCATGATAAGAAATGACCCCATCTTTACACACTAACATTAATTTGTTAACCTAATCTACTTCCCATAAAGTGAGAAATGAATACAATATCTTGACTTATTTTTATCTAAGGCCAAAGATCTACAACAATGTGACAGCGAGGTGAATAATATAAACCATCTTATAGAAATGGATCTTAAACCAACAGTGGATTCAACTCTCAGAACATCAAACATAGGACAGAGCAGGCCCCATTACCACACCCTGCAGATAATGAGATGACGTGTCAAAAGTCCAATTGATGGCTTTGATTTGTGCAGTAGAGCAGGCCCCACTACAATATACAGTAGACAATGTATCAAAGGTAATAAGATCTGGCCAAATGGATTGGGCCCCAGGGCCAAATGGCATTCCGCAGGCCATCTACAAACTGGAACCCGACTACTGGGCAGCCTCGCTATCACGGCTGTTCAATGAGGTGGGTATATCGAACATACTTCCTAAGAGTTGGAGAGGGTCAATAATTAATCCGGTGTACAAAGAAGGTGACCGGACAGATCCTGCTAATTTTAGGCTGATAGCCCTTATAGATTCAGAAGCCAAATATTATGCATTGCTTATTCTCACCGATTTGGTAGAATGGTCAAATAGTAATAACATAATTCCATTTAATCAGACAGGATTCTGCAGAGGGTTTGGCACCACAACAAATATCTTAGCTCCTGGACTAATGGCAGACAAGTGCACAAGCCTGCGGAAAAATATACATTTATGTTTTATAGATTTTAAAGTGGCCTTTGGCCGTGTAGATAGAGGCCTTTTATTGAAAAAATTCTGAATGAGGGGCCTCCCAGACATAACTCCCCGAGCCATAATGCAGCTGTAAACAAATACGTGGATTCACGTAAAACTAGCTGATGGTATTACACTCTCACAAGGAAAATATACACTGAGATACGCCTATAACAAAGCTGTGCCTTACCCCTCATTTGATCAATCTTTTCATGGCTGACCTCTCTCCAAGACTAGATCAGGTAAACTCACATCCTCCACACCTGGAAAAACTATGTGTAACACATCTTTGCTATGCAGACGATACCGTTTTACTAAGCTATATGAGAGTGGGCCTCCAAAGAGCGATTGACAAGCTAGAAGTTTTTACTAAATGAAACATACTTGAAATAAATACAACAAAAACAATTATGACTATTAGGAATCGACCTAAAAAACAACCCTCATTTAAGCTTGGTGATACAAGATTTGAGGTGGTCAGTAACTATAAGTAGCAAAACCAAAGGGGATGATGGACGGAGTGTTGAACATTGCAAGCACTCACCCCCAGTCAACTGATCTGGGTTTAATCCATCATCATTCTTTAGCTCACTCTGCCACCCCAGTTCAGACATGGCCATATGCAAATCAGTCTGACCCTGTGCCTCATGGGAACAGTCCAGCCCGAACTGCCAAGCCATGTCTTCCCTGGACCGGAAACAAGCATCCTGGGACCGGTTTCTGGCTTACAGCCGTCATCAGCCAGGCTATCTTGAATCCAGTGGCAAAGTGAGCAAGGGACCCACGTCTGGGCATACCCTGCCAACTTAGGGCGAACATAGCAAAACCAAAGGGGATGATGGACGGAGTGTTGAACATTGCAAGCACTCACCCCCAGTCAACTGATCTGGGTTTAATCCATCATCATTCTATAGCTCACTCTGCCACCCCAGTTCAGACATGGCCATATGCAAATCAGTCTGACCCTGTGCCTCATGGGAACAGTCCAGCCCGAACTGCCAAGCCATGTCTTCCCTGGACCGGAAACAAGCATCCTGGGACCGGTTTCTGGCTTACAGCCGTCATCAGCCAGGCTATCTTGAATCCAGTGGCAAAGTGAGCAAGGGACCCACGTCTGGGCATACCCTGCCAACTCAGGGCGAACATAGCAAAACCAAAGGGGATGATGGACGGAGTGTTGAACATTGCAAGCACTCACCTCCAGTCAACTGATCTGGGTTTAATCCATCATCATTCTTTAGCTCACTCTGCCACCCCAGTTCAGACATGGCCATATGCAAATCAGTCTGAACCTGTGCCTCATGGGAACAGTCCAGCCCGAACTGCCAAGCCATGTCTTCCCTGGACCGGAAACAAGCATCCTGGGACCGGTTTCTGGCTTACAGCCGTCATCAGCCAGGCTATCTTGAATCCAGTGGCAAAGTGAGCAAGGGACCCACGTCTGGGCATACCCTGCCAACTTAGGGCGAACATAGCAAAACCAAAGGGGATGATGGACGGAGTGTTGAACATTGCAAGCACTCACCCCCAGTCAACTGATCTGGGTTTAATCCATCATCATTCTTTAGCTCACTCTGCCACCCCAGTTCAGACATGGCCATATGCAAATCAGTATGACCCTGTGCCTCATGGGAACAGTCCAGCCCGAACTGCCAAGCCATGTCTTCCCTGGACCGGAAACAAGCATCCTGGGACCGGTTTCTGGCTTACAGCCGTCATCAGCCAGGCTATCTTGAATCCAGTGGCAAAGTGAGCAAGGGACCCACTTCTTGGCATACCCTGCAAACTTAGGGCGAACATAGCAAAACCAAAGGGGATGATGGACGGAGTGTTGAACATTGAAAGCACTCACCCCCAGTCAACTGATCTGGGTTTAATCCATCATCATTCTATAGCTCACTCTGCCACCCCAGTTCAGACATGGCCATATGCAAATCAGTCTGAACCTGTGCCTCATGGGAACAGTCCAGCCCGAACTGCCAAGCCATGTCTTCCCTGGACCGGAAACAAGCATCCTGGGACCGGTTTCTGGCTTACAGCCGTCATCAGCCAGGCTATCTTGAATCCAGTGGCAAAGTGAGCAAGGGACCGACGTCTGGGCATACCCTGCCAACTTAGGGCGAACATAGCAAAACCAAAGGGGATGATGGACGGAGTGTTGAACATTGCAAGCACTCACCCCCAGTCAACTGATCTGGGTTTAATCCATCATGTTCTACATTCTGTCCATCAATTGTTGTTTTTGCATTTGTCACCCCGAGTGGGACGGGTATGCCCAGACGTGGGTCCCGTGCTCTCCATGCCACTGGAGTCAAGCTATCCTGGCTGATGAGGGCTGAAAGCCCGAAACCCGTCCTAGGATGCTTGTTTCCAGTCCAGGGAGGACCTGGCCTGGCAGTTCGGGCTGGACTGTTCCCATTGGGCGCAGGGTCAAGACTGATTTCCATATGGCTGGGTCCAAACTGGAATGGCATGGTGAGCAAAAACGATGGATTTAGGCCCAGATCTCTGTACTGGGGTGAATGTATGACATTGTTCTGCATTCTGTCCATCAATTGTTGTTTTTGCATTGGTCACCCCGAGTGTGACGGGTATGCCCAGACGTGGGTCCCGTGCTCTCCATGCCACTGGAGTCAAGCTATCCTGGCTGATGAGGGCTGAAAGCCCGAAACCGGTCCTAGGATGCTTGTTTCCAGTCCAGGGAGGACCTGGCCTGGCAGTTCGGGCTGGACTGTCCCCATTGGGCACAGGGTCAAGACTGATTTGCATATGGCTGGGTCCAAACTGGAATGGCATGGTGAGCAAAAAAACGATGGATTTAGGCCCAGATCTCTGTACTGGGGTGAATGTATGACACTGTTCTGCATTCTGTCCATCAATTGTTGTTTTTGCATTTGTCACCCCGAGTGGGACGGGTATGCCCAGACGTGGGTCCTGTGCTCTCCATGCCACTGGAGTCAAGCTATCCTGGCTGAAAGGGGCTGAAAGCCCGAAACCGGTCCTAGTATGCTTGTTTCCAGTCCAGGGAGGACCTGGCCTGGCAGTTCGGGCTGGACTGTTCCCATTGGGCGCAGGGTCAAGACTGATTTGCATATGGCTGGGTCCAAACAGGAATGGCATGGTGAGCAAAAAAACGATGCATTTAGGCCCAGATCTCTGTACTGTATGACATTGTTCTGCATTCTGTCCATCAATTGTTGTTTTTGCAGTAACTATAAGTACCTGGGTTTGTATATAGACAACCACTTAAACTTCAAAATACATAACCAGTACGCCGTCAAGAAAGGAAATGGCCTGATCTTACCTTTTGCTCACTAGCAAAAAGACTTAATGGACCGTCTTACAAGCCGCTATTAGCAGTCATAAAAGCTACATTTTTGCCAGCAGTGGCATACGCAAGTGAAGTCCTGCATAGGAAAGCCAAAACATTACTTAAAAGTCTCCAAATAAGGGCATATAAAAGAGTATTCTGTCCTTAACGCAATGCCTCTCCAGCGCAAGTCTGGCAGGAATTTGGACTGTTGCAGCAATCTATAGCAAGATGATACGCAACAATAAAATCATGGTATAAAATATGGATGAATCACGCAAGCCCACTTAATAATGCCCTTTGCCAGGCCCAGGAAGATGATCATCAATCAGTCTACAGTAAATACCTGAAATCGTCATTGAAAGTAAAGAATACTACAGACCTTTAGCAACAGAATCTCTCTTTTCCAGCATTCCGCCAATTAATGAATAAAGTTGCAAAAAAGCACTCGCTAATCGAAGACAAAAACAGATTAAGCAAACGTGCCCATGCCTGGATGGTGTTACAATCATATCCTGTACTACAACCTGCAGCATACTTGAGTACAACATATTCCCCACATTTAAAAACGAAGCTACTTGCCACTCGCTTAGGGACATTACCATCCCTGGCTGATTTACCAGCCTGGAAATATAATGGACCAAAGTCATGTAGCCTATGCGGTGCAGCAAAGCAGGATTTTATGCCCTTAATTTGCATATGTCCCGTTTTAAAATCAAGAACCAAGGACAAGGGAGACCCTACTCACAAGGAACCAGGGTAGTTAAATTATTAGCAGAAACAATGGTTCCTGTGGCCCCAGCAGACAGACACACACTGTTCTGTATGCACGCGTTGCATTGGCACGCTGCGCGGTTCTCCCTTCACATCGCGAAATAGGAATCGCCATCCTACTGACTAATTAAATAAGTCGTGGGCTCCATTCTTTAGCTACAGGAAGGAGCGGCTGCACCTCCTGCATTATCCAGATGTTTTGAATAATAGGAATCACTACCTAAACGACTGACCAAATAACTAACCCACAATCCACAGGATGGAGCGGCTACACCTCCTGTGTTTATATATACCTTTTCATTTGGAGACTGCAATAGGGTCACACGTTTGTTGTGCGCCCAGAATTGAGCTCTACTACGTTAATTCATCGCGCTGTGCTATACATTGGTTTGCCAGCCCTCACCTACCCTCGCATCGGGCGCCCGGCTGGGTCCCATGTGAGTATCCTTTTCTTCTTTCTCGCACCAAGTGGCTGCGCAAACAACCTTTCAGATGTCCCTACATTTCTAGGTCCTGAAGAGACCCTACATTGCACAGAGGGTTGAAACGTTGTCGACAAATAACGAAAGCGAACCATTAACCTAGCGCTTATCATTGTATAAGAAACGCGGTGTATATTCTGTATAATTTGAAATGGTCGACTTTACAAAAATTGGAAACCATGTGCATATGTCACAAATATGTCACCATTGTTTTAGGTTCCATTTTCACTGGGGACACTACGCACTATTGTTCTACTACTACCTGTATATATTTTGATTAACCTTTTCAAAAACATAAAAATTGATTGTAAAAAACGGAAACGAAGGTGTATGTGGTCTCTTCTCATTTTGACATCACCCTAACCCTTCCTATTGCGATTGTGCATAACCATATCAGTATAGTTTATGATATTATTCCACAGGAACCATTGTTTCTGTTTTAAAATCAAGTCGGATTTTATTGCTGACAAAAAGCTTTTAATATTAGGGGCATACGTACATTGTAAAACAATGAAATCTTTGCTTTTATGCGACAAATCAATTAGATCCGAATACCTGACTGACTAAGGCTATGGGCCTGATTAGGATGGCGGTTGGACTTACATCCGACCGCCATCCTGGTGGGAAATGGGACCCCCTGACAAGCTATAGGCGATCCCGTACCCTGAATCAAGATGCGCCCGCCTTGAAGGCTGTCGCAAAGTGTATATTTTGTAGTGCGGCGGGTGATGCGAGCAGCAGCACATGCCGCAGTACAAAATATGCACCCCGTGCATATCCCTGCACCATGTGGCAGGTACCATGTGGTGCCTGCCACATGGTGCAGGGATATGTTGGGGGGCACCATAGGTTCCCCCCAGGGGCTATGTCGGAGGGCCAGGGGGGGGCCCCCAATGTCCTTTTCTGCCTGCCTTTTCATGGCAAGTAAACTGCCATGAAACGGCCGGTGGGAAGGGACATTATAATCCCTACGGTTGTGCCTGACAGGCACCGCCACTGTTGTAGGGATACAAGTCCCTCCGACGGAACGACGAGCTCCTTGAGTCCGTCGGATCTGTGGCGGTCGGTCTCTCCGACCTCCAACCATCCGCCCACCATCCTAATGTGGTCTGTCAGTGGCGGTCCCACCGACTTCGTAACCAGGCCCTATGTTATTAAGATTGACTGTTTTTAGCTTATAGGATCTACATATGAGGGAAGTAAAAAAAAAATATTAATAGCACTGTAGCAGTATATGCCAAACATTGTACCACCTGTTTTGCCCCAATTTAGGTTGTCAACGATTAGTCATTGTATACAAGCAATATCTCATGGTTGACCAAGTTCCTTCCGCTTCATTATTCATATTGTTTTTATGCTCTACAGTTTTATTGGAATATTATGGTTTTTATTAACTTAAACAATAAAGAATGATTTGAAGTGAAGTTATGTTAATCTATATTTTGTATAACCAAATAAAAATGAAGTTCACATTTTCTTGTATAGAGCAGCTACAAAAGGGAAGATGGGTTTCAGAAAACTATCACTTTTTCTTCAACGCCTTCTACCACACCAAAGTTGGCCCAGGATTTGCCATTTAAATCTCTGTCCCATATTTACTACTCAGCTGAGAATGGTGGCCTATCTAGAATCCCAATTCTTAAAGTTTACGTGGCTATCAGGATTTTACATATACAGAGGACATCTATGGGGTAACTGATGTCCACCTCGTCTTAGAAAGAATTAGAGGGTCAATCTGAAGTCTCTGAAGCAATCTACAGCTGTTGAATCAATTTGTCTGGAGCCTGCTGTCTGTTTACTAATTTCACCGAGTTGGTGGCCACATTTTGTTTTACATTTGACATTCTTCGTGCATCAAAGAACTCCATTTTGGGCTGTATGTGTAATTTAAGAACATTGTAATAAACCCTACCATTTAACAGAATACATTTAAAACTGCTGCAGACAGTAAAATAGGTCGATGGTTGTGAGGTAATTATCTTAAAATGATGAGGTATGTTAATTTTCTCTGTTCTTATGATGGAAATCAGTGGCAAGCCAGTTCTAATTTACCTTGAGGAACCCTGTAGATCACTGGAAGTATATGCATCTTCATTATGTTTGTCCTCCAGTTTTTTTGAGGGGTTGGGGTAGTAGGTTCTTAGGCATTTTTTGTCCTGCTTTTCTTACTCTAGTTCATTGCCAAGTTACGATGTTAATTGTTGGTTTATCTTCTTCTTAAAGAATAAGTGACTTACCTTTGGTAATGCCTTATCTGGTAGAGACAGGATCTAGATGCAGATTCCTTACCTTAGAATTCTTACAAGGTGCCAGACAGGATCTGGAATTTTTTTGCAGCAGCACCTCTGCGCATTGGTAGAGGGCATCGAGCGACTCCGTAGCAACGTCATCCTCCGGATGTGACGTCAATGGAGTCCATATAAGCCCTCCCTTGAAGCACTGACGTCAGTTTCTTCCGTGACTATTTTTGGCACCAACAACGTGAAGTCACTAATAGAAACTGCCTATGCAAACAGTGTGCCAAAAAAGAGACATCTTTGTGTCGAACAAATACGAAGTCCTAAAGAAAGGCACCTGAATGCCAAAAAAGGGATCTTGTAGGTAACAGGACCAACAGTTCGCAGAGCGGGGAGGATGGTTGGGTGGGTCGTTAAAGAATCTGCGGCCAGATCCTGGCTCTACCAGATAAGGTGTTACCGAAGGTATGTAACCTATTCATCTCAAGTCAATAGAGAAAACGGTTGTGGTGTACAATTGTCGCACACTGTTACTTCATATAGATAAAACGTGCTCACTCTCCTTGTCAACCGTTTAGAACACCCCAGAAAAACAAAATCTAAAAATACAAAGTTGAGGAGCACTGTTAATTAGACTAGTGGTTCCATAAAACACCAGTCACTCGTGTCCCTCTAATCACACCTCTATAACTGAGGAAAAATATAAGATTCAATGAAACATTTAATGGATATCAAACACTCTTGTATCATGAAGAAACAACACGACGTCCTGTATGTTCTTTCTGTATTTTATTTTTATTTCTAATTTCTTTCCACATAAAACACATCAGAAACTAAAGCAAATGCGTTTCATCCCAACAACCTGGGGACTTCTTCAGGGCATAAAATACACAGGACATGACTTTAATAGCAAAACACTAAGAATAAAGGGGCTCATTACGATGGCGTAACGATCGCTACCGTTACGCCATTGTAACGTGAAATACCCCCCATCATATTATGATGGCGGGGGTATCGCGGCGGACGCAAAGTCCGTCCGCCGCTTTTCTGCCGGTCGGCAATCGTTCCGGTTGCCGGCCGGGCGGTGCTGGGCCAGTAGCATGGTGGCGGTGCCTAGCAGGCACCGCCAGCCATATTACGATGTGGCTTGCGGACAGGCCCTTCCATGGCGGCGATGCCGCCAGGGAAGGGCTGGCGGGGATTGGCTTTGGGGTCCCATTGCAGGCCCCCGGGGTTGTGCACTGGTCCCTGCACCAAGTGGCAGGCACCGCGTGGTGCCTGCCACGTGGTGCAGGGAAATGCCAGGTATGCGATTTTGACATCGCGGCGGGTGCTACTGTATTGCGGAATGCGACCGCCAATAGTATTTGTGCAGTCTGATTAAAAACAGCACAGTTACAACATACGACTAGTACTTCATACAGTCCCATGGCAAACTGAGGAGAGCTCACTTGCTTAGACAACCAGTTTTATGATAAGAATAAAAACATAGCTTCCCACATGCTAACTCCTATCCATAATCCTTATAACCTCTAAGACCTCACCTTGGCTTCTGAGTAACCGTCCAGCATGACAGGCACGAAACCGTGCCTTCAAACGCATGTCATTTAAATAACACCGAGATGAACGTGAGTTATTTTGCAGCTGCGTGCAAAGACACAAACACGGCTGTAGCCAAAACAGTTAAGGTGTCGGCCATCTTGTAATGGTTCACAATTTTGTAAACTGATGTTCATATATTTGAGACTGTCTCATATAAAATGCACTCATCAGGCCTGTGGGTCCTAAAAAAACTTTGTAAACTCTAATACCATCCTCAATAGCATAAATTGAAGCTGAGAAAACGACCAATGCCTAAAATTAATGTAAATCGAATGTCAATAAGCAATGTTTATTAATGAGTAGTCACCTCAATCCAATAATACCTACGATCATACATACTTCTGATTTTTATTTTCTCAAACTGTATATGATGTTTCAATAGCTCCGTGATTCAAATACCAAACAGTGTTCTATATACCAAATATGATCAATGAGAACAAGCGGTTCCAGTGTCAGCCATATTATAATGGCTCTAAGTATATTCAGTAAATTTCAATAATTGGAGAAATTCATGAAGAGTAAAAAATAAAAGAAAAACAACTGCAAATACTATCTAAAAAAAATATATATTTTTTCTCAGTATTTGATATACTCCATCAAAAACATGTGTGGCACATATATCACCTGAGTAACTTTTTTCAACCAGATGAAGCAACCACAGGAATATGTAAGTATATACTATGATCCTAGACTTTTGCAGTTGGTCAATTGATGGAAAAACCTAATCTACTCACTTGCAATAATAATACGTAGATCGTACCCTTCTTAATACAAGTTCCAAAACACATTGTTGGACCATGATATGCAAATATGGAGGAGACTTCAAACCATTCCAAAAGCATGTAAAAGATGATCAGTAAGGTTGATAATTTCTCTAATCCTATAAAAAATTATGGAATTCATATTCTTTGTTAAGGCCTAACTCCACTGTACGTAAACAAGAGCTCCATTTCGATTCTCGTTGTCTTAATATGAGCTCCCTATCTCCACCTGTACATTTACATTGACCACATCAATGCCATGAAAATTAAATGGAGAATCAATGTTTCTGTCACATGTATGTGTGGATAAGGGACAGGATGTGTCCCCATTTTTAATGGCTCTAACATGTTCTGATATCCTATGTCTAAGCTCTCTAGTCGTACTGCCAACATACACTTTACCACATGAGCAAACAATGGCATAGATCACAAAAGTGGTACGGCAGTTAATAAAGACATTTATCATGTAATTCCAAGAGGTGTTATACATGAACATCGTGGTCTTGTTCATGCCCAAATGGCACATTGTTCATGTATTACATGTAAAAAAAAACTTTGGGATTTGGAGGCATCCAATTTAATGTCTTAATGCTTTTATCAGGCGGTGTGTAACTTGGACTAACAATGTCCCTTATGGGACGTCCCCTCCTGTATGTTACTTGTGGTTTGTTATCCACATGAGATTCTAATCCTGGAACACCTGCCAATACATTCCAATGTTTCTTCAATACACGCCAAATCTGATGACTTGCAGAGTTGAAAGTAGCGATAAAGGCTAGTGGCTTGCTTTTTCTATCCCGATTTCTTATTTAATAGTTTGCTTCTCTCTAAACTAGTAACCCTTTTACGTGTCTTTGAGTAGTCCCATATTATAGCCCCTCAATGACATCCTGTCCATAAGACAATTCAAATTTTGTTCACACTTACTTTCTTTACTACAATTCCGCTTAATTCGTAGTATTTCTCCAAAAGGAATAGATCTAATAGTACTAGCTGGAGGCGCACTGTTGGCTAGTAGAGTGCTTTAATGTAAAATGTAACATCCAGAAAAGCAATCCTGGATTTATGACTATTCATAGTGAATCTCACATTCCAGTTGTTATAATTCAAATACCTGAAATACTCCTCCATCTGAGTGTTGGACCCTGTCCATATCAATATATCATCGTCCCCAAAAATGGACAAGTTCTGTCAGGTTTTTTTAGGACCCATAGGCCTGATCAGTGCATTTTCTATGAGACATTCTCAAATATATGAACATCGGTTTACAAAATTTTGAACCATTACAAGATGGCCGCCACCTTAACTGATACAGCTACAGCGGTGTTTGTGTCTTTGCACGCAGCTGCAAAATAACTGACGTTCATCGCATGGTTATTTAAATGACGTGCGTTTGAGAGCACAGTTTCGTGTCTGTCATGCTGGACGGTTACTCAGAAGCCAAGGTGAGGTCTTAGAGGTTATAAGGACTATGGATAGGAGTTAGCATGTGGGAAGCTATGTTTTTGTTCTTCTCTTAACGCCAACTGGTTGTCTAAGCAAATGAGCTCTCCTCAGTTTGCCATGGGACTGTATGAAGTACTAGTCGTATGTTGTAGCCATGCTGTTTGTAATCGGACTCCACAAATACTATTGGTGATCGTCTTTGATTGCGCAAATAACGTGACTCGTAAACACATTCTGGTTTAAGGAGAGATTCACATTGTTGGTTTCTTTTGTTATATTATACACAGATTACTGCTTGTTTGGGCTAATTTCAAGCCAGTGAGGATATGTTGTCAGACGTTCACGAACACTTGCAAAAGCGGTGCAACAATTATAAGCACAATGTTTGTAATCGGACAGCACAAATGCTATTGGTGAGCGTCCTTGTCTGCATAAATGAGGTGACTCGCTAACATATTCTGGTTCACGGAGAGATTTACATTGTTGTTTTTTTTTGTTTTTTTTTTACACAAATTACTGCTTGTTTGGGTTAATTTCAAGCCAATGAGGATATGTTATCAGACGTTCACGAACACTTGTAAGGACAGTGCAACAAGTATATGCACTATGTTTGTCGGCGTGACCATTACTGAGAATTGAGTCTTTTGATTCTACTTATACTACTATGGACTTCAGAGTTAGAGATTCTACATCAATGAAATTGGTCAGCATGTATAATTAGTTGGCGAGTTATTCATGTCTACACATTAAAAGGACTATTTTAGTGGGGTGCAATTATAGCTTTTTAGAATAATACTATGACATACTAATTCATGACATGGAGGCCATGCAACTGAAAAAACTGATAAACACAAGCACCCATGTAAAAGGTCACATACTAGATGCCATTTTTTCAAATGACCCTAAGCTAAAAGTAGGGACCCCAATACCAATGCCATGGTCGGATCACTATTTCATCCCGTTTACGCTTGAAAATCCACATGCTCGACAAACCAGTCACAAAGTAACCGGGATTAAGAATAAATGGCCAAAATCCCTACCGTATAACGTAAGGATTGAATTAGAGGCCCAAGCACCAAGCCTGACAGATGACATAGAAGAGGCCAACAAGATTTGGGCTGACTGGCTCAACAAAGTTGCAGCCCAACACCCACAGAAAACCAGAGAAAGTAAACTTGATGTTAGGATTAAAGCCCCATGGTTCAATGAGCAATTAATTCTGACAAAAAAATCATGTAAAAGAATGGAAAAGCTGTGGAGAAAAAACTATGATCCCGCCATCAATATAAGGCAGCAATTAGACAATATCCTAGGAAGATGATTCAAGCACAGACCAAATTCTTTGAAGAAAAAATTAATACGGCACACAATTGCTCAAAAGAACTATTCAAAGTAGTACGCTCCTTAACATCTACCAACCAAGAAACGAACCTCCAATCCTCTTCCAAAGAAAGGTGTAACCAGATGGCGAACTTTTTAAAAAACAAGGTAGAACTACTGTATGAGAATCTGCAACAAAATAGAAACATCATAACAGTTAACTCCTCCCTTCCCACGTACGAAGACCCAAGTATTAAAACGGGAAGGGGACTAGATCATTTTACAGAAATACAAGTAGAGGACCTGACCTCAACCCTGCAAAGGATTAAATCTGGCTCGCCCCAAGATCTAATTACACCAGATATCCTGCTACAGGCGGGCACAAGAGCAAAAACAACCACTGCAGCCTTGGTGTCACTCTCCTTATCCCAAGGTGTGATCCCAAAAGCATGGAATCACGCGATCATAAGGCCATTATTAAAGAAACCCCAGTTGGATCCAGCTGAACCTGGAAACTACCGACCCATTTCGCTCTTACCATTGTTAGGCAAAATTGCCGAAAAAAACGTAAATCACACCTTGTCCCAATATCTAGAAGAAAATCAAAGGTTACACAACACACAAATGGGTTTCCGTCCCCAACATAGCACAGAGTCAGCTCTGTTGGTGGTAACTGAGGAACTAAAAAGAGTGTTAGACCAGGGGTGCACAGCGGCCATCCTGCTCCTGGATCTGAGCGCCGCATTTGATACGGTGGACCATTGCACATTGATCAACAGGCTAAAGGAAGAACGTATCACAGGCACAGCAATAAAGTAGCTGACTTCATTTTTGAAAGACAGGTCATTCCAATTGCTGGAAGGGGACTATCTATCCGAAACCCTCCAACTATCGTGCGGAGTCCCACAAGGCTCTGCACTGAGCCCTACACTTTTTAATATTTACCTGCAACCTCTTGCAGGGATAGTACAAGAATTTGGTCTATCCATAGTGTTGTAGGTGGACGATACACAACTTGTATTATCAGTGACGAACGACCCCCACTCCCTTCACTACAACCTAGCGCCTTGCATGGCACGAATAGCTGAATGGATGTGTAAATGTTCCCTTAAACTGAATGGGGACAAAACGGAACTTATGTTCCAGGGAAACAAAACAGTCCCCATGAATCTAAGCTGGCCTACTCAGTTGGGAGAACCACCAACCTCCAAGACTGCCATCAAAAACCTGGGAATCTGGCTAGACGAACATTTAAGCATGGAAACCCAAGCAAAGAAACTTTCAGGCAAATGTTTCGGCTTACTCCATATGCTTCGAAAAATTCTCCCCATCCTACCTGAACAATCTCGTAGAATTGTGGTCCAAGCATTAATCATGTCACAGCTGGACTACGGGAACTCTCTGTATCTGGGCGCACCAAAATACGTCATTAACCGGTTGCAGGTAGTGCAGAATGCCGCAGCAAGGATCCTGCTACAAATCCCGAAACAGCAGTCGGCCAGGGCAGCCCTGAGGACACTTCACTGGCTTCCAGTCCAGGCGAGGATCAAGTTCAAGGCACTGTGTATCGCCCACAGAGCCATGAATGACAGAGGACCGGCCTTAATCAAAAAATTGGTTACACACTATACAAAAAGTAGGACCCTAAGGTCATCAGAGGATCTTCTTATGCAACAGGGCAGAATAAAAAGAGCAAGATGGGGAGGAAGGTCCTTCAAGCACTTGGTTCCTAAAATGTGGAACATACTACCCAGGGACATGCGCATGATAACCAACGAATTAGCATTCAGAAAAAGACTCAAAACATTGCTCTTTCCCTAAAAACTCCCGATCTCAGGCAACTTGACTTAGTCCACCTTTGTTATGTTTCTCTTAGCGCTGAGAAGCCTAAGGGCAGCTATGCGCTTTACAAATCCATAAACAAACATAAATCGAACTCCCTTCTATTGAACACATTGTGCGACTCTTCCGTAAAATGCAATATTTATAAATGTAGGACGTTGAGGCACTTGATAACAAGAAATTTTTCTTTTGATAATATTAGATCTTGTCAGCACAACCATGTTTTTCTAGTTTATCTCAAGAAATTATATACGGTGATTATCAAAATAATTGAGGATTGTCAACAAAACAAAACTTCAGGGTGTTGTTTCTCGACCGTATTATAAGTTTATCATAGATATGAGCGCCGTTTCTCCTGCCAGGTACTTAACGGTGCACAAAAGTATTTGGAGGCTGTTTGTTAGGTCTCGGGGGGGCTGCTTTATTCATGCTGCATTTCTTTCATGTTTTTACCGCCTGACTTGGGGCCGGATGTACGACCACGACAATTTGCGACTCGCAAATTGCGCTCTATTGCGAGTCGCAATTTGCGGCCCACAAAATGCCATGCACAACAGTGTCTGAGACACTGTTTGCGATTCCCAATGGGGTCGCAAATTGCATGCATCATCAATATTCATGAGGCACTCGCAGTTAGCGACCCCCTTGGGAATGGCTGGCCCTCCCAGGGATGGTGGCCTGCTGGGCTCAGCAGACCTCAATGTCTGGGACTGCTTTTAAATAAAGGAGTTTTTTTTTTTTTTAAATGCAGCCCATTTTCCTTAAAGGAAAACGGGATGCATTTAAAAAAAAAAAATTGAAACGTTTTCGCTTAATTTTTTAAGGGCAGGTAGTGGTCCCTGGGACCACTGCCTGCCCCGAAAAAATATTTTTCCCTGTATTTCCGATGGGGAAGGGCTCCCCTGAGGACCCCTTCCCATTTGCGAGTGCATTACCACCCTCTTGAAGAGGGCGGTAAATTGCGAGTGTTTTGCGACCGCAATTGCAGTCGCAAAACATTCATACATGGGGTAGAGAGTCGCTATTAGGAAGGGACGCCCCTTCCTAATAGCGAATTAGGAATTGTACATGGCCCTATTCGTTTTTGTATGCGCAAACGGGTCGCTAACCCGTTTGCGCATGCAATTTAGGGTCGTACATCTGGCCCTCGATCTTTTAAATTACCTGCACTTCCAATTTAATGTTCTTTAGTTAAAAGAGTTTTGAATCCGCCTACGGTCGTGCTTTGCATTGATTGGCTTACCTTGGCCAATCAGACGCTAGCCGGGAGGAGCCAGTTGTGCCCCCCAGCTACTTGATGCACGCCGCAGCGCGGACGCGCCGCTGGCGCACCGAAGGCACGCGGAAGGCAAGCCCGTCTGCGCCTGGACGTCGCCAGGCGCCAGGCACTATGCCTGTCCAAATAGCCACAAGCAAGCTTAGTCTCGAAATGAGCTTTTATCCATTAAAGCTAAATCCAACACTTGTACTAACCATGCCTGTGCCCCTATGGTTGGCCCTATCACTTGTAAAAAATGTGGTTTTAAAATAAGGATGGGTGGCTTCATTACTACACATCTCCTCATACCTCAGAGTTTAGGCCTCTTAGCCTAAACTGTCAGTCGTTGGTCAAACACCACGCAGAGGTGCTTGACCTACTACAAGAGGAGTCCCCGGATGTGCTGTTCCTAACTGAAACCTGGTTGACACAGGATTCTGTATCCGTACCTTGGCTGGCTCTTCCCCAAGGCTGCGCTATGAAACAACTAAACAGAGTCAGCAATGGGGGGGGGCATCGCGATAATTTTTAAAGAGTCTTATTCCTGCAGTTTTATGAGGGAAAACATCCCAGATTGCGAGAGCGCCCTTTTTCAAATCACCTTTAACTGTAATTTCACCGTTTCTGGCCTACTAATTTATCGACCCCCAGGCTCATCTAAAATGTTTAGGGAAGCGCTGGTTAACTTGGTCACCATATTAGCTAGTAAATCTGCCAATTTCAACATCCTCGGAGATTTAAATCTCCATTTGGAAGATGACCAAATGAAGGAGACCGCCAGTTTTTTAGCAGACCTAGCAGCCGCTGCAATACGTCCCTAGTACCACGCATTCAGCGGGGCATTTGTTCGATCCTGTGTTTTTTAATTTACCTGTAATAAAGATCCTTCCTTCTCTCCCTATGATATGGTCAGACCACTTTCTCATCTCCATATCCCTACGCTGGCAAGGCCACTCTAAACAGATCTGCCCTCAGCCTACGCTAAAACGCCCATGGCATAAACTAGATGAGGATAATTTCTGTAATCTACTGCAGGCACAGAAACCCCAGCTGCCCTCAAACATAGATGCAGCACTCGACCTCTTCCAGCACTGGCTTACTCACCCTGGATAGCTGTATTCCAGCCAAGCTTAGTCACAGGGAAAGGACTCAATCTAACCCATGGTTCAAGAGTCTCTGACCAGTGCAAGAAAAAATTGTAAACGGCTTGAATGGGCGTGGAGACGTGCATCTGACCCAATAGTAAAAAGCCAGTACCGTGCATCCACCAGGGCTTACCACTAATTGATTCGTAAGTCAAGGGCGGATTATGTTGCTTCCTAAATTAAAGAGAGCAGTAATCCTTCAAAAGCTATTTTCGCCCTTCTCAATGATATGAGGAATCCAAAGTCGGCAGAAGAACCTACCATCACTTCTAATACCCAGTGTGATATGTTGGCCAGCCACTTCATGGACAAGGTGGAGAATATTTATAAAAACTTCCCAGCCTTAAGTGATATTATGAGTAATATGGAAGGGGAAAAGGACAATGTGAATGGTAAAGGAGGGACACTTCTTTCCTTTTCTTTACTAGCTTTCACAGAGATTGAGTTTCTGTGCAAAAAAATCAAATCAGGCTCTCCAGCAAACCCTATGAAACCGGACCAGTTCCGTATATTTCAAAAAGATATACTACCGGTCAGTAGGGAGTTGATTAACCTATCTCTGTCCACAGCGGCAGTGCCGCTTGCATGGAAGCATGCCAAAGTCGCCTCATTATTAAAAAAGCCCTCTTTGGACGCATCCAAACCGAAAAACTACCGTCCTATATCCCGGCTTTTTTGGCTAAAGCCACTGAATCCTATGAGAATTCCATCCTCACAAAGTACGTAGAGACCAATGAGATATTGGACTCCTCACAAAACGGTTTCAAATCATGCCACAGCACCGAATCCACCTAGTTGGCGGTGATGGAGCAATTACGTAGCACTTTGGATAAAGGGAACTCTGCGGCCTTGATTCTCCTCGACCTCAGCGCCGCATTCGATACGGTATCTCACGAGATCTTACTGTGTCGTTTGCAGGAGGTGGGGATAGGTGGCATGGCCCTGGCCTGGTTTCGATTATTTCTGGAGGGCAGGACATTTCAAGTTACTGCACCCAATTATTGTTCTTGGGAATACGCTGTGCATTACGAAGTGCCGCAGGGATCAATGTAGAGTCCTACGCTCTTCAATATTTACTTACAACCTCTGGTGACAGTGGCAAAAAATAGAGGGTTCTCATTGGTGTCCTACGCGGATGACACCCAATTGGTTATTTCTTTTTCCAAAAACTGCAAACACAACCTCATCAAATTTAAAGAAGATATGATGGCAATAGCAGACTGGATGACAGCCAAATGTCTACAGCTGAATGCCAGCAAATCTGAGATCTTGCTGCTAGGGAAAGAGCCACCTGTGGACAGAACAATGGTGGCCAGGTACGCTGGGGCCTGCACCCCCGCCCAACGAAGTTGTGAAAAATCTGGGTGTCTGGGTGGACAGCTGTCTGTCCTTTGAAACCCAAACAAAAGCTGTTGCAGGGGCCTGTTTTGGCCTTCTGCGTGGAATCAAGCCCCTGTTAGGCTTCTTTGATTCACAAACCCACCAGATCATTATCCACGCAACGATTTTATCTAGACTGCATTATTGCAACTCTCTTTATTTAGGCGCAAATAAAGCCGGAATTCAGCTCTTACAGGGGGTACAAAACGCGGCAGCACAATCCCTTCAAGCTCTTCCTAAATTTTGCTCGGTATCAAAAGACCTACCCAAATTAAATTGGCTGCCAATTCATAAGAGAATACATTTTAAAACCGTATGCTTTGCTCATAAAATTCTCACTAAGCAAGCCCCTTCTATTCTTTCCGGCCTGCTTGTGCCACACTCACAATGATGCATGTTGCGCTCAGCGGATCTGCACTTAGCATGCATCCCCTGAGCAGGGGGTCACTCTTTCAAAGCCCTGGCAGCTACACTATGGAACTCCTTACCTGTGTCCATCAGAAATATCGACAACCATCTGGGCCATAGAAAGGCAATAAAAACCTGGCTCTTCCTGAACTAATTTTACAGTCTCTATGCTCATCATCCTGCAACGCTTGTGTCCTGGATTTTTTTAGCGCTGGGACGCCCCGTCGCTAGGGCAGCCATGCGCTGTATAAATCTTCTAACATAACAAGTTATTGACTTACTGTCTGTACATGAAATGTGTTTTTAAATTCACATTTTTTTCAGGTGTTATACAACTTAATCACTGATTGTTTGTTGTTTTGTGTTTATGGACCTAAAGTATTAATGAATTTGTGAACTGCACTTAGGGGCCGATTCTGATCTCGGCCGGTAGGGCACCGAATCGGATTTGGCTTAACCGGATCCGATTCGGAGCACTCTTTCCCAACCGATTCGAACGTGCGTCCGGACGAGCGAGTACGATGCGAGCGCACGCGAAATCGCCGAACGACTCGTTCGTGGGTCCGAACCGCTCCGACCGACTCGCACGGATACGACTCGCACCGCGCAATGGAGACGTTCCCCGGCCGGGCAAGTACGATGTGCGCCTCGAGCAGTCGGACCGACTCGCGCCGTCCGGCTCCAAAGGGCAGTCGGAGCCGGACTTTGGGGGTCCGTGTCGGACCCCCCTGTACGCGTAACCGCGCGAGTCGCACACAGGGGGGACCCATGGGTCCCCCCTACCTGTGCATCGACGCGTACCCGCTGTAGGGGGCGCCCTTGTTCGCCTCGCACCCATCGAGTCAATGGGAGCCCGCGTACGCGTTGTACGACCGGCTCCCATTGACTTCAATGGGAGTCCGACCGAATCGAGTCCGATTGCATGCGTACGCATCGTACTCGTTCGGTCGGTCGGGCTGCTAGGGTCCGATTCGGTCGGTAATCTCTCCGGGTCCGGCTCGGTCGGAGTGATTTCCGGCCTGAATCGGAATCGGCCCCTTACTGTCTAATAAGTTCATTTTTAGGGGCCGATTCCGATCTCGTTTGGAAGGGCTCCAAATCGGATGCGGAATTGCCTAAACCGATCCGGAGCCCTTGTTCCCCACCGAATTGTTCCCTGTTCCGAACGCCCAAGTACGATGCCCTGAAAGCCTTAGCGCTGACCAAATCGGTTCCTCAAGGCATTCGGAGAGCTAGAGCCTTCCAGAGCTGAATCGTACAGCTCTATGGACTAGGTTTTCCAAGCAAGCAAGTACGATGAACGATTAGGACAGCCTTTACGATTCGGTTTGCCCGGATCGAAATCGGGCCCATGGGTCCCCTCTTCCCAACAATGCACAATGTGGCAGGCACCATGGGGTGCCCGCCACAGGGTGCACGATTATCCCCAACCACCCCTTTTGACAATGCGTGCCTGTGTACGCGTTTGGTACACAGGCTCCTATTGAAGTCAATGAGAATCTAACCGAATCGTATCCAAATGCATTCAAATCCATCGTACTTGTTCGGTCGGACTCCCCAGACCCGAGTCGTGCGGAAAGCATTCCGGACACGATTCGGTCCCAGTGCTTTCCGAACGACATCGGAATCGGGCCCTTAGTGTTTTGCTATTAAAGTCATGTACTTTGTGTTTTTTAACAGCCCTGAAGAAGTCCCCAGATTGTTGGGATGAAACAAGTTGGCTGTAATTTCTGATGTGTTTTATGTGGAAAGAAATTAGAAACAAAAACGAAAATACGGAAAACATCTTGTTGTTTCTTCATGATAAAAGAGTGTTTGATATCCATTATATGTTTCATTGAATCTTATATTTTTTCTCAATTATAGAGGTGTGATTAGAGGGACATGAGTGACAGGTGTTTTATGGAATCACTAGTCTAATTAACAGTGCTCCTCAACTTTGCATTTTTATAACCTATTCATCTAGCAGCAGATTGCTTATCTTAGAATTAAATACCCAAGCAACCCATCCCTGGAGGAGGGTCTGTGGACTGAACACACGAAAGGTCCCTGAATAGGACTAGCTGATCCATAATCAGATAAAGTGACCAGGCTGTCTTAAGAATGGTAATGAGACAGAATATCGAGGAAAAAAATTCGAACTATAATAATATTGAGTGAAAAATATTGTGGAATGGAAATATTGAGTGCAAGAATATTGTTGTCAAGAATATTGATTTGAAGGTAAGTAATATCAATCAAAAACATATAAAAGTCATTAATATAGTTTGTAAAAATATAGTTGTTTAAAATATCATTTTAAAATTATTGTTATGTTTCTTAGTATATATTTTAAATGTATACAACATTTTTTGTTTCATTATTATTTATGTTTCTTACTATATTAGTTAAATTTGTAGTAGTTATAAAATTTAATTTAATTAAATGTGTTTTTTACTTCTGTAGCGGGTTGTGAGTTCATAGGGGTATAGGGTGGAAAGTAATTTAATTATAATAAATTTATGATTATTGTTTAATTAATATTATTTATTTAATTGATATTTAATTGTGTTAATTGTGTTATTAATTGTTTTATGTAAATGTTTTTTGCAGGTTGTGGCATTTATAGGGGTAAAGGGTGTGAAGTAATGTATTTTTAATTTATTAATAATTAGTTGTTAATTAATGATAATTACTTGTAATTAATTTTTTTAGGTGTGGGTTGTGGGGTTTTAGGAGTAAAGGGTGGAAAGTAATTTATTTTTAATTAATTAATAGTTGGTAATTAATAATAATTAATTGATAATTAATTATGTTAATTGTGTAATTAATTTTTTTAGGTGTGGGTTGTGGGGTTATATGGATAAAGGGTGGAAAGTATTTTATTTTTTTAATAATTATTAACTAATTGTTAATTTATATTAATTATTTAATTGATAATTAATTTTGTTAATTGTTTAATTAAATGTTTAGATTTAGATATTCATAAATAATATTTGTTTAGTTGATAAATAATTATGTTAATTGTGCAAGTACATATTTTTAAATTTAGATGTGGGTTGTGGGTTTTGTAGGGATTTGGAGTAGGAAGTAAATGAATTAAAAAATAATAATATTAAATATATTTCTCTTTTGTATTCCACACATTTTAAAATGTATTTCCTGTTTTTAAATTATTTAGATTTTGTTTAAGATATTTTACTTGTTTTTAATGTTGCACTGACTGGAGTGTAAATTTTACCCCTCCACAAGCCAACACTTTCCTTACTGTTGTACTGACTGGAGTGGGAATAGTAAATTTTACCCTCCGCATTCTACCACTTTCCCTACTGTTGCACTGACATGAGTGGGAATAGTCAATTTTAGCCCTCAGCAATCCAACACTCTCCCGACTGTTGCACTGATTGGAGTGGGAATTGTACATTTTATCCCTCCGCAATCCAACACTTTCCCTACTGTTGCACTAACGGGAGTGGGAATAGTACATTTTACCCCTCCGCAATCCAACACTTTCCCTACTATTGCACTGACTGAAGTGGGAATAGTACATTTTAGCCCTCTGCAATCCAACACATTCCCTACTGTTGCGCTGACTGGAGTGGGAATATTACATTTTTCCCCTCCGTAATCCACACACTTTCCCTACTGTTGCACTGACTGGAGTGGGAATAGTAAATGTTACCCCTCTGCAATTCAACACTTTCCCTACTGTTGCACTGACTGGAGTGGGAATATTATTATTTTTTGGTTAATTATAATATGTATTGTTGTGCTAATTGTACTGGGAATAGTATATTGTAGTATTTTCCAATGTTATATTTTAATTAATTTGATATTTGTTGTAGTTAGAGTAGTGAATCTTATTTTTGTGTGATGTAAATAATTTTTTTATTGTTGTGTTAGGTGGGAGTACTTATTGTTATATTTATTTAGTATAAACATGTTTTTTTAATGTAGTGGGGAATTTATATGTATTTATTTTAATATTTAATAATTTATTTTATGTTGTAATTTAGATAAGTATGTGTATGATTTATTCTAAAAAGAATATTTACAAATGTCAATATTTTTTGTTTGTAAATTATTTATTATTACATAAACAAAATTTGTTTAATTTTTATTTTAAATTAAATTATTCTTTTTAATATTTTGTTTTTGGTATATTTAAATATGAATACATATATTTTTGATAATATTATATTATTTACGATTTTTTCTTTTCAAATCTCTTTATTAAAGGTGTTCAATCTTATATCATGGTATGAAAGCATTTAACAGATTTCAACATATTATACAGCTGGCTTCATAAGTTTACACAAGTTTGGTATTGCCATCTTCACTATACGACATATTTCTATAATCATAGCAGTTATGTGCTCAATTGTGCCTTGCTGCCAATCATTAGCTGTAGTATTAAACAATCAACAGAGAACAGCGATAGAAAAGAGCGAAAGAAAAAGGAAGGGAGGTAGGGGGTCATCCCAAGCGAAGGGTCCCAAATTTCCACATCAGGGGCTAAGGGGCGGATATCAGGCTACCTGCGGTGTCATGCTGAAAAATCTCGTGCGAAATTTACGATTTTTTAAATTGTATTATTATATAAAATATTAGTTTATTTATATATGTATGTTCATATATATGTGTGTTTGTGTGTTTACATTTTTAAAAGTAAGTTTATTTGTTATATTTGTTAAAATATACATTTTAATATATTTTTTTAACAATTAATGTTAGTATTTAATATATGTTTATTTTAATATTTTAAATTATATATATATTTAAAAATGTATATTTAATACAACTATATTATTGTAAACTATATATTTTTTCGATATTTTTGTACTTATCTATTTAAGTATAGTCAGTCGATTTTGTTTGTATTCTATATTTTTTCCTCAATATATGTTTCTTCTATATTTCTTTCCTCGATATTCAGTCAGTGAAGTAAGAATTATAAGTGAAGCAAAGAAGATGCTCCACCAGAAGGACTGTGAGAAGCCCATATGGAGCTGAAGTCTGCAAGACCCTCTGAAAGATGTGGACAACACTACCCACAGCAAAGGAATAAGAAAGTGTTGGAGAAAACACTTCATGGAAACAATTATACTATGTAGCCCTGCCGAAGGCATTCAACCCACTACTGGACTAGGCTAAAGGACCAAGGACAACAGCCAACACCACAGAATTAGAGCTCCAGCTCCTTATCGTGGAAACTAATATGTGAGCTAACCCTACCCTGTGAGACACAGAGAAAAGGGAATTTCAGAGCACATCCATGAGAGAGGTCTCATAAATGCTGAACAAAAGCATTGCAAGAAGAAGAACAACATCTGGTAGAGACTACTCTCAGTAGGAGATCCATCCATGAGAGAGGTCTCATCAATGCTGAACAAAAGCATTGCAAGAAGAAGAACAACAACATCTGGTAGAGACCACTCTCAGTAGGAGGAAAAACACTCCTAAAGAAAAAAGTAACCCTCCTGGGCTATGTAATGTAGAAGCCCAGAGGAGAAAGGAAATGCATAAGTAATGACCAAATCTGATAGAGACCTCTAGCTGCAGATTCCTTACCTTTGAATTTCCCAGGCGTCAGGCTGGATCCGCAAACTTTTGCGGAGCAATACCCCTTGCGTGCGATGTCGGGTGGCTCCATTCGGCTCCAGGTGAGGTCGTTGGCGTCGGTAATGACGTCGCGGTGCCTACATAGGCGCCATCCAGGCGCACGGACGTCAGTTCTTTTCTTTCTGTGCCAGTTAAGCGCCGATCTGGGAAGAGCTACCCCTCTGCTGCTTTTTTTCTCGACTTTTGTCGACATTTTTGAGTACGACTTCGTGAGCGAGGCATGTCTGGTAGGAAGACAGGTTTCGGTTACCGATCCCCACCGCATATGTCTGTGGTGTCTTGAACGCGACCTCGATTCGAAGTCGTGTTCAGACTGTCGGGCGATGGCTCGGAAGACCTTGAGGGAGCGGGCGATGAAGATGCTTGCGACCTGGCAGTCGACACCGTTAAGCGAGACTCCGAGGAGGTCACGGTCCCGTTCGAGGAAGAGGAGGTCGCGGGATCGCTCACGGAGCCCTAAGTCCTCTTCCTCCCAATCGAGATCATCTGGACATTCGGGGAAGAGGCACAAGAAGAAGAAGAAGTCCAAGCGGACTTCGACTTCACCACAACTGGCGTCCGTCGTCGAGAGAGGTAAGGAGCGCCAACGCTCTAGTCACGGTTCTGCGGAGCCAGAGCCTGAGTTGACTTCGCGCCTCCCTCCTTTTCCCGGGAGCTGGAGCGACTCCCGCTCAAATTGAAGATTTTTACGAGGCAATGCACCATGTGTTGGAGCGGAACGGCCCCGTTGGTGAGGCCTCGGACACCGCGGGGTCGGATGGGGCCCCATCGGGTTCGACGCCATCGGCTTCGGCCACGGTGCCGGTGGGGCCTCAGCGATCCGATCCCGGATCCGGTTTGATGACGGTCGTGTCAACGCTACCTTCCCCGGCGTCGAAGTCGGTGCCTGTGACATTGCCGGCGCCTGTCGGTGGCGCAATCCCCATCCTCATCCCTGATGACACAGAGACGGAACGGCGTTGAGCAATGCCGATTCCGACGTCGAAAGAACCCAGGGGTTCTATGTTGTCGCCAGAGCACTTTGTGGACGTGCTGGGCTCAGGAGAGGAATGGGAGGAGTCTGGAGACCCATTAGAGAACCAGGATGTCTCTGAGGAGACTATGGACTGGTATGGGGAACTTGGGGAAGCCAGTGGTCTGGATACTTCTCCAGACACTGGCATGCTCTCTCCACCTACAGTGGTTACGGAGGAGGGGGTATCCTATACCATGGTGGTTAAGAGGGCAGCTGAGGTCCTTGGACTTGAGCTGCCCTCAGTGCAGGTCAGGACTAATCTCCTGACCGAAGTGCTTCAACCTGGGGCTTCCACCTCTGAACCCCTTTTGCCCTTTAATGAGGCACTTACGGATGTCCTTCTAGGAACATGGTCCAAGCCTAGCACAGGGGCTCCTGTGAATAGGACGATTGCACGCCGCCATCGCCCAGCTCCGGGCGACCCAAAGTCCCTTAGCCAACACCCCACCCCAGAAATTCTGGTGGTGCAGGCCTCTACTTCCCAAGGCGCATTCCCTTACGCTCCTCCGGATAGGGAATCCAAGGGACTGGACTCATTTGAGAAGAAGATATTTTCTTCCTGCAGTCTGGCATTGCTGTCGGTGAATACCGTATGCTTATTGGACCGTTTCTCCCATTCACTTTGTGAGACGGTTGCGCAGGTGCTGCCACAAGTCCCGGAGGAGGCCCGGGCTGTGTTCAGAAGTAGGTGGTGGCTGTTATTCCTGCTACTTTCTGATTCCGAAGAAGAACAAAGGGCTTCGGCCCATTTTGTATCTTTGGGCCGTCAATCTCTTCCTCAAAAAGGAGAAATTCAAAATGCTCACATTGGCTCAGGTCTTGTCTGCCCTAGACCAAGGAGACTGGATGGTGGCGTTTGACCTGCAGGATGCATATTTTCGCATTCCCATCCTACCGGGCCACAGGCGTTACCTGCGGTTCAAGGTAGGCCATGAGCACTTTCAGTTTACCGTGCTCCCCTTCGGCCTTACCAGTGCCCCTCGGGTGTTCACCAAGGTGATGGCGGTGGTTGCAGCTCATCTGCGCAGGTTAGGGGTTTCAGTCTTCTCCTACCTAGACGACTGGCTGTTGAAGGCGTCCTCGCCCCAGGTAGTCGTCTCCCACCTTCAGACTACGGCGGACCTCCTGCATTCGCTGGGGTTCTCTATAAACATGCCAAAGTCACACCTGACTCCTTCTCAGACACTCCCTTTCATCGGAGCAGTTCTGGACACAGTGCAGTTTCGGGCTTATCCTCCTGAGCAGCGAGTCCAGGATATTCAGGTTATGATTCTGATATTTCAGCCTCTATCCTGGATTTTGGTGAGACTGACACTGAGGCTGTAGGGTCTCATGGCCTCCTGTATCCTGTTGGTAAGACACGCCAGGTGGCGTATGCGGGCTCTGCAGTGGGACTTGAAGTTCCAATGGGCACAGCATCGGGGAAGTCTCACCGACGTGGTTCAGATCTCGGAAGGAACTGCGAAGGATCTGCAGTGGTGGTTAACGGACCGTGATTGGGTCAACGGCAGACCTCTCTCCCTTTCCCAGACAGATTTCACAGTCGTGACGGATGCGTCACTTCTGGGTTGGGGCAGCCACATGGGAGAGGCGGAGATCAGGAGTCACTGGTCTCCGGCGGAGACGGGGCTCCATATAAACTTGTTGGAGCTTCGAGCGATTGGGTTGGCATTAAAAGCATTTCTTCCCTCTGTCAATGGGAAGTTAGTGCAGGTGTTCACGGACAACACCACCGCCATGTGGTACTGCAACAAGGAAGGCGGGGTGGGGTTGTGGACCCTTTGTCTAGAGGCCCTGCATCTCTGGGCATGGCTGGAACGGCAGGGCATAACCCTGGTGGTTCAACACCTGGCAGGTTCTCTGAATTCCAGGGCGGATGATCTCAGCCGCCGATGCCTTCAGGATCACGAATGGCGTCTCCAGTCGGAGGTGGCGCAAGGTCTCTTTCAACAGTGGGGAGAACCTTGGTTAGATTTGTTTTCCTCCAAAGAGAACGTGCAATGTCAGCAGTACTGCGTGCTGGAGTTTCCAAGGCGCCTATCACTCGGCGACGCGTTTCGTCGCGAGTGGAGTTCAGGCCTGTTGTATGCCTTTCCGCCCATACCACTCCTGCCCAGGGTTCTGAAGAAGATCAGGAGCGACCGGGCCCAAGTCATCCTTGTGGCGTTGGACTGGGCAAGGAGATTCTGGTATCCAGAGCTTCTGAGCATGAGTGTCGATCCTCCGATCAGGCTGCCTCTTCGGGAGGATCTTCTGTTGCAGCAGCAGGGGAGGGTTCTCCACCTGAACCTGTCAACTCTGAGCCTCAATGCGTGGAGATTGAGCGGCAGCAGTTGATGGCTTTTGACCTTCCTCCCGAAGTCTGTGATGTTATTTTGGCGGCCAGGCAGCCCCCCACTAAGGGGTCGATTCCGATCTGGGTCGGAAAGCTCTCCGACCGATCCGGATCCGGATTGTTTTCCGACCAAGCCGGACCCCTGCAGTCCGACCGAACAAGTACGATGCGGCCGTATGCTGCCGGACTCGGTTCGGTCGGACTCCCATTGAAGTCAATGGGAGCCGGTCGTACGATGCGTACATGGGCTCCCATTGACTCAATGGGTACGTTGCGCACAAGGGGGCCCCCTGTAGTGGGTACGCGTTGGTGCCATCCGCACCGTACACACATGTATAGGGGGGACCCATGGGTCCCCCCTGTGTCCGACTCGTACGGCTACGGATGAAGGGGGGTTCGGCACGGACCCCCAAAGTCCGCTTCCGAGAGCTTTTTCGTGTCGGAGGCTCCGACTCGATCCGGCTGTCCGGATCGTGCATCGTACTGGCTCGGTCGTAAAACGTCTCCATTGCGCGGTACGAATCGAGTGCGAATGAGTCGGACGGAGCGGTTCGGACCCGGAAACGAGTCGGTCGGCGATTTCGCGTTCAATCGCATTGTACTTGCTCGCTCGGACGACTGTTCGAATCGGTCGGGTAAACCGCGTTCTGCTCGTATTATTTCCGGACGAATCGTATTCGGTGCGCTTCCGGCCGAGATCGGAATCGGCCCCTAAGTTGGTATACGCCTGCCGTTGGCAGAAATTTGCATTATACTGCTTTGGGAACTCTCAAGGGTTACCTTTCTGCTCTGTCTGCTTTTTTGGCGGCTGCCAGACCAGCCTTCTCTCTTTAAATCTGCTATTGTAAATAGATTTCTGAAAGGGTTGGTTCATTTATTTCCACCTACACCCTTTGTTATGCCACAATGGGACCTTAATTTGGTTCTCACTTATCTAATGTGCACTCCTTTCGAGCCTTTGCACAATTGTCCCCTCTGGCTGTTGACCATCAAACAGCCTTCTTAGTGGCGATTACATCGGCCCGGAGGGTGAATGAATTACAGGCGTTATCCAGCTCGCCTCCTTATCTTATGTCCTTTCCAGACAAGTTGGTGCTTCGCACCAGGGCATCATTCTTACCAAAGGTTGTGACCCCATTTCATCTGGGCCAATCCATTACTTTGCCCACCTTCTTTGCTCCCCCACATCCCTCTAAGGAAGAGGAGCGTCTCCACCGTCTGGACCCAAAAAGAGTGTTGTCGTTCTACCTTGACCGCACAAAAGAGTTCCGGGTGGATGATCAACTCTTTGTGGGGTATGTGGGAGCAAAGAAGGGAAAGGCAGTGCAGAAAAGAACCATCTCTCGCTGGGTTGTTCTCTGCATTAAAAGCTGTTATGCCTTGGCAAAGAATCAGCCCCCTGAGGGATTAAGGGGCAAATCCACCAGGGGAAAGGCTGTGACTATGGCCTTGGCACAGGGTGTCCCAGTCCAAGCCATCTGTCAGGCAGCGGCGTGGGCATCGTTGCACACGTTCGCAAAACATTATTGCCTTGATGGTCAAGTGCGCAGGGAAGGGCACTTTGCCCGCTCAGTCCTGCAAGACTTTTTAGTCTAGTTCATGAGTGCGCAACCCACCGCTGGGATGGTATGGCTCGGGTATCTGATTCAAAGGTAAGGAATCTGCAGCTAGAAGTCTCTATCAGATGAACAAGTTACTTACCTTCGGTAAAGCATTATCTGGTAGAGACTCTATCTAGCTGCAGATTCCTTACAGCCCCACCCATGCCTCCCCGCTTTGCGGACTGATGTAGCAGGTTTAGGGTTTCTCCCCTTTCAGAGCCCTAGTTTTGCACACGTTTACGTTAGTCACTTCGTGGCTCTGCGCTTCTGGCGTGGAAAAACAAAAAGTAATGACGCACGCACGCCTGGGTGGCGCCTATGTAGGCACCGCGACGTCATAAACGACGCTACTGATGCCAACGACGTCACGCGGAGCCGAATGGAGCCACCCGACGTCGCGCGCAAGGGGTATTGCTCAGCAAAAGTTTCCGTATCCAGCCTGATGCCTGGAAAATTCAAAGGTAAGGAATCTGCAGCTAGATAGAGTCTCTACCAGATAATGCGTTACCGAAGGTAAGTAACTTGTTCGTTAAGGTCGAAGAGCACCAAGACAGGCAAAGCTACCAAAGCAGATAAATACGACCTATGGTATATATAAATATAGATATATATGCATACACACAAATGTATCAGAATACGCCAAAAGTATTATCTTCTCCATCAGGGAAGCAAACCAGAGCCTCCTGCGGCAAGCAGGGGAGACTGCCCAATCTAGGAACGAGGAACACCCATAGAATTGAGGAATCAATCGAAAGATAGATATAAACACAAACATACATTGGCACTCGTGTAAGAGGAGCGAGGGAGGGGAGTTACCACCCACCCCAGAAATATAATGGCAATTGCCCATGAATGAACGCTACTGACTGATAAGGCTACAATCAGGTGGTTAACAGAAAATCAAAAGAAAACAGCAGGTGTAAAAAACTCTGCTATGAAGGGAATGAAGACCACCACCGGGGTCCATCAAAAGGTATAGTAGAAAATAAGGTCAACACACGGAAAACCTCGACAAACCACCAATTCCTTCCAATAGACAGATAAATCAGCCAGCAAGACCCGAGTGAAGCTTCTGATAAAAGACAGAGTACATAGCCATGAAGGGATCAAGCACCAGGAAGTGGGAAAAAAAAAATATTGGACAGCAGTGCACACAAGCGCCGCAAGGATCGAGGCCAGTAAGAAATGTCTCGACAGCAGACAGGATATATACAAAGCAAAACCACTGAAATACCATCACTAAAAAAGAGAAAAAGCTCCACATCTCCCAAAGGAAGAGAGGGAGAAAAAGAGAAACAATTCCTTCAAGCAGAAGAAATTCGTCAAATAAAGCAGGAGTGGTATAATGGACTTCTGAGGAATAGAATCCTTACCACCTCCTATGAGGAGGAAGAAGAACCTTCAGGAAAAGGGTGCTAAGGGAGACCCCAGCCTTCCTGAAAATGAATCCTCAAAGAGATGGATCCATAATGTCTAAGGGATACATGTTCCAGAAGGAAAATTAGCCACAACACCGACAAAAGGGGTGATGGTGACATCTGAAGAACAACCAACTTAGTAAGCAAATGCCGTGGCTGGAATCTGAATTGGTAAATAATAGTACCTATAGCTAAAAAGGGTACAAGGCATTCCAAAATGCGACAAATAACAACAACCTCTCCAGGGATGAAGCAAAAAAAAGGGAGCAAGGATGATGGCACAGGACCATGGTAACCTTATGGCAGTGGCGGAATATGAACCACTGCATTAGAGGGGCCTTTGCTACCCAATGCACCACTGAGCTATAGCCTAACAAGGAACTTCTTGCCAATGCATTGTGAAAGCAGAACAACAAGAAATGCCAATACACTAATAAAGGTCTTAGGCTAGAGCAAAAAATGTAACCAGGCCAAGGATCCTGCTACTCGTTCCATTACATCCTAAATGGAAAGAAGGATACCATTAAAGGGAAGAAATGCCCCATGGATATGAGGAATAACCCTTATGATGGTCGCAGAGGGGAGGGGAGTATATCATGCTGGTGCACTGCAGAACACACAAACTTCGTGTTCAGAGACAGATAAACTGAAGTCGCTAAAAGGGATACTAAACGCCAGAAGTAGATCCCAAAATGACTAAGTCATACCGGATGGTCCCCATAGAACAGGGAGGACAAAACAATATACGTCCCAGATAACTGGAAACTTAACCAGTATAAAAAGAATAAAAGTACCTGCAGCAAGCGGGAACACCTCACCGGGTGGCACCCTGGAAAAAAGGCGGGTTTTAAAAAGAGAAGCCAATGGGCTCCGCCCTGTGAATGGCTCATATGTGAATGAAAAAGGGAACTACCCCAGAGCAAACCTAGTACAAGAGTACTTGGAAACCAGACGGCAGAGTTAAGAATCTGCTCCACCCCGACTATCTTGAAATCGCCGCAAAGAGGAAGCTGCATGTGCCCCGAACAGACAGGCGCCATCAAAAGGCATATCAATCAAGGTGGCTTGAACAGCCTCCGAAAACCCTGAGGTGCGCAACCAGGCACACCGACATAGTGCCACAGAAGAGGCCATAGCCCAACCAACAGAATCAGTGTTATCCATACCACAGTGAATGATTACTTTAGCCACTTGTTGCCCATCCCAAACTAACAGAACAAGATCATTCAGTTTCTCTTCCAGAAGGGAGGGCAGCAGGCACTACAATGAGTCCCACAATGCATGGGAGAAGTGTCCAAGGACACAGTAAGTATTAAGGGATCGCAGTGCAGAACTGGTGGAGGAGAAAATATGCCTTCCACAAGTGTCTAGTCTTCTGGCCTCTCTTTCTGGAGGGACAGCAGGGAAAAAAAATCGACATTTTGGATGGCCAAAGCAGCTTGTACCACAAAACTATGATTAGTTGGATGTCTGAGGAGACATGTTGGATCTCCAGGGGCCAGACAGTCCCTGTGAGAAATGGAGCAATCCACAGGGGTCCCTGTTTGGGGATTAGCCCAAGCCCCCAACAGAATATCAAAAAGAGCCTCACTATAAGGAAGCACTGGCTCTATCCCTGATTGGCCTTGATGCAGTATGCCAAGTAAGGGATCTGTCGTCATTTCCACAGAAGGAAGTGTCACATCCAAAACGACAGGAGCTCGCCTCCGTAGCCACACCAGGAGGGGACAGGAGACCCGAGGCTGGAAAAGACTCCAAGCCACTACCTTCACCCAACTCAATCAACCAGCTAGCCTCCATAGGAGGTTGAGCCATGCCAGAGATGGGATGGTGAAACTCCAAACCCTCTCCATCACCTCGATAATCGTGTTCCTCAGAAGAAAAAACAGGAGGGAGGGCTATTGAGTGCCAGGGAAAAGAGTCTGGGTTGGCCAACCCCACTGGTGCTGCATCCGGCGCCGCATATGATGCTGACTAGGCGCCGAAGAGGTGGCGTCTCGGTGTCGGAGATGGGAGGTGGTAGAGTGTCGAGCAGTGCCAACGGTGCCGTCATCTGAGTTGGTAGACCAGACTAAGGTGCTGAAGGTGGTAACCCCGAAGGGCTGTGCACCGGTGCTGAAATGGATTTAGAATCCAGAAGTCGAACTGTAGCCAAGGGCAAACCCGACAGCATGGACACAGTCAAGGCCTCATGCACCTCCTTGGGGCCTGAGGGCACACCTGAGAAAGGTGAAGACCCAAAGATACTATGCAGCGAACTGTCATATTCTCTCATCTGGGTCAGTGTCGCCCCAGCTCCAGCGTATGTTGGAAGGCACGCAGTAGACTTGTGCACCAACTCTTTAACCGAAGATCGGGAACAGGCTTTCTGTGGCAGTCGGGTGGCGCCGCGATATCGACCTCCTGCATCGTGACTTACCTTGGGACATCGATGGAGAGTGATGTTCACGGGAATGGCTTCTGGATTGGATCCACTGCCGGTCCGCGGAGTGCGAAGGGGACCAAGGTCGATGGGAAGTCGGTCGGCGGTCGACTGTTCGGTCGCATTCCTATATTTCACTATGGAAGCATGCATTACGGCCGTAAACCGGCCGTAATGCATGCTCCCATAGTGAAATGGGAGGTGCGGTTCATTCCTCAAGGTGCTTGCCACAAGGTGCAGGGATCAACAGGGGGGCACCATAGGAGCCCCCTCTATGGTGCCCCCTCGGTCTCCAACCAGAGGCCGTGCACCAAAGCAGGCCCTGCTGGGGGCCCCCTAACACGCTTTCCAACATGGTTTACATGTCGGACAGACCGGCATGGAAACCATGTCGGAAACCGTGATCGTAATCTCAAGGGTAGAAAGAGCCACCGTTGAGATTACAGGCCGGATTCCAACTAGCAGACGGGCTCTCCAAGCCCGTTGGAAGCCAGCCGGAATGACCGGCCAGTTTCCTTTCTGACCGCCTCCATCAAAATGAGGCGGTTGGAAAGGAAACCGACTGGCCCATTACAATGCTGCCCTAAAGGCTCCGACCAAAGGTCGGAGCCTTTACGGGCCGTATCGTAATCGGCCCCTTAGTATTTTAATGTGAGTATGCAAATAGCTAGCTTGATTTATTAACACATGGTGATATAATGATTTGTTGTAAACCAAAATAAACATTTAAAATCTGAGAAAAAACTTCTAGGAAAACAAAAAGAGGAGAGGAACCGACAAATAGAAGCTCTGGAGAGAACACACAAGGGAACACTTCTTGCGAACTGTTGAATGACTAAATAAAAAAAAATTGGACACATAATAACATACATCTGTGTGTGCAGTTCTGTACCACTGCATAGGTAACAGCCAAAGATAGAGATAGAGATAGTGAATGAAGTCAAGATCATAAGCATGTGCAACAACACACAAGGCAGATGAAAAACCTAAAATACTGTTTCTCAGGTAACAATGCTCTAAGTGCCTTTGCACACACAATGCCTACTCTCCTGGAGCAGAAGAAGGGGTGTTAGTAAATAGAAAATACCTGGACTGCTGGATTCCATCTGACAGATAGAAGCTCTGGGGAGAACACACAAGTGAACACTTCTTGCGAACTGTTAAATGACTAAATAAAAAATATTGGACACATAATAACATACATCCGTGTGTGCAGTTCTGTACCACTGCATAGGTAACAGCCAAAGATAGAGATAGTGAATGAAGTCAAGATCATAAGCATGTGCAACAACCCACAAGGCAGATGAAAAACTTTAAACCTTGCTTCTCTGGTAACAATGCTCGAAGTGCCTTTGCACGCATGATGCCTACTCTCCTGGAGCAGAAAAAGGAGTGTTAGTAAGGAGAAAATACCTGGACTGCCGGATTCCATCTGATGCTGAATGATGGCGATTACCGCAATAGCTGTGATGACAACGACGCCCATCATCTGCAGACGGATATCCAGCCACTGCAAGGCTGTGTCACTGGCAAACTTACAACGCTGGTTTCTCTCCAAGCGCTCCTCGTTCTCCTGCTCAAGCCTGCATGAGACCAGAGCAAGGATCAGAGATCTATAGGCTTAAAATGGAGTTGAACTCAGTAGTGCCACAGGCAATTATAATACAATCGCCTGACCTTCACATGAGCGGATATCAGAACAGAATCAAATGTTCCTACATATTAACAATAAACAGAATCCATGATCCTGATGATAGAACAATTACCCTTCTGGCTTTTTCTCTGACTAGCCATTGACGGGAACAAAAAGATTATCTAAAAGAAATCGATTCTTTTAGTGGTACTCAACAGCAAGGGCAACCCTCTACTCGCGCAGTGTCTGCCTCACCAGTGTATACCCACCTGTTCCCATCCAACACCAACACACTCTTTTCTGATGTGTACAGATTTAGCATATTCTCTGAAAGGATAGTTGGGTGGATGTTGTGAAGGAACAAAAACAGGGGGCACCAGAACCTTCAAAGTTTAATCTTTCTTAATCTATCATTCTGTCCCCCTCCACTCACCTTGCTCCAACTACTCCTTCTCAACTTGTTACACTCAAAAGAGGAGACATCATATGCTGAAAAGGTATCACATAAATAGACTGCTTAGAACCTGATGGCAGAAAATTGCGTTTTCTTTTCTTCAAGGTTGCATCTGAGGAGCAATATTAATAAAATATGCATGTTTAACTCACGTCACTGCTCTACAAAGTGTCTCCAATGTACATGTGTCTTTTGAAGGAAATTGTGTTGCTTTTGCTCGCGCTGAATAAGCATCAAATATCCAAAATGCTATGAATTTTAGAATATTTGGATACATAAAAGAATTCATGGCAAGAAGTATTATGCTGCTTTATTACAAGGCTGTGAACAAATATCTGATGTTTTTAAGGGGATTGTACTGGAAAAATCAGGTTGTGCAGTTTATTCACCAAAAAGCAATATGAAAAAGGGATGAATACATGCAGAACTGTTGCTTGGTTCAGATGAAACTCTGTCAGAATTTTAGCAATAATAAGGCTCCATGCGAAGGACCACTTGTCTTTGTGAAAGATGAGACATGCTTCTTTGGATGACATAATCTTCAATTTGACAAGCCTTCTGTTGGAAGTAATTGAGACTAAAAGGGCTGTATTCCAGGTAAGGTTGTTCACAGAAATGTATTAGCACAGAAAGCTTAATCCAGAGTAGAACAAAACCCCATTGAGCAGCCTGTAGTAGAACACTGATTCAGATTTGTGCCATGATAAGAAAAATACAGTTGAAGCAGTGGTGTCCAGATCACAAAAGGAAGGAGAGCGCAGCAGTGTCAGGGCATGCCAAAATGTCTGAAGAGTTGGGGTGAGTACGAGAACTGCAACTTAAAGAAGGTTATTGTCTGATGAGAGTAGAAGGACCAAGAACCCAATCTTGTGAGGCCAAAATTAGGCAATACGTTTCATCTCAGAGCCATTGGACCTTATTCTTGGCACATCCCATTAACTGGGGCAATGTGAGGGAGGCATACAGGAACATCTCTGGCCAGTGTAAAGGGAAAACATCCTTTTGAGGCCCTTTCACTTATTCCAAATAGAAAGGAACCCCTTGCCATGCTCTCTGTAGTGGAAAGATGTATCATAGGAAAATGCACAGGTCTGAATGACAGTGTTACTGTTCATTAAAGGCTGAGAAGGTATTCTTAAAGTATCTTCTTCCATACTCTTCTGCGCCTCCAGATGGGATACAACAGGAGATATGTTATGAACCTAGCCCCAAAGCTGAACAGCAAAATGACAAATGAAATGGGACTGCGCGCCTCCTTCTGTGTTTAAAAAAAAAAGAGCACTGCTGTTGTATTGATTGTATTGTCCATGCAGACTTGAACAACTTTCCCTAATAGAAGAGGAATGGCACAATTGGGCCTCAAAAAAGTGGGCTGAGGCTCCAGTCCGTTGATGCGGCATATCTTGCTGCAGAAGGTCCAGAGCTTGTGTATCTGGTGCTGTAGCCAGCTGGAAGTTACAATTACTCTGTCATGATTCATATTTGCAACACAAACCTATAAAGAACATCCATTTCAAACAATAGGTCACAAACATTTTAGGCCATGCTGCTAATCAAGTTGTTTAGAAATATGGGTAGCATGCCACAAGAGTGAGTGTAGCAGAATATCGCTACCATTATATCATCCAGATAAGTATATATAGGTAAGTAAAGATTTACTAATCTTAACTTCACACCTATGTACCTTGGAACCAATTACATTGTTGAAAATGGAGACATCTTTCAATGAATATATCCAGTCTCACAACCTTAATGCTTCCAAAATATTTCCGATTTACCATGTTTAAGGATTGCACCCAGAGCAAATATTTTAAGCTGCAGAGGATCATGACTAGCCTGATGCCACCAGGTGTCTAGGAAACATTGAGTGGCCAGGAATTAAAAAACCCTGGAGCCTTCCAAGAAAGAGCAGTAGCTTTATTATTGGCGAACCAGTCCAGGAGACCTGTTTGAGTGAACAGTCCCCTTATCCCCAAAGCAGGCTAAATTCTGACAGGGAATGTACAGAACACAGTACTCTCAGTTAACACACCATTTTGAGTCCGCATACCACTATTGTCCATGGCTGATCAGTCAGGGCCATTGGATCTGTTGTCCAAGGTTAGTGGATCATATTGGGTTTGTTCATGGCCTTCAACAATATTGACCATGGGGGCTGCTCTGCCATGTACAGATTGGAAAAAATACTTTACAACAGGTTCCACCCAGATAGTCGACATAGGTTCTCATGTGTTACCAAAGGGTCATCCAAAAACTCACCCTGACAGTGGTTTTTGCATTCCTCCGGTCAGTGGTTCTGTTTCTTTCTTGGGCATGTTTTCCCTCCTGAACATTATGTTCCTTTCTCAAGAATGTTTCAGTTTTTCTCCTGAGAGCGATTGGTTTTTCAATGACTGATTTTCTTTAGTTCTAGAACAAGGTTTTTTATTCCTGAATTATTTTATGTTTTCATTGTAGAGTGATATCAATCCTAGCTGTGATTTCTTTTCTCTCATGACAAATTTAAGGTTCTTTCCTGACACTGGTCTGGCATCTCACTTTACCATAGAGAGGTTTTGCTCCCTCCTGACAGTTTTTACAGTTCTTTTCTTGTCTGGTAGTGGTTTTTGTTTCTCATCTAGTGGTTTTAGATTCTCCTGAAAGTAGCACCGCTCCTTCCTGCCAATTCTCACTTTCCTTCCTAACAACACTATCTTTGCTTCTGACAGATGTTTATTTCCTTTCCTGGTTGATTATTTTTCTCCTCGCAGTAAATCTGCTTCTTTCTTGACTATGGTTTAATCTTTCATTCCAGTGGGTTGATGTCTCTCCTGGTAGTTTTCTGGTGGATTCATAGATACTATCAGAGAAATGCATACTGAAAAATGTTATTTTCTCTCAAGATGCTTTGCACCACATATTAATATGAATCCCGTAGCATCTTACATGTCCCAGGTATTTAGTGGAAACCTGAGAACAATGCTTCCAAATCATCTTGAGCATTTCAATTCCCCCGCAGGGATACACTCAGACATTACTCTTTACTAGGAGCAGCTCTTCTTAAAACCCCCATGTTTAACCAAAATCTCTTTTGGCAAGAATCAGCAGAGCAAAATAACTTAAAAAAGCTCTCCAGAACAGCACCTTCCCTCACTTATCATGTCTATCCCTAACTTGACGGTCCTCTCCTGGGATACCAACGGTCTCCTAGACCAGATCAAGTGCTCTGTAGGGCTGCAATTTGTTAAGCGATACAAGCCAGCAGCTTCCTACTACAGGAAACTCACCTACTGGGTTTGAGATGCACTTTTCTGGGTCGCCTTGGATATGAGAGGGTTTTTTACTCTGGGTTTGCAACAGGCTCCCAGGGGGCAGCTATACTGATACACAAATCCTTCTCTTTGAGGATCACTAAGGTCCATGGGGATCCCCAGGGGCGATATGTGGGAGTTGAGGGTCGCCTGACGGCCAAGTACTATAACTTTATTTCCTGTTATGTCCCCCCACTGTCACTGCAACCCACTCTCCAGATGTTACAATCCTTTATCCTGACCCTTCTTCAGGGACCACAGTGATTGACGGGGACTTTAACACGGTTCCTGATCCCGATCTTGATGCCTCTACCTTTCGTATCCGAGCCGGCACACTCGCTTGGCCTATTTGTCCACCTGGGCGGATTCTATAGGGCTGTGCGATGGATGGCGCTCCTGGCATCCTGCAATGCGAGCTAATACACATCAATTGGCGGCTCACTGTATGGAATCACCAATGGACCTGCTGTGGCTGCCAGCTGCACACCTCCTCTCTATCCCATCGGAGCGCATTCTTCCGCGCGGCATCTCTGACTGTGCGCCCCTCTTAATGGAATAGGGTATTTGGCTTGTCACCCTCCGCCCTGCCTGGTGATTCAGTGCCTGCCACTTGCTGACCCCTGAGTGTGTCACGTTCGTGGAGGAGGAGCTATAGGCCTTCTTCCAACTTAGGGGCAGATTCCGATGTCGTTGGAAAGCATTCCTACCGAATCAGTCCCGGAATGCTTTCCAGACGACTCGGATGGGGTGAGTCCAACCGAGTCATTGGGATGTATGCGGATGCTTCCAGTTACGATTCGGTCGAACTCCCATTGACATCAATGGGAGCCTGTGTTCCGAACGAGAAGACAGGCTCCCATTGAAGAAAGGGGTGGCTGGGGAAAACCTTGCACCCTGTGGCCCCCTGAGACCCACACGGGTCTGGGTCAGAGGGCCCCGGGTGAAGGGGGGCCTGCTACAGGCTACCAAAGTCAGATTTCGGCAGCCGTTTCGTTCCGGAGAAACCGAATCGGAACGGCTGTCCGAATTGGTCATCGTAATCGCTCGCTCGGAAATCGTGTCCATAGAGCTGTACGATTCGGCTCTGAAAGACTCGGGCTGTCCGGATGCCTTTCGGAACTGATTCGGTCTGCGGGAACGGTTTCCGAGCATCGTAATCAGTCATTAGGAACTGTGCGATTCGGCAGGAAACAAGGGTTCAGAATAGGGTTCGACAATACCGAATCCCATCCGGAGCCTTTCCGAACGACATCGGAATCAGCCCCTTAATGTAGACTTGGTGTCGTCTGCGGTTATGTTGTGGGCATCCAGCAAGCCCTCCCTCACGGGTCACCTGAAGGGATGTGTGCAGCGTAGTGAGGCCCGGCGGCTGCCATGGATAGTTGATCTTGAGGGCCAGATACTTCAGCTGGAGGCTGACCGCTGCCGCAGTGACACGGAGGAGACCCGTCGCCTCTTGGCTGTAGCTCGCACTGATCTGAGGCAGATCTCCCTTGAGGAGGCGAAGCAGTGCTGGAAGGCCTCGACCCAGAGATGGTGTGCAGACATAATATTGAGTTTTTTATATCGAGTGGCAAAAATATCGAGTTATAAATATCGTGAGGGAGAAATATCGACAGCAAGAATATCGTGGTCAAGAATATTGACTTAAGGTAAGTAATATCAATTTTAAAAATATCGAAGTGTTTAATATCGTTTGCAAAAATATAGTTGTTAAAAATATCCATTTTTTAATTAATGTTATGTATTTTTGTATATGTTTTAAATGTATGTGATGTCTTTTTTGTGTATAAGAATTGTTTACATTTTTAGTAGTTATTACATTTTTTTTATTTGAATTTTGCGTTTTCAGTTCCGTAGTGGGTTGTGGGGTTTATAGGGAAATAGAGTGGGAAGTAATTTAATTATATTAAATTAATTATTATTTTTTATTTGAAAATATTCATTTAATTGAGATGTTATAGTGTTAAATGTGTAAAATAATGTATTATTAATTAATTAACATTTAGGGGTCGATTCCGATTCGGGCCGGAAAACGTACCGACCGACTCGGAGCCTGAATTAATTCCGACCGACACGTACCGGTGCAGCCTGACCCGCAAAGTACGATGAGAAGCGTGCAAAACCCGACCGACGCGTACGGAACACAGGCCGAACGACCGAGCCGCGCGGAAAACAGCAATCCGGCCGGAAAAACACGCGAATCGAACCGACCGACACGCACCCGGAACAATCCCGAACGAAACGTACCCGCGAACTCCTACCCGCCAAGTACGATGCAACGCGTGGAAAACACGACCGAGTCGCACGGAGGAAAAACAGTATGACCGACACGCATAGAAAACTGCGAGCCGAAGCAACCCAAAACACCGCGACCGACGCGTATGCAGCATAGAAAACAGCAAAAACACAGCGTGAAAGAATCGGAGAAGCCCGTACGAGACAACTGCAGGGTCCGACTCCGTCAAAAGAACATCTCCTACATGCACAAAAAGTACAAAGGGAAAATACACAAAAAAAGGCCAAACAAGCAATTACAAAGCCAATAAATACTGTGGGGGGCAGGGAACAAAGACACACCCACAACTCCACCCATATAAAGGACACAAATCCCTACCATGATCCTTTGCAAATTCAAATTACCTGCCAGCACTCAACAGACAGCAACCACACACCCACAGCTCATCCATCACACAAGCCACACACCATCAGCACCCCAACAAATAGCAACGCTCACATACACCCAGCAAAACACACACTCACACACCTTCACCTGCACACCAACACACACATCACTTACCATCACCATGCCCCCAAAGAAGAATCATAAGTTCCTAGATAGTGAATTGGAAGTCCTGGTAGATGAGATCCTCAGGGTAGAGCCACAGCTGTTTGGTACACTGGTCCAACAGACACCCATGTCGCAGAAAACCAAGATGTGGGAGAGGATCGTCGACAGGGTGAACGCACAATCACCATGTTTGCGCACAAAGATAGACATCCAGAACAGGTGGTATGACGTGCGCAGGAGGGTCAGGGAGCTGTTGAAGAAGGACTACCTCGTGAGCCAACACACCGGCAGTGGCCCTCCTGCCAAGCCAGTATACCTCAGGCCCTGGGAGGAGAAGGTGCGGGCCATCCTACCACCAGTGAGCGTATATGGACTAGAAAACATCCCAGAGCCTGGTGAGTACACAACAAATGTACACAATATTGTGCGACAATACACACACATCACTGTCAAGGGGAGAGTCAAACCATGCACCCTTAGCAAATACACAGCAACCAGAACAGAACCATCCCAAAATGTGTATGTCAGTCAGATAAACACAACACATGCCATCTCATAGTGACATGTAACTGTGTCATCACATGTACAAACACAACTACAACTACAGCTGGGCAGTGGCACAAATATAACCAACAAACACATCCAGACATGTAGCCACCACTACAACACCACCACACAGTGAAGGCCACTGAAAGGAAGGAATACTGTGTATGCTGGGCAAGTCAGTGTAGCCAATAGCATCATGGGAGTCGTAGTCACAGATATTGCCCACCCTCACAATGCGCACATCAACACCACCTTGAACCATGCTCACATCACAGGGAGTGGAAAACAACTGACAAGATGGCTGACACTGGCTACTGCTGTGGGGAGCACAAGGTCCTGCTGGCAACTGTGCACCAACCAACAGCAGGACACCACTGACTGACATCTTGCCATTGCTCTCACACTCACACACAGTGAAGTCCACCCAAAAGCAAGTAAGTATGGGCATGCTGGGAAGTGGGGTGGAGGCAATAGCATGATGGGAGTGGTAGTCACAGATATTGGTCACCCCCACAACTGTCCCATCAACACCACCCTGAACCATGCGCACATCACAGGGAGTGGAAAACAACTGACAAGATGGCTGACACTGGCTACTGCTGTGGGGAGCACAAGGCCCTGCTGGCAACTGTGCACCAACCAACAGCAGGACACCACTGACTGACATCCTGAAAGACAACTTGCACTCCCTGCAATGGAAGCACGTTCCATGGTGGGATATCTGGCTGGGTGGGAAGGAGGACTCACAGCCCTGACCATAGTTACCAGCAGCGTTTCTCACACACACCCCTAACACAAACTCCACATAACTCACCTGGGAGAATGCATTGCCTCACACTCCAATCAAATATCCCACAAAGAACCACAACCCTGGGTCATGCTGAGTGAAGCACAGGGACACACATGGGACTTGTAGCAAAACTAACCCCAGGATAACACTGTCAGCCATCTTGCCAGCACAGGCACACAACCCCACAGGGAAGCAGAGTCAAAGGGAAGGAAGCATGGGCATGCTGGGAAGGGGGGTGGAGGCAATAGCATGATGGGAGTGGTAGTCACAGCTCAACATCCCCCACCCACATGGCCCAGCAAGCTCACACTCAAGCATGCACACCCCACAGAGAGTGGAAAGCCCCATCAAAGATGTCTGACACTGGTGCCCTGTTGTAGGGAGCACAAGGCCATGCTGGGAACTGGCCACCAACTAACAGCAGGACACCACTGTCAGCCATCTTGCCATTGCTCTCACACTCACACACAGTGAAGTCCTCCAAAAAGCAAGTAAGTATGGGCATGCTGGGAAGTGGGGTGGAGGCAATAGCATGATGGGAGTGGTAGTCACAGCTCAACATCCCCTACCCACATGGCCCAGCAAGCTCACACTCAAGCATGCACACCCCACAGAGAGTGGAAAGCCCCATCAAAGATGTCTGACACTGGTGCCCTGTTGTGGGGAGCACAAGGCCATGCTGGGAACTGGCCACCAACTAACAGCAGGACACCACTGTCAGCCATCTTGCCATTGCTCTCACACTCACACACAGTGAAGTCCACCCAAAAGCAAGTAAGTATGGGCATGCTGGGAAGTGGGGTGGAGGCAATAGCATGATAGGAGTGGTAGTCACAGCTCAACATCCCCCACCCACATGGCCCAGCAAGCTCACACTCAAGCATGCACACCCCACAGAGAGTGGAAAGCCCCATCAAAGATGTCTGACACTGGTGCCCTGTTGTGGGGAGCACAAGGCCATGCTGGGAACTGGCCACCAACTAACAGCAGGACACCACTGTCAGCCATCTTGCCATTGCTCTCACACTCACACACAGTGAAGTCCACCCAAAAGCAAGTAAGTATGGGCATGCTGGGAAGTGGGGTGGAGGCAATAGCATGATGGGAGTGGTAGTCACAGATATTGGTCACCCGCACAACTGTCCCATCAACACCACCCTGAACCATGCGCACATCACAGGGAGTGGAAAACAACTGACAAGATGGCTGACACTGGCTACTGCTGTGGGGAGCACAAGGCCCTGCTGGCAACTGTGCACCAACCAACAGCAGGACACCACTGACTGACATCCTGAAAGACAACTTGCACTCCCTGCAATGGAAGCACGTTTCATGGTGGAATATCTGACTGGGTGGGAAGGAGGGCCGGATGTCAACCAAATACAACCAATGCAGACCATGTACACACCCCAACATTCACATAGAAATGCCCAAATAATGCAGGACAATGTGCTACACCAATATCAACCCCTGACTGTGACAACTTAGGACAATGCAATGTACAGGCCCGCATCCAGAGGCACAGTCACAACTGTCAGGTGTGTCAACCATTGATGCCTGCAGAAACATAACATACATTGTGTGTGTCTCCCAAAAACAGGTGATGATGGGGACACAGCAGCAGACGCTGAGGAGTCCCTGTCCCAGGCTCAAGAGGATACGGAGCTCACTGGTGTGTAACAGCCTCTGCCCTCCTCGGATGAAGAAGCCCCACCTGGCACCTCCGGAGCAAGTCATCATGCAGCACCAGCAGGACCACCAGCTGCACCCCCTGCACCCACCCCTCCAACGACTGTCAATACACATACCACCCCTGCCGACATGGACAGACCAAGGAGCACCACCACCACCAGCACAGGGACCCTGGACCAACGTGGGGCCATGGACACCAACACCACCAACAACCCCCAAGGGGGCCCAGGGTCACCTGTGCGTGCCACCTCAGGTACTGCACATGTCGCCAGGGGTGGTGGGAGGGGTGGGAGACATAGGTCGCTGCTCGCAGAGGGGTCTGGACTGCATGATGACCCACAACTGGCATGCCTAGCCGATGCGTACCAGTCCAGCACCGGAGAGTTCAGCCAGGTAGTGGGGCTCCTCAGGGACATTAAACAGCAGCAGGCTGCCCATCATGCCCGCTTGGACTCACACATGTCCCGCGTGGAGTCCAAGTGGGACACACTGCAAGAGATGACGGCGGTGCATAGGGACATATTACAATGCCTCCGCCAGATGAGCAGCAACCAGTCAACACCTCCCTGTGTGCCCACAACATCTGGTGCTGAAACAACTGCAACTGCCACAGGGAGGCAGGATGACTCTGGCGGAGAGTCCCCTGCACCGCAGCAGCCTGCACTTGAGGGTCCCCCCAAAGAAGAGGGGTCATCCGAGGAAGGACAACTGAGAGGCTGAATGGCCATGCACAACCCCCAGGAAGCCAACACCTGTACTGGATAATCACCTTTGTGCGCAAACTGTTCACCCTGTTGACTGCAACACAACTCCCCCACATGACATGGGGAGTACAAGTTGGACCAATGTCTCAGATGACTGTGGACTTGATACAGGACATTTCTGCTACCAGGACTTCCAATTCATCTAGGAACTTTGGATTGCAATCAAAATGTAAGGCACTCACCATCCTGTGCACTATTCACACACATGTATGACAATAAACACACTAATACACCATACCTGCCTCTGTCGTGATTCCAACGTGGTTTCTGTCATGGAGATGATGACCAGCGAAATTACACTGTGCATGCCAACTGCTACAGCAAGTACAACACAGGCATGTGAGTCATGGCAACGTGACACATATGAGGGAGACACACCACCAGGGCTACACAACAATTACACACCTAGGCCATCTGACTCATTGCCTACACTGATGTTGCCAGGAAATACGGTGCAATGCACAGACACAACACCTGTTCACAGTCTTAGTCAACTAGCCCACTGGCGCAGTAAGCAAATGTCAGTCAAATGTGTGACCACAGACAACGCACATCACAAAGTGAAGCACAGGTTTATTACACATTTGCAACATGTTGTAACCACTACAGATGCAAGGTAATCCCACCTGGCAGCGGGCACACAGTCAACAAGTGTAGAAGGAAGGAAGTCCATGGGTGTGGCGCACATCACCTGTAGGGACACGACAGCTACCACCCTCGAAGTCGAATCACGGTGTCGGGGATCACAGTTGACCAAACGACTCTGAAAGTACCCTGTGAAGGACAGAAATGACACACAGTCAAAAGCACTGAAGAACAGGACAGCGCTGCAATACTCATGCCCAATACATGTCACAAGATACCCACCCAGAACCAAGTTAGCATGTCAACACTATTGGGGAGTACAGACTACCTGTAAGGACACATCGCTACACGCATACAGTCATGTAGCCCATGGACACACTCAAAGAGCACCAGAGCACCACCAACACATATCATGCAAACTCACATCATTGACATGACATCTCTGGATACTCACATTCAGCTGAAGAAGTTGGTGATGAGCTGTGTGCGGACATCACCATCATCATCATCATCATCACTGGCATCGTGGTCCAGGCCACGATCCTCCACAGGTGGCGGACGTTGGTCATCGTCATCCAGGATGAGAGGCAACTCCTTCCGCACTGCCAGGATGTGTAGCATGCAGCAGACGATGACAATCTTGCACACCTTTGCTGGGGCATATGGGAGGGACCCTCCTGTCTTGTCCAGGCAGCGGAAGCGGCTCTTCAGGAGACCAAATGTCCGCTCAATCACTCTCCTGGTCCGACCATGTGCCTCATTGTAGCGCATCTGGGCTGGTGTCACAGGGTTCCTGAGGGGCGTCAGCAACCACGGCATGTTGGGGTATCCGGAGTCACCTACATACAGACAATTGCACATTAGCTGAGTTGGAAAAGAGGGTGGAACACTACATTGCAGAACACACACAATGGTACAAAGTCAGTACACACCAACAAGCCAGGCACGCTGGTTCCGCATCTGTGACATCATCCTCAGGATGCAACTACTCCTCATCACGTAGGCATCGTGTGCAGAACCGGGGAAACGGGCACACACGTGTGAGATGCTCATATCTGCAAGACAGACCACCAGTGCATTGACCGAGTGGTAGTGTTTGCGGTTCCTGTATGCCTGCTCTTGGGCCTGTGGTGGTACCAAAGCCACATGTGTCCCATCAATGGAGCCAATGACTTGCAGCATCCTCCCCAGGGCATAGAAGTCACTCTTCACATCAGTGAGTCGTTGGAGTCTAGGGAAATAGATGTACTGGTTCAGGTATATCAACATAGCCTCAAAAACATCGCGGAGCACACGGCTGAACATGGTCTGTGACATCCCACCAGCAGTCGCCACAGTGTGTTGAAAGGTACCGGTGGCAAAGAAGTGTAGGGCTGCCATCACCTTCACCTTGGGGGTCAGCGCTGTAGGGTACGGCCGGCCAGGTTGCAAATGTGGTGCCAAGCGCACTGCCAAATCCTCAATCAGCTGCCTGGTGAAGCGGTACCGTCGGATGCTGTCACGTTCCACCATCGTTGCCAGGTCAGGGAATGGTCTATGGACAGCTGGTGCCCTGCAGTGCATAGGTGAAGAAAGAAAGATTGTCAGTCACCCCACATATGTGGCATTGAACACACTCAATATCACATGATACATCATTATGAGGCACAAGTACATGAGGTGTGCAGTTCCGTAAGGACATGTATGGCACATACATGGCCAACATCTAACATCACAGTTCAACAAGTGGCATCAATAAGTCCCAGGTTGTGCCATTGGATATCATGAGGCCGTGTCACAGTTCCCATCTCTTGCTGCCACGTTACAAACACACCCCACAGTGACATGTGAGGACAGATGTGCCCCAGGCATCACAGCTCAACGACAGGTAGATTCCCAGGGACCCTGTATTGCCACATGGACACTGGCATGACATGGTGTATCATGTATACACCACAGCAAAACAACCATGACCCCCACAGGTAGTGGTCCCTGTTGCCTCGGCAGGACAGACATGGACGTCTGTGACACACACACGCACAACATCAAAGTCCATGCACAAACAACGTGGATGTGGAGACTGTCTCCCATTGTGCACATGAAATCAGAGACATTGTAAACACAACACGCACACAGACTGTGGAGGACCATCACTATTGTGCCAATGGGTCACCCTGGGTGAAACATACCGTCCCACATGGGACTCAGGGGGTATGTGACATGACATACACATACACCACCGTGAAATGTGACCATGCCACATGCTCAGATATGAACAGTTGCACATCACAGTGGTCATGTACACAAAACACCAAGGATTCTGTCCCCATGAACACGTGCACAGCCTGGGGGTGGCTGCCCCCAAGTGACACCCACAGAACAACATGTTCACCCCCATACACGGAATAGGTAGTGCAGCCTTACATGCCTTAGGATACAGTTTGGACAGGCTGTGGTGTTGTAGGTGTGCCCCTCACTCCTGGGAAGTATATGTGGCTGGCATATGTTCACCTGTGACAGGCATGGTGACATATGCCAGTGACTTGTACAGGGACACGTTGGACAGCAATGGACCGATCGGTGCGCACACATTGGCCATTGCATTCAATGTGTGCTGGTACGCGTTGTATTCGCAATACGCGTTGGACAGCAATGGACCGATCGGTGCGCACACATTGGCCATTGCATTCAATGTGTGCTGGTACGTGTTGTATTCGCAATACGCGTTGGACAGCAATGGACCAATCGGTGCGCACACATTGGCCATTGCATTCAATGTGTGCTGGTACGCGTTGTATTCGCAATACGCGTTGGACAGCAATGGACCGATCGGTGCGCACACATTGGCCATTGCATTCAATATGTCCTGGTACGCGTTGTATTCGCAATACGCGTTGGACAGCAATGGACCGATCGGTGCGCACACATTGGCCATTGCATTCAATGTGTGCTGGTACGCGTTGTATTCGCAATACGCGTTGGACAGCAATGGACCGATCGGTGCGCACACATTGGCCATTGCATTCAATGTGTGCTGGTACGCGTTGTATTCGCAATACGCGTTGGACAGCAATGGACCGATCGGTGTGCCCGGCCGGCCCATTGCATTCAATGTGTGCGGGTACGCGTTGTATCCTGGGTACGCCTTGAACAGCAATGGACCGATCGGTGTTCCCGGCCGGCCCATTGCATTCAATGTGTGCGGGTACGCGTTGTATCCTGGGTACGCCTTGAACAGCAATGGACCGATCGGTGTGCCCGGCCGACCCATTGCATTCAATGTGTGCGGGTACGTGTTGTATCCTGGGTACGCCTTGAACAGCAATGGACCGATCGGTGTGCCCGGCCGGCCCATTGCATTCAATGTGTGCGGGTACGCGTTGTATCCTGGGTACGCCTTGAACAGCAATGGACCGATCGGTGTGCCCGGCCGGCCCATTGCATTCAATGTGTGCGGGTACGCGTTGTATCCTGGGTATGCCTTGAACAGCAATGGACCGATCGGTGTGCCCGGCCGGCCCATTGCATTCAATGTGTGCGGGTACGCGTTGTATCCTGGGTACGCCTTGAACAGCAATGGACCGATCGGTGTGCCCGGCCGCCCATTGCATTCAATGTGTGCGGGTACGCGTTGTATCCTGGGTACGCGTCGAACAGCAATGGACCGATCGGTGCGCACCCATTGGCTATGGCCTGGCCTGGCAACGGACGCGTTTTCAAATTTTGAATGAGTCTGATGCTGTAAATTCAGTTGGTCACCCACAACAATGTTGCAAATTCATGGGTGTCATGAAGTTGAACTTTTGAAGGATGCTGTGGGCGTGTGTAAGTGGTGCAATTCCATGGATTGGCCAGATTCAGAAGATGCAAACGACTTGGACCTATCACTTTGGACACATGGGACAGTATCTGCCTCTGCAGCACACATATAATGCTGGCTGTTCCCCTGAGAGCTCACTTGCCTGCACTACATACTCCAGGACGACATCTGCCACCACCACTACTGCTGTATCTGCACCCTCTGGACCTTGCAATGGCACGTACTGTGGAGAGAGTCCCAGCCTTCAGCACTGAGGAGAACCAGGCCCTGCTGGACAGCCTCCTTCCACAGTACAGCAAGCTGTATGGGAAAGCCGGGGAGCAGGTGAGTGTTCTGTCCACTGCCTTCCTAAATGTGCATGTTGTCTGACTAGCAAGGATAACAGTCTGCACGCCACTGGCTAGCAGGCTCACTGAGTAGTTGTCACCCCCCATAGTGTGTGGTTACATGCACTGGACAGGTATAGTGCAGTGACAGTGCATTTAAACAAGTTTTTACTTCCCAGGCAATGATACCATGTAGTAACTGCTGGCATACTGTCCATGGCCATCGTTGCACTGCCTGTGTACATCATGTGCCCCTGTGATTGAGACATGTATATCCAACTGTGTAATGCACGGATATGTTGCATGTGTAGTAATGGCATTCTCACTTTGTCATCCTCACAGGTTGATGCCCACCAGAAGCAGCAGATATGGCTGACCGTCGTCCGGGCAGTGAGATCCGTGGGGGTCTACAAGCGCCGGATCCGCAACTGCCAGAAGAGGTGGCAGGACCTTAGGGGCTGGACCCGGAGGATTGCACGGGTCCAGCTGAAGCTGGTGCCTCCTCGCAGGTGGGGCGGACACTGGACCCTGCCCCCCACATGCTCAGGATCCTGGCGGTGGTCTTCCCTGATCTGGATGGGCAGCTGAAGGCCAGAGAGCAGCAAGGAGGGGGTGAGTCCATGACTGCATTGTGAACTATGTCTGCCATGCTATGTGCCCTCCTCTGGCCTGATTAAACTTCCACAGTACATCAGTCATGTGGTCCAGGACTCATGTCCCTCTATTGTGCACTGCCCACTCCTCATCTGATACCCAGGTGTGGCCCTTACAGTCAGGGAATTGTGTCACTTGGGTACTGTGTCCTTGCAGTTTGCTTGACTCAAGGTGGGGGACAGCATCTGTTTCCCTGACTCTATGGTGGGCATCATGGGTGGGTCCATTGCTTACACAATGCCTGTGTTCTGACATGTAATCTGCGTGTTACTTTGATATGTGGTCCAATTGCTGGGCTGATCCACCACATGTGCCTGGGGTATCTGGCACACACCCATGCTGCGGGTGGGAACAATGTTTGGGCCACAGGAGTGTGTATATTACATGTGTCACACATACTTAGCCAGCTGCCTACTGTCCAGGGCTCATCCCTCATTCATGTGGGGCAGGACAGTCATGCCTACTCCAGGCCATACAATACACTCTGTACTCCCACTCCCGTGTATCAGCTGACACGTTGTGCTCAGTGAATTGTCCCCTCAGGTGTCTGCCTCTGTGTCAGTGTGCTGTGGCTTCGTTGTCAGGACTGCTGGGGTGTTTCTCGGTTGGGGCTCAGCATGCCACCGGAGATGTGACCATAGGAGACGATACTTGTGTGACACATAGGTGTTTGATCACCTGACCGTGCAGACTGGGGTATGCGAATGTGAAGTTCAGGCAGCTGTTTCCCATTCACAGCAGATTGTGAGGTGCTCAGGTTCAGAGGGTTGTGTTACAGGTCTCCCATATGTCCAATCGGTATGACCTGGACAGATAAGGGTTCAGATGATATGGTGTGTGGGGGATGTACATGTGCACTTGTTCAGCTCCAGGACTTGCATTCCCCATGACCTACTATTGTGACACAGTGCAGAGTGTTGTTGTCTGGCTGCCCTGCCCATGTGACTGGAGACAGTGATGTATGACTTAGCAGGCATGCCTGTGCCATGGCATGTGACTTCCTATTAGTGATCCTGCAGGGGAGTGACATGTGCTACATGCACACCATTGTGGCAATGGCTATCAGGACATGGGTGCATCATGGTGTCTGTCACTGGTATGCATCACATGCATTTCCTATTTGACTCTGGGCATCCCTTTCATCCGGACACCTGTACTGACTCAGTGGCAAGAGTTGTGATGTGTGCATGTTCACATGCTTAACCGGGTTCTCTGCACTGTCCAACTACTGTGTAGGTGGTGCATGTGTCCACACTGGGGTATTGCCATCCAACAGACACCAGACAGATGGGTGCAAGGCCAGGTGGGATGTGAGTGCCATGGTTGACCATCAGACTGACAATTGGCATCTCCTGTTCTGTTTGGGCACTTTTAGCAATGTTCAACTAAGGATGCCAGGGCTTGCTCTGTAATGTGCTGTACTAACTGTGGTGCGTGTGTACGGTGCAGGTGACTGATGTCTGTCTGTTTCCCTATTGATTGCAGATACATCCACGGCCACAGGAGGGGACAGCTCCACGGACCAGGAGGAGCCGCAGAGCCAGACTGGGTCAGCAGCCGAGGAGTGGTCGGAGGGACCCAGTGGCACGGAGGGCGAGGGGAGCCACACCGAGGAGTCCTCAGCACCATCCACCTCAGCTGAGGACCACAGCAACTCGGAGGATGACTCCCTTATGGAGGCGGGTGTCAGCAGCCACCACTCCCCAGCTAGTGTTGCTGTCCCCGCCACCACCACCACCAACACCGCCCTCCCATCTGCTCCCATTTCTGAGGTCCGTGGAGGCTCCCATGTTCGGGAGCGTGTCTCCTTCAGGCCAGGCACCGCACCCCCTGCCCCTGTGTCCCCTGCTGCCCTGAGTGAGGAGTCTGTGTACCTCCTTCGCCAGCTCCATGTAGGGCAGACAGCGATGCTGAGTGTCCTCCATGCCCACACCACTCTGTTGACTCAGCTGGTGTCGTTCATGGAGGGCATCTCATCGGGCATGTCTGCCCAACAGAGGGGCAATAGGTCGTTGGACTCCTCCCTGATGGCAGCAGTGTCCCTCCTCCGACAGTCCCTCACCCCTCCTGCCTCTGCCCCATCCACACTCCCCAGCACCTTACCTGTCCCAAGCACACACACACCGGCACAGGCACACACCAGCACAGACACGAGCAGCACACAGACACACACGCCACAAACAAGATGCACACGCATGCACAGTTAGGGGACTGAAACCACACTCACAGGGGATGGGGTCCAGGCACACACACACGCATCCACGAGCACTGCGCAGTCCTCAGTTGCCTCTCCCTCCAAAGCCCCCTCCCTTGCCTCACCTGCAACCCCAAAGACACAGCGGCTCTTCCTCAGTGACCTCGGCCTCTTCCCCTCCGATCCAGCTGATACAGCATTCAGGGGGAAGAGGAAGCCCACCCACACGGAGTGGAGTGCCCCTCGCCCCTGGACACCCTCCCCCAGGCACAGACCGACTGACGCCCCCACCCACAAGTCCCCCCGGACCCGGAAGAGCAAGACCCCGCCACCGCCCTGCAGCTCAGGCACCAAGTCTCCTTCCTCCATCACTCAGGCCCCCACTCCACAGGTGCCCCCACCACACCCTGCCCCAGGTTCCCCCACCCACAGATACACCATCAACAAAAAAATCAGGCCTTCTCCCCCTGCCACTTGCTCTTCCGGACCCACACCCCCGCTGCGTTTGTCTGTGCCACTGGTGTGGTGAGGGTGTCCTCCCCCTCTGTCCTGCCCACCTTACCTGATCCCCATTCTCCTCCCCTGGAGGTAGGCACTGCAGTGGAGGCCACTACCACCCTGTCTGACTTGGGCACTGCAGTGGCGAACCTGTCCACTCCATCTGCACGGTCCACTGCAGTCGTGCCGGCGCCCACACCATCTGAGTCATGTCCCCCAGTTGTGCCGGCACACACCATGTCAGACACCTCCACTGCAGTTGTCAGTGGCTCTCCAGCACCCACCACCCCTTCCCTGCCTCCTTCTGGTGAGCCCTGATCCTGTCCCTGCGGTGCCTGGCCTGCCCCCCCCGTATGCCCCTCCGAGGGGATTGTCCCTGGTTTTCATCAGTGCAGGCATGCGTAGGGTGACATCTGCCACTGTCACCCTGTTTTGACTTTCATGATGGACTGGCCATTGGCCTTTGTTTATTTTTTACATGACTCCAACTTTTGAACCCACATATGCTGAATAAAGCAACTTTCTGTTCTCTAGTGCTTTTGCTTCTGATGTACATGATGGTGATGATGCTAACCATGCCCTTGCTGCAGTGATGGTGATATTTGGTCTCATGAATATGTAGTGTTACTGTGCAGGAACCCATCTGGTCCAGGGGGACTGTGTCCTATCCTGTGGTGTATCCATGTCATCCTTAGCAGCATCTGAGGGTGTCATGTTTTCAATATTTGGCAATGGGATTTCCTACTTACATTAGCAATGTCACATCTGTGGCTTCAACCCCTGCACATCTGTTGTGCTTGCCATTGTTCAATTAGTCTACTTCCCTGACCGTGTGGCCATCTCCACTGGACATGCAGGTTTGGGCATCAATGGGGAAGGACTCATCTGTGTTGTCAGTGCAACTTGCTATACATGTGTGTTGGATCTGTCCTGATGATTTCGTTGACACTCCCATGACCAGGCTGATGTGACAGGAGCCTTCATTTGGTGCTAATTGTTGACTGTGTGACCAAGTGTTCTGCTGACATGATGGAGCCCTACTGAGGCGACATATGGCACAGCTTTCCTCACCCAGGAGTGGAGTCCCCTCATGGCAGTGTGTGCTCCTGTCACATCGCCTGCGCCCAAGGTGTGTGTTGTATGAGCATGTCTGTGTGTTCACTTCCATTTTGCTGTGCATGCTGGGATCCCTAGTGATGTTCCTGTTTGTGATGCTTGCTGAGTTGACCTATGTTCCCCCAAAGTCTTCTCCCTGGGTTCTCTGTGATGTGGGTGCATGGCACATTACTGGTCATCAGGGTGTCACCCATAGGTGTGTTTGCTGTCAGGGCTGAGTTTGTGGGCAGACGCTGATGGGTCACAGTCAGGATTCCCCTTGGCACTTGTTGTTTACACCTGTCATGTGATTTCCGGTTTGTGTTAGCTTTCATTGGTTGTGACACGTTGTGTGTGTGACTGCTGGCACTCCTCAGGGTCAGGGCTGCAATGTTGGTAGTTGTCTATGTGTGTTCTTTGTGGGTGACCTTGGCTTCTTCATTGGTGTGTGACTGTGGCTGGGATCCCATTGGTTGGTGTGGTATTGCCGTCATGTCAATGTACAGCGTAGTGTGCAGTGTGTCAGACATTCAGGAGTCTTGTTGAGTGGCCATGTGTGATGTGTTTCTGCACCTTGGTTCCCACCACCACCCCTGGGATTGTCATGGGTGCATGTGCAATGTCACCAGTGCATGTGAGCTTCACTGCTGCACATTGTTGGCGGTCGAGGTGTGTGGTGTTGAGTGTGTGCAGATGAGAGTTGTTGCCCGGCTAGACCCCTGCCTCCATGTTGGCCTTGGCTTACTGGCCGTGCTGATTGATTTGTGCTTGTGTAGGTGTGATGGTAGTTTGTTGCTCAGGACACATGACTGTGGTTCACAGTGTGAACGACATCTAGCTTTGTCATCACAGTGGGATTGTAATGCAGCCCAGGGTCACCACATTGTGGGTGCCCTGGGGGTAGTGCTGTGGTGTCTCTGTGTCTTGCTGTGTCAGTTGCTGTTCCTACATGCTTGTGTGACATGTGTGATTTGTGCTCCCTCTCATCTGACAATGCCTGATTGCCCACATAGGGGATTTGGATCCATGAGTTACCTTTGTGTGGCACTGTATGCACATCTGTGTAATTGGTATTCAGGCCTCCTCATGTGTTGTGTGGTTGCCTGGGGACACTGGTACCCCCTCACCTGTTGTGTTTGATGTGCAGTGTGGGTCTGCCTGTTTGTGTTTGTGCATCTGCACCACTGCATTGGCATATCTTTAGTGTGCCATTGGCTGTATGTTGTTTGTTGTGTTTCCCCTGCTGTCCCTGGGACTCCTAGGTCATCAGTCAGCACAATGATCATTGTTTGTGTGTCCCATTGCTGCCATGGTATGGTATCTGTTCACCTCACATCTACAGTCTCCACAGGGTATCTGCATTTGTGTGCCCATTGGTGCAAATATGTGGGTCTGCATTCTGATGGTCACTTCTGTCATTGTGTCATTGATGAATGTTGACAGTGTCAGCCCCCATGGGTGATGTTTGTCTGCACATGGCCAAAGGTATGTCTTATTTGCACTGCACTGTTTGCCTCCCCCAATCTATGTTGCTATGGGACACAAGCACTACTTTGCCACTGATGTGTTTGTTGTTCTGTGACCAGGAATCATCCATGCAGTTTGGCAGTTGCAGCTTTTTCTTTGTCAACACTTACATTTTGGTCACTGTGATGATGGGGGTTTGGACCCCATTGCCACAATGTTCAAAATGTGCTTCAGCTATGGACCCCACACTTACATTTTGGTCACTGTGATGATGGGGGTATGGACCCCATTGCCACAATGTTCAAAATGTGCTTCAGCTATGGACCCCACACTTACATTTTGGTCACTGTGATGATGGGGGTATGGACCCCATTGCCACAATGTTCAAAATGTGCTTCAGCTATGGACCCCACACATACATTTTGGTCACTGTGATGATGGGGGTATGGACCCCATTGCCACAATGTTCAAAATGTGCTTCAGCTATGGACCCCACACTTACATTTTGGTCACTGTGATGATGGGGGTATGGACCCCATTGCTACAATGTTCAAAATGTGCTTCAGCTATGGACCCCACACTTACATTTTGGTCACTGTGATGATGGGGGTTTAAACCCCAGTGCCACAATGTTCAAAATGTGCTTCAGCTATGGACCCCACACTTACATTTTGGTCACTGTGATAATGGGGGTTTGGACCCCATTGCCACAATGCTCATGGCCTGCTTGCATTGTGGGGGCCACACACATTTATGTGTGGCACATGTGATAGGGGGTCACATTGTATGTTCAAAGTCATGTTCAGTGTTGTAGGCATTTGACACAGTCTACACACGCTTGTCATGGTGTTGGGGGGATGTCTTTATGTTGCATTCTTTATGTTGGTGTGTGCTTGTTGTGTCATGTATTAGCCATCCTGTGAGTGGGGGTGTTGTTGGTGGTAGGCATCCAGCCCCCCATGGGTAGAGGTGGTAGTAGTGTTAGGCATCTGGCACCCCCTGGGTAAGGGTGGTAGTAGTGACAGGCATCCAGCCCCCCATGGGTAGAGGTGGTAGTAGTGGTAGGCATCTGGCACCCCCTGGGTAAGGGTGGTAGTAGTGACAGGCATCCAGCCCCCCATGGGTAGAGGTGGTAGTAGTGGTAGGCATCTGGCACCCCCTGGGTAAGGGTGGTAGTAGTGACAGGCATCCAGCCCCCCATGGGTAGAGGTGGTAGTAGTGGTAGGCATCGGGCACGCCCTTGGTAAGGGTGGTAGTAGTGACTGGCATCCAGCCCCCCATGGGTAGAGGTGGTAGTAGTGGTAGGCATCTGGCACCCCCTGGGTAAGGGTGGTAGTAGTGACAGGCATCCAGCCCCCCATGGGTAGAGGTGGTAGTAGTGGTAGGCATCTGGCACCCCTGGGTAAGGGTGGTAGTAGTGACAGGCATCCAGCCCCCATGGGTAGAGGTGGTAGTGGTGGTAGGCATCTGGCACCCCTGGGTAGAGGTGGTAGTAGTGGTAGGCATCTTTCACCCCCTGGGTAAGGGTGGTAGTAGTGACAGGCATCCAGCCCCCATGAGTAGAGGTGGTAGTAGTGGTAGGCATCTGGCACCCCCTGGGTAGAGGTGGTAGTAGTGGTAGGCATCTGGCACCCCCTGGGTAAGGGTGGTAGTAGTGGTAGGCATGTGGCACCCCTGGGTAAGGGTGGTAGTAGTGGTAGGCATCTGGCACCCCCTGGGTAAGGGTGGTAGTAGTGACAGGCATCCAGCTCCCCATGGGTAGAGGTGGTAGTAGTGGTAGGCATCTGGCACCCCTGGGTAAGGGTGGTAGTAGTGACAGGCATCCAGCCCCCCATGGGTAGACGTGGTAGTAGTGGTAGGCATCTGGCACCCCCTGGGTAGAGGTGGTAGTAGTGGTAGGCATCTGACACCCCCTGGGTAGGGGTGGTAGTAGTGACAGGCATCCAGCCCCCCATGGGTAGAGGTGGTAGTAGTGGTAGGCATCTGGCACCCCCTGGGTGAGGGTGGTAGTAGTGACAGGCATCCAGCCCCCCATGGGTAGAGGTGGTAGTAGTGGTAGGCATCTGGCACCCCCTGGGTAGAGGTGGTAGTAGTGGTAGGCATCTGACACCCCCTGGGTAGGGGTGGTAGTAGTGACAGGCATCCAGCCCCCCATGGGTAGAGGTGGTAATAGTGGTAGGCATCTGGCACCCCCTGGGTAGAGGTGGTAGTAGTGGTAGGCATCTGGCACCCCCTGGGTAAGGGTGGTAGTAGTGACAGGCATCCGGGCCCCTATGTGTATATGTGGCATTGGTTATGGCCATCCCGCCCCTATGGTGCTGCTGTTGCTGGTGTAAGTAATTTCTGCATCCCTCTGTGTGTGTGTGATATGTCGGGTACGTGTGGTTTGTTTTTGTGGTTGGTGTCTGACTTACCTTCTGCGCCGTACGCGTCCGTGCCTGTTCCGGTAGTAGATGTAGAATATTGGTAGGATCGGCACGATGGGATTCATGGTTGGTTCGTCTCGTTCGTCTTTCTCGTTGCTTCGCCTCGTCCTCGTCGCTGGCGTGTTCGTCTCGTAGCCGTGGATCGTGTTGTGGCGCGTATCGGAGCTTATGTGCGCCTCTCCCGGATGCTTTGACGTGCCGTGCGTAGCGACGGGTTCGGCGCGTACGGGAAGCGCATCGTACTTGTCCGGCTGGACGGGGTTGCATTTTGGCTTCCGTGCGAGTCGATTCTGCGTTTACGGATCCGGCTCGGTCGGGGAACAGGACCTGGATTGGGTGAGTACGACTGGGTCGGAATCTAAGCTGTTGTGCGCATCGTACTTGCTCGTTCGGAATAATGTGCGGTTCGGTCGGGAAACGGGCATTCGCATGGCTTTTTTCCCGACCGAATGATGTTAGGTGCGCCTCCGACCGAGATCGGAATCGGCCCCTAAATGTCTCTCCATTTTGTATATCTCCTTAAACTGTTAAATTCTGCCAACTTTTCCCATCTCATTCCTTCCATTTCCCCTGTAAATAAATGCAATATACCAATTCAAAGTAAACCAAGATAAGAAATTAGCTGATCTTTGAATTAGAGATAGATAAATGTAGGCCTATTGCTATTGGTGTCTTCATCTGGTCCCGACCCTGCTACAGGAACATGTGGAAAGCATGAAGAGGTCTTTACTCAAGTCCTCAAGCCTAGGGTCTCCACAGTTCTTTCCAGGGCCTCTTGTTAGTGATCAGTCATTCATGTTCTTTTCAATGTTAACTCCTCCTAGTGAACTTTTTAATGGTCTTCATCTGTTTCTAATTGCAATATGGCTCCCCTGGTGCTGACTCTTTGCAGATGTTCAATGGCTTAATGGCAGCCTACCATAATTGTTCCAGTGTATGGTGTCTACTTTCACCAATCCTGAGTCTCTTCTTGTCATAGGAAGCTCCTACGTGGTAGTTGCATATCTCCTCTCCTCCCCCCACCAATGCCTCCACTGACATAGTTCCCCAAAGGATATTACAGACCACATCTAATGTTTACATTTAAGGATTATCTGAAAAGCGTGTCCCCACCTATATTTAACCCTTTGTTCTTTCAGAAAATCAGTAACTGTGCCGAAGGCCCATTGATTCTGATGCGTCATGAGGGAGAAGTCCAGGAATGTCTGTACAGTGATATCATTGTATAACAACGAGTTGACAGTGTGAACATCTTCCATAATTTACTATTTGTCTTCATAAGGAGCCACCACTAGATTTTGGTGGCAGCTATCCCTTTAGTGCATATCAAACTCACTCAGTGGACTATTTAGATCTTCATTAGAGGGCCAACTGATCTTTCTATAAGAACATTATTTCAAGTAGGCCAGAAAATACCTACCTAACATAAATCAGCTTCTTATTCCATATAGCAAGATAGTATGTATATATCATGCAACCGTATTCCTCTAAAGGGTCAATTTTTGAGAGACTGTACAGCCAGCAATTCTGAAGCACATGTATGAGTAATTTCTATCATGCTATCTTTCACCGTCCCATTGCCGGCCTCCATCTTTTTAATAGTGTCTTTCAAAGCAGTAATCTCCGTGTTAAAAACCGGTTAGCACAACATGTTGATTTATTCAACTTTTATTAAAGATGTTCTGGAATTTAGCCTTTGAGGAGTTTGTTCATAGATGCTTACTATTGTCAGTGGGTTCCTGTTAAACAACCAGCTATATATTTTGACTGCTTACCCACCCCATTAGCATTCAACCGAAGGGATGAGTGCCATGTTAGACAGTTCTTCCAGACTATGTGAATCGGTTCTCAGGTGCGTTTCTCTTGTGTAAAGAGAAATTGGGTGTCAGCCTTTTTTTGCTCTGCAAATATCATGGGCTAAGGACAGTCAAGTCCAGGGAGGGATAAGTGACATTCTGTGGAATTGTGGTTAATTCATTTCTGTATAATGTGACATACAACTTGCTGCAATAGTATCCCTGATTAACTCCCCACCTGGGACCCCAGAACAGACACAGAACTGATCCCATCAAACAGAATTAATAAATCTATTGTAATCTATAGGCTTGTTAGTCCCTAACATAAACAAAAGACGTGTGCTGATGGGTTTTGGTGTTCTCTTTCCTGTTATGTACTTGCCTTGATGCAATGATAACAATTTACATTGCACAACTTGTTATATATGTTGAGAGAGAAAAGTCCCCTGAATACTGACAAATGTGCACCCCTGCCCTGTGTGCTCCAACTGCATGGATATCTGGACATCTGGTTCTAATTTTTATCATGAGTGAAGATGGATCATGCATGTGTGCCATGACGTAGGCCTGCCTAATGAGACTGGGAGGAACTGCTACTCTCATTGTGGTAGAGGGCTACTGCCCTTGCCAGGACATAAGTGGCATAAGCGTGGTGGTAGAAGCATACCTGTTTTTTTAATAAGGATTTCTAATGTGAACAGGCCTTTTACGTGTGTCAATTGATTGGTGCCTAACAGCCCATTCAAGTAACTTTCTGCTACGGTGTAATTATCTCACCCTTGGCCTACATGGTGAATGCATGTACCACCAGGCAGCGTGTGATACTTGAGTGTGCATGCAGGAATGTATGTGTGTCTGCTCATGGCACATAACATGGAGTCCTGTGAGTTCCATTTTGGAATCTCCGGACCTAGAAAGGCTAGTGGAGGTGAGGACTGCAACCCTCAGACGGAGATGAGGATTGGTGACATTTCTGAGGGCAGGGGTGGGAACACACACCATGAAAAAAGGGGAGGTCAGCATCCTCTGTGCACAGCAAAGGTCTCTTTGATTCCAAGAAGAGTTACTGGTCAGTAGGTCCAGGTCTCCTTGTAAAGTGAGTTGATGAATCTGATAAGGTTGGCACTGAAGGACCAGGGAATCATGACAGAGAGGAAAGCTAAGTCCTTTAACCATTGTGAGGCATATTCCAATGGAGAGTGACAGCCATGAGTGATCCCTTGTTACTCCAATTGCCTGTGTTTTGGGTAAATCAAAATAAGAGCCGCTCCTCCTGTCCTTTGGCAAAGGACAGGACAGTGGAGAGGACACTTCAAGGAAGTTGACACTCACAATAGGAATATCAAAGAACCAGGCACTAAATTACATCACCGTCTGGATTTGGACAATACAAGTGAGAGCCAGAGCCCCATAAGTTGTTCAACAGCACTGTTCAACAAGAGACAAGATCATCAAAATGTCTAGGTGCAGGAACTAGGATTAGGGACCAGGGACTGCTAGTCTCTGTGCTGGGTGAGGGGCCATCACACAGGACATGAACACCACCTGCCCTGAGCCTGCAGCACTTGACATTTACCTTCCATCCAAGATCAGTGGACCCTGTGAGGAGGAGAGTGCCTGGAGCGGATCACTGACAGAATATCGACATCAAAAATATCGAGGCACAAAAATATTGATGCAAAAATATCGATGTCCAGAATATCAAAGTCCTATGTACATAATGGTAAGTACAAAAATATCGGAAAAAAATATCGATGTCAAAAATATCGTTGTTAAAAATATCGTTTTTTTTATGTTTAAAAAATAATGTAAAATAAAGGAAATAATATATATAATTAAAATAAAATAGTTAGAATTATTATAAAATGTTTAAAATTATAAGTATTACATATAATGTAAAAATAAATTAAACATACATATATAAAATTTAATATATATATTTACTTAATAATATTAATAAATAATTATTTTATTAAACTATAAATTGTCAGAAACATATTAAATACATATATATACACATACACCAATAACATAAAAATACAAATAATATATATATATATATATATATAATAAATTAAAATACTAAAATATTTTTAATCTTTTTAAAATACATTTTACACTACATTAACTGAAACAGTATAGAAAATATTGGATAGCGGAGGGGTAAAAATTACTATTCCCACTCCAGTGAGTGCAACAGTAGGGAAAGTGTTGGAAAGCGTAGGGGTTAAAATTACTTTTCCTACTCCAGAGAGTACAACGGTAGGGAAAGTATTGGATAGCGTAGGGGTTAAAATTACTATTCCCACTCCAGTGAGTGCAACAGTAGGGAAAGTGTTGGATAGCGGAGAGGTACAAATTATTATTCCCACTCCAGTGAGTGCAACAGTAGGGAAAGTGTGGATAGCGGAGAGGTAAAAATTACTATTCTCACTCCAGTGAGTGCAATAGTAGGGAAAGTGTTGGATAGCGTAGTGGTAAAAATTACTATTCCAACTCCAGTGAGTGCAACAGTAGGGAAAGTGTTGGATAGCGTAGAGGTAAAAATTACTATTCCCACTCCAGAGAGTGCAACAGTAGGGAAAGTGTTGGATAGCGGAGAGGTAAAAATTACTATTCCCACTCCAGTGAGTACAACAGTAGGGAAAGTGTGGATAGCGGAGAGGTAAAAATTACTATTCCCACTCCAGTGAGTGCAACAGTAGGGAAAGTGTTGGATAGCGTAGCGGTAAAAATTACTATTCCAACTCCAGTGAGTGCAACAGTAGGGAAAGTGTTGGATAGCATAGGGGTTAAAATTACTATTCCCACTCCAAAGTGTACAAGAGTAGGGAAAGTGTTGGATAGCGGAGGGGTAAAAATTACTATTCCCACTCGAGAGAGTGCAACAGTAGGGAAAGTGTTGGATAGCGTAGGGGTTAAAATTACTATTCCCACTCCAGAGAGTGCAACAGTAGGGAAAGTGTTGGATAGCGGAGGGGTAAAAATTACTATTCCCACTCCAGTGAGTGCAACAGTATGGAAAGTGTTGGATATCGTAGGGGTTAAAATTACTATTCCCACTCCAGAGAGTGCAACAGTAGGGAAAGTGTTGGATAGTGGAGGGGTAAAAATTACTATTCCCACTCCAGAGAGTGCAACAGTAGGGAAAGTGTTGGATAGCGGAGAGGTAAAAATTACTATTCCCACTCCAGTGAGTGCAACAGTAGGGAAAGTGTTGGATAGCAAAGGGGTTAAAATTACTATTCCCACTCCAGAGAGTGCAACAGTAGGGAAAGTGTTGGATAGCGTAGGGTTTAAAATTACTATTCCCACTCCAGAGAGTGCAACAGTAGGGAAAGTGTTGGATAGCGTAGGGGTAAAAATTACTATTCCCACTCAAGAGAATGCAACAGTAGGGAAAGTGTTGGATAGCGGAGAGGAATCATTTACTATTCCCACTCCAGTAAAATAATTAAAAATAATTAACAAACAATTAATTAATTAAAAAAAATTACCTCCCACCATATTCCCCTATAAATAACACCACCAATGTTGTAAAACATAACACCATTAAGATAATTAATAATTAATTAATTAATTAATTAATTAAAATTAACAAACAATTTTAAAACAATAAATAATAATTTAATTCAAACAATTAACAGTATAAATCAATTTAAAATACATTTTATAATAAAAAACTTTTAAAATAATATAGAAATTAAATTACTTGCCAGCCTACTCCCCTATCAACACACAACCCACTCTTAAAAAACCACACAAATAACATAATTAATAATTAATTAATAATTATTAATAACCAATTAATAAATAATTAACAATATATTATTTACCACAATTTACAATATAAATTTGTAAAAACATAAATATTAAATAATTAAAAATATAAATAAAATAATAATTATTAAATCACTTCTCACCCTACTCCCCTATAAATCCACAACACGCTCCTAGAAAAATAACACAATTTACATATTTACCAATTAATTATTATTAATTAACAAACAATTAATATCTAATTAACAATAAATTAATTACCACAATTAACAATATAACATAATAAAATCTTAGGGGCCCATTACGATGGCGGGCGGAAGCACTACTGCCGTGCTGGCGGATGCAAAAACCACCAGTTACCGCCCGCATGCCGCAGCCCACACGCCCGCCAAATTACGATGTGAAAAGGCAGCCAAACACCGCCGGCAAGCCAGCGACGCCGTCCGCCATCAAAGTGCGCCCGCTCACGTAGCGGCGCAGCCAATGGAGACACACCGCCAGACGAAATCACGTACCGCCCGGCGTACAAATTACGATGCCGCAAACAAACAGCTCCCACGGCTAAGAGACACCGCACGCGAAAGTGAGGCGGAAACCCGAACGCCGAGCACAGACACCGAAGAGGCGACCCCCCGAGCATGAATCCAGCACTGCAGGCCCTCCCCATGCTATACCTGATGCACCACCAAGGAGGCAACGTACCGCGGAGACGCAGGTAGGCACACACACAACAAGGGCACGCAAACAGCGCACACAGTGCAAGTGCGGAAAAGGAGGACATGGCACCCCCAACACCCATGCGTGGACAAGAAACATCCACCACTGCACCCACAAATGTAACACAGGGCAAAGTGCAACATCTCGCAACTATCATGGGCACACCACCTGGGACCAGGAACTAACGACCCCGTCACGGCACCGCAGCACAGCGGCGATGACGCAGCCACACATGCGCACAACTCAGCGCCCAACCATAACGCCATGTATGCGTCGCACACAAACAACACAGGGACACAACCAAGCACCACACACACCAGCCACACCCAGAACGCACATGACACGTGACAGGCCTGCCACAGTCATTACCCCAACGCCCAATTCACGGACAACACCCAACGTCACACAACCGACGCCCACATGTCAGTGAAGTCACGCAACATCAGGACACACCCCTGTGTGACAAACATGGCGAAGCACACAGCGGTGGCAACACCACCCAGTAGAACATGGGCCCCGTCGGGAAGAGGTACGCCAGTACCACACAGAAACACCCATACCACCCTGCACCCATGAACCAGACATACAAAACGGAACACCAAAGAGCCCGGGGACCGACAACAGGTGGACCCAAGAATGACACCCACACACAAGGCCCAACGCATAGCGGAAACACAGCCTGCCGCCCACACACGGGAGAGCAGACAGCACTGAATGACCTTCCATTCCAACTCCGAAACCACATCCCGACTAAACAAGCCGGACAATACAGCCATTGTCCCAAAAAAAGACCAACACAGGCATGCAGAGGAAACCGACCACAGGGCAGATAGCGCATATCACCTAAGAACATACCGAACGGAAAAGAAAAAAATATATAAAACTCCCCCATGCCGTTCCCATGCAAGTTATCTGGAAGGAGTCACACACCACTGACCTTGAACATTCAGAGAAGCACGTGGGATGAGGGCCCGTGTCCTCCGCACAAGCTAACAGAACACAAGTCCTGCCCCCCTACGACCATCACAGATCTCACAGCAACCTCGGAGACTGCACACACAGCCGGAGCACGCCACCACATCGCCCCGCAGCAAAATGGCACCTACAACACACCTACCCAACTACGCCAAACAGGTCAAGCTGTACAAACCCAACCTGATACAGCTACTGGGATGTGAACCCCTATCCCTGCTGAACGTAAGTTACCGACTGACTTACCGCATCGCATTGTTCAGCTGCGTCATACCCGTCTTCTACTGTCGGAGGTGTCCCTTCCACCATCCTGTGGAGTTGTGCCTCTCCAACCCGGCATGTCCAAGGGCGGACCTGCTACCACTATTCCACCCTCTGGACGCACACGACAGGGCCTGTTCAGCCTATGGGGGCATGGCGTATGTGGCGAACATCGGACCCACACTGCAATGGGACCACTGTACCTCCACACGACGGATCATGGATCACAGCTACATCGAATGTCACCCAGCATGCCCCATCATGCTCCTACAAGGGACAACTTACGAACAACACCGTGACAGCCACCATCCGCTACATTGGCTGGCAAACATGTATACCACCAATGAAATGGAAGCCCTGCAGGAAGCCATCGCATACCTGACAACCTGTCAATTCGTAGGACCCCGGCGCAATCCCCCAATTGAGCCATGATGTCCGACACTACCCATGCTTAGCTTCCGCACGGACTGGCCAGTAACCACCACAACAGCCATACCAAACGACCTGCAACTGATACCACACCATCAACGACACTGCCATGACATCGGATGTGTCCGGGACATGCACTCCGTTCCCCATCACATCCAGGAACTCTGCATGTATGGGGGAGGCAGTGGCATGGGATATGTGTATCGCACCCACATGGACAGAACTGCATGTACAACTATGCCATGACATGGATCCTGCGCCCATGGACATATGCACCGCCCAGTGGACAGGAATCGCCCGGCTGGAGTATGTGAGAGCTGCACCCCTTTTCCCCCTCCCCAGAAATCCCGTAACAGGACCTTTGCATGGACGACAAGTGCATACAACAACAACACGACCCCAGTGACTGTGACATGTCCAGTATCCACCATATGGCAACAACAAGTGGGACGCCGTTGCATGCACGTAAGCCCATGCCCTGATGTCAACTCACACGCACGCGTGCATGAGTAACAACAGCAGCACACCTGTCACATGGAACTGAGATGGACTGTGCCCATGATGCCAAGCGGTCTGGTAGGCTAAATGTATACCGTCTGTGTCAAAGTCTGCAGCACCGCAGCTACTTGCAAATGAACATTAGCACAGCAACAGCCAAGCAGATGTAACTCTGAAGCCCACATCCCACATGCAACAGCTAATCACATGTACCCCTACACCCTTAGCTATGTGTAATCATGCTCAGTATATCCTCCACATGCATACCGCTGCCAGTAGTGTCCACTATACTGCATCACAGAGGACATAAGTCACAATACATGGTTTGAAGAAAGAAACTGTCTCTGCTGATTCCTTTCACAAGTACGAATGTGAGATGATGAGAGTGTGTGATGTACACGGCAGTCGTGACATGACTATGTAGTCCACTGTCATTCGATGTCAACGCAAATGAGTAGCACAACTGTGGAAGACACACATGTGTCGTGTGAAGCGGGAGTGACGCTTCGCTCAGGTGGGTGGGTGTGACGTGTAGATGGGCACATGCAAAGTTGAAACACGCTGTGTCGGGAGGGGTCCGGAACTGCACATTACCGCTTCCCTGGGCAATGTCAAAGGCCACATGTCGGGGGGGGGATGTGAACACGTGTGTGCACAGCAGCCGGGCACACGAACAATGCGGTATCAGGCGTACACGTCAGCCCACCCTCTGTGGACAAGCTGGATCCTGTTGTGCACCCGCCAGGCCCTTGACAAGGCACACACAGCCCCTGCCGACCAGGTGTATCCCCAACATTGTCAACCTGCACAGGCAATCCAGGGCACGGGATGGCAGTGGAGCATGGTGGGGGAGAGGACTCTGCACGCTCCTCCGGGACACATCACGCAGGCAAAACATCCTCAATGTGTAGCATGGCTCAAGTCATATGGAAGTATTGGGGGGACGCACACATCACGAGCAGGAGTGACGTCACGGAAGGTGGCTCGCACCATCCCACCCATTGCCTACATCTCCACACACGTCACATGCCGTTGCAACAGAGAAGCCAGCGCGTGCGCAAGCACCTCCGAGCCCGCCCCAGTGAGGCAAAAGAGTGAATGTGTGGGTCCATCAGCCCCAGATGGACGCCACATGGGCCGCTAGGGCAGCTACAGCCTCTGTGTGTCGCAGGTGGTGTATCCGGACTGCGGAGACTGCTATGCATTGTCTATGTTGCCCGTGTCTCGAGTCGGGGCACCGCGCAGGTGGACGGCGTCCCGCCACACATCATGCCGTGAGACAGACCACTCGTTCAACTGGACCCACACATACACTCCTTGGCCTCTCCGGGGCGAGCTTGGGGCTGCATCTGCATGCGCTAGCCCCACAGTTGCAAATGCATATTGGGGGGAGCGAGGGGAGGCCATGAGGACAGGGACAAAGACGACTATATTACTGTCAGTGAGTTCAAGGAATGACCCTGATGTGGACAGGAAAAGACGTGCCCCGTGTGTATTGCAACTAGTCGCTAATCCGATCACCCTCCCATGTCCTGCATGTAAGCCCGCACCTAGCCCCGCCCACCCACCACATTGAAATTAGCACCAGCACAACATCATTCACATTCGAAGCACTGACTGGGGATGACAACCATTGGACACACTTGTTGAGGCCACCCACGCGTACATGTGGGCCCTCCATGATCCATGTCACCTGCGGCCAAGTGATGACATGCGCAATGACGGAAGTGAGGAGAGCTGTCCGCCCCACGCACAGATGGTGCATCAGCTCCACAGACCCAGCAGCGAGTGCAGCAGGGGTCACATGTGCAGGGGCAGCTGTGCCTGGTGTGAAGGCACATTCAAATTGACAGCACATCGACCAATGTGTAGTCTGCCCACATCTACAGTCCATTATCATGCGGACATAGAAAATGAACATAGGGCAACACATCTGTGTGGGTGCACCCACTGTGACCAACACTGCGCAATCATCGACGTACTCGCCCTGTGCATGGCCCACCACACAAAGGAGTCACATTCAGTGCCACCATCCCACACACACATCCCTATCATGAGACATGGTGTGTCCAATAGTCAGTACTGAGTTAGCGCCCATCTGGAGGGTCCTGAACAGGAGACACATGCAACCCACTAGGCAGTCGGTGCTGTCACCTACTGGCATTGTGCAGTCAATGTGCAGGCCAGGCTTGCTGGGACTGAGAGGGGCAGCATGGCCCAGCCTGACATTCACACGAGCAACAAGTGCACTGAGACCTGCATTGGCAATTGCAGACGTTGGCCTGCACCCAGCTGGCCCGGGACGACTACCTCCATAGTGGAACACGCAGGGTGCAACCGCGAGGGTCATCGGAGTTGGCCGTAATGGCCTGGCCCATGTTAGTGACAGTCCGCTGATGCCATGTGCACCACACAGTATGATGTGCGCACTGCATCTTCAGGTGTGGCCATGATGTGCGCGTGGGTGCAGGTGCACAATGGATGGGGCCACAACATGCCGTGTGCATAGGCAGGGATGGCCAGTGGCCGGCCCCCACATGTCTGTTAGCATGTCATCATCTGCACATTGGCATGGGTGCATGGTATACGCATATGCACACGCATGTCATCTCTCACTATGTACATCTGCCACTTGGCACGTGCAAGGTTACGTGTCACATGTGATGTGTATTTGCAAGCACACAGCCGTGTTGGCATGGGGCTGTCAATGTGTACACCTGACAATGCTTCTGGAGGTGTGATCCGTACAGTGCTGCACATAGGGTGCAGTGGTGACATCAATGACTGTCTCATATCCCATCGTGCCACAGGTCCCACTTGTCTTGGCCGCTCAGCCTGTGCCCACATCGTCGTTGGTGTGTGCCATACTCATCCAGCCTCGGAAGCAGTGTGATGCACAGCAGCCAGTCATGTTGCCGTGGTGTTGCCGCTTGCCGAATATGCAGTCAGTCCCCATCAGCACGCCTCACAGGTCATTGAGGCCTGGATCCCCATGTGCATGCACATAGCAATGGTTTGTGTCACTGCCCATTGCTATTGGTGGGAGACCTGTGTAAGTGTATTGTGGCTGTGCTGTCCCTGCATGACAGCTGTTCTGTGACTCATGTTCTTGCTCTGTCATATCAGTTATGTGTATGTGAAAATGCCATGTGGCGTGTTGCTTTGACATGTGTCCACTCCCATCTTTCCTAGGTGGAGACCAAACATTTACCGCCCTTACCAATTGTTGGCGGACATGGAGGATTCTGAGGTCATCCGGAAATTTCGTCTGGACCGACCAACCCTGCATCGACTATGTGCTATGTTGGAACCCCACCTCCGTCCTCGCAGGGTGTATCCGACAGCATTCACCCCCACGGCTAAGGTGATGGCTGCACTGCATTTTTTCGCCACTGGGTCATTCCAGCACACAGTGGGCAGTGGAGGTGGGATGTCCCAGCCCATGTTCAGCATGGTGCTGAGGGATGTACTGGCAGCCATGATGCTGTACAGGAACAGGTACATCCGATTCCCCAGGGCACGTGAGTTGGCGGCAGTGAAGGGTGCATTCTATGCCCTTGGACGGATCCCACACGTCGTTGGTGCCATTGACTGCACCCATGTTGGCCTTGTCCCACCACAGGCCACTGAGCAGCTCTTCCGCAACCGGAAGCACACGCACTCCCTGAATGTGCAAGTGGTGTGCCTTGCGGACATGGTCATCTCCCACGTGTGTGCAAAGTTCCCAGGCTCGGCCCATGACGCGCACATCATGCGAAACAGCATATTACCACGACTGATGACCAATCTGCAACAGGACCGTGGCTGGATTGTCGGTGAGTATGTGGAGTTGTGTAGCGTGCTGGCTTAAGGATGCTGTCTACTGTCCTGTTTGAATTGCAACGGTTCTCTGTGTCCCCCACGCCCAGGTGACTCGGCTTACCCGAATGGGCCCTGGCTGCTCAGTCCATTACGAAATCCTCGGACCCCAGCAGATGACCGCTACAATGAGGCACATGGGAAGACCAGACGTGTGGTCGAGCGTACCTTTGGCCTCCTCAAGTCCAGGTTCAGATGCCTGGACCGCACCGAGGGTGCGCTGGCGTACTCCCCACAGAAGGTGTGCCAGATAGTGGTGGCTTGCTGCATGCTGCACAATCTGGCCATTCGAAAGCAGATCCCCCTAATTGTGGATGACGGAGATCAACCAGGGCCCCAGCCTGCACACCTGGACAGCTCCAGTGAAGAGGACAGTGGAGAGGATGAAGCTGTGAATGTGCGTCAGCAGCTCATCGCCTGCTACTTCACTTGACGGTGAGTGACCATGTACGACGGCTGATGTAGCTGTAGTTGTGCAGGTGTATGTGTGCTCTGTTACTGGGGCCTTTTGTTCACTGAGTGCTGTGTGTCAATGGTCCATGTCCAGGTTGGTATGCCACTGTCAGTGGTTGTAGCATTGTGCCCTGTTGCTCTCTGAGATGTGTGTGCATTGCTTGTAGTTGGTGACAAGTACTGTGTGATGAGTGTGTGACACACTCATTGAATGTACTCTTGTTCTGTTTTTCACCCCTAGGTCCCTGCAGCCTCTCCTGTCCCATCGACATGCCACACAGCAGATGCTATTCTGCTCATGGTGGCGATTGCACATCTTGGAATAAACCCAGGACACATTAAGCCGATTGTGATCAAGGTGTATTTATTAACAGCGGTGACATGTGATTGTGTGCAAGGTGATGACAAAATGTGGTGCATGCTGTGACAATGAGTTGACGGTCATGGCTGCGTGATGGTCAAGGTGTACCCATGGAGTTCTATGTCCACAGTCCAACAGACACATGCCATTCACATGGCAGTGTGGGCTAGGATCGTATTACAAGTCAATGCAGTAGGTGGTCAAGGTGGCTGGCTGACTCACTGGCGTTTGGTGCGGGCGAAGTCCTCTCTGGACACCTGTTTCCTCTTCGGACGGCCCCTTCCACGTTTGGTAGGGGGGGGTGTTGATGTTCCGCTGGTGGTGGTTGAAGAGTGCTCACTCGCTGTGGACGCAGGGGAACGCGATGCTGCACGAACCTGCGCCACAGCAGGTGGTGGCGGAGGTTGTGTTGCTGGCCTTGCTTGTGCCCTCCCCCCCACCACCAGCTGGCCCATGAGGTCCGCGATTTGGGCCATGTGGGCGTCCATGGACCTCAACACCGCAAGGACCTCCCGCGTGTCGCTTGCCGACCTGGCCCATTCGCCTTGGGCCTCCTCATAGGCCCCAAGGACTCTGTCGATTGGCGGCAGGGCTTGGCTCCCAGGCACAGTTGGCGTTGGCCTGGCCCTGCTCCTCCTACCAGTACTGCTGCCACCGACCTGCCCACTAGCCACATTGCTCACCACGGTCCTCGCTGTGGCTCCCAGGGTGGACCCAGTCGGCCGGACCACCACTTGCGCTGGGGCTGGGGCCAGTGATGACGTGGTGGTGGTTGCGGCAGTGGGAGTGGCCGCAACGACCGTGGGAGTGGCCGCCACAACAGTGGTAGTGGCCGCTATGACAGTGGCAGCAGGGGGCTGTGAGTGGTCATCAGCCCTGGATGATGGGTTGGTGGGTGGGAGGGTGCCTGGGGTGTGGTTGGGCCCTGCCACACCAGATGGGCCTGCTGGGTGGTCCGTGTCCGAATAGGAGGACAGATCCTCCACATCCGTGAGTCCTTGTTGGGGGCTTGCAGGCTGGCTGTGCTGGCTGCTGTCTCCATCTCCAGCATCCAGCAGTTCGTCACCTGTGGGGGGAATGAGATATGTTATTGTGTTGCACATGACAAAGTATGTATAGGTTGTCTGACATCCACAGTTCGTGCACAGTCGTGCACAGGTTTCCCGGAGCCGTGTGTGTGGCTGTGCTATTTGTTGTTGTGTGGGCATGCCAATGGGACTGTGTGCTGTGGACATGTGGCATGGGACGGATTGGCAATGCCGATGGGTGTGTTGCTGTGCTCCTGCTTTTTGTGGCTCTGGTGTATGCGGACTCCAGACCCATCGTGGAGGTTGGTTTGTACTATGCTCTTGGGGTTCAAATGTAACGCTTCGAAACGCAGATGGCAAAATGGGGGTCAGCCCCCTGAAACGCATTTGAGATGAACTTTGCTTTTGGGGTACATACTGTGTGCCATGGGTGCAGAACGTGACATGTGTTGTGGCAACATGACAGTGCATGGTCTGAGGTGTGTGTATGTCTGACATACCCTGCATATTTGCTGTCTGTTGTGATTTCTGGCCATGTAATTGGACGCATTGTTATGAGTGAGTGATGGTTGTGTGCCACACGACGTATTGCAGATGGTCCAATTCCTTGGTGTGCGTGCTGCCCTGTGCCATGTGCATCACTGCAGTGCTCGGGGGTGTGTGGCCCATGTTATGTGTGTTGTTGCTCACAGTGTGACATGCGCTTCATTCACTTCTGGCACATGATTTGTCATGGGCATGTTTCTTTGCGTGACTACTGTATGTGGACCAGCTGTTCGGATGACATACCTTTCATGTGTCTGGGGCTGACGGATGAGATGGATGGTATGTTGTATGTGCATTGTGTGTCTGTGTGTTTGATGGGTCCAGTGGTGTTCGTGTGCATTTATGTTGTTCCACGCTGTTGCGTCTAGTGTGGTATGTCTTACATGGGCGTAGTTGTGGGATGTGTGGTTGACAGGCAGTTGGGGCTACATGGACAGGACTTCGATGGTGTTGCAGTTGTGTGTGATGGGTTGCACTGTGCCTGCCGTGTGGTTCTGTAATCAGTGTGACTTGTGCATGCAGACGTGGCTCCTTGGGTGTTGCTGTGTCTGTGATGGGTCATGTGGGGTGTGACTCTGTGGTTCATGTCCGTGTGCACATTGTTCACATGGTTGTGGCAGGGAGCAGTGCTGCGTGTTCCTCTGCTACTTGACATGTCCCATGTGTTAGTCGTAATTCAGTCCTCATGCCTCCAGTCACCCCGCCCTGTCCAGTTTCCCACCTGCAGGTTGTTTTTGAGCGTGCACTGGACTGGATGCAACATGGTTATGGGCGGGTGGGTGCTCCATGTTGCAGGTCTGTGGGGGTGGGGGCGGTGTTATGGGTCGTGGTGATGTCTGGACACCCACTGACACCGTTTGTCCTGGGGCGGGATGTCTACCTGTCGGCTGCCGGTGTGCACTGCAGTGGCTGCTACGTGGGTGTGGGCTGTGGGCTGTGCTCCTCCTTGCTGTGCTGTAGGACTAGGGGCCTGGTGGGTGTTGTACTTCAGCTGTCCCCCTCCCACCCACTGCCTTTGTGTTGTGGCTACTTACCTGTTACTTGTCGGTTGGTGCAGCTACGGCTGCCACATGGGTGTGGGGAGTGCTCGTTGTGGCGCTTCTGGAGTACTAGGGGACCTGTTGGTAGTTACGTGGCTGGCTGGGTGTACACATGCCCCCATGATTCTGTTAGTTGATATGTTTGGGCTGTGTGTGTGGTGGTGCCTGTTGCATGTGTGAGTGATGTGTTGTGTATTGTGTACTGGACATGGGGGTGTTTGTCCCTCGGAGCTATGGCATGGTGGTAGTGCATGTGAGTACATAGCGGTGTGCTGGTATACATTTGTTTGTACTTACCAGCCTCCACTCCCCTGGTAATCCGGTGAGGATCTCCGGATGGATGATGACTCGCACCGTCTCCTCCCACGCTTTGAAGGTCTTGTAATGCGCGGGATTCCCTCCGCCAGTCGTGGCAGCCAGCTCTCGATTTTTGCTCTCCTTCTTCTTGACCAGGCTTTTGATGTCGTTCCACCGTTTGTTTATCTCTCCTCTGTTTCTGGGTACGGTCCCGACTGCATTGACCTGGTCTACAATTCTGTTCCACATTCTTTTTCTGGTGGCTAGTGGTGTGTGCTGGACCTGGTTGCCATAGATTTGTGTGTGCACCTTGACGATCTCGTCGACCATGACCGTCAGCTCAGTGGAAGTGAACTTGGGCATTCTGTGTGATGCCATGGTGTTTGTGGTGCTGGTGCGGTGTGTGATGTGTGATGTGCAGGGGGTTTGTGGTGCCGGTGTTTGGTGGTGGTGGTGGTGGTGGTGTGATGTGTGCGTATCTGTGGTGTGCTGCTGTCCTTGCTGTGTCACTGTGTCCTCTCCTCTCCTCTCTGCTTTGCAATGTTGCAAGGGGTTGTGGTCTGTGGAGGGGCTGTTTTTGTACTTACCTGTTTGGGTGTGTCCTGATGGTCTGTTGTTTTCAGGTGTGTTGTGGCTGGTGTTCTGGGCTTTGTGGTTTATTTGTTTGTCCAGGGGTGGTGTGTTTTCGGGATGTGTACTTTGTCTGTGTATTTGTGCGTGGGTTGCTGTGTGGACTTGTTTGCCATGTTGTGTGTGTTTGTTTGAGTCCGGGGCTGTTTCTGTGCAGGGACGTGGCCGCCATGGCTTCTGCCGTGTCCATTTTCTTCAGTGTTGTTTCCGCTGGCGGGCAGTGTATTTGTTGTTTTCCGCGCTCATGTCGGTGCGATCGTAATTTCACGTGCGGTGTCTCGACCGTGAGGGCGGGCGGTTTTGTGTTGTCGTGCGTCTTTCCGTCCGTGGCGGGCGGTTTGACTCCGACTCGGGCATGGGCGGGCGGTATTTTGTGTGTTTTTACCGCCGCTGGCGGTTTTCGGTTCGAGGCATCATAATTGCTGGGTCGGTATTCAGAAGGTGTAGGCGGGCGGATTTTTGCCGCTTTCATGGGTGGCGGATTTTTTTACGCCCGATATCGTAATGGGCCTTTAAATTATTAATTAATAGAAATTATTAATTAATTAATTATAATTAAATTACTTTTCACCCTATTACCCTATAAACCCACAACCCACTCCTAAATAAATAACACAATTAAGATATTTACTAAATAATAAAGAATAATTAACAACCAATTAATAACTAATTGATAACAAATTAATTACCACAATTAACAATATAAAATATTAAATATATAAATATGAATTAATAAAACATATTAATTAATTAAATAAAATAAATTACTTCCCACCCAATTTCCCTATAAACTCACAACCCGCTACAGAATAAAAACGCAACATTCAATTAAAAATTATTAATAATTTCTAAAAGTTATTATTAAATTTACTATAATTAAATTACTTCCCACCCTATTCCCCTATAAACCCACAACCCGCTACAGAACTAAAACGCAAAATTGACTTTAAAAAAAAGTAATAACTTCTAAAAATGTAATAGATATATTAAAAAAAAAAACAATACTTAACCAAAAATATAGAACACATACATTTAAAATACATACTAAAATACATAACACTAATATAAACATCGATATTATTAACAACGATATTTTTACAAACGATATTACTGACTTCGATATTTATGAAAGCGATATTTCTTACCTTCATGTCGATATTCTGGTCACCGATATTCTTGATGTTGATATTCTGTCCCTTCGCTATTTCCAACTCGATATTTTTGTACTTCGAGATTAAAAACTCGATATTATGTCTGTGCACCGCCTGGAGCATGGGAGGCCCAGTGGAGATCCTACCGAGTGAGTCCCAGTGAGCAAAGGGTGAGACGTCTAGTACGGTTAGGACAGCTGCAAAGAGAAGTCTGTGACCCCCATATGCCCAGAGGGGGCCACCATAAAATTATTAGGGCTGTTGCCCTTGTGTGGAAAGTCAGCAAGCCCTGTGTACATTGTCCTTGTGTGGAGAAGTCAGTAATCCCTGTGAGTCAACAGGGGAACACCATGAAATTTAGGCCATTGCCTTGTGCAGGTAAAAACAGTGACCCCAATGTGCTAGAGGAGGGACACAGTGGAGGCAGGCCTGATGTCCTGGATTGGCATGCTCAGGTTGCTGTGAGGAACACCTTCCAATTGCCGAAGAGGACGTACGACACTGATGCAGGCCTTTTGCAAACTGAGGAGGCCCAACATGTAATCGGGAAAAGCCCAGGAGACGTTGCGGTCTCTCAATGTTGGGAGACCGGAGCCCGCACAGTTGCACCCTGGACATTGTGTACTTGCCATTTGCCATCATCCTGGGTATGACTGTTCAATGCAGGCAGGTCTATTGGGAACTTCAATGAATTTAGCATATAGCGCTGCTGAAGTTGACCCTTAAGACTACAGTTAATCTTTGTTGAGTGGTGGCTACCTCGGGCTGCATCTGAAAGTCATCTCCAGTAATGAATGGGGAATGACCAACCTCAGTGAAAGGGACTGTGGTACTCGGGGATGCCGCCCAGGACGACACTACAGCACAGCCTTGAGTCTGTGGATATTATTTAGTGTGCTGCCTCTATGCTTTGTACGTCTATATTAAAATACTACTTTTTTGATCAAAGCATGTATTTGACAGGACAATTAACTTTTTGTAGTTACTGTTTGCGCTGTGAGTCTTCTTCCTGTGTATGCCTCCTACCTCTCTCCCGTTCGAAGAGCCATGGACTGCTCAACTCACGCAGCACTGAGAGTCAAATGCTGAAAAGGGTAGTACTTGGCCAGTTATTCAGGACCCATAATAGGTCAGGCCACTGGGACAGCAGGAGTAAAAGTTCACAATACCCACTCCTTGCTCCCTGGCGCTCTAAAACGGGTTCTGAAAATATTCAATTAACACCTACAGTGAGGACCAATATTAGAAGAGGCTCTATCTAACAGCGAGTGGATGTAGTGCCTCATCACAACACATTTAAACAGCAGTATCTAGAAAATCTATCCTTTTGGAAGTTGATGTGTAATCCCGGACAGCTGTGCCAGGTTAAGCTATTCCAGTACTCTTAGAACAAACCTTTCATATGATGATGTCTGCTCTTATCAGTGTGACTAACAATGGATTTTGGCTTTTGTGATCCAATTTGTCTTCATTGGATATCACCTGCGATGTAACAATAGCAAAGCCTGTGTTCCAATAGTGGCCTTATCAACAGTTGAATGTTTCCTCTCATATATTTGCTTAGCGGTGAGTTTTGTCCCTGTCATAAGACGTTTTTGTTTCTTGTTCTGTGTTGTATTTGCCATGACAGTTTTTCTTCTTTCATGTAATTTGTTAAGAAGCAGAGATCTGCTCAGTTGCAAGATCCTTTTGGTTGACTGAAGAAATGGGTTTGGCCTCCAGCGAGCTCCTAATGCGTATCAGAAAAATCTGAATATATTTAATATTTATTGCTCTGAGTCTTCTTTTAACTTTTAGGAAGGAGCTATGTTGGGAATGGACCCCTGCCAAGAGGTCAGAATAGATTGACACCTGTTCTTGGGCACTTAAAATTGCTTTTTTCATCTTGTCCATTGTAACAAGATGTCACGATCTCTGTATTTTGGTATCACTGTTACAGTGGTCTGAGGAGTGCTCTTTGCAGGGCATTGGTAGCTGGGACCTTATGGATTCTCTCCACCATGAAGGAAATAGAAACGCTTTGTTCTACCACTTGGTGGTTGAACCAGTCTTCTTAATATTTTTCCATGCTCTCACCTTAAACCTTTTTGGGGCACCAATAATGCAAACATGATTTCTTCTATAGTAGACTTCTGAGTCTCCTACTGTATTTTCTAGGAAGAGACTCCTCTCTTGAAAGTCTCTATCATGCTCATGCATATCCAGCATCAGCGGCCCCAACGTTTTGTTTATCAGGAGGTCAAAGGTGTTCCGAGTATTATTAATGGGAAACAGGATTCAGTCAGGTTTACCTGATTCATGATCCTGACACAAAATTCCACTGTTTCAGGGTCTGATGTGGTTGCCGCTGCTCCCAGATTATCACTGTCTGTCTTAAGGGCCATTTGGGATTGACCTCCCTGCTTTGATTTGCAGGCTTCTTAGAAAAATAAGTTTTAAGTTTGGTTGTCACTCTTTCCAATCATATGTGCAATGGTTCTACCTGAACCATCCAGTGCTGGGGTTTAATTCCTTATGATAACAAGTAGGCTCTGAGGGGCCGATTACGATGGCGGTCGGAAAACCATTCCGCCCGCCGTGGCAATGGGAAAAGACCGCCCGCATGGCTTGCGGCACCACCGCTGATCACATTACGATGCACCGCCGGAAAAATCAGACCGCCGCGGTCGGAACCCAAGAAACAACGGCGGCGCACGTGCAGAAAATACTAAATACCCTCCACGGCGGTCGGATCCACTGCGGAAAGCTCACAACCCGCCGATACACAAGCGGAATTCCCATGAGTGCAATTATGATCTTACCGCGGTGCCAGCGGAACGACCGCTTGTTTCCGACCGCCGCGATTGACAGCAATGATGAATGGGAGAGCTGGAGGAATGACCATTGTAGTCCGACCGCGGCGTCCGCGCAGAAACAGTAATGGCGGTCGGAAGCAACTACACCACAAAACCACCAAATGTGGCTGAGCATCTGGCTCAGCCAATGAAAACAGCCAAAACAGCCCATTGACACATGCCCCTGGCAAATAAGAACTACAAATCCCAGCCCAACACAGACAACACACCTGACATGAATATCCAGTTGGGACCCACCCACATAGCAGAGCATAAAACCAGCCCCTGCATGACCACAATTCTTTGCACAACTCCAGAACAGAAGGGCCCAACAACATCACACAAAGGATAGGCAACCCTGCACACATCACACCATCACAAACACACACACACCACACACATCACCACCACCACCACCACCTGCACACCTGCACTCTTAACCACTCAGCACATCACACACCATGGCACATAAGATGCCCAAATTCACTGATGGTGAGTTGTCAGTCATTGTGGATGAGATAATAAGAGTTGAGCCATATATTTTAGGAAGCAGGGTCCAACAGACCCCATCAGCCAGGCAAAATCAAATGTGGCAAAGGATAGTTGACAGAGTCAATGCTGTAGGGCAAGTTCCACACAACAGGAAGGAGATCAGGAAGAGGTGGACTGACCTCAAGAGCAAGGTCAAGGAGAAGAACAGCAAGAACCGTGAGCTGGCAAACCGGACTGGCAGTGGCCCTCCCATTCCACCAAGAACATTCAACGCATGGGAGGAGAAGGTGCTTGGCATACTGCACCCAGAGAGTTGCACTGGAATTGAGGGGGAATGGAGGCTGGTAAGTACCAACACAAGTCTGCCATAACACTGCTATGTAGTAGCTTGCACAACTAAAAAGCAACACCTCCTAGGCCCAAATGTACTCATGTCCACCACACTACCCCCAAACAGGTCTCACAGATCCCAGAAGAACTCCCTCTCATCCACCACAAAGGTACATAACAATATTTACATGGGGGCACATGTACAGGCAGCCAGCACTACAACTCCCAACAGGCCCCCTTGTCGCACAGCTCAGCAGGATGGAGCATCCCCCACACCCCCAAGCATGGGGCAGCCATTTCATTCTTCCCATCAAACTAACAGGTAGGTAGCCATCTTAACAGGGAGGGGTGTTTGTGTGTGGGAAGCTTGCACTACAACTCCCACCAGGCACCCTTGTCCCACAGCTCTGCAGGATGGAGCATATCCCCCCCACCCAGAACCATGTGGCAGCCATTTCATTGTTCTCATCAAACTTACAGGTAGGTAGCCATCTCAACAGGGAGGGGTGTTTGTGTGTGGGAAGCTTGCACTACAACTCCCAACAGGCCCCCTTGTCCCACAGCTGAGCAAGATGGAGCATGTCCCCCCACCCAGAACCATGTGGTAGCCATTTCATTCTTCCCATCAAACTTACAGGTAGGTAGCCATCTTAACAGGGAGGGGTGTTTGTGTGTGGGAAGCTTGCACTACAACTCCCACCAGGCCCCCTTGTCCCACAGCTCAGCAGGATGGAGCATGTCCCCCCCACCCAGAACCATGTGGCAGCCATTTCATTGTTCTCATCAAACTTACAGGTAGGTAGTGACTGCATGTACCCCGCCATCCTCATCTAACTGCATGTAGCCACATAACAACATCAGCACTAACATGTCAGCCAACTTTGCATAGTTTTCAATGCCACATCCAGTGTGCAGACATCTAAGTGCACGTAACTGTCACATATTTTGAACTCATACTCACCAAGTCACAAGTGAAACATATGCATCCCACAATTGTGCACAGCAGAGAATGCAATGTGGAAGTGCCATGGTGTCTGAGCATGAACGCCCATCTCAACACCAAACATGCATGGTCTACATGGAAAAAAGGGAAGTACATGTGATTCCAAAGCTATGTATAACATGACAATGGTTCCTACTAGCTCTGTTGAAATAGATAACATGAACAGCTAAATGAAAAGACGCACAACAGAAAATTGATGTCACGCAATTAGGTAGATGAGGACATGTCCGTGTATTAACACTATCTGTACACTGCACCAAGTATCAATTCCCAACGAAAACCATGGACTTAAAAGGTATGTACCTCAACGTCATGACATGGTGCACAGCATATAGCAGGCATACAAAGTCATTGCATTGTAAAGTGTGTGTTGGATCAAATGTCTCAAACAATTGTCTAACATCAAGCTTGTTGCGTGCAACTCAATCACCATATCACCTCTGTTCAACAGGAGATCAACAACTAACTGCAGAGGATGACACCAACATGCGGAGCCAGTCTCCCCCCCCTGGAACGTGGACTCTCGGATGCAGATTCCCCAACATTCTCTGACGAGGATTCTCAAGCTGGCCCCTCTGGTGTGGGGGGGACTAACATGTCTCAAGCCCTCATTGTCCCCACCACCACCACCACGGCAAGACCAACCATGCTGCCCCCATCCACTACAAGCTGTGTGGCCTCCACCACCACCACCACGGCAAGAACAACCGTGCTGCCCCCTGCCACTACAACCTGTGTGGGCTCCACCACCACCACCACCACGGCAAGAACAACTGTGCTGCCCCCTGCCACTACGACCTGTGTGGCCTCCACCACCACCATCACCACTGCTGCCTGCAACACACGCCCTGCCACGGTGGTTACCAACACCACCACACAATCCCAGCATGACAGGGAGAGTGTGCCAGTGCGTCGGGGGACTATGCCACAGGTCCGTGTCAGGAGGGCAGGTGGGAGTACAACTGGGGCAGAGACACAGGAGGACAATGACCCTGAATCCCTGGCCATCATTGCAAGAGTCCTTGGTGCCTACCAAGAGAACCAGGGAGTAATGGGCCAGCTTGCAGACGACATGCATGAGATCCGCCTGCTGCAGCAGTCCATGGACACACGGATGGGCCAACTTGTCGACCTTGTTGGCCAGCTAGTGGGTGTTCTGAGGGACAGACTCCCAGCCCCAAGTGCCGCTCCACCCCCCTCCAGTGGATTGCCTGCTGTGCAGCCCAACATTCCAGCTGCAGCCACAGAGAGGGGTGTGCAGGAGGAGAGTGAGTTCTCAGACACCACTGACCCTGCAGCAGATGCCCCCTCCCAAACGCACCAGGGGCCGTCCGAGAATCCACAGGGGAGGATTTGGTGGCAGGCCACCATACCAACGCCACTCACAGAGCCAGCCATGATGGTATCTTGTTGTTCCCCTTTGCATTGACTATGTTGACTATTCTTGCCCACATTGCCATGTTGATGGCCTGAGTCTGTTGGACTGTGTGACTTCTGCTTTGTGGTGACTACACTATTTGTCTCAACTACCATGACTGACAACTCATTTATTCACTGTTCACATTTATGTACATATCCCCGTCACTTGCACAAAAACTAATTCCAAATAAACACTCTTCACATACCTATGTCTGTGTGAGCTACATGTTTATTCCAGTATGTACAATGACAAATCAGATTTCAATGTTCCAACAGCTGTGAAGCAGAGGAGGCATTCAGAGGGTGAATGAACCTAGAAAGACACAAGAGAATGACTTTTCCCATCAGGGGACGCCTTCACAGCAGAAATACAACACTAGGCATTAAGGCACAAAAACAAGCACCCCTAGCAATGGTCAACAACCTCAACATACACATGATGTACCTGGATACACATACCCTATGCCACACACATCATCCCTCATCACACACACAACAACAGCCAGCAGTTAGAGTTATCAAAGCCTTGATAGTAACTTCCAAGCAAACACACAATGTCACTTGTCTACAAAGTCACTTACATTCAAGGGAAGTAGTTGGCAATGAGCTGTTGACGCAGGTCAACACCTTCCTCTTCACCACTATCGTCTGCACTGGAAGTGTGTGGGTGTGCAGGAGGGGGCATCTGCTGCTCATCGTCATCCATGATCAGCAGAACGGCTTTGCGCAAGGCAAGGTTGTGTAGCATGCAGCATGCTACAACTATCAGGCACACCTTTCGTGGGGAATACAACAGTGCACCTCCGCTCTTGTCCAGGCACCGGAATCGGGACTTCAGTAGGCCAAAGGTGCGCTCCACCACACGTCGTGTCCTAACATGTGCCTCGTTGTAGCTGACTTCTCCCGGGGTACTTGGATTCCGCAGTGGGCTCAGCAACCACGGCCTGTTGAGATACGCTGAGTCGCCTAGGTGTGACATACACAGAGAAATGTTGTGATACAAACAGTTGACGAGAACAGCATGTCACACACAGCACACTACTTGACTCAGTGTACTCACCTACAAGCCATGCACGCTCTGGATGTAGATTTTCCATCAGCCGGGGTACAATGCTGTTCCGCAGGATGTAGGAATCATGGGCGGAGCCAGCAAATCGCGCACAAACATTGCTGATGCTCATAACAGCTTGGCATACCACCTGCACATTTATGGAATGGTAGTGCCTCCTGTTCCTATACACCTGCTCACGTGCCTGTGGTGGGACAAGGGCAATGTATGTGCCGTCAATGGAACCAACTACATGAGGAATGTGGCCAAGGGCATAAAAACGAGCCTTCACAGCAGGCAAATCTGCTGTATTCGGGAATCGTATGTATTGGTCCTTGTATAGCATCATTGCAGACACCACATCCCAGAGCACCATGCTGGATGTTGGTTGCGACATCCCACCGGCGGTGGCCACCGTGTATTGGAAAGAGCCCGTAGCGAAGAAATGCAGCGCTGCCATGATCTTCACGGTTGGGGATAGGGCAGTTGGATATGTGCGTTGAGGACTCAGATGGGGCTCCAACTGAGCACACAGCTCTTGCAGTGTAATGCGATCCAGACGAAATTTCCTGATGATGTCCACATCCTCCATGTCCGCCAGGACTGTGAAAGGCCGGTGCACATTTGGTCATCGCCTACATGAAATGGGAGAGGACTAATGTTATTCAAATTACACAATGAGATGTGTCCGACTTCTCACATCTTGAGTCATGCAGCAGAAACAATTAACGTACTCCAACAATTGCTGAATCCACAACTCAGATGCAGAGAGACATTCACCACATGTGTGTTTACAAGGGGTCATGTTGTCCATACTACTACCAGACAAACATATTCAGAGGTTGTGAATGGTACACCAATACATCTGGTGGCCCCAGGCCTAGGAGTAGGTGACACAGCACAGGTATGAGACAGCAACACTGCTGATTCATATGTAGCTGCTTTACCTGCCACACCTTCTTGCTTAAGTTGCAGAGACCACTAGTTATCATCACAATGTGCACAGTGTGTGTAAGCTGAGCACATATCCTACTTAAACCAGCCATGGGCACAGTAACATACCACCATTATGTGTTCAGGCAATCATTACTGTTGTTTGATTAGCCATCTCACACATTAAGTTGATTCCAAAGATGAGACAACATCATACAACCAATAGATGTACATCCACACACATATCATGGGTGACGTGAGTAAGTGTATGTCAATGCATGTCACAGTTTCCACAGACATGGCATGTGTAGGCATCAGTGAGTTTAATGTCACACCAGCATTCATTGTACACAACAAGTGCACAAAGACACTATGGAGGCATAGTGTTCAATTGTTAAATTTGACCATTGCCATTGCTAGTGCATGATGTACCCATAACCGCGGTAGGCGTGCACCGCCACAGCGGGGCCGCTCATTGGCCACACTTGAAAGATGCAGCATAGCGGTAGCGACCGCCTGTCCCCCGCGGTGTGACACCACCAATGTGATTGCAGACAATGGGACCCGCGGTCGCGGTAGTGAAATGCTACTGTGGAACCCGCGGTAGGCGTGCCCCGCCACCGCGGGGCCACTCATTGGCCACACTTGAAAGATGCTATGAAAAAACAAGGAGACCCAAATACAATTGGTCAGGGACCTTTGGGTAATTTAACTATTTCTAACGACAGTGGTCCCCAGAGAGAAAATAAGTTATAAATCAATAAATATAGACCCAATCAGTACTATATTGTAGACATCTGTCCAGCCGGACAGATATTTAATATGCAGTCAAATAATGTTTACAGACAATAAACATGGAACAGTTTAAGTGGGACACAAGCCTGCATCCAACTTAGCAAGAAAGACTTACAACATAAAGTAAGGGGTTCAGGCAAAGGAAATTGTTTGTTTCAAGCACATTTCTAATAGAACAAACAGAATATACATGAGACACCATTACATAGAAATTAGAACATTTTCAAAGGGTGTATATGGTGTACAAGGTGTCGACGGCGTTTCGATCCCTTAAAAGAATAATGGGATCATCCTCAGGACATTATAAATAACATGCCTGTTTTCATATGGCTTAAATTGCTAGAACCATGGAAAAAATGGAGGGAAGGAAAAGGGAAAAAAAATAAGTTAAAATTAGACAAATGAAATTGGCGTATATCCGAAGTGCTCGTGAGATTGTCTCTAATGTGCTGGCCGACGTGATGCGAGGCACTCCTGAACATGAGAACATGCACGTGGATTTAATGTGCAGTGAAAAATATATATAAAAAAGGTGAAGCGAAGGGATAGAAAAAGAGAGGGAAGTTAGGCCGACGATCAAGATGGAAGCGAGATCTGGCGTAGGTGTTGGAAAAGTGAGATATCTCTAACAGTAGCCGTGTAGTGGGTGGCCGGCAAAAGGAAAAGACAGAGCTGAAAGTACTGAAGGGTGAGGGGCGCTAGTATCTATGTACGTATCTTAAGGGGAGGTAGCGCTACAGTACACAATGGCACAGGGGAGGTAGAGGACAGATTGGGCACGTAAGGTGAGCTATGGCTTACCCAACGTGAAGAATGGAGCTGTGACAAAAGGTCTTGAGAATCAAGAAGAACAGAAGGCCACCGGCATAGGATCTGTAGGGATGGTGGTCTTAGTTAAAATCCTGGGGAGTATGCACCGGAGTCAAGGTTCCTGCAGTAGGTAGAATGGGGCAATTGAGCAATTGAGGTTATTGAGGGGGTTGGGTATGGAAAGGTAACCGCGGTGTGCAAGGCGAGCGCGCTTACCGGTTAAGGGAGTTCCATTGTGGACATAATTCCAATGAAAAGCAAGCCGCATTTGCGGTCTTGAGCCGTAATACAGGCCAGTGCTAGAAGGAAGGAGCAAGGAGGAAATTAGGATAATGCAAGTGTCAACGGTGGTAGAGAAAACGGCGTGCAGGGCTATCACGCTTACCGTATGTAATCTAGGGTCCGTCACAGCCTGGGTGTTTCCGGTCACAGAATTGAGTGAACCGGGAGGGAGCATTATATATGGGGCCCTCCAATTGGGAGAAGTGGGTCAGGTGACCAAGAATAGTAAAAATGGAGGAGAGACTGGTGGTTGCCAAACCAGCGGCCATCTTGGAACATGAAAGAATTTATGTGCACATACTTAAAGTGGCTAAAAAACCGAATATAGGCAAAAAGGAAAGTTAACAGGAGTGGCAAATCTGGCCACCTTAGAATAGCATAGAGCAACATGATACTCTGTACATTTCTGGAGCGACAAAATCGGTAAAAGGACCTACAAGAGGCATCAATAGAGAGAAGCACATTGGACATTTAAAATGACATAGCAGGGCAGTTCAAAGAGTAATTGTCTATGTTTAGGACCAAGAGCGCATAGATACTCAAAAGCAGTCACAGTTAGATCAATGAAGTCCAGTCCTCCAGAAGATTGAGGCCTGTATGAATACTTCCAGTCCTCAAGATCCATTTCAGTTCCTCCTTGGTAAGGAGCTGCGCCATGTCCGCACCCCTTGGCGGTGGCTTTATCACGCTAATGATTGTCCACCGTATGTCATTTTCAGTGTGACCTGCTGCCTGAAAATGTTCGACATGAGGAGCATTTGGAGTATTGCAGCGTATTCTGCTGCGGTGCTGGCAGATCCGTATCCGTGCCTTTTGTGTAGTTTGTCCAATGTAGATTTTATTACAAGGACAAAAAATAGCATAAATAACATTATTAGTGTTGCAATTCGAAAAGGTTTTCAGTTCAATCCTGATTTTATCAAAGACAAATTCTTTCCCCTCAATTGTAAACTGGCAAACAATACAATCACCACATTTAGCATGTCCTGTCAGGGGCGGCAGACCCCAGAGTTCATTAAGTGTTCCTGTGTTTTTGGTAGATGGTAGGGCCGCACGTACTAGGTGATCTTTTATGTTTTTTGCTTTACGGAATGCGAACAGGGAGCGTTCTAAATTAAGTACCCCTGCATTCAGAACCTCCCAGTGTTTGATAATGCTCTTCCGGATGGTGTGTGATACTGGTGAAAAAGTGGTCACACAGACCATACGGTTCTGGGGTTGTTTTTCTTTAGGTTCCAAAAGAGCATCCCTGGGACAGTACCAGGCTCTTTTAAGGGAGTTACGAACTAGCCTACGTGGGTATCCCCTTGATGTCAGTTTATTGCTGAGGACTTTTGCCTCGCGAAAATAATCCTCTTTTAGTGAGCAATTCCTCCTGATGCGGAGAAACTGTGAGTAAGGGAGTGAATCCCTCAGGGCACGAGGATGGTGACTGTCATATCTGAGGAGTGTGTTCCGCTCTGTAGGCTTCCTGAATAAACTTGTAATCAGTACCCCGTCCTTATGCTGAATGTTCAAATCAAGGAATGTTATGGTGGTCTTACTATGTGTCAAAGTAAATTTGAGTCCGTCACAATTGTTATTGAGCCAGTGGAGAAATTGTCTCATGGTGGTGTCAGAGTCCTGCCAAATCATAAAAACGTCATCTATGTACCTTCTCCACACCAAGATCCCAGTGCGGAATGGGTTCATAGGTGACAGTATGCGACTGGTCTCGAGGTCGTCCATGTAAAGTATGGCTAGGTTTGGGGCAAAAACGGCCCCCATAGAAGTACCCTTTACCTGCTGATAATATTGTTCATCAAAAAGGATAAAATTCCGAGTGAGGCAAATCTCCAAAAGTTGAAGTATAAAGACCGTGGGTACAGCATGGGGCCTTGGTCGTCTGTTGAGGACTCGTTCAATGACGAGGAGGGAATCAATTTGAGGAATATTGGTGTAGAGCGACTCCACATCCAACGTGCAAAGGGTGTCGGATGTGGGGTCGAATGGGTGTTCATCAACTAAATTGATCATAGCCATACTGTCACGTATGTAGCATTCAGTCTCAGGTACAAAATCCTTAATGAAAAGTTCACATATTGGCCCAATGGTTCCAAGATGGAGCCGCAGCCCAATACTATGGGTCGGCCAGGTGGCTTGTCCTGGCTCTTGTGAATTTTAGGGAGAGTGTAAATCACAGGTGTACGAGGTGACGTGGTGTTCAGAAATTTGTGTTCATGTTTGCTAAGAAACCCATGTTCTAACCCTTCATTTGTGACTTGAAGGATGAGTTTCTGCAATTCCCTGGTGGGGTTGGTAGGCAGTCTGAAATAGTGGTCAGTGTTAGTCAGCTGTCTCAGGATTTCATTCTTGTATTCATCTCTCTCTTGGAGGACTATACCTCCCCCTTTGTCAGCGGGTTTTATAACAAGGGTGGGATTGATTTTCAAATGAGAGAGTGCTTTTTTCTCTTCCATTGAGATGTTGTAAGGAATGAATCGACGTGACGTTTCCAATTGGGTAACGTCATTGAGAACTAGTTTCTCAAAGGTGAGTATTTCACCTGGAATCATGTTGGCGAAAGGTGAAAAGGTAGAGGGGGTCTAAAAGGAGTATTAGGGTTATTGCTGGGTTTAGGATTAATCAGGAAGTAACTATGTAGTCTCATCTTCCGGAAAAACATCAGAAGTTCAGTTTGCAAATCTAGGAAATTAGGGCGAATAGTCGGCACAAATGAGAGTCCCGTACTTAATAGGGATTGCTCGGTGTCTGATAGTTGGTGCGTAGATAAATTAAAAATAGGTAGCACCGAGCTGTTGCACTCAGTGGGTGATTCTGTATTGTTGTCTACCATTGGTAGTGTTGCCGACGTGTCTGGCGTTCCCCTGGTGGATTGGACCAGCGTTGTTGTTGTTTTACCCTCCCTCTTTTTGGGGGCTCGGACTGTCCCCGTCCTAAAAAGGAGTGTTGGGATTCCTGTTGGAGGTGCTAGGGCCCTCACCTTGGTCAGAATTGTCAGAAGATTCAGCTGATGTGTCAGAGAAGCCAACTAAATTGTTTCGTCTGTTAAAACGGCCCCAGGGTCTTGCGTTTTGGGGATTATTGTATAATCTGTTGGTGTAGAAATCTTTATTCAAATAGGGGTATGCCCTTTCTTGTGTAAAAGATTTAGGGGCCGATTCCGATTCCGGCCGGAAATCTCTCCGACCGAGCCGGACCCGGAGAGAATTCCGACCGAATCGGACCCCAGTAGTCCGACCGGACGAGTACGATGCATTTGCATGCTATCGGACTCGATTCGGTCGGACTCCCATTGAAGTCAATGGGAGCCGGTCGTACGATGCGTACGCGGGCTCCCATTGACTCAATGGTTGCGAGGCGAACAAGGGCGCCCCCTACAGTGGGTACGCGTCCATGCGCATCGCGGCGTACATGCACAGGTAGGGGGACCCATGGGTCCCCCTGTGTGCGACTCGCGCGCCTACGCGTTCAGGGGGTCCGACGCGGACCCCCAAAGTCCGGCTCCGACAGCTCTTTCGAGCCGGACGGCGCGAGTCGTTCGGCTGCTTGCGGCGCGTATCGTACTTACCCGGCCGGGAAACATCTCCATGGCGCGGTGCGAGTCGTGTCCGTGCGAGTCGGTCGGAGCGTGTTGAAGCCGCGTACGAGTCGGTCGGCGATTTCGCGGGAGCATGCATCGTACTCGCTCGGCCGGACCCGCGTACGATTCGGTCAGGAAACATGGCTCCGAATCGGATCCGGTAAATCCGAATCCGATTCGGAGCACTACCGGCCGAGATCGGAATCGGCCCCTTAATGTCTTTCTTCACCTTGGTAGATTTATTATTTTGTTCTAACCTGTGGAACTCATCTACAGTCTTCTGTACCTGTTCTAGTAGATTTTTACACTCTATTGTCGGGTTGTTGTCCTTAATCTGCTTTTCTAAATCAGTAATCTCGTCAGTTAGTTTCTTAAGTTCTTCTGTCGCTATATCGATGCCGAGCACCATCCAATGTCTGGAGCAGGTAGTACCGATATAGCTAAAATTGGTAATGTACTTAGTGATGTCAGTAAATACCCCTGGGATATTCCTAACTTGTAGTCCTGTGGGGATGATGTTAGCTTTGAGATACTCCGTTAGCATACCTGTCATCAATTGTAAACGGACAAATTTCTTCTTACACTTTTCAAGTTGTTCCACTAGGGAAATATTGATGTCTATTGGAGTATCAGTAGTGTCTGAAAGAAGGGAGGGTCCCTCTAAGATTTTCTTAATGTAGTCCTCTGAGTATAATGGCGTATGGTCAGACATAGCCCTGAGAAAGGGAGGTGAGCAAAAGACAAAGACAATAGAACGTGGAGCTAGGGAAGTACCCACTTACTAGAAGGGAGTCAGAGTACTCAATCCTTGCAATCAGGCGATTGCGCTATACATGCTATGAAAAAACAAGGAGACCCAAATACAATTGGTCAGGGACCTTTGGGTAATTGAACTATTTCTAAAGACAGTGGTCCCCAGACAGAAAATAAGTTATAAATCAATAAATATAGACCCAATCAGTACTATATTGTAGACATCTGTCCAGCCGGACAGATATTTAATATGCAGTCAAATAATGTTTACAGACAATAAACATGGAACAGTTTAAGTGGGACACAAGCCTGCATCCAACTTAGCAAGAAAGACGTACAACATAAAGTAAGGGGTTCAGGCAAAGGAAATTGTTTGTTTCAAGCACATTTCTAATAGAACAAACAGAATATACATGAGACACCATTACATAGAAATTAGAACATTTTCAAAGGGTGTATATGGTGTACAAGGTGTCGACGGCGTTTCGATCCCTTAAAAGAATAATGGGATCATCCTCAGTACATTATAAATAACATGCCTGTTTTCATATGGCTTAAATTGCTAGAACCATGGAAAAAATGGTTCCAATTGGAAACGTCACGTCGATTCATTCCTTACAACATCTCAATGGAAGAGAAAAAAGCACTCTCTAATTTGAAAACCAATCCCACCCTTGTTATAAAACCCGCTGACAAAGGGGGAGGTATAGTCCTCCAAGAGAGAGATGAATACAAGAATGAAATCCTGAGACAGCTGACTAACACTGACCACTATTTCAGACTGCCTACCAACCCCACCAGGGAATTGCAGAAACTCATCCTTGAAGTCACAAATGAAGGGTTAGAACATGGGTTTCTTAGCAAACATGAACACAAATTTCTGAACACCACGTCACCTCGTACACCTGTGATTTACACTCTCCCTAAAATTCACAAGAGCCAGGACAAGCCACCTGGCCGACCCATAGTATCGGGCCGCGGCTCCATCTTGGAACCATTGGGCCAATATGTGAACTTTTTCATTAAGGATTTTGTACCTGAGACTGAATGCTACATACGTGACAGTATGGCTATGATCAATTTAGTTGATGAACACCCATTCGACCCCACATCCGACACCCTTTACACGTTGGATGTGGAGTCGCTCTACATGAATATTCCTCAAATTGATTCCCTCCTCGTCATTGAACGAGTCCTCAACAGACGACCAAGGCCCCATGCTGTACCCACGGTCTTTATACTTCAACTTTTGGAGATTTGCCTCACTAGGAATTTTTTCCTTTTTGATGAACAATATTATCAGCAGGTGAAGGGTACTTCTATGGGGGCCGTTTTTGCCCCAAACCTAGCCATACTTTACATGGACGACCTCGAGACCAGTCGCATACTGTCACCTATGAACCCATTCCGCACTGGGATCTTGGTGTGGAGAAGGTACATAGATGACGTTTTTATGATTTGGCAGGACTCTGACACCACCATGAGACAATTTCTCCACTGGCTCAATAACAATTGTGACGGACTCAACTTTACTTTGACACATAGTAAGACAACCATCCCATTCCTTGATTTGAACATTCAGCATAAGGACGGGGTACTGATTACAAGTTTATTCAGGAAGCCTACAGAGCGGAACACACTCCTCAGATATGACAGTCACCATCCTCGTGCCCTGAGGGATTCACTCCCTTACTCACAGTTTCTCCGCATCAGGAGGAATTGCTCACTAAAAGAGGATTATTTTCGCGAGGCAAAAGTCCTCAGCAATAAACTGACATCAAGGGGATACCCACGTAGGCTAGTTCGTAACTCCCTTAAAAGAGGCTGGTACTGTCCCAGGGATGCACTTTTGGAACCTAAAGAAAAACAACCACAGAACCGTATGGTCTGTGTGACCACTTTTCACCAGTATCACACACCATCCGGAAGAGCATTATCAAACACTGGGAGGTTCTGAATGCAGGGGTACTTAATTTAGAACGCTCCCTGTTCGCATTCCGTAAAGCAAAAAACATAAAAGATCACCTAGTACGTGCGGCCCTACCATCTACCAAAAACACAGGAACACTTAATGAACTCTGGGGTCTGCCGCCCCTGACAGGACATGCTAAATGTGGTGATTGTATTGTTTGCCAGTTTACAATTGAGGGGAAAGAATTTGTCTTTGATAAAATCAGGATTGAACTGAAAACCTTTTCGAATTGCAACACTAATAATGTTATTTATGCTATTTTTTGTCCTTGTAATAAAATCTACATTGGACAAACTACACAAAAGGCACGGATACGGATCTGCCAGCACCGCAGCAGAATACGCTGCAATACTCCAAATGCTCCTCTTGTCGAACATTTTCAGGCAGCAGGTCACACTGAAAATGACATACGGTGGACAATCATTAGCGTGATAAAGCCACCGCCAAGGGGTGCGGACATGGCGCAGCTCCTTAACAAGGAGGAACTGAAATGGATCTTGAGGACTGGAAGTATTCATACAGGCCTCAATCTTCTGGAGGACTGGACTTCATTGATCTAACTGTGACTGCCTTTGAGTATCTATTCGCTCTTGGTCCTAAACATAGACAATTACTCTTTGAACTGCCCTGCTATGTCATTTTAAATGTCCAATGTGCTTCTCTCTATTGATGCCTCTTGTAGGTCCTTTTACCGATTTTGTCGCTCCAGAAATGTACAGAGTATCATGTTGCTCTATGCTATTCTAAGGTGGCCAGATTTGCCACTCCTGTTAACTTTCCTTTTTGCCTATATTCGGTTTTTTAGCCACTTTAAGTATGTGCACATAAATTCTTTCATGTTCCAAGATGGCCGCTGGTTTGGCAACCACCAGTCTCTCCTCCAATTTTACTATTCTTGGTCACCTGACCCACTTCTCCCAATTGGAAGGCCCCATATATAATGCTCCCTCCCGGTTCACTCAATTCTGTGACCGGAAACACCCAGGCTGTGACGGACCCTAGATTACATACGGTAAGCGTGATAGCCCTGCACGCCGTTTTCCTCTACCACCGTTGACACTTGCATTATCCTAATTTCCTCCTTGCTCCTTCCTTCTAGCACTGGCCTGTATTACGGCTCAAGACCGCAAATGCGGCTTGCTTTTCATTGGAATTATGTCCACAACGGAACTCCCTTAACCGGTAATCGCGCTCGCCTTGCACACCGCGGTTACCTTTCCATACCCAACCCCCTCCTCCCCCTCAATAACCTCAATTGCTCAATTGCCCCATTCTACCTACTGCAGGAACCTTGACTCTGGTGCATACTCCCCAGGATTTTAACTAAGACCACCATCCCTACAGATCCTATGCCGGTGGCCTTCTGTTCTTCTTGATTCTCAAGACCTTTGTCACAGCTCCATTCTTCACGTTGGGTAAGCCATAGCTCACCTTACGTGCCCAATCTGTCCTCTACCTCCCCCTGTGCCATTGTGTACTGTAGCGCTACCTCCCCTTATGATACGTACATAGATACTAGCGCCCTCTCACCCTTCAGTACTTTCAGCTCTGTCTTTTCCTTTTGCCGGCCACCCACTACACGGCTACTGTTAGAGATATCTCACTTTTCCAACACCTACGCCAGATCACGCTTCCATCTTGATCGTCGGCCTAACTTCCCTCTATTTTTCTATCCCTTCGCTTCACCTTTTTTATATATATTTTTCACTGCACGTTAAATCCACGTGCATGTTCTCATGTTCAGGAGCGCCTCGCATCACGTCGGCCAGCACATTAGAGACAATCTCACGAGCACTTCGGATATACGCCACTTTCATTTGTCTAATTTTAACTTATTTTTTTTCCCTTTTCCTTCCGTCCATTTTTTCCATGGTTCTAGCATTTTAAGCCATATGAAAACAGGCATGTTATTTATAATGTCCTGAGGTTGATCCCATTATTCTTTTAAGGGATCGAAACGCCGTCGACACCTTGTACACCATATACACCCTTTGAAAATGTTCTAATTTCTTTGTAATGGTGTCTCGTATATTCTGTTTGTTCTATTAGAAATGTGCTTCAAAATTTATTTATTTTAACAACTTCTAGAGCGCACAAATACCCTTGGGTGTCTCGGCGCTATGGACTGTAAAGATTAGCAGAGGACTGGTTACCTATTGTTCAAAGAGCCACGTTTTGACCTGTTTCCTAAATGATAACAATGTAGGACTGGTCTTAATTTGTATGGGAAGCAAGTTCCATAGTTTAGCTGTAGCCACTATAAATCTTCTATCACCCCAGTTAACTTTCTTGGTTCTGGGGATGATCAGAAGGTTGGCATCTGCTGAACGCAAGGCTCTACTAGGCACATATGCTAGAAAGGCTTTTTTCAGGAATTCAGGTCCTGCATCATGCACTGCCTTATAAGCGATACACAGCGCCTTAAATGTAGTTCTCTTTTTTATGGGCAGCCAGTGAAGCTGGCGTAACACTTTAGTAACTGAATTAAACTTTGGAATACCTGTTAGTGTCCTGGCGGCTGCGTTCTGTATCAGTTGCAGCCTACTTAGAACTTTTTCTTGAGCGTTAACTAGCAGGCCATTACAATAATCGACCTTTGACATAACCAGAGCACTAATGAGTGTTTTACCAGTATTAATTGGGATGAAAGGTAACAGTTTCTTTATCGTCCTTAAAACATAAAAGCTGAAGAGACCACTGAATTAACATGGTGTATAAAAGACAGGCTGTCATCAAATATAACACCTAGGTTTCTGGCCTTCTTAACAGGAGTGGGGGGTAATCCCATCTCAACTGGCCACCAGGTTGGAGACCACCCCGGGGCAAGGTTACCAAAGACCATTACCTCGGTTTTCTCAGAGTTAAGTTTAAGGCAGTTATTTGCCATCCATGAGCTAATGGCCAACATACCATCATGGAAACTCGCTGCCACCGCCTCTCCATCTTTATGCACTGCCAGCACCAGTTGCGTGTCGTCGGCATACGACGTAAGACTCATCCCAAAGTTTTATTACTCGTGCCAAGTCCGACACATATATATTAAACAAAGTCGGACTTAGCGACGATCCCTGAGGGACTCCACAGGGAGAGAGAAAACTGATGAGTGAAAAGTACCCATACTGACTGACTGGGTTCGATTGGAGAGGAAGGAGGCCAGAAGTGCTTTAGCCTTCCGTCCGATGCCTATGGCTGAGACACGGTTGATCAAAGTAACATGATCAACCGTGTCAAAAGCTGCTGATAAATCCAGAAGCACCAAGACTGCGGCACCTCCTCTTCAAAACAAACAATTTCCTTTGCCTGAACCCCTTACTTTATGTTGTACGTCTTTCTTGCTAAGTTGGATGCAGGCTTGTGTCCCACTTAAACTGTTCCATGTTTATTGTCTGTAAACATTATTTGACTGCATATTAAATATCTGTCCGGCTGGACAGATGTCTACAATATAGTACTGATTGGGTCTATATTTATTGATTTATAACTTATTTTCTGTCTGGGGACCACTGACACTTGAAAGATGCAGCATAGCGGTAGCGACCGCCTATCCCCCGCGGTGTGACACCACCAATGCCATTGCAGACAATGGGACCCGCGGTCGCGGTAGTGAAATGCTACTGTGGAACCCGCGGTAGGCGTGCACCGCCACCGCGGGGATGCTCATTGGCCACACTTGAAAGATGCAGCATAGCGGTAGCGACCGCCTGTCCCCCGCGGTGTGACACCACCAATGCCATTGCAGCCAATGGGAACCGCGATCGCGGTAGTGAAATGCAACTTTGAAAACGGCGGTAGGCGTGCACCGCCACCGGGGTGCCGCTCATTGGCCACACTTGAAAGATGCCAGCCAGGTGGACCAATTGCAGCAGCTGCCTGCCACTGATACCAACCCAGGGGCCTATAAATCTATGTGGGAGAGCCACACATTTCACATTTCACATGCATTCAGACACTGCAGACTGCCATTCCTCTACAACTGCATATTTTGCTTTCTCCTGGACCCAGTGATGGCGAGAACAGAGAATGTCAGGGCCCATCCCTTCACTACAGAGGAGCTGGAGCTTCTGGTGGACGAGGTCCTTGCACAGTATGGGAGGCTTTTTGGTGCACCAGATGTACTGGTAAGTGTCCCTGATTCCAAGTGTGAGAGTGATCAAAATGATACCATGATGTTGCTGTGCAGTAGTATGTGCCTGTGAGTGCAAGTCGATGTACAGGCATCCTAATAGTTGACATGGCATGCTCCATACATGTTCTGTGGGACTTGACTTTGATTATGTGTAGTAAATGGACACTCCTACAGCCATTCTTGCACAAACTTAATGAACATGTTGGTCTGAGACTAGGTGATGTAAATGTGTGTTACACTGCCATGCATGCTAACTTCATGTGAATGGTGTCTGTAGGCTTATTTCCACACCTACATAAGTTGATTGTAGGTAGGGGGAGACATGCATTGTTTAAACAGCCACACAGATACGATGGTGTTCTGAAACAGCACAAGTCGGGACTGATTTTTACTGTGCCATGTTATGTGACTGTCCACTCACTCATCACAACCTCATATGTGACTGTTGAAATGTATATTGGTATGGAGCACTAACTTATGTGTGTTGACTATTTCTTAAGTGCACTATGTTGATGTGAGCATCATGCACAATAGTCCGATGCATGAGTGGAACCCACTTGATGTTAATGCAACAATAACACTTCACATCAATGTAAGTAGTAGATGTCATCCTTACATTGATTTGAACATGTGTTCAGTCTGGCATGTGTTGGCACTTTTCACCCTCTCATGCTGTACATCCATGTGATTTATCTGAGGGACCATGTTGAGCCGCACTGTGAGTTCCTCTGGCCTGCACAGACACTGTCCAATGTTACTCTGAGCCATGCCTAACTGGACTGAGTCAAACATGTGTTTAGTCCACACACCTAATACTCACTGAGCCATCATAGTACTGAGAATTGCACAATCGAGGACTTAACAATGTGAGAAGTGCGTGATAAATCTGATTATGTCCCAATATGTTTCCTGAGAAATGCATTGAGCCATTCACAGGCCAAGGGCATCGTGGGGTGTGTAGTGGTGGACACAGTGAGTCTGCCACTACACTTCATTATTACTGTATTGCATGTCATGCTCACTCACATACTGCATCCCAGATGAGGGCCTTCTGCACATGGCTGTCTGTGCTGCCATTGTGCATGTGTATGAGATGGCCATGTACTGTGTGCCTTGCCATACATGCATTCATTTCTGTGTAGTATTGTAATGAACATGTACTATGTGTCATGCTGTATGGCCTCTGATGAAGATGTAGCGATGTGTGTGCCATGCATTTATGTTCTCCTGTGCTGACACACAGTGTGAATGACACAGGGTCTCTGATACTTCCTTTTCTTGTCTCCTATGCCTGCAGCTGTAGGTCCACCAGCGTGAGGCCGCATGAGAAGAACATTGCACGGAAGGTGCGGACTCTGGGTGTATCCAACAGACGGCACACACACTGCCACAAGAGGTGGGACGACATCTCCCGTCTGAGCAGGACCGTGGCAGAGATGACGGTGGGGCTGGTCCCTCGCAGTGGCAGGTTGGCGCGCCGAACCATGACTCCACTAATGTCCCGCATCTTGTCTGTGACACAGCCAGAGCTGTATGAATGTTTGAGGGACCATCAGCAGGGAGTAAGTGGTGAGTATTCTGCGTAGGCTGACTTTGGGTGTGAGTGACTGCATGAATGGCGACCGTGAGACATTGCTGATCTTGCTGCTGTGTACATTTTTAGGAACTACTTCTCAGTGGCCTATGTGTTCAGTGCAGGTGTCATGTATTTTCCCATAGATGGACTTGATCATGTGTTTTATACAATGGCCCTTGCCATTGCATGATGAGATGTGGCCTTATGACATCTTCTGCATTCTGGGTGTCATGGACATCACCAGGCAGTGTACAGCAGTGTGCATCATGTCAGTGTGCATTTAACGATGTGTGCACTACAGGACTTGTTAATGGTGTGAAGTACACATCTGACACCAACGTGCATCAGTTTTCAATATGAATTGCTCACCTTGTCAGACATCAGTAGCTCATGGACATTATTAAGTAGAAATTTGAATCTGTATCTGTGTTGTCCCCTTAGAGTGACTCCATATGTGACAGAGGCCACATGCTGAGATGTATGCCTCTCTCACATACAGGCACGTGGGTATGCTTGCAGAGATGTTAATTTACATTACAAGGAGGCAGGGACCTGCTATTTGCCGGTGTGAACCTCACATGGCTTATTTGATGTAAACAATGCATATTTCCTTGCATCTTCTGTGTTCAGCATGATTGTTGCACATGCAGACTGCACAGGGTGTTGTGCAACTTGGGGTTGTCATTTTCTAGTCTAGTTCTGTGCTTGCATTTGATGTTTGTGTGTATGGCACTGTACTGAACCTATGTCTCTGTCCATTGCAGCATCTACCGAGTGCACGGATGTCCATGATACGGACACCAGTGCTGAAGCATGTGGCACGCATGATAGCCATGAGATCACTGACACTGATGTGACAAGCGCCTCAGGGGGGGACAGGAGTGTCCTTGAGGACTCACGCGCAGAAAGCACAACCTCAACATCTTCGGACTCCAGTGGGGAGTCAGCGACAATGGTGGTCACAGGGAGTGACAATGCTGCCTCTTCCTCCACCACACATCGGCCAGTGCCCACCATCCTGGCTACTACCACTAGTGCTGTCCGTGCCCGCAGGGCTGTTAAGGGTAGAGTCGCCTTCACCCCAGGCACCGCTACCCCTGCCCCTGTCTCCCCTGCTGCCCTCAGTGTTGAGGCGATTGAACTGTCCAGGGTTTGTTCTCCACCATGACGGCAGCCATTCAGCTATCACAGCATCCAAGTCCAGCCCCAATGCCTTCACCAACCACCCTGCCAGTGGCAACCCCTGATGGGAGTGACCACACAACTGAGCCCTCAGGCCCGAGTCGTCAACACCCAGCACACGACAGCAGCGCTCCAAGCGTGCAAGACCACAGACACCATCCCCAAAAAGTGACACAGGCACACAGGGATGCAAAGAAAAAAGCCATTCACATGACACTCCGGGGCATCAGGCAAAGAAGCAGGCCTCTAGCTCACAGTCCACAAGATTTCACCCATCACAAGAGACTCCCATCCACACAACTGCTCCAAGTGACAGACAAACAGTTGGCATGCCTGATGTGGTGCTGGTGCCGCTGAAGGGAAAGCCCACAAAGCAACCTAAGACTGCTTCACCCAGGACCTCTACTCCCACCCACACCCCTGTGAAGCGTGGTCAGGAGAGCAATGTGAGTCGTTCACCAGGGCCACAGGGGATGGAGGGCAAAGGCAAGCAAAAAGCAAGGCGAAGTCCACATCCTGCAAATCCCCACAAGGAGGGCCACCTGCACCTGTCACACCTTTGGTGGCGAGGGACTCTGTTGTGCCAGCCACACTTCCCACTACTCCCAAGACACTTCTGCAATATCATATACCCAAGAAGTGTAGAGGCAGCCCTCAACATTCACCCTCACCCACTGTGTCTCACGGCAGCATCTCTCCGCCTCCACGTGCCACCATGCCACCCGGTCCGAGCAGCCCTACACCTGCCACAGCCACTACTGGCTCTGTGTCTCACGGCAGCATCTCTCCGCCTCCACGTGCCACAATGCCACCCGGTACAATCAGGCCTACACCTGCCACAGCCACTACTGGCTCTGTGTCTCACGGCAGCATCTCTCTGCCTCCATGTGCCAAAATGCCACCCGGTACAAGCAGGCCTACACCTGCCACAGCCACTACTGGCTCTGTGTCTCACGGCAGCATCTCTCCGCCTCCACGTGCCACAATGCCACCCGGTACAAGCAGGCCTACACCTGCCACAGCCACTACTGGCTCTGTGTTTCACGGCAGCATGTCTCCGCCTCCACGTGCCACAATGCCACCCGGTACAAGCAGGCCTACACCTGCCACAGCCACTACTGGCTCTGTGTCTCACGGCAGCATCTCTCCGCCTCCACGTGCCACCATGCCACCCGGTCCAAGCAGCCCTACGCCTGCCACTGCTGACTCTGACGAGCCTCTCTCGCCCAGGTCCAGTTCCTCCAGTGTCCATGACAATCAGCCACCTCCCAGTCCAACTGACAGGCAAGTCTGAGGCACAGACCCCCTCCCATACCCATCTCTCCCACAGCGGTGCCTGGACTGCGCTTTGATAGCCCCGGTGCTTTGTTCATTCACATGGCAGTGTACGGTGTTCCACATTCACTGTAAACATTTTCATGCCCACATGTGCATTGTTTAGACTGTGGACTGGCCAATGGCCTTTTATTTGTTTGTCATTTTGTGCCTATCAGGTTATTTTGCAATAAACACTGTTACTCCTGTTGTATCGTTTGTTACTGCCCTTGCTTAATTAAACTTTTTGATGTGTGGGTATGGATGAATGTGCCACATGCTCTGCATGGCACTTCCACATTGCCATTGACTTCATTCACTTTGTCATTGTTTGGCAAACGTAACACACACTTTTGGTCTGCTTTACTCTGAGGTTTGGGGGTGCAATGATGTTTGTGGGTGTTGATGTACTCTTGCAATCATCATTTGCTGTTGATTTCAGTATGATTGTACACATGTCATGTTAGGGGGCTATACCACAACAGAGGTGAATTCTACACACTTAGGGCCCGATTCACAGAACTAACTTAAGACAAAATCCTAAACTTACTACAATTTTGGTATTCACAGAAGGCACTTACTCATTTTGGTATTCACAGAAGGCACTTACTTACTCATTTTGAGTAACTTACTCATTTTGTGTAACTTACTCATTTTGGTATTCACAGAAGGCACTTACTCATTGATGAGTAAGTGCCTTCTGTGAATACCAAAATGAGTAACTTACTCATATTGAGTAACTTACTCATTTTGTGCAACTTACTCATTTTGGTATTCACAGAAGGCACTTACTCATTGATGAGTAAGTGCCTTCTGTGAATACTAAATAGTAACTAGTCATTTTGAGTAACTTACTCATTTTGTGTAACTTACTCATTTTGGTATTCACAGAAGGCACTTACTCATCAATGAGTAAGTGCCTTCTGTGAATACCAAAATGAGTAAGTTACACAAAATGAGTAAGTTACTCAAAATGACTAAGTTACTCAAAATGAGTAAGTAAGTGCCTTCTGTGAATACCAAAATGAGTAAGTGCCTTCTGTGAATGCCAAAATGGTAGTAAGTTTAGGATTTTGTCTTAAGTTAGTTCTGTGAATCGGGCCCAGTCTAACTTGCGGGGTGTCCAAGGTTGGTGATGTCTGTGTGATGTGTTTGGATGTGCGGACAGCAGTGTGTGTGTGGTAATCTTGTGAAGGCCTGTCTTCGTACTCACATGGGTATATTTGGATGTGTGCAGTTGAGTGGTCACACAGTGTGCTTGGCCTGTCCTTGTCAGTGGTGTTGAGGTGTATGTGGCCCTGTACATGCCAACTACAAACATGTATGTTCCAGGTGGGGTTTGCCCCCTAATACTCATCTTGGCAGTGGCAGGAAGGGGGTTTCACAACACAGGCAGGTTTTTGGCATTACTTTGCAGGTGGGGTTTGCCCCCTAATACTCATCTTGGCAGTGGCAGGAAGGGGGTTTCACAACACAGGCAGCTTTTTGGCATTACTTTGCAGGTGGGGTTTGCCCCCTAATACTCATCTTGGCAGTGGCATGAAGGGGGTTTCACACCACAGGCAGCTTTTTGGCATTACCTTGCAGGTGTTGTTTTGCCACCTATTACTCATCTTGGCAGTGGCAGGAAGGGGGTTTCACATCACAGGCACCTATTTGGCATTACCTTGCAGGTGTTGTTTTGCCACAATACACCTATGACTTGTTCACATACATCACTATCCCTGAATGTCAGATGGGCACACATTTTGATGTTGAACAGGGTGGGATGGTAGGAGCTGTGATGGTATCAGGTAATGTCAGCTGCTACCAACAGAGGCACACAATGTACATTTGGGCCAGGGCCAACACAATCCTTACACGTCCCTGTGACTGTCCATGCGTGCCGCTGGCCCTGCCTACTGGATTGTGCGGAACTTTTCCCGCGTCTTCACCGCTGCGGTGACGTGACCGGATGGATGCGGTGATGACGTTGTTGATGGATGGCCCCGATGCGGAGGTGTGGCATTGACGTACCTGCGGTGTTGTCGACAGCGGCAGCGTCTTTGTTGATGGAGGATCAGGAACAGCAGCGGTAGGGCTTGTAGAGCAGGATCCATTGTGGTAGCGAACGCGTGGAGTTGTGTGTTATTGCCGTTTTCCTCCGCAGTATTGTTTCCGCCGTGTTTGAATGGGTGGTTTCTCCGTTGCGGTCCGATTGCCTATTTGAGGCATTGTGATTCGGACGGCGGTCTACACGTCATTCCGCACGGCAGTCTCCCGCTATTGGCTATGTCCGCCGTCGTCACGGAACCAAGGTGCTGGTGGTACTGGAAACTCCGCGGCAGTAGGGATTTGGCCTGTGTCTGCCCATCGTAATATGGCGGGCGGGGATTCGCGACCGTGGTTGGCAAAACTGCACCCGCCAGGCCAGCGGAAGCCACCGCAGTCACGGCGGTGCCGATCCGCCCGCCATCGTAATCTACCCCTGAGATCCTGCTTATTAGCCACTTAGCAATGCTACAGATTAATTATATCTCTGTGGATAGTTCAATGTAGTTCCCAGTAGTGGAGCACTATATTTTCATATGGAGAGGATTTGCAAGAATCAAAACAAACCTAATTAACCCAAAGACTCTGTTGAACTCGTTTTTTAACCTGTTATGTTAATACACATAGGCATAGTGTATGCAGGCAGTTGTCATGGATGCTCCAATTTAGATATTCCCTCAGACCCTGTCTCTGGGCCAGTCAAACATGGCTAACCTGGCCAATCCATGGAGGCCTCTTCTCCTCCCACTTACCCTTCTGGGTACTGATGGTGGATTTCGTTGACTTAGGTGATGTTTGGAAGATTCTGCTTGGTCTGTCTGTCAGCGCCATACACTCCCAGCAACAGGAGTAAAAATGGATCGCCAAAGGGGAGTGAGTGCCATGTCAGCCCCCATACTGTGCCAATAAAAGCCAGCAAAATTTTAATGACACCATCAAGACATGAACAAGGGATTAATCAGTAACAGTAAAGATTGAAGTTATCATATCATATTTAGGGTATATTTAAAAGTACCTTTTAGTTATTTGGAGGAGCAAATACCTAATTTGCTTTCCTTACAACTATTCTATGATAATCTATAAAAACCAAAAATGTATCTAGAATTACCTTATACCCATTTTTTCTAAATATGTAAGTTAAAAAATAAATTAGCTAGAGACACATTTGGAGTAGTAACATAAATTATAACATAAGCATACATTTTAGCTTGATTATCACTAAATATAATTGAATTCACTGATATCATTTTGTCTCACTATAGCAAAAGGGGATCTAATGATAAAATAAATAACAAGGAAGATAAGGGGAAGAAGTATATATTAGATCATTTCAATTTTAAAATTACCATAGTCGAGGTCGCACGATATGAATCACTGACTAAATATCGAAGGTCACAATATCGACCTACAAAATATCGCAGCAAAAATATCGAGACAAGAATATCAACATCCTATCTACATTAAGGTAAGTACAAAAATATCGAGAAAAAAATATCGATGTCAAAAATATCGTTGTTAAAAATATCGTTTTTCATTTAAGTTAAAAAAATATTGTAAAATAAAGTAAATAATACATATAATTAAAAGAAACATAGTTAAAAATATTTTAAAATGCATAAAAATGATAAGTAATATATATAATTTGAAAATACATTAAACATACATATAATATGTATATATATATACTTACTTATTAATATGTTTTAATATTTATTTTAATAACTTATACATTGTTTAATTTATTTTTTATAAATTATAAATACATCTATACACATAAAACAATAATAAATAAATAAATAATTAAATATATGTAACAAATTTTAAAAAATGAAAATTATATTTAAATCTTTTTAAAAATAATTATACAGTACATTAGCTAAAAAAATACAAAATATTAGATAGCGGAGAAAATCAAATTACTATTCCCACTCCAGTGAGTGTAACAGTAGGGAAAGTGTTGGATAGCTTAGGGGTAAAAATTACTATTCCCACTCCAGTGAGTGCAACAGTAGGGAAAGTGTTGGATAGCGTAGGGGTTAAAATTACTATTCCCACTCCAGTGAGTGCAACAGTAGGGAAAGTGTTGGATAGCGTAGGGGTAAAAATTACTATTCTCACTCCAGTGATTACAACAGTAGGGAAAGTGTTGGATAGCGTAGGAGTAAAAATTACTATTCCCACTCCAGTGAGTGCAACAGTAGGGAAAGTGTTGGATAGCGTGGGGGTAAAAATTACTATTCCCACTCCAGTGAGTGCAACAGTAGGGAAAGTGTTGGATAGCGTAGGGGGTAAAAATTACTATTCCCACTCCAGTGAGTGCAACAGTAGGGAAAGTGTTGGATAGCGGAGGGGTAAAAATTACTATTCCCACTCCAGTGAGTGCAACAGTAGGGAAAGTGTTGGATAGCGTAGGGGTAAAATTAACATGCTTATAAATTCTTTTTTAAATAATATATTAATAATTATTTAACCAAATAATTATTAATAAATACCTATTAAATTAAATTAATATTTACTTAAATAACATTAAATTACTTCCCACCCTATTCCTCTATAAACACACAATGCGCTACACATAAACAAATAACACAATTAATTTAATTATCAATTAATCAATTAATAAAAATTAATTACCAATTAATAATTAATTAACAATAAATTAATTAACAATAACAATAAATGAAAACATAATAATAAATGAATTATCATGAATATAATTTTTAATTAACCAATTAATATAAATTAATTACCAATTAATAATTAATTAACAATAAATTAACAATGAATAACAATAAATAAAAACATATTAATTAATTAATTATAATTAAATTACTTCCCACCCTATTCCCGTATAAACCCACAACCCGCTACACATATAAAATAATATAATTAATTTAATTAAAAATAAATTAATCAATGAATTAAAATTAATTACCAATTAATAATTAATTTACAATAAATTAATTAACAATAAATAAAAATTAATAATAAAATTCATTATAATTAATATAATTATAAATTAACCAATTAATATAAATTAGTTACAATTAATAATTAATTAACAATAAACTAACAATGAATAACAATAAATAAAAACATATTAATTAATTAATTATAATTAAATTACTTCCCACCCTATTCCCTATAAACCCACAACCCGCTCTGATACTAAAACGCAAAATTTCCTTTAAAAAAAATTACTATTTTCTAAACATTTAATACATATATTTAAAAATAATGAAAAAACTTTAAAAACATTTTTAAACATACATATAAAGTACATAACACTACAAAAAAAATCGATATTATTAACAACTATATTTTTGCTAACGATATTAATGACTTCGATATTACTTACTTCGATATTAAAAAAATTGATATTACTTACCTTAAAGTCGATATTCTGGGCAACGATATTCTTGACTTCGATATTCTGTCCCTACGATATTAAAAACTCGATATTAGTGTAGGTCGAAATTTAAAATTCGATATTTTGACTGCCCACCACAATATCATGGCCAGAACATCAAGGATTAAAATATCGACATGTTGTAAATATTTTCTGTACCTAAAACCACACATACATACCTGGACAATATATATATATATCTTTAAGATACATAGATGGAGATTTAAGAGTAGTAAATCTATACCTCTCGCTGTGCATTTTCTTTCTCAATGTTTTGGTCCTCAAAATTCTGGTCATGCTATTATGTGGCATCGATATTACCTCTTCTGTATTCTATGCAGCAATTGTGTAACGATAGTCTACTTTTTCTAACACCAGACTGTATGGATACAATTAATAATGATGAATGGTATTTTAAAAGCAGAGCCAAAACCTTTGCAAATTTCTTCCCTTCAGTGCTTAGAGGAGAAAAAGGTCTATAATTTTATGCATCATAGAATCATGGGCATCTTTCAGTAAAAGATATTACATTATTCCCAAAAATTGCCTCCACTTTCTTTTATGAGAAATAAAAAACTACACAAATCAGGAACCTTGGGACTGAAAATCTCAGGGACTCATTTACAAACCCATTGTTCCACCCTTGCTTCACTTGTTTAGACACACCGGCGGCACAGTGTGCCTGCCCATCTTTACAAGGCCATGTAAAGTCACCCTGCGTGACTTTTCATGGCCTTGTAAATATAGGCCCCTTTCACACATTACTCTGCGTGAAAGGGGCTTTCCATGGGTATTACTGTGAGTGTTCCCACGCAACATTCATGGAACCTGACAGATTTACAAAGTGTTGTAAACCTGGGAATGCGTCAGAATCCTACACCTCCCCATGGGAGGCAGAGGAGTGGCGCAATGAGGATACACACTTTTATTTCTCCTCGTTTATTGCTCTTTCTATGTGTGCAGCATTCTGCAACACATGTAGAAGGAGCTAAATGCCATTAATTATTTTTTTTGTGCAGAAAGGTGTCCCTTGGCGCAAGGGTGTCTGCTTTAGCACACTGCTGATGGTTTGTGCGCCGGTGCAGGGGAGAAGGACAGAAATGCGCTGTATCTGGTAGATATGGTGCATTCCTGCCCTTTAATTTTGATGTGCAGCAGTGTGGCAGGAAGACTTGCAGCGCTGCCATGCATCAAAATATAGTAAATGAGGCCCTTAGTAAATATACACCAAACTATCTTGTCCTGTGGACTGACCTGTTCTAAACACAGGTGTAGCATTGGTAGCCTCATCCAAAGTTATTTCATGTTCAAAAGAAGACAAATGAACATTTATTAACTGAAAGCAGATATTTATTTATATTCATCATTAGGTGCATTTTCTGGTCGAAGGAGGCTAAAGTTTTACGAAAGAATGCAAAATATCTGAATCAGTAAAACATATTCTGCCTTCATCATCTCACTAGGATTCAGTTCAAGTATGTTATTTATTAGACTTTCAGATAATCAGAAAGTACTTTCCCAGCCGTTTTCTTTCCTCCATAAAACTCTGCATTTGTCCTAAGAAGAAAACTACAGGAATCTTCCTAAGTACTGGTGAAGCAAGCACTTATGCTCCAATTTGTAATACTCTTCGAGACATTTCTTGATTGTTTCTCAGCAATTCTTTTCTTTCTTGAAACAAAATTAATTTAAAATCTATAGCTGCTGTTTTGAATGAAACCCAAATTATGTGGAAAAAAAGTATCTATAGTAGTATTGAACATAAAGAATCCTTCTGCATAAACATGATGTTTCAATCGTGAATTGTTAACTCTCCATCTGCCAAAATCAACACTAACAAAATCTCTGTAGCAGGTTACTTATTTAACGTATAGACTGAATCCTTAGCTAATACCATCAATAGTAGTAATAGATGTGCTAAGTTAATTACAGACTTTACAGCTCTTTATAAGTAACTATATCTCAGCAAAGAGGACAACCACCACAACACTAATTAAGCAATGAATAGATTGCATTAAGAAGGCATGAACTATGATACTGTTAATAGTTGTGCATTAAACTCAAGTTGACAGCAGGAATCTATAAAACGTCTGAAAAAGCAAATAAGGTCTGTGATTATTTTATGTTATTATTATTATAGCTCCTGACTGAGTGCTGTGTAAAGTCTACAAATACAAATGATATTTCTATCCATATAAATGTGGAAATTACATTTAGGGGACGATTCCGATCCGGGTTGGAAATTGTTCCGATCGACACGGACCGGGACTGAAGTCCGACCGACTCGTACAGGTGCCGTCCGACCTGACAAGTACGATGCGTCCCGGTCGAAATCCAACCGACTCGCACGGAATCAATCCGGACTGACCGAAACGAAAGGAAAACAGTGCCCCGCTCGGAAACGGACCCGAAACCTTCCGACCGACACGGAACGGCTATAGTTCCGACCGACACGAACACGCGCCGTACAACCTGCCAAGTACGATGCAATGCGTCGTGGGCGAAAGAGAGTCGCACGGAGTCCAAGCCGTACAACCGATTCATACGGAACAGAGAGATTGGCAAGAAAAAGAGCCCGTTGCGACCAGCACGTACGTGAAACATGCAACATAGCACAATGTCAGTGTGACCGACTCGGATCACCCCGCAAGTGACGCCACAGGCGTACGACCCGGTCAACTGAACGTCTCCGTCAGGCCCTAAAGAAATCATGGAATTGACACAGAAAAAGGCCAAACAGGCAGTTAGAAAACCAAAAATATTCAATATTCAAACCAAGACACACCCACAACTCCACCTATGAAAAGTGCAAAAATCCAGACCATGATCCTTTGCAAATCACACAGACCTGCAAACAGACAACACCACCACACTGAGACATACAGCCACAACCTACACACTACACACCACTAGCACCACACAATAAGCACACTCACAGACACCCAGCCATACACATACTCACCAACCCTCACTACCACACCCACCCACCCATCCATCTCCACCACCACCCATCACCATGCCCCCAAAGAAGAATCCAAAGTTCACAGACAGTGAGTTGGAAGTCATGGTAGTTGAAATCATCAGAATAGAGCCACAGTTATTTGGCCCCTAGGTCCAACAGACCCCCCTATCCCAGAAAAGCAAGATGTGGGCGAGGATTGTCGACAAGGTGAACGCACTAGCACCGAGCATGCGCACAATGGACGACATCAGGAACAGGTGGTACGACATACGCAGGAGGGTCAAGAAACTCATTGGCAAAGAACATGCCCTGAGCCAGCACACTGGTGGCGGTCCCCCTGCCAAACCGGTGCATTTCACTTCCTGGGAGGAGAAGGTGCGGTCCATGCTCCTGCCAGTTGGCCTCTATGGATTGCCTGGAATACCAGAGCCGGGTGAGTACACAAACAACTATTCCAAATTGTGATGTAATAGCAATCCGCACCCACAGACATTAATGTCAGGGGGACAGAGAAAACATTCACTGTCATCAAGCCACAGCAACCTAAAGATAACTATCCTCTCATGTGTATGCGACCTAGAGACACACAATATCTGCAATGTCCCAGTAACATGTACCTAGGCCAATACATGTACAAACCCACTGACAAATACACCAGGGATTTGGCCCCAAACACCACCAAACACCATCAGCCATCATGCTACCACAGTAACACACACTCCCAGGGAAGCGGAGTCACAGGAGGGAAGGTTTGGTGTGCCGGGAAAGTGGGTGTAGCTGAAAGCATGATGGGATTTGTAGTCACAGCCCATAGTCCCCATCCCACATGTCCCAGGAATACCCCCATGCACCATGCTCACCTCACAGGGAGTGGCAAAGTACTGCCAAGATTGCTGAAACTGGGCTCTGGTGTGGGGAGCACAAGGCCTTGCTGGGACTTGGGCTCCAACAAACACCAAGACACCACTGTCAGACAACTTGAACATGTACTTAGGCTCACTGTCATGGAAGCATGGCCCATGGTGGCCTATCTGGTCCAGGGGGGAGGAGGAGTGCAACCTCAGACTACATCTCCCAGCAGGCCCTGTCACGCACACCCCTCCCACCAACAACAAACAACACACCTGGGACTAAGCACAACCTGAGACTCAAGGTAAATCGACTTCCAAGATGCCTGACACTGGGCCCTGGGGGAGGAGCAGCAATACATGGTGGTATTTGTGTGCCAATACAGATTGTAACTACAAACATACCTGCAATGTAACAGGAAAGATCCCCATTCACAAAAGTCACTAAACTGAGAACAAACTCGCAGCAAGGCAATGGGATCCAAACACCAGTCACATGCAGCAGCCATCTTGTCAGCACACATTCAATACCAGGAAAGCTGAGTCACAGGAAGGAAGCATGGGTTTGCTGGGAAGGTGGGTGGAGTCAAATGCATGATGGGAGTTGAAGTCACAGCCCATAGTCCTCATCACACATTTCCCAGGAATACCCCCATGCACCATGCTCACCTCACAGGGAGTGGCAAAGTACTGCCAAGATTGCTGAAACTGGGCTCTGGTGTGGGGAGCACAAGGCCTTGCTGGGACTTGGGCTCCAACAAACACCAAGACACCACTGTCAGACAACTTGAACATGTACTTAGGCTCACTGTCATGGAAGCATGGCCCATGGTGGCCTATCTGGTCCAGGGGGAGGAGGAGTGCAACCTCAGACTACATCTCCCAGCAGGCCCTGTCACGCACACCCCTCCCACCAACAACAAACAACACACCTGGGACTAAGCACAACCTGAGACTCAAGGTAAATCGACTTCCAAGATGCCTGACACTGGGCCCTGGGGGAGGAGCAGCAATACATGGTGGTATTTGTGTGCCAATACAGATTGTAACTACAAACATACCTGCAATGTAACAGGAAAGATCCCCATTCACAAAAGTCACTAAACTGAGAACAAACTCGCAGCAAGGCAATGGGATCCAAACACCAGTCACATGCAGCAGCCATCTTGTCAGCACACATTCAATACCAGGAAAGCTGAGTCACAGGAAGGAAGCATGGGTTTGCTGGGAAGGTGGGTGGAGTCAAATGCATGATGGGAGTTGAAGTCACAGCCCATAGTCCTCATCACACATTTCCCAGGAATACCCCCATGCACCATGCTCACCTCACAGGGAGTGGCAAAGTACTGCCAAGATTGCTGAAACTGGGCTCTGGTGTGGGGAGCACAAGGCCTTGCTGGGACTTGGGCTCCAACAAACACCAGGACACCACTGTCAGACAACTTGAACATGTACTTAGACTCACTGTCATGGAAGCATGGCCCATGGTGACCTATCTGGTCCAGGGGGGAGGAGGAGTGCAACCTCAGACTACATCTCCCAGCAGGCCCTGTCACACATACCTCTCCCACCAACACCAAACAACACACCTGTGTGAGGCACGGAAGTGCACGTTTCGCAATGTCCATGTAAGTCATTTAAACTATACATGAGCTGTCCATGCACACAGCTCTACGTGCACATAAAACGCATCAGGTTATCAGGACAATGTTCCAAACCTACATAGGCATCTGCCTGTGATAATTGAGGACAATGCTATGCACATACACTCATCATGAAGCATAGTACCTATTTTAATGTGTGTGATACATTGATGTGTGCTGAACCACAACATACATTGTGTGTCTCTTCCACCCACAGGGGCAGCTGGGGAAACTGCAAGAACAGACGAGGAAGATTCCCAGTCCCAGACTCTGGTTGACACAGAGCTGGCCGGTGTGGATGCCTCTCACTCCTCTGACGACGACCACGAACAACCTGGACCTTCCGGTGTGGATCAGCGTGCAGCAGCAGTAACATCTGCACCCCCTGCCACAGCTCCTGCTACATCTGACAACACCCAGATGATCCCTACTAACAACGACAGACCAAGCCAACCCAACACCGAGGGCACAGCAACACAGGGCACCCTGGAGGTGGCTGCCAATACCACCAGTGCCATCACAGGAGGAGGCCCAGTGTCGTCTGTGCCTGCAACAGCAGGACATGCTCGTGGGGGTAGGGGTGGTGGGAGTGGGGGCAGGCTGAGGCCACGTCATGCCCATGGTGCTGCACCCCAAGCTGATCCCCAGTTGGGACGCATCATAAATGCATACCAGCAATGCACCGGAGACTTTGGCCAGGTTGTGGGGCACCTCAGGGACATTAAACAACAGCAGGCTGAACATCATGCCAGATTGGATGCACACATGTTGCGGGTGGAGACACACATGGCCCGCATGGAGTCCAAGATGGACAAGTTGAATGATGTCACGGAGGTGCACAGAGACATACTTGGATGCCTACGTCAGATTGCAAACAACATGGCCCCACCTCCATGTGTGCCCACTATATCAGTTGCCACAACATCTGCAAATGCCACAGGTAGGGAGGTGGACTCTGACAGAAACTCCAGCGCACTGCCCCAGCCTGCACCTGAGGGACCCCCCCCCAAAGAAGACAAGGGGTTGTCCAAAGAAGGACAAGTGAGAGGCAGCTGGCCATGCACATCCCCCAGGAAGTGAACACATGTTCCTGATGTCCACCATTGTGTGCAAACCCTTCACCTTGTCGACTGTCCCCAACTCTCCCACATGTGATGGAGGGTCTGATTTGAACCAATGGATCTAATGACTGTGGACTTTACTCTGGTAATTTCATCTACCAACACTACGAACTCCCCTGTGAACTTTGGATTCCCATTGCACTGTACAGCACTTCATGTCACCTACATCATTTACACACATGCATGTAAATAAACACTTCAACTCACACTTGTAGCCTCTGTGTTAAATTTAACCGGGTTTGTCACATATAGGTGATGATATGCTAAAGTAAGACTGTGCAGGAAAACCACTAGAGCAATCTAATCACTGAAATGTGATTTATGTTGATGTGACACATATGAGAGGTACACACTACTAGGTCAACACAACATGAATTCACCATGCCCATCAGATTCTTTGCCTCAGACATTGTGAACTGCAAGTACACACAAATGCTGAAGCAGTGGCAATCAGCCCACAGGTTCAGCATGCCAAGGATTGTCAGATGTGTGGACACAGAGGAAGCACACCACAAACTGGTGTGCACCTTTATTACACATACACAACAAGTAAACTAAACATCAGATGGAAGGTACCCTCACATGACAGTGATCAAAAAGTAACCAAGAATGGCAGACATGCCAGCACCGGGGTGTGTGGGATGATGCATCCGGGAACCATGAAAGGTTGCACTCTGTGACCGTATTGTGAGTTTCAGAGGTTACATGTCACCAGACAACAGCCAATGGACCCTGTGAATGACAGACATACAACAGTAATGAAATCACTAAATCACTGCATACATCTACAATACACATTACAAACACTATTTCAAAGAGTTGTGAAAAGATACGAAGATTCATGGCAACACTGATTGGGAGGACATACTAACTCAAGGGACACATCAATGCAACAATCATGACACGTAGCATGCAGAAACACATATGCTCTCACAGTGCACAACACAGACACATATCAGGTGATGCAAGAATTGTTGACAACACATCACTGTATACTCACATTTAGGAGAAGAAGTTGTTGATGAGCTGAGTCCGGACATCCCCCTCACCCTCATCATCACTCGCAACATGTCCCAGGCCCGGATCCTCCCATGCTGGCGGTTGATGGCCGTCATCATCTTCGATGAGAGGCACCTCTTCCCTCACTGCCATGTTGTGTAGCATGCAACACACAATAAATATCTTGCACACCTTTTCAGGTGCATATTGGAGGGCCCCTCCTGTCCGGTCCAGGCAACGGAATCAGCTTTTTAGGAGTCCAAATGTCCGCTCAATCACTCGCCTGGTCCGCCCATGTGCTTCATTGAAACGTATCTGCGCTGGTGTGACAGGGTTCCTAAGAGGTGTCAGCAACCACGGCATGTTGGGGTACCCGGAGTCACCTGCATACAAACAGCCAAACATGTCATGGGTCAGGAAAGAGCGTGTAATCCCAAGATACTTAAAACACACAAGGTAAAGTGCAATTACACACCGACAAGCCAGGCACGCTGGTTCTGCAGCTGTGACATCATATGTGTTATCCTGCTATTCCGCATGATGTAGGCGTCATGTGCTGAACCAGGGAAACGGACACAGAGATGTGAAATTGTCATGTCCACAAGACATACCACTAGGGCATTAATAGAGTGAAAATGTTTACGGTTGCGGTAAGTCTGCTCATGGGCCTGTGGTGGTACCAAAGTCACATGTGTCCCATCAATTGAGCCAGTGACATTTGGCATCCCTCCCAGTGCATAGAAATCTCCCTTTATGCCTGGCATTTGTTGTTGGTTGGGAAATCGGATGTATCGGTCCAGATACAACAACATTGCCTCCAAAACATCACAGAGAACACGACTGAACATGGTCTGTGACATCCCACCAGCACCAGCCACTGTGTATTGGAATGTTCCGGTGGCAAAAAAATGTAGGGCTGCCATCACCTTCACCCTGGGGGTCAGCGCAGTTGGATATGCACGCCCAGGTTGTAAATGTGGGGACAACTGCTCCTCCAAATCCTCAATCAGCTGGCTTGTGAAGCGGTACCGTCGGATGCAGTCACGTTCAGCCATGATTGCAAGGTCCCGGGAAGGGTCTGTGGACATTAGGTCTCCTGCAGTACATAGGGAATCAAAGAAAGTATTTAAGTTCCCCCACATCTGTGGCTATGACCATGCCAAATACCACATGCTACATCACATCAGGACACAATTGAGTCAGGTGTGTGCAATTCAGCATGGACACATATGCCAGCCATGTGCCCCTCACCTAACATGTCAGCTCCACATGGTGACACTACAAGTGCCATGCTCTGCTGTCGACAAACTGTGGGCCCTGTCACAGTACATCTGAACATATGTCACATACCAAACACACACCTCAATAACTAGTGAGGATAGTTGTGTTGTCAAAATGACAGGAGACTGGCAGTCACACAAACGGGGAACATGTATTGCAACATGGACACAGTCACCATGTAATGTCTGATGTACACGTTCCAACACAACCATCAGTTGTCTGCATGGCAAACGTGGATGTCTGTGACACACAGACACAACACCAAATCACATGCCCAAAACTGATGGAGGTTTGGGGGGATTAACAACTCCCAGATACAAATATGTCCATGTGCCTAGCACTATACGCAAATACTCATGATGTACCACACACAGCAAGGCCAGGGACACACATGACATATCATATGCAATGTAGGGTTCATGTAACATGGCAATACACAATGTGCCCCTGTAACTGTGCCCATGCCACGTGTGTTGACCAGCAAAGTCCTCAAGCACAGTAGGGAGGTGCATCACACACAATGCCTTTTTGTGACCATGTAACATGACACATCCTGGTAGTGTGTACCACATTGTGCACATCAAATATGACATGTGTAGACATGTACCCACACATGTAATGAAGCATGAATAGTGATTGCCTGTACTGTGTGACAGGCTGTCACTGTGTTGTCCAGCCCCTCAGTCCATGTCAAAACATTTCAGTTGGCAGCTTCTGACCATCGAATGTAATAGTCACACAGGCGTGTGCAATTGTGAATGACGCGTCGGACACTTAGGGACCAAGGCGTACGCACGCCTTGGTCATAGACTGTAATGGCTATATATGCGGGTGCGATTTGAGGAGACGCGTCGGACACTTAGGGACCAAGGCGTATGCACGCCTTGGTCATAGACTGTAATGGCTAGATATGCGGGTGTGATTTGATAAGACGCGTCGGACACTTAGGGACCAAGGCGTACGCACGCCTTGGTCATAGACTGTAATGGCTATATACGCGGGTGCGATTTGATAAGACGCGTCGGACGCCTAGGATCCAAGGCGTACGCACCCATTGGCTATTGGCTGTCATGGAGACGAGCCTTGTGTTTTGCTACATGTACGACTCGTGTGCTGCCAGATTCAGTTGGGCCACTACAACAATGTTGCAAATTCAATGGTGACATGATGCAGAAAGTTTGAACGACGCGGAAGGTGTGTCCGATGCATTCAAAGTCATGGATTGGGCAAATTCGGATAATGCGAACGAGTCTGACCTATCTCTTTGGCCGCATCGAACAGATACTGCCTCTGTAGCACAGATATAAGGCTGTCTGTTCCCCAGAGACTGCACTTGCTTGCAATACATGCCACAGGACTGCATTTCATCACACCACTGCTGCTGTCTCTGCATCCTCTGTATCCTGCAATGGCACGTACTGTGGAGAGGGCCCCAGCATTCACTGAGGAGGAGAACCAGGCCCTGCTGGACAGCCTCCTCCCACAGTACTGCAAGCTGTATGGGAAACCAGGGGAGCAGGTGAGTGTGGAGTCCAATGCCTTGGCATTTGTACATGTAGTCTGACTGGCACTACTAGCATTGTGCTCACCAAGGGCAAGCATTCACACTGAGTAAGTTCAAGTTTCTGAGTGTGCTGATGCATGTACACAGCTGGCAATGTTTCTGATTGACTTACTGTGCTTTTTCCCTTATTTAAATGTGTTTATGTGTGACATACAATTGACTAATAGTGACACTTCCTGACATGGAAAACCTAGCATTGATGAAGATGGGAATGTGACAATGTCTGCCATTCCAGCCATTTCAGCAACCAAAAACTGTAAGGGCAACCATGAACTGCTGCAATACACCAGACATGTTAGGGTACCAATCTGCAGGAGGGCCTCATGGTGGTTTGGGAATAAGAAATTGCCAGTTCATTGCAGTGAGATAGTTGGTGAAGAGTTGCACCACAGCTGCAGACCCTAGACCCCAGCTCTCCTCATCAGCTGTGTTGCAGATACAGTGCTGTATGCTGGGCTGCGAAAGTTAAGCAAACACCTGTAACCCCCCCCCTTTAGCAAATTTGCTGACTCAATTGATATGTTGTTGTTGCCAGTGTTCACTAATCAATGTGGGTCATGCAATCTTGGGAGAGGCTGGGGAGGGGGTGTAAGTGGAGTGGCCCATGTGATTGGTCTACCCGTGCTGGTACACATCCTGTGCAACTCTGTGCCTCACAGTGTCCGGTCTGAGCAGTGAGTGGGTGTCCACCCTGAGGCCATCGGTCTGCCGGCACTGCCATGTCGTGAATTGGGGCTTGCACACAGGACAACTGCCCATTACCATAGTTGCACTACCTGTATACATGTTATGCACTGCAAAGTTCTACATGTGTGTACAACTGTGTGTTTGGGAACATGGGGCATGTGTAGTGATGTTGTCTCACATTGTCATCCTCACAGGTCACTGCCCATGAGAAGAATTAAATATGGCAGACCATCGCCCGGGAAGTTAGGTCGGTTGGGGTCTACAGATGCCGCACCCGCCACTGCCAGAAGAGGTGGCAGGACCTTCGTGGCTGGACCCGGAGGATAGCAAGGGTTCAGCTGAAGCTGTTGCCTCCTTGCAGGAGGGGCAGATGCTGGAACCTGACCCCCCACATGCTACGGATCCTGGCGGTAGTCTTTCCAGACCTGGATGGGCAGTTGAAGGCCAAACAGCAGCAAGGAGGGGGTAAGTCCATGCCTTGTTGGTGTATTTGGGTTAACCTGCAGTTTGCACTCCTTCAGCCAAGTTACACTCCCACAGTTAGTCTGTCTGCTCAGACAAGTTCCATGTGGCTATATTTGGTGATGCCCCATTCACATCTGATGCCCAGGTGTGTCCCTTCCACTCTTTCACATGTGTCACTTGGGTTGTGTGTATTTACTGTTGTCCAAGGGAATGTTGACAGCAACATCAGCAAAATGTACATTGACTTGAGCTACATGGGTGAGGCTAATCTGGAACATGTGTCAGATCATTTATGGATTATTAACCTGTGCTCTGTGTGTGCTCAACATCTCTGCACTAATTGCTGTTGTGGGTCAGCATAGGAGTGTGAGGTATTGACCACACACCCATGCAGCAGGCATGCACAATCGTGACACCTCAGACATTTGATGTGTATGAGTTCCAGAAAATGCATGGTCACCTGCATTGTGCTCCTGCTAATCCCATGTATCACATGGCCCATGGACAGGTCTGCCTTCTCCGGTCATCTGAGACACTCTGGCCTCCTAATCTTGTGTGTCAGCCAACACTTTGACCATTGTGAACGTTTATTATCATGTGTCTGACTCTGTGTCAAGCTGGCCTGCCATAGTTTTTTGTATTTCAGAGGTTTGCTATATGTTTGTCATGCACAGACATCTGACATGTGACTATTGGTTCTGCACACAGGGCAATACATATGTGTGTAGTCACTATAATGTGCATAATGGTGTATTCAACAGATTTGTGTCAGCAGCTTTACTATGTACTTGTGATGTCCTCTGTGATGAGGTATACAGGGTTGTAGAGTAACAAACAGTGATGTGTCATGTTGCTTATGTGGCTTTATCATATTCTATCAAATGTGTGTAGCATGAGGTGACCATGTATACATGACCACTACCGGAGTTCCATTCACAGTGCAAACATGAGTGTGACACGTTGCTGAATGTGGAGTTGGCATGCACTGCCCCTGTGACAGTAGTCAGTACTGACTGATGGGCCAGACAGGCCTGTGGACTTATGTTACACACTAATATCTGGGGCATGCTGTATTGTGACATGTGTCTTGTACTGCAGCCACAGTGTGCTAGCTTTACGTTTCAAGACATGGGCTGTAATGGTGTCTGGTAATGGAAGTATGTTCATCATAGCAACAATGAGGTCATGCCATCACAAATGCTGTTCCAAAACCTGAGTCAGTGGCCTGGAATGTGACATGTGTGTCAGAACACATGACAGTAACGATCAGAGCAGATCAGAGTACTGGGTAGTCTGTTAATGCCTGCACATGTGCTGTCCGACATCATACATACTATGGGCTGATGGGTCCATTGTCATCATGGGTACAGAGGGCATGGTTCACTGGCAGACTGATAGGTGCCAGGTTCACCTATGTGTGATAGATTGTGATGCTGTTTTTAAATGATGCCAGGGCTTGCACAGTGATGTGTTGCATTTAAGGTAATGTGTCCAGTAAACACAGGTGACTGATGTGAATCTGTTTCTCCTCCTTGTTCACAGCATCATCAGCAGACACTGGAGGGGACAGCTCCACAGACCATGAGGAGGGGCGCAGCCAGACTGGTTCCGCTGTGGAGGAGTCGGAGGGAGCCAGTGGCACGGAGGGTGAGGGGAGCCACACTGAGGGCGAGTCAACAGCCACTACATCTGCTGTGGACGATGAAGGCTCAAGTGATGATTCCCTGGAGGAGGCGGGTGTGCCAACACCAGAGAACACTGACAGCGAGTCTGTCCCCGCCACCTCCACCATCTCCATCCTCCCAGTTGCTCCCATCCCAGATGTCCGTGGAGCCCCCATGTTAGGGCGAGAGTTTCCTTCAGTCCAGGCACCGCACACCCTGCTTCTGTCTCCCCTGCTGCCCTGAGTGTGGAGTCTGTGGACCTGCTGAAGCAGATCCATGTGGGGCAGACATCAATGCTGAGTGTCCTCCATGCTCACACTAATCTCTTGACACAATTGGTGTCATTCGTGGAAGGCATGTCAGCAACCATGTCTGCCCAACAGCGGATCAGTCAGTCCATGGCCTCCTCACTGACGGCAGCAGTGTCCCTCCTCCAGCAGTCCCTCACCACACCTACCTTTGGCCCATCCACAATCCCCACTGCCCTCCCCGATCCAACCACACTCACACCTGCACCGTCACGCACAACACCAGACCCGAGCAGCACACGCACAGGGAACTCTAAGTCTAAACGCACCAGCACGCACACACAGGGGACTGATGGCACACACACAGGGGATAGGGTTCAGACGCACAGACAACCATCCACAACCACTCCGCAGTCCTCAGACACCTCTCCCACCAAAACCTCTTCCCTGGACTCCCCTGCAAACCCCCCTTCCCAGAAGCTCTTCCTCTGTGAGCTTGGCCTCTTCCCCTCAGATACACCTGGGCCAACTCACGAGGGGAAGAGGAAGTCACCTCGCCTGGAGGGTATACCCCCCCCGACCCCGCACACCCGCCCCCAAGAGCAGGGACACTGAGGCCCCCACCCGGAAATCCCCAAGAACCAGGAAGACCCCACCACATTCTCACACTCCCACCACACACTCTCCGTCCTCAAGCTCCCATGCCACCACTCCTTGTGCTCCCCCGCCACACCCTGCCCCAGGTTCACCCACCCACCGGTGGCACATCCCCAAAGTCATTAGGCCCTCCCCCCTTCCACAGACACTTACACAACACCAGCCCTTCAGCCTGTTCCTGCTACTGCAGTGGAGCCTGTGTCTCCCCCAACTGTCCTGGCCACTGCAGTGGAGCCCCCGCCCACTACATCGGACATCCTCACTGCAGTGGAGTGTGACCCCCCCATGTGTCGTGGCCACTGCAGTGGAGCCCCAGCACACTCCATCGGACATGCTCACTGCAGTGGAGACCCCACACACTAATCGTGACCCATCCACTGCAGTTGCTCCTGTGACCCCTGTACCCACCACCACTCCCCTGCCCCATTCTTGTGCCCCCTGATCCTGTCCCTGCGGTGCCTGGCCTGCCACCATAGATGCCCCTCCAAAGGGTGATGTCCCCTACTGTGTGTCAGTGCAGGCAAGCTATGGGTGACATGTTGTCAGTTGTCCCCCATCATGGACTAATTTCATGGACTAGCCATTGGCCTTTTTGCATTCCGGACTGGACTTTTCCCCTTTACGTTGCTGAATAAAGTTATTTTTTGTTATTTCTTTGAATTGCATCTCATGTACATGATGTTGCTAAAGAGTGTACTTAAGTTGCTGTTGTGCTATTGTCATTTGCCAAAAAGTGATATGATGTTGTGATGTGTCTCATGTGTGCCATGGTACATGAGTCATATTGCAGTATGTCTCCAAATCATCATTGGGTGTCAAGTCAGATTCTCATGATCACAACTGCTTTTGCACAGGGATTGGGACAGCCTTTGAAGTACTTCACATCTTTGTTTTCCACTGTTGCACAGGTTTAGTGCTGACATGTGTGCACATCTTACTTCTTACTGACTCGGGCCGTCAGCACCGGACATGCATTTTGATGCATGGGTGATGAACAAGTCATCTGTGTAATTAGTGCAACTTGCCATACATATGTTTGGAGTATGTGCTGGTGACTTAAGGGACACTGCAGGACACAGGCTGATGTGACCAGAACCTTCAGGCGGAATTAATAGGTGGCTCACTGGCAGACTTCTAGTCTGACATGACTTGGCCCTGCACAGACGACTGTTGGCACAGCTGAGGTTACACATGAGTGGAGTCACCTCATGGCAGTGTGTAATCCCGTGTCATTGACTGGGCCCATGTGTTGTGTTCTGTGTGCATGTCTCAGTGGGTTACCTTGCTTTTTTCCACACAGCTTACATTCCCTGCAGATGTTCCTGACTGTGATGCTTCCTGAGTTGTCCTGTGTTTGCCGTAGGTGTTAGGACTAGGTTTCCTGGGATGTGGGTGCATGGTAAATTACTGGTCATATGAGAGGCATCGGTGGGTGTGTTTGATGTAATGGCCTGATACATGTGCAAACTCCCATGGGACATAATCAGGATTCACCACGGCACTTTGGTGTTGCCAAAACCAGGTTGTTTTCACTTTGTGGTGGCTTCATGTGACTGGGTAACTTGTATGTGTGTGTGAGTGCTCACACTCATCAGATCCTAGCCTTCAATGTCTGATGCTGTGAAAATGTGTTCTTTGTGGGTCTCCATGTGCTCTCCATTGGTCTGGGACTGTGCCAAGGATCCCAATGTGTCAGATAAGTGTCACGTCATGCACATGTACCTCATAATATACAGTGTGGGAGTCATTCGCAAGGGATGTTGCCTGGCCATGTGTGATGTGTTTGTACACCTTGGAGTCCCCCTCCACCCCTGGGATTGTCATCGGTGCATGTGCAATGTCAGGAGTCCATGTGGGCTTGGCTGCTGCTCATTGTTGCAGATCAAGGTGTGTGGCATTTGGAGTGGGCATATGTGAGTGTTCTCATGTCTAGGACCCTACATACATAGTGGGCTCACATCACAGCCCATGGCCGTTTAGTTTTCTGATTGAGTGTGATGGCAGTCTGGCTGTCACTACATGCCACAGTGCGCACATGTGACTGTGCTCCACAGTAGGGTGTACATCCAAATTTGTAATCGCAGAAGGCTCATCATACAGGCTACTGTCGCCACAATGTGGGCTCCTTGTGGGTATTGATGGAGTGGGTCTGTCTCTTGCTGTGTTTGTTGCTGTGCAGCCCAGCTTAGGTCACATGAGTGTGTTGTGGAACCACTCATGTCACAATGGCTGATTGCCCACATAGAGGTGGCCAGTTCCTGTGGGACTTCTGGATGTCAGTGTGTACACATATATCTGTTTTGAGTTAAACCCCACATGATGTGTGTCGTACTAGCCTGAGTACACTGAGACACACACACATGTTGTGTTCATTATGCAGTGTGGGGCTGGCTGGTTGTGTTTGTGCACCTGCACCCATGCATTGGTATGGCTTTTCTGGACATTGCCTGGAAGTCGGGTGTAGGTATTGCAGTTCTGTCCCTGGGACTCCTACCTCATCATTCGGCGCATTCTTCATGGTTATTATGTTCCATTGCTGCCATGGTATGGGTCTTGATCACCTGATGGCTGCAATCTACACAGGATTCCTTGGTATGTGTGTCTTTTTGTGTGCATATGTGTGTATGCATTCTGGTGGCCACTACTTACATTGTGTAATTGTACATTGGAGGCATTGTCAGCCCCCATGTGCACTGCTACTCTGCACATGTCAGAGGGATGTTAGTCGACGCTGGACACTTCCACTCAACAGATCTGTGTTTGTTAGCAACACACCCACTACTTAGCCACTACATTGCTTGTGGTGTTACGACCAGGAATCTGACATGCAGATTTGCATTGGCTGTCATTTTTGGACAAGCACTCACATTTAGCTCACTGAGGTGGGGTGGGGTCTTGCCCCATTGATGCAATGTTCACGATATGTATGGATTTAGGATGCCACACTCACCTTTTGGTCAGAGTAGGGTGGGAGGGATCAAGCCCCATTAGCACGATGTACCACGTTTGGTGGTATTTTTGACACCACATCCACGTTTTGCTCACAGATGTGATGTGAGTTACAGTATGTGTTCCCTTTCAGTGTCACTGTTTCTGGGACTTCACACACAATACGCAATCTTGGCATGATGGTAGGGTGAGGGGTGTTTGGCCTACAAGCCGTATGGGTGGGAATGCTGGTAGTGATAGGCATCCCCCCTTGTAGGTAGAGTATGCTGGTAGTGATAGGCATCCCCCCTTGTAGGTAGAGTATGCTGGTAGTGATAGGCATCCCCCCTTGTAGGTAGAGTTTGCTGGTAGTGATAGGCATCCACCCCCTATGGGCTGGAGAATGCTGGTAGTGATAGGCATCCACCCCCATGCAGGTAGAGTGTGCTGGTAGTGAAAGGCATCCCCCCTTGCAGGTAGAGTTTGCTGGTAGTGATAGGCATCCACCCCCTATTGGCTGGAGAATGCTGGTAGTGATAGGCACTCACCCCCATGCAGGTGGAGTATGCTGGTAGTGATAGGCATCCACCCCATGCAGGTAGATTATGCTGGTAGTGATAGGCATCCCCCCTTGTAGGTAGAGTATGCTGGTAGTGATAGGAATCCACCCCCTATAGGCTGGAGGATGCTGGTAGTGATAGGCTCTCACCCCCATGCAGGTGGAGTATGCTGGTAGTGATGGGCATCCCCCCTTGTAGGTAGAGTATGCTGGTAGTGATGGGCATCCACCCCCTCTGGGCTGGACAGTGCTGATAGTGATAGGCATCCACCCCCATGTAGGTTGGGACTGCTGGTGGTGATAGGCATCCCCCCTATGGCTTAAGGACTAGGCATCCACCCCCTATGTGCTGGAGAATGCTGGTAGTGATAGGCACTCACCCCCATGCAGGTGGAGTATGCTGGTAGTGATAGGCATCCACCCCATGTAGGTTGGGACTGCTGGTGGTGATAGGCATCCCCCCTATGGGTTAAGGACTAGGCATCCACCCCCTATGTGCTGGAGAATGCTGGTAGTGATAGGCACTCACCCCCATGCAGGTGGAGTATGCTGGTAGTGATGGGCATCCACCCCCTCTGGGCTGGACAGTGCTGATAGTGATAGGCATCCACCCCCATGTAGGTTGGGACTGCTGGTGGTGATAGGCATCACCCCCTATGGCTTAAGGACTAGGTATCCACCCCCTATGTGCTGGAGAATGCTGGTAGTGATAGGCACTCACCCCCATGCAGGTGGAGTATGCTGGTAGTGATAGGCATCCCCCCTTGTAGGTAGGGTATGCTGGTAGTGATAGGCATCCACCCCCATGTAGGTTGGGACTGCTGGTGGTGATAGGCATCCCCCCCTATAGGTTAAGGACTAGGCATCCACCCCCTATGTGCGGGAGAATGCTGGTAGTGATAGGCACTCACCCCCATGCAGGTGGAGTATGCTGATAGTGATAGGCATCCACCCCTTATGGGCTAAACACTGCTGGTAATGATGGGCGCACCCCCCTATTGGTTGTGCCTGCTGGTAGTTATGGCAATCTACCCCCTCTGGGTGTCGAACTTTCCGTCTGCAGGGTACGCGTCGATTCCTGTTGTTCATTCGGTCATAGACGTACAGTGCAGGGATGACATGCGCAATCGGATACATGCTTGGTTCGTCTCGTACCCGCTGTTCATGTTGTGGCGCGAATCGACGCAGAGACTCCTGTTCCGGATGCTGAGACGTCCCGTCAGTGGCGAACCGTTTGGCGCGTAGGAAGTGTGCATCGTACTTGCCCGGCCGGAAGCTGCTGTTTAAATCCCTCCGGACGAGTCGATTTCAGCGGTTATGGTTCCGACTCGTACGGAAAATGTTGCTGATTTCAGAGCCTATGGCTCGGTCGGCAATCGGACACATTTGCGCATCGTACTTCCTTGCCCGGACGGATCGGCTCCGGGGCCGAGTGGGTCGTAAGGTAAGGCTACGGACGGCTCTCGGAGGGCTGTCCGACCCGGATCGGAATCTGCCCCTTAGTTGTCATTTTTACCTATTGTGAATTGCATCCATTTATTTCACATGTAAAGGCAAAATTGAGCTCAGAAATCACACAAAGTAAAATATTTTTAAAGGAGACAACAATCTATCTTGACTAGCATATTTAAAACATGCACTATTCACTTACAGTTAATAAAACAGTGCTTGCATTTTTTAAGACTAATGGTTTGGTAATAATACTCGTGTAAGAATGAAGAATGGCTATGTTTCACAAGGCTAGATGTAGTAAACAATGATCACAAAATACTGGTTGCAGTCAACGACCAGTATTTTTTAAACCAGTGAGGTATTTTGCAACTCAACCGATGTGCTAATAGGTTGGTTAAAAAAATTATGAATCATAGTAGTTCTTTAACGGAAACAGGACTGCATTTAAAAGAAAACTTTATTTTTTGTTTGTTTAAGAGGAAACAATGATCCTGTGAACCACTACCTCCTCTTAATCCAGGTGTCTCCAATAAGTCGATTGCAACTGCGAGCTACAAGTAGCTTACAGACACCTTCAGAGTAGCTCTCATACTCCAGTTCCTTTTTAAATGAGCACAGGCTCACATTTTCCTTTTAAAGTTGGGAAGGCTATGTTTATCTTACATTATTAGCATCAGGTTGCAGATAGCAAGACCTGATAATGAGCAGTGCTCAGTCAGATTTATGATCAGACTGGACAGAGGTGATGAACTAATGCGCTGAGGTATTTAACCTTAAATAAAAGTCGTTGTCAACTCAATATTGGAGATGAGAACAAACTGATGTTTCAGAATTCTTTTTTTTTTTTAAATGGGAGAAAAATAAAATGAAAAGTTATCTTAATGATTAAGTTAACTCTTAATTTTAATTTTCTTCCATTTCAAACAGCAGGCCTCTTGCTTCATTGGCCAGTAGATAATGTGCCATATTTGTAACTGAAAAATACAGCCTTTTTTTTTCTTAAATGGGAGTGATTTAAAGTGAAGAAAAATATTTTAATTAAACATTAAGTTATACTGTCTTTCTCCACTTTCAATAAAGCCAGTTAGGTCTTAATGTTTAATGAATCAGATTTCCTCACTTTAAATTTCTCACATTTACCCAAATGGCTGTATTTTGTCCGGTTGTAACTATGGCGCCATGTCTAGAGATCACTGGGCTAGCAGAAATAATGGGGTTGCTCTATGTCCCTCAGAAACTGGGTATATATTTGGTATAAGCTACAATAAGGTGTCACAATTGTTTTGCATAAAAAAGATGTATGGTCTGGAAAATTACTTAAACAATATACACAACTTAGATGGTGTGTGGCCCTATATTAAACCCATTTTTTGTACCCCCATGGTACAATGAATGAAAAGAATAGAGAACACACAATATAACCATCAATTACTTTGTATATTCAAAATCATATACCCAAATAATACACACAATTTTCTTCATACATGGCTGCCACAAACATACAAATATAAAACAACGTGATCAGTGACACAAAGTGCAAAATGTGCATGGCACAATACAATACAAAAGAATGAACATGAAATAAATAAAGTGATGTCCATCCTTCTTATGCCAACTGGTTCAACATACACCATATCCCAACATTCATGTCATCAATGGATGGTTGACCAAAGAAGATGGACCAGTAAGATTGTTGTCGATGTTTCGGCCCTAGTGTGTTAGTGGAGAAACATCATGGTGGGTCTTCCTCAGGACTAGTAAATTTAGGACAGCCTGTAGTAGGAAACAAGGCCTTACATAAGAATGGTGTGTGTTGTCCAATAAAATATATTTGAAAAAACTTAGGGACAACGACAAATCGACTCACCTGGCTATAACAGAATTATTTGGGAACTGGACTCTTCCAGGAAAGGATAGAGCCCACAGCCAGGTATCAACCAGTCTCCACACCAATGTCTTCAAAAAGGAAATTATTTGAAAAAGCAGTATTCCCTGTGGGGCAAAATTTAATGTCAAGAATACTTGGTTTATGATGCCCATAAGTTGTGTTTGCATAAGTTGTGCCAGACACCTGGTGGGACATGAAAACGCTCACAGTTGTATGTCAATGTCCACTGTACGGGGATAGAAAGCCTGGACTTCTCCAGTGCAGGACGGAGCCTGTTGCTCGGATCACTAATTATTTATACTATTTTCTCCAAAGGAGAGATTTATATTCAAAAATACCTACAGGTAAAAAATGTGTGTATTATCAATATCAAGCTCGCATCAACCATGAGGAACTGCACTTATATTGCCGTGCAAAACATCGGGAGACATCCATTACCACGCGGGCATTGCATCGCAATGCCTTTACATCGCGGGTATTACAACGCAAGTCGTTACAACGACGCGCTGGATGGCCCTCTAACCTAAGGAATAGTATGATTTACTATTCCAACACCTTCCCTACTGTACGTAGACTGGTGTTGGAATAGTAAATCATACTATTCCTAAGTCCAGCGCCCTCCAGCGCAAGTCGTTGTAACAACTTGCGTTGTAAAAACTGCGATGTAACGTACCGCGATCATTTTGATCGCGTTGTAACATCACATATTCCAAAACGTCAGTTTAAACTTACCAGTCTATGGTCCAAATAAAAAATCCACAGTATGGAAAGTAGCTAATTAATCTCAGTCTTGCCGAATCTCAAGGGAATACTAAGGACAAAAATAAACAAGCATTTGCAATGCAATAGGTCTCCCATTTGTGAGAGTTAGAGCTATTGGTGTTGTAAATGACAATGTCTTTTATCTATGTGTTTTAGTTTGGGGTGGAATGGATGTATGGGGTGTGGAGTGGAATTATGTGGGTTGAATTGGTATTGTTAGTTGTGGAATTGTGTGTGGTGGAATTGTGTGGTGTGGAGTGGATTTGTGTAATGGAATTATGTGGCATGGTTTGCAGTAAAATTAAGTGGATAGTTATTATGTGGCATTGAGTGTACTGAAAGTATGTGGAGTGGGATTGTGCTTCATGGAGTGTAATTATGTGGAATGGTATTTTGTGTTGTGGAGTGGTATGTAGTGGAGTTTAATTATGTGGTGTGCTTTTGAATTTTGTAGCATGATGTGGAATGTTGTGTTATGGATTGGATGTATGTGGTATGTGTGTAATTGTGTTGTTGAGTTGAATTATGTGATTTGTTGTTGAATTGTGTGGTGTGGAATGGAAATGTGAAGAGTTCAATTGTGTGGCATCAAAGTGTGTGACGTTGAGTAAAATTATGCTGATTGGACTTATGTGGCATGGCGTGGAGTGTATTTGTGTGGATTGTGTTACCAAGTTTAAAAATGATGAAACATACTTGAAAAGAAAGTCAGTCTTTCATTGCGCACAAATTCACAAAATTAAAAGACGCTGCTTCCACCAAAAAATGTCGAAGACACACAAACATCTATTCCATTTCAGTCCTAAGCAAGGAGGAGCTGCAAACAAAACCTACATTTTTAAAATGAGCAGGAAAAAAAATAATTCCAAGACCAATCACTTCAGCACACCAGTTGAAGCTTACCAGTAGTTAGGCACTGCTCTCCGGATGTTAAAAAAATAGCAAGCATTAGCAAAGCTAATAATTTTCACCTATGCAAGAGCTATTGGCTTTGCCAATGTCTTTTAGCCATATTATACAGCGCGTGGCTAAAAGTCAAGTTAGGAAAAAAGCGATATGACGTGGCCAGAACTGGATGGAATGGGCAAGCAAGGATGGGAGTAGGGGGTAGGGGTGACACAAAGTTCTTGGAGGCATTGAGTTTTTCTGGTGGGTGAACAGAAGTAAAACAAGCAACAGGATGGGATGGTGTAAGCAGCAATTTACAGCAGGATGGGTGAGATGGCCAGCAAACACATGCACTCTTACGTAGTGCTGCAACTTAATTAAAAAGTTGCTCCAAAAGCGTGAGCAGTGGAATGTCACTCGGTAAGGAAGCAGTTCTTGGGTCACGCTCCGGTGGAGAGACATACACATGTAGAGAAGATGAAGCTGGTACACACTGACCAAATAGAAGCAAGGACATTAGACTGACGATAAAGCCAACCGATGCTACGTAATGGGCGGCCTCTAAGCCCTTTGGTGGTACTTCTAGGCAACAGGCTTGCTCAGAGAAAGTATAACAATACAGCCTTGCAGATACCTCTTTGTAGCCTGGAGGTGTCTGTTTACATTTTACTTATTTGATTTAGGTTTTCATCTTTCTGAATTCGATAATTGGGCTATAACCCATACTACTTGCAGTTCAATTATGATGCTGCAAGGCATGGGGAATGGTATATATTAAAGCACACTCTGAGTGTAGTGATGCCATATGATCTGAAACACACCATGACTTCTCTACAGAAGCAGATGTAGGGACACGGATGTCAGTGGTGACAAAAGTAAGCTTCTGCTAGCCTTCAAGTCGAGCTATCATATCTGGCACAGAACACGATAAAATATTTAAAATGAGCAGTAATCACCACCTATACCACATGGGTTCTCATTTCTTAAACTAAGCACCATTTACACAGCATACAGAGAGGCACACACAGCTTATGGTGTGAGCTTGTGGCAAAGCATAGGATGCAGAGCAGAATCAGGGCTTTGTTTGTATTCGTTTAACAGAAATGAAAAAGCAATAAATGCACTTTTTTATGGGCCCTGTCACAATCAACTTTCTTTAGAATCCTGGCAATATTTTATTTCTTTATTTAAGGAACTCAACAGTGAGGGGCTAGGGTGCCATCGGGAATGGGAGCAGTGGACAGCTGTCAAAGCCAGAATGGGCTATAGCCATTGAGGGGTCTAATTGGTGAGAGAGCAATAAAGTATTTTGGGGAGCATGGGGCTTCAACAGCTCGTACAAAGACAAGCCCTGACGGGTAGGAAAAGCAACTTGCAATAAGTAATTTTGCAAACAAATAGAACACCAGGCACAAAAGCTTAAGTCTTCTCCCCATTGACGTATGATCCACTTTATAGCACGTTTGTGGAAGCAATGAGTGTATGCTTTTATGACGAAAATTAAATTTATGAAAGCATGGCAGATGCAGCCTAACAGCACGTTAAAAAAACATAAACAACAAATGGCAGACAATGTGGCTCCCTGCAGATACTGGGCACCTGACAGGGATGTGTTAAACTGGGGGCTCTTTTTATGTGTGTCTGGTTAGGGGAAGCCATGCTCTACTGTTCACATCTTCTTTCTTAAGCTGGGCTCCGACCATGAGGAATTACTCACTGTCTTAATTGGATACTAAAAACTAGGGTAAACAGAAGAATGCTGAATTTGAATTTACAAGCTCCCTTTATGTGTGAGGCCGAACAAGCACTCATTTTCGATCAGCATTGACAAATAAGTAAACAAGCAACACGAGGGAGGAGGGAGGGATGTTGGTGGCAATTATGGCAGGACAGAAGGTGGGATGATGTGGCAGGGGGTGGGAAAGAAAGCAGACAAAGCTGGGAGGAGGCTGGGAGTGGGGGATGAAGGGAAGGAACCAACACAGGCGACGAAGCAGTAAAGACGAAGCAGCAACGGCAGGGCTGAATTATGGACTGCAGAGACATAGAGAAAGTTATTAAACAACATAAACATGCCTTGTGAAAGAAGCCTTATTTTAACAGGCCTGGGCCTCTGCGATCCGTGAACCACTGCGCGGCTTGTAAAGCACAGTTCTCATATGGAGTGTTCAAACAGAAATAACCAGGGTAACCTACCTTGGCGTTGTCAGTCTGGTTGCAGCTGTACCCATTGCAGAAATGCATGCTGCTAAGGAAGAGAGGCTGCCGCTGGATGCATCTGATGTTCCACCCTAAGGGGCCGATCACAATGGCGGGCGGATCACCCCCGCCGGCCCGGCGGGGGCGATCCGTCCGCCATCCCGACAGCAAAGACCCCCCGCCATATCATGATGGCTGGGGGGGTCCGCGGCGGACGGAAAGACCGTCCGCCGCTTTTCCGCCAGTCGACTCGTCGACCTGCGGAAAACATGCTGAATATGGTGGCGGTGTCTGGAAGACACCGCCATCCATATCACGATGCAGGCTGCGAGCAGCCTTTCCATGGCTGCATTGCCGCCATGGAAAGGTTGGCGGTTCCTGCTGTTGGGGGCCCGTTGCGGGCCCCCAGGGTGTTGGGGGGGTGAGGGGTGCACATGGGGGGTACCTATGGTACCCCCCTGCATTTGCATGTACAATGTGGCAGGCACCGCGCGGTGCCTGTCACGTTGTGCATGTAAATGCACAACATGTATTTTTACATTGCGGCGGGTGCTGCTTGCAGCACCGCCCACCGCAATGTAAAAATACAGGATGCGCCCGCCAGTGTGGCGGGCCCATCCTAATGTGTATTGCGGGACCGCCGCACCTATGGCGGGCGGTCCCTTTTGGAAATGCGATGGCGGGCGGACTTTGTCCGCCCGCCATCGTGATCGGCCCCTTAGTTTCCAGACCACAGCAAGTACCCACAACATAGCATGGAAAGAGAAATAGGACAAGACTCCAGCGCAATTTAGCAGTCGCTAACCGGGCAGAAATCTTGCAATGGCAAAGGTTCATTAGGTGTGTTAATTACTGGCAAACCCAAGAACCTCTGGTACCTACAAAGGCAGCTTAAGTTCAAGACAAACTTAGTGTACCTTAGGCTGAGCAGTGCATATCTCAGAGTGCCACCACATGTTGTGCGGTTTCAGCAGAGTGCACAGTCCTCAATGTCTATTTGCATTCTGGGGCATGTAGTCCTGGATTTAAGTCAGGAATAAAATCTACAAAACACAGAATGCAAAGAAATTGGTATGGTCGAGTTAATCACTCACACCTGCCGTGGTTCAGTTGCAGGGGTCCGAGGAACAGGCAGACGGTGGTGTCCTGGGCTCTGAAGTAAGTGTATCTGCAGAGAGCAGACAACTGTGGAGAGGTGGAGAGGTGTGGTGCAGCGGCCAGGGCAGCTGACTTCAGAGCACAGGGCTCATGGTTCGATCCCCAGCTCTGGCGGCAGCTCAGCTCAGCACCATGTGACTCTGGGCAACAGCTCACTTAATTTCCACGACGGTCCCTAGCGCCTTGAGACCCGTAAGGGTGAGTAGTTCGTGCTTTACAAATACGGATTTAACTGCTGGTGTCCTTTGGTCTTAAGCACATGTATCTGCAGGGATGCCTATCACCAGAAGAGAGGGGCTGGAGGGGGCGAGAATCGACACAAGCTGCAAGCGCTTGTTTTTTCAGCCAACCCTCATTAGTTTGCAAGCAACTAACGATGATCAGCTGAAAACACAAGATCTTGCAAACTAAACGAGGATCGGCGGAAAACACAAGCGCTTGCAAACTAAACTAGTTATGCGGCATACAGAAACATCTACTGCACAATTACACATTTAAAAATTGTTTGAAAGGGACAATAATGTTTTCTACCCCAACTTACTTCTGCTGTCAGCAAAATAAAACATACCATTTGCAGAAGAGGTGATTTTTTAAATCACAAGTTGTAGGAAAGTAGGATCTGCTTCTTATGGTTACCCCCATTTTTTTGCTGAATGTAATACTGTTTTTGACTAATCTGATTGGGATCCTGCTAATCAGGACCCCAGTCTATCTGCTTTCTCCCTAAACTGTTATGTTATGTACTTAGGTACACTCCAGATTGAATACTGGGGTACCCTTGTCAGTCCCTAGTATATGGTACCCAGGGCATAGGTACCCCAGAGGACTCCCATGGGCTGAAGCAGGTATTATGCCACCCATGAGAGGCCATGCAAAATGGAACTACAGGCCTGCCATTGCAACTTGTGTAAGTTGGTGCATGCACCACTTACTTAAGATATAGGGTTACTATATCTAAGGGTCACTACACTTAAAACCTATCGGTCACCCCTATAGCAGGGCTTCCCAATCCTGAGGGCAGTGTGCTTGGTTCTAAGTGAGAGGGTGCCACTGCATGAGCAGAACACCCCTCAGCCTACGGAGTCCATTCTCCCGGGTTGTTAGTGAAGCAGCCTTTTACAACATAGAGTGGCATTAAGCTACCGCGTGATGACCAACTCTAAAATGGCTGAAAAAAACCCTATCGTGTTTGGTGTCAAACATGTTGGAATAATATCCCCACACCGGTAACCGGTGTGGGAGGTATGATTCCACCTTTCAGAAGCGAACTTCGTTGGGTCCCTGGTGTTCCCGGTACCAGCCTTCTAGTCCCGGACAGCACAAAATGGTTGCTGCTGACCAGAGACACATTTCTGCTCTCCTGCTGTTGAGCCAAGCTCGAGCAGGGAAAGGCAGAACTACAGGCATCCTGTCACAGGGAGGTGTGACCACCTCCCAGACAGTATTTAGTGTATTAGGGCTGGGTGGGTGCGCTTGCAAGCAACTGAAAGTCTGCATGAGGGGCACATTTGGTGTCCCTGTGCATAGTCCAGTTCAAACCAGTCCTGGGAGCCGTTGGCTCTTGCTCTGGTGCAACACTGGTCAAAGGACATGGGAGTAACCTCCCCACTGTCCAGACCCTACCCTGGGAGGTTCCCCTGAATCTGTCCAACCCTCTCCCGTGGGTACAAAAGGGCTTACCTGGCTGTAGGACCCTAGATTCAATGTGGACAAGATTCTGAACCAGAAACCACTGAACGTCGACCATCTGGACACGTTGGACTTCGCTGGACTTTGTTTGGGCCCGACTTCGTCTCTATCTCAGTCTGAAACATTGTCTGTGCCCCTGCACCATACAGGCTCCATGCAGGACCTGTGGAGCATCAAGGACAACTGAAGATATCTCCCTTGGAGTGAAGGAGTCACTCCCCTGCATTCGCAGGCACCACAACACTGCTGTCTGGTGTGCTGACCCTGAGCTCCTATGGACTCCAAAGGATTCAGCAACACAGAAGGTAAGTTTCTATGTCTCTCAAGGTCTTAGCTGACCTCTCACCAAGTTTAAGGGCAGAATCCCTCATGGGGGCTGCAATACCCAAACCCCTGTGCACCCTGTTCGTTTGCAAGTGCATATGCTTGTTGGTGTTTCCCAAACAAGTGCATTGGGCTCCAAGTAGCCCCAACATCTGGCACCATTTCCTATCAAGAACTCTAGCCTCCTCACACCGAGTGCACCGTGGGCTGGTGTTTGGTGAAATCGCTTGAGGTTCTCTTGCAACTCGTGTGCCTCCGGCCTGTGGGTCCATTTGAGGGTAAACTTTGCTTTTCTTGAGCTCCCCTGGTTGCTCCAGGCTTGCCCTGACTCCGCTTGCTTTGGTGAGTCTCCTGGATCTTGCTGGTCCGAGCCGTACTAATCCTTGTCCTTTTGCATGGGTTGCCATTGCAAGGCTTTTTGGTGCTCCTGCCAGACACCAACCCCTCAGCAATCAACATCCTTTGTGGGACAGCTCAGATCCAGCTCCTGGTCATCCTCAACATCTCCTGGTCCCCATAGCTGAAGAGTGAAGACCTCCATCAAAGCACCTGAAGCACCCGACATCGGTGGACATTCGTCTCCGAGCCCCTGGTCACTCCTGAGTGACCTAGACTCTGTCCCCTCTGCTTTCAGGTCATCTTTGACAAGAATCCACCTTTGGATTCCAACAGACACTTTTCTTCCTTCCAGAAGCGGCTCTTCTTCGAAGTCCTCCATTGGGTTCCACTGCGGTTTCCGATGCCACGTCAGACCTATACACCCGGCTTCCCTGAGATAGGTAACTCTGGTACCTCAGTATCCACGGGTGGGGTGGCTCTCCAAACTCCTAACTTCCACGGGGTTTCTTCCAAGTCCACTGGGAAGGATCCTTAAACTCTAAAACTTCAACCCCGACTTCCCCATAGAACTGTACAGAGCACGCGGTCGTGTTACCACACTGCACCTGTCCTCCGTGGGGTCCCTACTTACTCACTTTGGGTGGTTCCTTGGGGTCCCAGCGATTATACGTACTCTAGACACTGTCTTGACTCGAATTGTGGTTCTTATACCACTATTTTAGTATATGGTTTGGTCCCCCTCTGGTGCCCACTTTGTATTCGTGCTATTTACTATCATTTCTGTGCTTAAGTATTGTGTGCTTTATGATTATCTCCGTGTAGGAGATACTGTGTCGTACTAGAGAGTGTTATATTAATAAATACACATTTTTATAACTACTGTGTGGTTCTCCTTTCATTTAACCAATACTATAAGGTTGCATTCTGGTAAAACAAGCTGTTTAACATTCCTTCAAGACTAAGCCTGAAGGCTGCTCTCCACAACTACCACTTGGATATCTTTCTAAGGTTATCTTTGACCTCTTAAATCACCATAAGGGTTGTTTGGACTGGTGCAAGGTGCCCACTTTAATTAGTGGATAGCATCTACCAGGTCAACTTCTCACATTGGTGTGCAGCGGTTGGGAATCAAGCCTGCATTGTTTTACCAGATAAATCTTTGTATTGATTAACTGAAAAACCACTAGTACTAGGTATATATAATACTAGCTTAGAATAAGTAAGTTCTACTGTACTTGGGGTTGAGTAAATCAAGGGTCTAGCACACCCTTTCTCTAACCTCAGATAGTTTAGTTCCCACTAGGTTAGATAGGTGCAACACCTCACCACACTTAGTATGTCTACTAAAGAAGATGCCAATGGCTCTCTGCCTTGTAGATACAGTGAGCTTTCATTCCAGGAATTGAAAGCCCTGTGTGCCTCTAGAAAGTTGAAGACAGTTAGAAGTGCCAACACTCAACACCTAGTAGAGGTGTTACTCCTATATGACCTTAGGAAGACTCCTGGGTCAGATGAGCTGGAGAGAGTAGGTGGGACAGGGAAGGAAGACAGGTCAGGAGGTGCCACCTTTTATGACCTTGAATCTAACCCTGACCAGGGAGAACCTGATGGTTCTCACCTGGATAACTCAGATCTTCAAGAGGAGAATGGAGGAGGCCATGAAGGCCATCTTTTTACCCCTCCTGGAAGAGTGCAGAGTTTACCAAGGAGATCGAGATCTCCCTCTGCAGAATCTTATCACTCAGAACAGTCTGTAGAGACCTCTGTAACTAGCAAGAGTGACCACTCTTATGATAGGGAATACCAATTTCTAGAACTTGAGAATGCTAGGCATAGGCTCAGGCAAGAGCAATTGGCCCTTGAAAAAGAGTCCCTAGAAGTCCAGAGAGCTAGAAAAAAGTTGGGACTAGAGTCCCATGGGGGCAGCAACAGTGTCCCTAGAGTTAAGGAACATTCCTTTGATAATAGGAACCTGAGCAAGATTTCCCTCCCTACCATGTTGGGGATGACATCCATAAATGGATAACTGCTTTAGAGAGGGCCTGTAAAGTACAGAGGGTCCGTCAAAAGCAGTGGGCAGCTATCTTGTGGCTCTCCTTTGCTGACAAAAGTAGAGATAAGCTCCTCACTGTTAGAGAAGAGGATGCTGACAATTACTCACTTTTGAAGAGTGCTCTCATTGATTGGTTTGGCTTAACCACTGAACAGTACAGGATTAAGTTCAGAGACACCCAGAAGACACAGAATCAGGACTGGGTAGACTTTGTGGATAGTGCTATTAAGCCTCTGGAAGGCTGGTTGCTTGGCAGCAAAGTACATGATTTTGATGGATTGTATGATTTGATTATGAGAGAGTAGATCCTTAATAATTGCCAAAATCAGTTATTGCATCAGTACCTGGTGGACTCTGATCTGACTTCTCCCCAAGAATTGGGAAAGAAGGCACATAAGTGGGTAGAACCAGGGTGAAGCAGAAAACCCAGAAGTGTGGTGGTGACCAGAAGAAGCAGGATTCTAAAACTCCAGATAAGGGTGGGGACAAGGGTAAAGACTGAAAAAACAGTCTTCATCAGGGCCCCAAAAACCTGCATCTGGGGGGGAGTCACAATCCAACAAAGGTAAAGGCAAAAAGAAACCTTGGTGTTACTTTTGTAAGGTAAAGACCCATTGGACAAAAGATGATGATTGTCCAAAAGCCAAGGAAAATCCTCCTACCACCACTGCCCCTAAGGCAACTGCAACCCCTAGCACAAGTACAAGTGGTGGTACAGGGAACACAGGATTAGTAGGGTCAACCTTGGGCTCTGAGATGGGTTCTGGCCTGGTTAGAACTCCAGCTCAGGCTGTGCTTGTCTGTGATGGTGGCATGGATGTTGCCACCCTATTTGTCAGTCCTAGTAATCTGGGCAAATACAGGCATCAGCCTTTAATCAATGGTAAGGAGGCCATGGCATACAGGGACAAAGGTGCAAGTGTCACTATATGACAGAGGATCTTGTGGCCCCTGACCAAATCATACTTGGAGAAATGTACCAAGTGACCAATGCTAACAATGTCAGGACTGACCATTCCTTGGCAATTGTTAATTTCAGCTGGGGAGGGGTAACTGGCCCTAAGAAAGTTGTGGTTAGCTCAGACCTACCAGTAGAATGTCTGTTGGGCAATGATTTGGAGACTTCAGCCTGGGCTGAAGTGGAACTTAGGACTCATGCAGCAATGTTGGGCAACTCTGCAGATGTGTTTGCTGTGACCAGGTCACAAGCCAAACTGACATCCACTGAACAGGCCCTGGATCTTGGAACAATGGACCAGGTGCCTTCCAAGAGTAGGAACAGGAGGGGTAAGGCTATGTCTTCCCTCCAGACTCAAAGTGAGGATCAGTCTCTTGAGAGAGATGACCTTAGTCCCTGTGAAGGAACTGCCGCAGATGAACTTGATCCTGATTAGATTGAGTTCTTGGGGGCAGGGGGCCCTTCCAGGGCAGACTTGAGTTTGGAGCAGCAAACCTGCCCCTCTCTTGAACCCCTCAGACAGAAAGCTGCTACTGAGGCTGCTGGGAATGTCATTGGGTCCCACAGGATCTATTGGGATGAGGGACTCCTATACTCAGAGGGTAGAGATCCCAAGCCTGGTGCCACCAGGAGGCTGTTCATTCCTCTGAAGTTTAACGGCTTCCTACTCACCTTGGCACATGGCATTCCCTTAGCAGGACACCTAGGCCAAAGTAAGGCTTGTCCCTCACTTTCACTGGCCTCACATGTCTGAGGACACTAAGGAGTTTTCTCGCTCCTGTACTACCTGTCAAGCCAGTGGTAAGTCAGGTGGTACCACCAAGGCCCCCCTCATACCACTACCTGTGGTGGGGGTTCCCTTTGAAAGGGTTGGGATTGACATAATTGGTCCCATGAACCATCCAACAGCATCTGGACACAGTTATATTCTAGTGGTGGTGGACCATACCACTAGGTATCCAGAAGCAATACCCCTTAGAACCACCACAGCCCCTGTGGTGGCCAGGGCCCTCCTGGGAATCTTTTCCAGGGTGGATTTCCCTAAAGAGGACTTAACTGACAGAGGTACCAACTTCATGTCAAGTTATATCAATGTAATGTGGAAGGAGTGTGGAGTGAACTACAAGTTCACCACACCCTATCACCCACAATGCAATGGGTTAGTTGAAAGGTTCAACAAAACACTCAAGGGCATGATCATGGGCCTCCAAGAAAAGCTTAGGCAAAAATGGGATGTCCGGTTGCACTGCCTTCCCTTTGCCTACAGAGAGGTCCCACAGAAGGGGGTTGGCTACAGCCCTTTTGAACTTCTGTTTGGGCATCCAGTTAGCGGTCCCCTGTGTTTGGTGAAGGAGGGATGGGAGTTACCTCTCAAACCACCTAAACAAGACATTGTGGACTATGTACTTGGTCTCCGCTCCAGGATGGCTGAGTACATGAAGAAGGCCAGTAAAAACCTTGAGGCAAGTCAAGAATTACAGAAAGCTTGGAATGACCAAAAGGCTGTTCTGACTGTCTATCAGCCAGGGCAGAAGGTGTGGGTGTTGGAGCCTGTGGCCCCAACAGCTCTCCAGGACAAATGGAGTGGACCCCATACTATCATTGAGCAAAAAGGTGAGGTCACCTACTTGGTGGACCTTGGCACTCCTAGGAGCCCCCACAGGGTGCTCCATGTGAACAGGCTCAAAACTTTTGTAGACAGGGCTGACATGGGCTTGCTCATGGCAACTGATGAGGGACAGGAAGAAGAGAGTGACCCTCTCCCTGATCTCCTCTCTCAGACCCCAGATGATGGGTCAGTTGATGGTATAGCTTTGGCAGGTAGCCTCACTGACCAACAGCTGATTGATTGTTGGACTTGGCCCTTTTTGGCAGGTTCACCCCTAAACTTTTTGCCTTGTCTGTAACCTGGTGTTGGTGATTTTAGGCCTCTGAGCACTTTGGCACTGTGGTCCAGTGGAAAGTGCGTGCGCCCTCTGTGTACTTGTGGTGAGATTGGCCTGCCCTCCCATAGGAATGCATGGGGGATAAGTGTGTCCATGTTAATTCCTGGTATGAGAGGAGCAGTGTGGTCAAGTCTGGTATGTATGAATTTGTGAGAATAAATGCTGCGCAATGGTGTGCGCAGATTTATTGTGACTGGTGTAGAAATGCCACTTTTAGAAGTTGGCATTTATTTGTGCTCTGTGTCTGCCTGCCTGATGTGAATTGCATGTCTGGCTTGTGAGTGACAGGAGCTGGGAGGTGTGTGTGGCTCCAGGAGGGGCAGGGTGAGTCAGCGCAGGGCTGAATAGGGAGATCTGCATGTAGATGGAAGGGAGGAGTTGCACCTGGGGCCTGAATAGGACTGTGCCTTCCCTCCACAATGCTGGCTCCGCCCCCTGTGGTGCGTCTAATCACTGAGCCCCCACCTGACAAAGGAGAGAGGAGCTGAGCAAAACAAAGTGCTCCAAAGCTCCCCCAAACCAGTTGCGTCTGGTTTATCCCCAAGCCCTGTGCTGTGACACAAAGGGATTTAGGGTATAAAAATAGGGGCTGTGACCCCAGAAAGAAGTTCAGTGTTTGGTGATGTTCCTGCGGGGCGTGCTGCTGCTGGGGCCCAAGGGGGCTGCCATAAGGGCTTGCCTCCCTGGGCCCTGCATTGCCCCTGTAGGCCTGAAAGGACTTTTTGGGATCTTTTTTTACTTCTTGCAGCCTCCAGGACCTTTGGCTGCATCTAGCGCCTGGTGAGCACTTCATTTTCATTTTGATTTGCCCAGCTGAGAAGAGAGCGTGGGCTTTGCAGCCCTGCGCTGCATAAGGAGAGAGGGAGGGAATCCCCAGCGTAGGGATCCCCCCGTAATGCTGACTTCGCGGGTGCCCACCCCGCATTTTGCTTCTACTTAAGCAGGTGCCCACCCTGCGTCTTCACGTGCATTCTGGTCGGTGCGCAGGTGCCCACCCCGCGACTTTACCTTATTGGATGCGCGGGTGCCCACCCCGCGACTTTGCTTCAATGAAGGAGCGGGTGCCCACCCCGCCTTGCCGCTGAGAAATCACCGCCGCGGCCGCTCGATATTCCCGACCCGGAAGCCAGGCAGAGTCCGCCTGACTCCGGGCGGGCCCAACGCCGGAAGGAGTTGACCGGCCAATGGTCGCGCGGCCCACCGAAGAAGAAGCAGCCTGGAGCCTCGCGGGCTCCATACCGAAGGTCCCGGTCCCGAGAATGGAGACCGGGTGAAGCTTGGCATGGTGAAGCGGGGCTCCCGTGAGGGGAGAGAGTCCCGCAAGCACAGCAGCATGTTTTCCGCGGAGGGGGCGCGAGGCACATTGCCGGTGCCTGCCCCCGCCGCATTCAAGTGAAGGAGCCTCCCCGCATAGCCCGGTGAGTGGGGATGGTGGGAGCGACATGAGTCAGAGCGGCCCCGGATGGCAGCGGGCTGCTCCAACGAGGGGGCATGATTGTGTTAAAGCCCCGTGGGGCTTACACGCACATTGTTGGTGCCCACTTCGGGGCACATTATCGGTGCTCGCTTCCCTCACAGCTGCCCCGCTAGACAGAGGGCAGCTGCAACGTTGGCAGAAGTTGCCTTGGGAGTCCTGGAGTGGGGCTTCCACGGCACAGTGGGTGCAGTGCCACTTCTTGGGGGCAAGTTTTGTCCAGGGGAGCCCCAGAGGGGGGCCCATGAGGCACAATGGTGCCAGTGCTAAGGTTGTTCGCCCAGCTGCCCTGCGAGTGCGCAGGCAGCTCCAACATTTGGGCACCATTGGGTTTTAGAGTCCTCGTGGAGGACTCAGGGCACATGAGTGCCCCTGCCTACAGTTTTCACAGCTGCCCAGCAAGTAGTGGGCAGCTGCATCGTTTAGGCCAGCGCAGAGTGCCCACCCTTGACTTTCCGCTGCCTTGGCAGCGCACCCTGACATTGGGACATTGGGCATTTGAGCCCCTGTGGAAGGCAAGTTGGCCTGGGGGCAGGTTGGGGACATGGGTAGAGCGCCAGGCTCTACAGGATGGCGTAATATATTTATGCCTACTCTGAATGTTGCCAAGAATGATTTAGGCCCATTGTGTAATGTGTTTATGCTAATGAGGTTTGGGCCTAATGTGGTTATGCCTAATGTCATGTTATGATGTCTTGAGGTAGTGCCTATTTGCGTAATGTGTTTATGCAGGTGAGGCCCATTGCGTAATGTGTTTATGCTAATGAGGTTTGGGCCTAATGTGGGTTTATGTCTAATGCTAATAGGATAATGCTTAGGTCATTATGGTACCAGTAGTTACTGGTTGTGTTTTATATTTGCATTTACTTACCTGTCCTGATGGTTCTGACCGTGGCCCGATTGGCCTGGTCCTGTATATAATTCCCCTGTGAATATGGCCCGTGCCAGTTGGCACAGTGTAAATATGTGATTGCGTCTCTAATGTGTTTTATGATAATACAAAGGCTATTTTTTATATAACCTTGTGTGGAGTTCCTTTTGTAGTGTGCCTAGTGTGTGGCTGCTGTATGTGTGTGTTGCGCAAACGCTTTACACATTGCCTCCAGGATAGGCCTGACTGCTCGTGCCAAGCTACCAAGGGGGTGAGCAGGGGTTATCTTGGGTGTGTAACTAGAGTGGTGGTTTCTGCCTGGCTTTGGCGCAAGCCTTAGCCAACCAGAAATCCAATTTCTAACAGTCCTCAATCAATATAGGCACATGTTCTCTCTGACCCCTAGTCCGACCACGTGGTGTACCCATGAAGTGGACACAGGTGAAAGTCTACCTGTTAAAAATAAGATTTACAGGCAGCCTGACCATGTCAGAGATTGCATCAGGACTGAGGTCCAAAAGATGCTAGAGTTGGAAGTTATTGAGCCCTCAGATAGCCCTTGGGCTAGTCCAGTGGTCTTGGTACTAAAACCTCAAACCCAGGGTGGTAAAAGAGAGATGAGGTTGTGTGTTGACTACAGGGACTCAATGCAGTCACTAGGACTGATGCTCATCCAATTCCAATCGATACAAAAGGGGATGATGGACGGAACATTTGAGCCAATCAAACACTCACCCCCAGTCAACTGATCTGGGTTTAATCCATCATCATTCTTTAGCTCACTCCACCACCCCAGTTCAGACATGGACATATGCAAATCAGTCTGACCCTGTGCCTCATGGGAACAGTCCAGCCCAAACTGCCAAGCCATGTCTTCCCTGGACCGGAAACAAGCATCCTAGGACCGGTTTCTGGCATTCCAGCCGTCATCAGCCAGGCTTGCTTGAATCCAGTGGCAAAGTGAGCAAGGGACCCACGTCTGGGCATACCCCCGCCAACTTGGGGCGAACAAAGCGATACAAAAGGGGATGATGGACGGAACATTTGAGCCAATCAAACACTCACCCCCAGTCAACTGATCTGGGTTTAATCCATCATCATTCTTTAGCTCACTCCACCACCCCAGTTCAGACATGGCCATATGCAAATCAGTCTGACCCTGTGCCTCATGGGAACAGTCCAGCCCAAACTGCCAAGCCATGTCTTCCCTGGACCGGAAACAAGCATCCTAGGACGGGTTTCTGGCATTCCAGCCGTCATCAGCCAGGCTTGCTTGAATCCAGTGGCAAAGTGAGCAAGGGACCCACGTCTGGGCATACCCCCGCCAACTTGGGGCGAACAAAGCGATACAAAAGGGGATGATGGACGGAACATTTGAGCCAATCAAACACTCACCCCCAGTCAACTGATCTGGGTTTAATCCATCATCATTCTTTAGCTCACTCCACCACCCCAGTTCAGACATGGCCAATGGCAGATGAGCTTATTGACACTTTGGCCTCAGCCAAGTTCTTGAGCACATTTGACCTCACTGCTGGCTATTGGCAAATCAGACTAGCTGAGGATGCCAAACCAAAAAGAGCATTTTCAACGCCTAGTGGGCATTATCAATGTATTGTAATGCCCTTTGGTTTGAAGAATGCATCTGCCACATTCTAAAGGCTGGTTAATAAATTCCTTACAGGCCTGGAAGCCTATAGTGCAGCATTTCTTGATGATATAGCTGTCTTTAGCTCCACCTGGGAGGATCACCTGGTCCACCTGAAGAATGTTTTGGAGGCTCTGCAGAAATCAGGCCTCATTATCAAGGCTACTAAGTGCCAGATAGGGCAGAGCAAGGTTGTGTACCTGGGCCACCTTGTGGGTGGAGGCCAGGTCCAACCATTACAGAGCAAAATCCAGACCATCATGGACTGGGTTGCTCCAACTACCCAGACTCAGGTAAGAGCTTTTTTGGGCCTGACTGGGTACTACAGAAGATTTGCAAAAGGATATGAGTCTATAGTGACTCCCTTGAATGATCTTACATCAAAAAGAATGCCCAAGAAGGTTCAGTGGACAGTTAGCTGTCAGAAGGCATTTGATGATCTCAAGCAGGCCATGTGCCCTGCTCTCATTCTGCAGAGTCCTGACTACTCCAAGCAATCTATTGTCCAAACAGATGCATCTGAGTTGGGGGTAGGAGCAGTGTTGTCACAACTTAATGCAGAGTGTCAGGATCAACCAGTAGCTTTTATCAGCAGAAGGTTGACACCCAGAGAGAAATGTTGGTCAGCTATAGAGAGGGAAGCCTTTGCTGTGGTCTGGGCTCTGAAGAAGCTGAGGCCATACCTGTTTTGCACTCACTTCATTGTTAAGACAGACCATAAGCCCCTCCTATGGCTAAAACAGATGAAGGGTGAAAACCCCAAACTTTTGAGGTGGTCCATTTACCTACAGGGGATGGACTATACAGTGGAACATAGACCTGGGAGTAAAAATGCCAATGCAGATGGACTCTCCAGATATTTCCACTTAGAAAATGAAGACTCAACTGGCCAAGGCTTGTTGGTGCTCCCGCCGGACACCAACCCCTCAGCACTCGACATCCTTCATGGGACACCTCGTATCCGGCTCCTGGTTGTCCTTGACGTCTCCTGGTCCCCGTAGCTGAAGAGTCAAGACCTCCATCAACGCACCTGAAGCACCCAACATCGGTGGGCATTCGTCTACCGAGCCCCTGGTCACTCTTGAGTGACCCAGACTCTCTACCCTCTACTTTCAGGTACTCTTCAACAAGAATCCACCTTTGGATTCCAACGGACACTTTTCTTCCTTCCAGCATGGGCTCTTCTTTGAAGTCCTCCATTGGGTTCGACTGCGGTTTCCGATGCCACTTCAGACCTATGCACCCGGCTTCCCTGGGATAGGTAACTCGGGTACCTCGGTATCCACAGGTGGGGTGGCTCACCAACCTCCTAACTTCCATGAGGTTTCTTCGAAGTCCACTGGGAAGGATCCTTAAACTCTAAAACATCAACCGCGACTTCCCCATAGAATTGCACGCGGTCATGTTCCCAAACTGCACCCGTCCTCCTTTGGGTCCCTACTTACTCACCTTGGGTGGTTCCTTGGGGTCCCAGCGATTCTACGTACTCTAGACACTGTCTTGACTCGAGTCGTGGTTCTTATACCACTATTTTAGTATATGGTGTGGTCCCCCCCTGGGGCCCACTTTGTATTTGTGCTATTTACTATCATTTCTGTGCTTAAGTATTGTGTGCTTTGTGATTATCTCTGTGTAGGAGATACTGCGTCGTACTAGAGAGTGTTATATTAATAAATACATATTTTTATAACTACTGTGTGGTTCTCCTTTCATTTAACCAATACTATAAGGTTGCATTCTGGTAAGACAAGCTGCTGAACATTCCTGCAAGACTAAGCCTGAAGGCTGCTCTCCACAGCTAAAACTTGGATAGCTTTCTAAGGTTATCTTTGACCTCTTAAATCACCTTAAGGGTTGTTTGGATTGGTGCAAGGTGCCCAATTTAATTAGTGGACAGCATATACCAGGCCAACTTCTCACACAAATATTTAAACAAAGACACACCTTTTTCTCCCATCTAGAGTCATTATACTGGGAACTGCTTTTCTTACCCGCGCCCGGTGAAGTTCACGGATTCCTCCTCTTCCTCCTCCCCCTCATCCATGGCTGGGCTGCGAGTGTGAAAGTGGCAAAGGCGGGTCTTGGGCAGCTACAGATGCACTAGCTGCAACCGGAGGAGAGGAAGCTGCGTGTGCTGCGGGAGACGGAGTAACGGAGGGTGAGGGTTGGTCCAATGCGGAAAAATAAAAATAAAAGGCAAACACCATGAAGCAGACACGCATACACCTCGCTAAGCCAACAAGATGAAGCACGGCAGCTGAAGCCAAACCAAACAAGCAGCGATTGGCACAAAAGCAACTATTTAAAGTAAAAAATATCCTCGTAACGACGACTTAAAGGGGCTTGGCAAAGAAGCAATAGTACATGCATTAAAGCGGATGGCAAAGCAAGCAGCGACGCTTCGAAAGCATCAATTTAAAAAAAGTTCTCCCAAACAGGAGAGAAAGAAGGCAAGCGTAAGTACACTGCAGTTTGTCCGGTGCTCCTCAACCTTAAAAGAAAGTGAGGTATGGGCAGCGGGAACGAGACAGGAGGCTGCAAAGAAGGGTGACACTGGAGTGAACCAATGGTAAGCAGGAGGTGGGAATAGAGCCGTTTTATTGATTACATCAGGTCTTGCAGACAGCGCATGCCTGCTGACAGACTTGACCTAAAAATGAAAAAGCTTTATCACTCTTAGGGAACTTGCGGCAAGTATCTAATTTAAGGCAAGGATGGGCAGCCACCTACCCGAGATGATTCTTTTCACCAAATGAAAGGTTCCCGTGGTGCGTGGTATCCAACCGCAGCCGGGGAGATTCACTTAATTCATAGGAATGGCGGCTGCTAAGTAAGCGTGCATGTCTTCCCAAAGTAATGCGTGGAACGCATCCACATCTACCGTCGCTGTCGAGCCAGCTGAAATATCTTTAGTAAGACGGACGCATGCAAACGAGTACCCGTCTACCTGGGAATAATGTGTGTGCTTGTGGCTGATACATAATTGCTTAAAGCCAAAGAAGACGGCCGCTTACAACCGCGTGCACATCTAACCAGTGAAAGTATCTGCATAACTAAACAAGAGCATTTATCCTGGCTGATGCATTAATGCAAACAGAAAGACGGCCGGGGGCCACCGTGTGCATGTCTAACTGTAGAAAGTGTGTGTTAATCTGGCAAGGATGCCAATGTCTAAATCAGAGGGATCTGAAGCAGTACACATTGATGACTTCATTTCTTCTGAAGCTCTCTCACCCAGTTATACAAATGAAAAATACCGGACGGCCACATGCAGGCGCGTGCAGGTCTGTCTGAGAATTGCACTCATCTAAAAAAGAGTCTGCGCATATGTGAGATGACATGAATTAATTGCCAGCCTCAGGCACATGCTTTTAAAAAAAAAAAAGACAGTGGAAAATAGTGTGTGTTTCTGATTGATTATTGATACGCACGTAGAAACAGTGTGATGGAAGCAGTGATGGAAGCAGGAGTTGTGCGCGTGCACGTCTACTGAGCGTGTACAGACCATAGCAAAATATATTTATATTTATCTGCTATTCTTAACGGTTCAATCATTATAAGCAAATTAAAGGTATTTCGCCATTTGACACTCATTCATGACAGCAGATAGCATCAAGACCAAGGGGTCAGGATGATACAGTGCATATTCGCAAAAACATTTAAATGTTCGAAAAATATTGCATATTATACAAACACCAGCTTGTGACTGGCCAAGAATTTGCACGTTTTAACTTACAGATGTATACAGTGTTTATTCGAAAAAAACAATAACATGGTCGAAAGACATTGCATACTATACAAGCACCAGCTTATAACTGGCCCATTTGCACATTTTAGCTCACAGATGTATAAAGTGTATACATTTCCCATTGTTGCACTTTCAGTGGGCACATGTGCAAGTCGAGCCACAATAGGGGCTGTAGAATTTTTTTTACTGGAGTGAGAGGTACAAGACTGGTGATTAGGTCAATAGTCTGGGGGGAGTGATCACTTTCAGACCTGTGGTCATTTTGAAGGATCGTATTTGTCGGAAGAGGGGCAAGCTGACTAAGGTGTAGTTTAGAATGGAGTTGGAAATTGAGGTGTGGTGGGTCCAGGCTGTTTATTTACCTTAGCGGAATCTACCATTAAGAGTCCTAACCCAGGCCTGGGGAATCTCGGTGAAAAAGCACTCTCCCTGCTTGTTTCATCACTTAGAAGAGCAAGGGTCCTGGTGAGTGATCTGCCAGAGCAGGATCTGAGCTGGCATCAGGTCGTCAATCTGTGACATAAAAAACAGGTTCATATTGAAATCGCCTGCCAGCAATATCTCAACCTCTATTTATTTTTGTTTGAGTATGAAAACTAAGGATGTTAGTTTTTCAGTATATTCTCGTTTTGATTGTGAGTCAGGGTGAATATATGCATTGATATGTATCATCCACCAGTTTTGCCAACAGGAAACCTGAGTCCGTAAGTTAAAGGCTTGAGTTTTCGAGCTTAATAGCCATAGTTACTTATGTCACAAGACTTCCTTTTGGGTGACCTTTTGTTGTGGACTTTACAGCTCAGGCACAAGTCGAGCAGCAGCGGCTCGTGCGGGTAAGAGCGGTGGGCAGCGAGGCTGGGTGGAGGGGGATTTCGAGAGACGACGCAGAGGGAAAATTAAATAAATAATTAAGGGGCATATTACCAAGGATTAGCGATATTTATCTCTAACCGCGCTTAGCGCGTTATTTGGTAACGCCACCTATCGCTGGAAATTATCGCTGAGATAACACCCTATTAGTAAGGTTTATCTCCATAGCGATAATATTTCCAGCGATAGCGGCAAAATGCGAGAATATCGCTGGAAAACCAGCGATATTCTTGCATTAAAGCTAAGGTGGATTCAGCATTAGAATCCACCTCCTATACTTCATACAGGTAAGTCATCCTCACTAGCAGGTGTTAAAATCTAGCGATAAACGCGCTTAGCGTGAATTATTATATCGCTTCGCCTGCCTTGCTAATAGGGGGTAGTGGTGTTAGCGACTGTTTTCAGTCGCTTTTAGTAGGGAACGCCTTCCTTGCATGTCATTAGCGATAATTATCGCTGACATGCAAGGCGATGAAAACGCGGCCTCTAACGCCTGAAAGCTGTCGCTAACGCCTGTTAGCGACAGCTTGCTAATAGGGCGATAAAATTATCGCCGCTTTAGCGGCAAAAAGTGCTGCTAAAGCGGCGATAAAGCCCTTGATAATATGCCCCTAAGTTTCCCTCGTGGTCGTCTCTCGAAATCCACCCCCTACACAGGTACACACAGGTAGACGGCATCCACCCACTATTTTCACAGGGAGGACGCCATCCGCGCTTCGAAGAAGTTGTGCACCACTGGAAAATGCTGAACTCGCCCTGGTGTAATTTTCAGGCACAAGGACACATTCAGCAGTGCATGCATGTTGTCTGCTTTCATTCCGAGCAGCAACATGCAGGCGGGGAGAAGACTTTGCTATTTCTTACTCTAGCTGGGCCCATAACAAAGGGCAAATTTAAGGGGCCATCAGGCCTCTTTTTGCTCAGAGTATCCTGGATGGGAGCAACCTGGAGCCTCATACCAAGATGCAAAATCAATGGAGGGGAAACAAGGCACACAGCTTGTTATTAGTTCGGAAGAATTTAAGAAGCATGCTTTTGACTTTGTTCAGTATCTGTATGAAAGAGAGATGCATGCACTGTAAGAATGTCATGTGTTGGTCTGTCCCGGAATTTACACAAATAAGAATTTAAATGCCACTATATTTTTATAGCACTACTCATCCAATGCAGGGTGTCAAAGCACTTAGCATTACACATACACATTATGCACTGACAATAAATCATACAAGTTTGTAAATCAATGTACAGGATGTAAGTCAGTAAGGGTTACAAGGTGTAGGAGTCACATATAGTCCTACATAGCTCACTGCGCTACATTAGAAGAAATGCAATTAATGAACTGCAAGTAACAAAAGGACCTCTGTGTTAAAATCAGTAACCAACTTACCTATCTATATAAAATAAAAATCTGTCATCTGCATGTTACATGATGTGATTTGCAGGAGACACATTAACCCTCTATGCTACTTTGGATCAAAACTGGAACTAGACAAAACACAGATCTCTCCAGCAAATGTGTAAACCGTCAGAGTTATCTTACCATTATTATTATTCATTGAGACCTACTGGGCACACTAAGATCTGAGCAGCATGTGCCTTAACACCATGAGATATTTTAAAATGCAGACTTTGCAACCAACTATGCAGAACAGATTTATTGTCACATTTCTCCTTGTTGCCAATTTCTGTGTCCCTGAGTTTAAAAAAAATGAATGTAGAAGTTGAGGTCTAGATTATGCATCAGGTTTGCATCACTCTTTTGGCACAACCCTGTTGTAAAATCTATTTTTTCATTTACAGTGCCACAGCAATCCCATTTAATCAGCTTTGCAAATAAACAAAAAATAAGTAACACAAGGCAGCACATTGTGCTGCTTTGATTTACCTTGAGTCAGGTAGGCGTTACATGGGTGGTGCATGGGCATTCCTGTGCAGCCACCTATGTATTTTGTGTACAAATAATATACACAGTCTTCTTAAGGCAGGCACACTAGCATTCCTTGAGTCAGCGCTCGAGTCCCACTTCCCTGTCTAAGGATCGTGGTTATTCCCCATTTAAGGTGGGCAACATTCCAGCTAGGCCTGGCTGGTGAGTTCATAGGAGAGCAGTCTCACCTTCGGAGAGCATAGACAGCTGAAGCAATCAAATGTGCTGCATTTAGAATATTAGGCCAGGTGAAGTAGGCTGGCAGCAGAGTTTGTTTGTTCAATCCTTGGGTAAAGGAAGTTTTACATTGACAAACGGCATCATTGTTTGTAGCTTACAAAAGTGTGCATCTTCTGCCTAAATCAGAAGTGTTTGCGTATATAATTCTTGTCGTTTGGCTTCATATTCCATTTCACAATCTCTGCAAACATACTGGATTGCTTCCAAACATGGCGAGGATGAAGCTCACTTCGTGTCCTGTGCCCTGGCCACTGATCTGTCTGCCAAGTTGGTGCACCGTTTTCTGCAGTTATTAGGGTCTTACTCCACTCAATGTACCTATCTCATAAATTTAGATGTTCCTAATTCAACTCTGTAATTATAATTACATTCATTTTCCACAGTTGTGAAGGTTTGAGGTGGCGTGACTATGATTCAAATTAATCTGCGTGCTACATATAGGTCTGCAGTAGTCGTTTAACTCAAACAGCTAAATTATTAGTCCACCACTTTGTTCAATATTTTACTTTATACATTTAAGCCTTATAGAGATTTAAAAATCCTCAGTTGTTGAATATTTTATATTTACTTATGTGAACCTCTCGATTCTTGGATGCAGAACATTTATTTTGGTATTCATTTACTACTTGTTCTTGGGACATTACAGGGTGTGGAGTTAAAATGGAAGGAGTTATGCCCACAGAGCATCCATGGGTAACTTATGTTTGCTCGACAAGTGCTGACTGTCTATGCACTTAAGGTCCCTGGCTACAGCAATGGCTGCAGAAAAACCCTCCTAGCAGCCCCCTCAAACAAATGCACAAGAGAGTAATTTTGAGCATGTGCAGTTTGTGTTAGAGTATAGACCTGTGCAGGAGATTCTCACTTAATTATAAACAAATATAAGAAGGTTACAAAGACTATATTGACAATGGTGGGAATGAGATTACTGAACAACTGAAGCCTATTTTGAGGAAAATAAACACACTGCCAGTGACTTCAAGTGACTACAAAAGAGGTTTCAGCACCATGAACTTGATATTGTCGCCCTAATTAAACTGTCTTGGTATCGCATGTCTTTCTTCACTAATGTATATAGATTTCATGGGCCCTCATCTTCCTCTTTGGAATCCGTTCCCTTAGGTTAACAGATGGCTGACTTCTCATCACCATGTGCATGATGCACAGTCTAGGAAGGTAGATTCTACTGCCCATCACAACAAAGGATACCAGACACACTGGATCTTTTAAAGTGATTTAGTTACCCACATGTTAGGGATTCAATGATGTAACATGTCTCACTAATTACTTTTGGTTGAACAGTCTGTGGCAATATAGAATGGTCCAGAAAGGGGTGGGCTTCAATTCAAGCATTTTTATATCACCTGCTGCATAACTCTTTTCTCTGTATTCTACTGTGTGTGGATTTGAAGGGGTATTTTGTGGAATTTGGCATGCAGTGCTTTGCCTACAAGGCCTGGTTTCCTTCAGGGTTGTCTATACTTATGTTGGTTATTAGGTTTGAAGCCATGATTGAGGAGTCTTTTGGTGATTCACTAGACTTGACCCTAGTGGATGTTACTTTCCCACAAGGACGAATTGGCAGGTTGGCGTTGTTTTAAAGATTGGGAAATGTTTGGGCTGTCTATTTTAGTATACAAGTGTAGAAGTGTGGTTCCTGGTTGGCTAAGGTATAAACCCAAGCCAGACAGTACCCACCACCCTAGTCAGGGTAAGCTAGAAACACAATAAAGATAATCTGTGCTCATCCTCTGGTAGCTTGGGACAGAGCAGTCAAGCTTATTTCAAGAGGCAATGTCTAAAGTATTTGTGCAACACAATGATTACATTAACACAGTGAGAACATCACAAAAAGACTCAACACCAATGTAAAAAAATTAAGTGTCTTTATCTGGTTAAAATAAGGGTAAAACAACAAACATCTAATCAATACTTCTCAAGTTAGACTTGAATAATTCAGGTGTACAATTGTAGTGTTTTAGAACACATACGCTTCTCTTAGGTTTGGTATGGTAATTCTAGTACAAGTAGAATGATCTCCATTAGGGCATCGGAAATGGGACTGTCCCAGTGGGGCATCAGAAAATCTGGGCTTCGACATTCCTGGGAGTTAGTGGGCTGTTGTGAAAACAAGGGGGAAGCGGTGTCTCAAAGATAGTCCCTGCCACCCCCGACAAGCTGATTGGTGGCAAGGACCTCACTCCCCCACAGTACCTGTACTCTGTCTGGAGTAGCAGGAGGGTTCATCTCCTGGTTCAATGTCTGCCACAAGGCAAGCTACCCGAGCTGGTAGCCGGTATGATGACAGTCGTCCCAGGCTGACAGGTTGACGGCAGACAAATCTGGCAGCCCGAGCAACAAACAGGGCCCCAATGCAGCGATCTCACTCACAGCTGGCCCTGCCCTCCTGAGCGAAGCTTTGGCTGGTACGACATCATGGAGAGAATCTCTGTTTGTCAAGGTGAGGCTTGGTGCTGCAGTGTCGACTCGAATGCCGAGTGAGTGATTAAGCTCGGTTCAGAGCGTGGATCATTGTACTTTGTAATTGGAGATCAAAAAGCAAATACAATACCTGTGTAGAGCGTAGCACTCGATCTGGTGAAAACAAAGTCTTTGATGGCCCTGAGACTTCGACAACAGGGGGCAAGCCAACAAGCTCTTGGAGTTCTTGGGTAACACAAAAGTTGTAGAGGGCAGTTTCAATCCTCCTTCAATGCCAGTGGTAGCAGGCAGCAGGCCAATACAGCAGAGCAAAGTGCAAATTGGCAGTCCCTCCTGGCAGCACAGCAATCAGCAGGCAGCAGGCCAACACAGCAAAGGAAGTAGCAAAGTGGCAATCCCTCCTGGCAACGCACCTCCTCTTCTTGGTGAAGTCTCCTCAGGACCCAAAAGTGATCTGAATTGGGGTATCAGGGGTCCAGTATTTATATCCAAATGTGCCTTTAAGTGGGGGAGAAATCAAAGATGCCTTTGAGGATCACAAGGTCCCTGTCTTTCCTGCCCTGGCTCCAGACACACTACAGGGGGGTATGCAGCACTTTGTGTGGGGACAGGCACAGCCCTATTCAAGTGCAAGTGTCAGCTCCTCCCTCTCAATCTACCTCAGAAAAGCTCATTAGCCTAGTGATGGGCCATCAGGATGCAAATGTCAGCTCCTTTTGTGTGACTGTCTATAGGGAATGCACAAAGCCCAGCTGTCACCCTAACCAAGACATGTATTCAGAGACAGGCAGAGGCACAGAATGGTTAAAGTAAGAAAATGCCAACTTTCTAAAAGTGGCATTTTCAGACCTGCAATTTGAAAACCAACTTTGCTAAAAGATGTGTTTTTAAATTGTGAGTACAGAGACATCAAACTCCAAATTTCTATCTGCTCCCTTGAGAAATTACACTTAAAATATATTTTAAGGCAATCCCCATGTTAACCTATGGGAAAGATAGACCTTGCAGTAATGAAAAACGAATTTAGCAGTTTTTCACTACTGGGATATGAAAAACTCAAAAGTACATGCCCTACCTTTTAAATACACTGCACTCTGCCCTTGGAACTACTTAGGGCCTCCCTTAGGAGTGACTTACATGCAATACAATGGAAGGTTTGGGCCTGGCAAGTAGTTTACCTTGCCAAGTCGAAATGACAGTTTATAACTGCACACATAGGCTCTGCAAAGGCAGGCCTGAGCCATGTTTAAAGCTCAAAATCCTAAGGCCAGGAAAAACAAAGTCAGCCAAACCAGATGTCAAGAGGCAAAATGGTCAGGGGAAACCACACCAAGGATGCCAGGTAAAATAAACAGATTGTGTGCTTTTTACTCCTGGCCTTCCGCTGCCTTCTTGACATGGCCTTTGTTAGAAGTTGCTGCAGTTTACCTATTTCGCTACCACTACACCCAGGTGAGTTGAAAGGTTCCAAGTAAAGTGGGGTCACAGTGTTTCCCTGTTGGTGAATATCAACATGGAGTTAAACTACCTCTGTTCTGTAGCCAGAAATCTCTTTCGGGTGGAGCAATTCAGCCCTTTTGAGGTGTTAGTAGGATTTGTTTGTGGCTCAGTTTGCGGGTTTACAGGCTGGTCCTTCAAAACACATTAAAACTGCTCATACTTTGAAATCCTTTTTGGCATCTGGCTCACAGTTGTTAGCCATGCTAATTACCCGTTAAGCAACTTTATATACTCTTTCTTTAACAGCAGGTGTCCTGGAAATAGTACATACAGGTGGGGTAAAAGAAATTCCTGAGATAAAGGGTTTTTCTGATCCTTAGCTCCTGTTGCTACCTTGCAAAGGTCTAGGGACCCGATTCACAAAGGTAATCTGAGAGAAAAGTCTAACTTTACAACTTCTGGTATTCAGAGAAGCCACTTACGACTTTTGGTATTCACAAAAGTCATTTACTATTCGCATCTTTACGTCCGCACTCGGGCCGGAGATTCCGCATCCGTGGCGGAATCTCCATACGCGGGTCGGAATCACCGCACCCGGGCTGGAATTTCTGAAATCGGGCCGTAGGTTCCGCAATTGTGCCGGAATCTCTGAATTCGGGCGGATATTCATTGCCTTCAATGCTAAACACCTGTGTACGAGCTTACCACCCCCCCCACTTGGAGAAGATGCAGTCAATTGACACCACCTGCAAGACCTGCACTACAAACCATATAAAAGCAGCACACTAACAAGGATCAGGTTTGTCCACATCGAGTTCCTGCTTGACTGATCTGCGCATCACTTCAGGGAAATGCTTCCACAGAGGAGGAAGAAAACTTTTACAGAGGAGGAGACCACTATGATCTTAGAGCTTATTGTGAGGCATTACAAACACCTCCATGGTTTCCCCCCTTACAGAACCAACGGCACACAGAAGACATCCCTATGGCAGCATCTAGCCACTGCAGTCACAGCACTGGGGGAGGATGTCCGCACTGTCAATGACATCAAGAAGAAGTGGCAGGACAACATAATAGGGAAAATAAAATGAAAAGAACAATCAAAACCACTTACCTTGAGCTCGCCCCATCGCTGAGCACAAGCTGAGAGAATATTATTTTTCTCTTCATTTTTTTTTTCAAATTGATATTCCCATTCCGCCATCAGGATTAATCCCCCCCCCATGCCCTCCCCCCACCGCACCACTGGTCCTACCTGCACCGGCCACGGCTGCACTTAGCATTACTGTTAGCATGTAGATGTATTGATGAAAAATCTGACAAGTTGCACTTCTACATTTTTGCTTAGCTGACTTTTCTCTGTTCTCCTCCATTGACACATTCAACCAGAACTCCGTCATCCACTGTAGAAAAGGTCCCTGCATCTGCTGGGACAAAACAACATCCTCCACAGCAAGGCATAACACCCTCACGAACTGGTCAGTAAATCTGGTCAGGAGAGGCTCCAAAAGCCTACATTGTCAGTAGGCAGACAACAGGTGGACATATTGGGCCCAATTCACAAAGGTAAACCGAGATGAAAGCCTAACTTTACGAATTTCGTTATTCAGAAAGCACATCTACATGAAGTAAATGCCCTTTGTGAAAATAAAAAGACGTAAAGTTAGATATTCGTCTCATTATACCTTTGTGAATCGGGCCCATTACATGTATTCCAACAATAGTGCCAGAACTGTGAACTGAACTCTGAAATCGGGTGCATCACATGTGGCGACTGGAATTTTAACTGGCAGATACACATTTCTTTGTAGGTCCAAAGATGTCGTACAGGATTCCAGGACCCACAGTGACATCTGCTACAAGGCTGGCTGAGACATCTGATCAGGAACCACACACTGGGCAGATGCAGGACCCTGGTAAGTAAGGCCAAGATTCATGTACCTGAATGCTCATAAAATGAGGATTTCATGTCCGCAGTATGTTGTATGTGTTCAACTTCACTGTTGTTCCTAATCACAATATGCCCACATTTGGCATTTTAATGCATTCCATATCACACCATGGGGGCTAGTGAAAGGATGACACCAAATGTATGGCAAGTGAGTGCAGTATGTACATACTAGACTATATTGTGTCACATGAAGAGGAGTAGCCACAACTGGATTGTAAGTCAATGATCCGGAAACTCTCATTTAAAATTCCAGGGATCAAAATGTATGGAAATTGGTGTGGATGAGGGTTGCACTGATACCAGTTAGGTTGTGTTATTTTGGGAGTGGTTCATGGGCTGCTAAGGTGGATGTAGAGGAAGTCAAACATATATATCAGGTGACTAAACTTCACAACGCAAATCCAGTGTAGGCGGAAAACATCCAAGATTCAACAATTCACCACGATATGTATCTCAGCTTGCCTCCTCTCCTACCGTATTCCCATATATATAAGTGACAGGATAATATATGAGGTTAGGATGTGTGCTGGACAAAAAATCATCCATTGACAGCTAAGTTCTATCATGATGTCGTACATGTATAATGGGAACAGAGAACACACAAAGATTTAACATAACAAAGGTGTGACCTCCCAGAAGTAAATGGGCATTGTGACTAAATGGGGAGGGAAGCACAAATGTGCCACAATATGTACCTGACTATTGGACATATCACATATTAACTCTCCAGTGCAATGATATGAACATATGTGCAAATGTGGAACTGATCTGCATGATGATGTACATTCCTTTAGATTTGTCTACAGACAACATCATACTCATGAGGCATGATGGGCCTAACAAAGAAGGTGTAACCAAAGGTAGGCGGAGGCGTTCACCATAATTATCCCCTTCCTTCAAGTATCAGTTACCTTCTCATACACGTTTGTCTATTAATGTGTTATCTCGTTGATAAAAGTGCTGTGTGGAGGTAACAGCTGGCAACTGCTGCTGGTGACCAGGGGCCCAGATGTAAAGTTCAGGAGGTACACATGTGACACATTTACCAGAAATGGCAGATTAATGACAAAGACAATGACATAAACATGTTAACTCATTGCTATCATGCTGTGTACTTAAATATGGCCATATATATCTCATAACAGCTGCTGGCAGGACACCATCAGTGCTACACACAACACAATCCCAAGGTATGCCAGACATCCTGGCTCTAGCAGTGAAACCCACTCACAACTGTCCATCAGGTAAGCGTGCCATGAAGTGTTTCCTGATATGGATTCCAAAATGCTTCAAAATATCCAAATCCCCTTCTGCATAGCATCTGAAGTTGGTGTTTAAAAAGTTATACTATTTCAATTATGTGCGTGTCACGTGTGCCTGTTAGCATATTAGTCATGCAGATCATTAAGTATGGTGTCACTTCCCTCTCAAGCTGCTGGATCGTGGACTGATTCTTCAGCTACACCTATGAGGAGCCAGGTTCAGCAGTTGACATCAGGGGGGGGTCGCAAAGCAACACAGTGCTGTGGCTGGAGCTGGTGAGTTAGCTTGTGCATTGTACATCTCCATTCCAGACTTCAGTACAATCGTGTGAGCTGTCAAGTATAGGTGTGCCCAAACCAGATAACATGTGCATCATTTGTTGATGCAAAGTACAGTAGAATCAACCCTTGTGTTGCACCACATCATATACTGGCTCAATTACTTATCCTGTTGCAACCTCTGTCTTCCAGGTGATGAGGACAATGAGGAGAATGGACCTTCCACCAGTGCTGGGCGACAGGCAATCGAAGGGGAGAATCCGCTACTCTTGCAAGCAGCAATTTCTGCTGCAAGTACTGCGCAAGAGGTGGAGGAGAAGGAAGTACTAGAGAAGGCTGCTAAAGTGGAGGATGATGGAGACTATCTGGCCCTTCTCACAGAGGATGACGAGTCAGATGCCCTGACCAGAACATTTGTCACACTGACCAGGATGTGCAAGGCCACCCCCCTCCACCAAGCAAAGTACCTCAAAATCATGAAACCCATGGTTGCCGGTCCTCAGCATAGCACTAACAAGCCACAGCTCTCACACACCCCAACACAGAGCTCACTCCCTCACAACCCTCACATCCAGGACAGACCTGGTGGATCCCCTATACACTCCTCCCTATACAGTGCATCCCAGGCATTTTCTCTACCATCTGAGATAGGTACCACAACTGGTGTGGTGCAGGTATCTCCTGGGCACCAATTTCCTGTCCACAGACTACCATATGCAACCTTCCCCCCTGCTGGTGGACCTGGAGGTCTTAGCCATGCTCGACCCATGCAGAGGGTGCTCGCAGATGGCCATGGTGGCCAGTGGGAGGAGGACGTCTTCCAACAGCAGGCTGATGTGAGGCAGGACATTTCTGCCATAGGGGCTACCCTGTCAGACATGATCGAGGCACTGCAGGACATGCAGCAAATCCCTCAGGTGGTGGACAGACTGACCCAGGTGTTAGACAGGATGGATAGATTTTGGCAAGACATGTCCAAGAAGATCAATGACATCATATCCATCCATAGGGAAGAGAGTGCAAGACACCATACCTTGGCCATAAAGATGGTGGAGGACATGCTGAAACTTTTCCAAAGTCTCCCTTCAAGGTCAACACAGGGAGGGGAGCCAACACATCGACCTGCAGCACATCACACCCACACACCTGTACCACAAACTACACAGGTTTGCATCCACCACACCCCCACCTGTACATCCACCACCACCCCCTGTCCAGGCACTCCTCCTACCTGCACATCCACCACCACCCCCTGTCCAGGCACTCCCCCCACCTGCACATCCAGCACCACCCCATGTTTAGGCACTCCCACCAACTGTACACACACCAACAGCCACTGTCCAGGAACTTCCCCCAGTACAGGCACATACACCGCACCAACCTGCACCTCGGCCACAACCCAAATGCACTTATTCACTGCGATCATCACCACCAACTTTGTGAAGTCGCAAGCATAATCCCTCCTGATCACAGGAAGAAATATCATCATGGATATGTGTAAATAAAAGATAAATGTCCTCACAGCTCAAGACTAAGTTGCGTATTATGTACTGATGTCCAAATGTTTACCCTTGTGGTGGCCTAGAGATGTGAGAATGAACGTGTGTGAGTGAGTGACACATGTTAAAGTGTAACCCCATCAGTGCAACAAGCTATCATGTGCAGAGCAAATAACTACTCCCAAGGTATATGTCCATACTTTTAACACAACATTTAGAATGAAGTTAACAAGATAGAGAAAGTTTGATCCCCAAAATAAGTTTATGTAAAGAAATCTTTTTGAGAAAAATTTAATTTTCAGTCCGTTTAGAAGGGAGAAAGGAGAGCAGATAATGTTCTTTAAACAGAAAGGACTAGGGGACTTGGACGGGGGAGGGCAACATAAATATAACACGTCAGGAAGCGTGAGGGGAACCAGTCTTTATACACGGGGCAAAGGAAAATAATGTCCAAAACAAAGTCAAAGTCAACAGTCCTTCTTGTCATCCTCTATCTCCACAATCTCCAGATCCTCTGAATCAGAAGAAGGCTCCTAGCTGGCCGGTGTAGAACCAGGCACCAGACGGAGTTGGGAAACATGAGGAGTATGGGGGGAAACAGTGTGGGACAATGTACACGGGCAAACAATGAGGGTGGTTTTGGAGGGACGTTGGGCTAGGACAGACAACATGGCTACACCCAAGGAAGTGACACTGGCAGTGAGAGTGGCCATAGATCTTGCAAGTTCCTCTTGCATTATACGCACCTCAGTGCAAATCTGCAGCATGATGCAAGAGGATATGTCTGGTTGACTCCCACATGCCCCCATCACTTCCTGTTGTGCAGCCACAAGAGTTACAACACAGAGGGGTTTGGTGGAACATGAGGGGTATAGTGTCTCGGGGTCGGAGCCAATGTTGGGGTCTTCATGGCAGCCACTTGGAGGGGGACTAGTGGCAGGGGATGCAGCTGGAGACCCTGATGGAATGGGGGCCTCTAGAGTCAGGGAGGGGCTGATGGCAGGCCCAGATTGTGTTATGGCCTGCCCCGGGACACCTCGCCAATATTAAGTTGTGAATAGTCAGGGGGAGAGTTGATCTTCTATCCCCCGGCCAGAGGTGTTCAGTACTTCACCCCCCCTACAATGTCCTCAGCCTCCACCCGGTCCGTAGCACTTGAGGTGTGTTCTTGCTCAGTCCAGGTGGGCGTAGTTCCCCTGCCTTCTGATGTAGAAGATCCCTCCTCCTCCTCTTCTTCAGTCGTGAAGAGAGGTTGTGGCCGCCGGTGCCCCAACGATGTCCTGCTCCGACCCGGGTCCTGGTCCTCTTGGCCAGCTGAGCCCACTGAAATGGAAGACAAATCATAATGTAGTGGTTGTACATGTCAGAATGGCACACATAACTACATGAAGCAAGAGCAGACTTTGTTCTCCTCTGATCACACTATACTGTCCTGATTTGACTTGCACATAGACATCTCAATTGAAATTTGATGGCGTACACTTCTGTACTGACCAACCCTCACCTTCTGCATTCTTGTAATCTGTGTTTCCTATCATTGCTACATGGGCATCTACCAATGCCAGTCTACAAAAGGAGATCGGAGAGAGTCCTGATGGTATTGGAATACTCCTGTGATGCGGAGTCTCTGCACTGTTACACTTTCTAACAAATGTCATTTTCTGTGTAGCAGCATTGTATGTGACAACACTAATGCAGATTTGGGTGTACATATTCAAATAGGTGTGGGGATATTGGCTTTGCTAAGTGGGAAGTCGAACAATTTGATATTCCCTCATAACAGCAGACAGTCTAGTGCCACATTTTGCCTTCGCAGACTGCTCATGAATTGCTGTACCCTGGTGAACAGTTGTGGCTAGTTTTAACAACTACCTTGACTGGACAAATGACATACAAGCCACTGTTGGGAAGGCGTGTGTTTGTGGACTCACTTAGAGAAGTTGGTATCACTTACAAGCGAGGCAAGAATCTCAAAGTCTGTCTTAACTCCATTGCATGTGATGATCTATCTTAATCAGACGCCAATCTCACCAAAGGCAATGCAAGTCACAGCATCCAACAGCAATAGGCCTTTCATCCACACACTGGACAGTGTCTGTACCATTCCTCACCCAATGCACACATCAGTTATAATGCCCTTGGTTCACTGCTAATGGTGCTGGCAGTGCACTTTTATATCAAAATGCATGTGTGGCTCTATACCCCCGGTGGCATACAAAAACTACCACTCCCAGAATGCACTCTGCTCTGTGCATTCTCTGTGCTACAGCGACCCTTCGGCCTTATGACTGCTGCATTTGCACAATATAGATAAATTGAGGCATGGGACACATGATGGTACAGCGCTGTCATCCCTCACATCATACTTTCAGCACGTTTTTCAGTTAATGGGTTTACCAGCGCTCTGCTGCTCATACTTCTCCAGCTGAGCATGTAAGGTCAGCCAGGCTGCCCTCAGGACCCTCCTGTAGAGTGGCGATAGGTGGGGCCAGTGCACATGGTACTGGGAGGACAGGTCCAAGATTTCCTGGGCCTTGATCCTGGCCCAGCGTTTTAGGTCCTCCCAGCGCTTATGGCATGCCCTACCCCACCGGGTATAGACGTCCACTGCACTGCAGTGCTCCCCAATGGTGGACCAGAGTCTGGCATGAGTTTCATTGCTCAACTGGCCCTCAGGACCCCCATACAGCTGAAGGAATTTTCCAAGCACCCTCTCTGCTAGGATATCCAATTCCCTTTCAGTGAAAGGGGGTGCTTTCTCCTCATGTCCCTCAGCCATGTTGGAGGTACTTAGGTTGTACTGAGCAGCAGGTTGGCAGAGGATCTGATCTGTGACAGAGGATGACTCAGAATTAACAGAAAATGGCTGCCAGCAACTTCCTGTGATGTATTTCCTGCCTACCACTTCCTGTATGCCATTTCCTGTATGAAAGAATGGGCTCCAGTCCGTTTCCGGAAATTCCTGCCCGAATGCGTACTCTCCGATTGCGGAGCATAAGCGATGTATGCGGAGCCGAGGCATCGATCATGTCGCCTGAGCTACACGTATGGAGGGTATGCACTCGGGCGAGAATTTCCGGAAATGGACCAGAACCCATTCTTTCATACAGGAAATGACATACAGTAAGTGGTAGGCAGGAAATACATCACAGGAAGTTGCTGGCAGCCATTTTCTGTTCATTCTGATCCTTCCTCTGTCACAGATCAGATCCTCTGTCATTCTGCTGCTCTGTAGCAAAGATCCCAAGAATGATACATTAAAGGAACATTAGAGACGGGAAAGCAAAGCTATAACAGACGATTTAATTATGTTCGGCCTGGGAAAAGGGTGTGGCCAGGCACAACATCACATCCCAGAAGAGTTTGCTCCTTTGCATTATGGTACATGTAGTCCATATTTTGCGCTTCACTCAAGAGCTACCTATAGTGTTACAGTAAATTCAGGGGGAGAAGTGCTGTGTATCCCAGACACATAGGGCCTGATTCACCAATCTCATCATCACTCATAGTGGGGGCCCCACAGTTGTGGGGGAGTCGATTCAGTTTGGGGCAAATACTCCAGAATGCAATAGTTAGGCCCCTTTGTGAATCAGGCACCCATTGTCAAAAGGTCCTGGGAAATCTCACACATGCACATACATTTAATCCTCTGAGGCAATAGATTCCTTAAGGACATTGACAACACTGATTGGTGACATCTGCACCTGCCCTAATGCATGACCAATCTTTTGACTCCTGTCAACAGCTGTGGTTTACATACATTTAGTGTGGCTTGCAAAGTAGTCTCAGGATGGAATTTATGGACTGCGTCGGAAATATCCAGCTTTCATCATTGACAACAGACTGGAAACCACATTTTGTCCGTAACACGACAGGTTGCTCAGGTGAAGAAAGTGCCAACCAGCTGATCACGGACGTGCAAACCCTGCCCTCTGTTCGGTGCAATGGCTCAGTTGCCCGGATTCAGACCTAGCTGAGGTACAAGATGTATGTGTAAGCCATGACTTAAAGCTATGTTGTGCAAGACACACCAGGCTAATATGATCTTGCACACAACTTCAGGGGAGCACATCAGCAACCCCCATGCGATCATAACATTTGAATCGTGACTTCAGGAGACCAAAAGTGCGCTCTATGATGGCTCGAGTTCGTATGTGTGCCCTATTGTACCTACGCTGAGGTAAAGTGGCTGCACGTCTGTATGGTGTGAGGAGTTGAGGGGAGAGTGCATACCCAGCATCACCTGAGGAGGGAAAATAGGGAAATTGATTACATTTCCCTCCTACATCTGTTCAGAACATGAACATGAACTATACTTTGGTACATGCAGTGGAGAGTCTGTGGAGGCCGTGTATGTGGCATGATGAATCTTATTGTAAAATGGTTGTTTATGTGAGATGGTATTCATTCATGACATTTATACATTTCCCACATGTTTGGTGCTTGGTTCTTACCAAGTAGCCACATGTTTCGAAATTCTCCTGCAGCCATCCGCCGGGCAAGAGGTGACATGCGGTATACAAAGCTGTCATGGGCACTGCCTGGAAACACTGCATGCACATCAATGATTCTACCACTGGCATCACAGACACCCTGCACATTGATGGAATTCCATTGGTGTCTGTTGCAGAAAATGTGTGCAATGTGGTGGGGTGGCTGAAGAGCCACATGGGTACAATCAATAGCACCGAGCACACGTGGGAAGTGGGAAATGTGATAGAAATACGGAGCTTCACTTTATCTCCTGTAAGTGTATGGGGCATTCGTATGTGGAGGTGGGCTCTCGTATTGATGCAGCTCAGTACATGATGCAGGCTCCATGACTGGCTAGCCTGAGAGATGCCCACAAGGTCACTGGTGACCCTTTGGAATGACCCTGTAGCGAAGAAATGGAGAGCATCAAGGATTTTGAGATAGGCTGGGATGGCATGGGAGCGACAGGTCACAGAGTCAAGTTCCTCCTCCCACTCACAAACCATCTCCAAGATGACATCTGGGGGGAAACGGTATCTGGCCCTGACATTTTGGCTGGACATCCCAAATAGGTTAATACTTTGTCTGAATATCCTCTCTACTCTCCTACTCCTAATCCTCCTCCTCCTCCTCCTCAACTCTTCTTGCTGCATGGCAATGGGCAGACCAACAAACACATTCAGAGACATGTTGGAAGGTTTGTATGTGTTAGCTCAAAATTTATATTTGAGGCAGGGTTGGAATTGGCTTTTGGGCTGCAGTGTTTCAGCTGCAGCATGGTGGGGGATGGTAAGCATGTACACAGGTGTTTAGCATTGAAGACAATGATCATCCGGCCTGAATGGAGAGATTCCAGCCCGATTGCGGAAACTACGGTCCGATTTCAGAAATTCCGGCCGGGGTGCAGAGATTCTGGCCCGTGCGTGGAGATTCCACCATGCGTGCAGACTCTCCGGCCCGAGTGCAGACACAAAGATACGATTCGTAAATTACTTTTGTGAATACCAAAAGTCGTAAGTGGCTTCTGTGAATACCAAAAGTAGTAAAGTTAGACTTTTGTCTCAGATTACGTTTGTGAATCGGCCCCTAGGTGTGTTAAGTTATTGGGCCAATTCTGGATGTGAAACCCTAAGTGCACCTGGAGTCCTGCGGGATCATTGAGGGTTGAATGAGATTTCATAAGACCTTGTCTTAAGTAGGCTCGGGCAGAGTTCGCGTAGCCGTGCTACGCGGAACTCCGCAAAGTTGTAAAAAAACTCTGCTGCGCTATGCGGAGTTCCGCGATCAGGCAGAGTTTCCTTGTCCCACCCGTTCGCTTGACGGTTACGCCGTATGTCAACGCGAAGTGCAGTCTCAGGTGTAAATCTTGTGCAAACTGCACCACTCGGTTCACATGGGCGTGGCTATCTTGTTTATCACTCGTTTATGGTGCTGCGGCCTCCTTTCTCAATCCTGTATGAATCAGTTTAATCCTTCCTTTCCAAAACTTTTTCCCTGCATTCTTTTTCTTATCTTTCCTTTTGTCTTTGTGTATTTTAAGGTTTTTTACTTTTGGTGTGTCTTTTTTGGGAGTTTTGTAGTTTTTTTTTTTTTTCACTTTACTTCCATATTTTTAACTTCCTCAGTTCTTTTTCCTGTTTATTTTTTTTCTCTCTTTCCCCACCCAACGCCATGGCAGAGCAGGACACCAAAAAAAATGGCAGCAACCACCTTCCTTGTGGAAGGCGGTGCTAGGAAGGGGTGCATACCTGTGTTTTCAGAGGTGGAGGTGGCAGCGCTGGGCTTTTATGTCCAGTGCCACCTCCTCTCCACCCTGGCAGCAGGCAGCAGGCCTGGGTCCAGGTACGGACTCACGGGGCACCGGCAGCTTTAGACGCGGGTGCGCCTAGCAGTGTACCGCTGCTTTGGGATCCGGTGCAGCCAGCAGCATCTGATGCACCAGTCGTCAGACATCGTGGACTGAGACCAGGACCTGCTGGACCTGCTAGGAGTGGAGTTCACAGGGCTCAGTGAGTAATTATGAATGTTATTATTACTTGTGTTCTATGCTATTGTTAATATTTTTTCCCAAATAGCAAGCATGCTGCTCACACGCAGGTAAGTTAATTTAACAAATAATATGTGATCGTGATTCTAGACAGGTGCTCGATGCTACCTAATCGTACCTTTATCCTGTCACTAAGATAGTGGTAGTTAGTATTAGTAATTTAGTGGTGCGAGTTCTCTCACTTCAGTTTTTAGAGCCTTTTTTTTTTGTAGCTCATGCAGTGTCAAGCAACCAATTTGGTGTATGCATGCATCCATCTATGCATTTAAAGAAAAATGTAGAGTTAGTGAATTGGCCAGACAAAGGGGGTTGAGATTGCGAATGAGATGAGAAGCAAACATCATTCGTTACAATTTATTAGTAATTCCAAAATCTAGTTTACTAACTTTGGAATAGGGCTAGGTAGGTTTTGGAAATTTGGAATAGCATAGGATGGCCCGCGATACTTCTAGTCGATCTGATTTAGAACAGTTCAATGTTATTGTGATCAACTTTTCCTGCCCAAAAATATTTTTGGAGCGATTATTTTTTTTACCACCAATCTTTTTTTGTCTTTACGTATTACATCAGCATCCAGAGGCAAGAAGAGGGCTAAGGCGGGTGAGGTAGCTGCTGGATGCCTCCCAAAGTTCCTCTGCTGATGGCTCTGCTGGACCCAGTAAGTCCGACTGTTCTTAATATTAATATTTATTTCCCCAACTTTTACCGCTGCTCAATTTGTATGAATATTCCTACCATCTCCTAATTTTTTCCAAAATTTTCTTCAATCTATTTGTTTCTTATTTTATATATTTCAAGTTTCTTTACTTACTTCAAACAGTCTCTGTACTAGTCTGTCCATAGCTTCCTTTCTTCTACTTTGTCAGTCAGCTTTCCCTCTCCCCTTATATATTTTGCAGACTGCCTAGTTGTGGCACTGTAAGACTCTGAGAACCCATTGGTCATGTACTACTACTCTGCAGTGAAGATTGGATTGCCAAGTAAGGTATTCTATGCATGATTGTTGAGATGAGAAGGCTTTCTTTTACTTGCTCATGCTCAATCAGTAAACCGAGAGAGTGGCCATGGTAACATTGGACACCTCAAAGTTGTGTATTAGCTAGGCCTAGTATTAGCAGCAATTGGTGATGACCGCGCACCATGGCTGGAAGGAAGTATGCGGAGGACAGCCCATTGCATTTGCCAAAAAAGACCATATGTCCAGTTGTCCACTCTTTTGATTCTTTTCAAAAACTCAGATTCATCAATAGCTCTGCCACTCCATTACAGTTTGTCTTGAGCTTTTCAAAAATTGCCACGGACAAAATTTTATGGGGAGGCGCATCTGTCATGTAAGAAATGTAGAATGTTTTTTCTAGCTGTACCAACTGCCAGGGCCAGCAGTGACAGCACCAGCCAGTCTGCAGATGCGGCAGCGGTGTAAGGGGGTGAGCCCGCAGCAGTGGCGGGTGGTGGTAAGTCATAATGCTTGCTTATTGACAATTAATTATATACTCACTGCAATGGTGTACTGTTGACTTGTGAACAGTTGAACACACCCCTCTTTAGCAGATACAGCAGGAGTTGAGTAATGGCCTCTACTATCTGCAACTCAGCAGACAAAGTTTCATAAAGACCTTTAACTATGATGGGTTGATGGAAAAGGGAAAGAAGGATGGAAGAAGAAAGGATGGGTGGAATGCAATATGATTGGAAACTAAGGATTAGTGGGTCAAAACATGGATTTAGGTGGCTGATAGGATGCATGGGTGTATGAAGGATATATAAGGGTATACGGGTGAAAGGATGCCTGCCTGGGTGGGCGAGAGGAATCCTCGGTGGGTTTGATGGGTGAAAAGATGAATGGGTGGGTAAATGTGTGTTGATGAAAGGTTCATTGAGCCTGAGAGCCAGGTTTGGATGGATGGTTTTCAATGGTGAAGACTGAATTGAGAGAATGTAAAACTTAAACGGTTTGTAGCAAAGCCAAGGGTGAAGAATAATAATACTAGAAGAACAATGCAATTATGAAGGGAAAACTCTTGGGGGGAGATATACTAAGGTTTTGCGCTGTGTTTGCGTCACAAAAGTGACGCAAAGCAACGCAATTTTTTATTTTTTATTTACTGTCCAGCGCTAGCGCTGGAAATAACGTAAAAGTAATGCGAAACAGCGCATTGTGCTGCTTCGCGTTACTTTGCGCCATGGGGGCGTACCAAGGGTGGTGCATGGGCATTCCCATGCAACCACCCAAGGTTGCTCACGCTAAACCCAATTTACTAAAAACAGTAGATTGGGTTTAGCGTGAGAAAATAGCGCCCTTTTCAACTAGATGCAAGGAAGGAGAAATGCTTTCATTTCTCCTTCCTTTTCCGACTTTGCATGCGTGCTGCACTGTGCAGCACGCTTACAAAGTGTGAAAAGCTTTCCCTTGTGTTGAGCATAGTATTTTGTACAGGAAGGGTACCCTTGCCTGTATCAGCATCCAGTACCATTCTGATACCTCCCTCCACAGAAGGGGGCGTGAGTAGATCTTTGTTTCCCAGAATAAATTTCCCTTTCCACCTTTTCTTGGCGCTTTTACCCAGCTCGCTAGCTGATAATATTTAAATTTTGACACCGACCCCTCAGAAATCTCCTGCATGCTTTGCCAGGAGATTAATTCCGTGCCTTCTAGGAGTTGACCCCATCTAAGAATACCACATTCCTTTAACGGGATAGCAAGTGAGTCTTGGAGGCAAACTGGCGTACCTGGTGAGTTCCAGATAGGTGCATAATAACTTAAGTATGGTATCTCTAGCTGTGTTCTTATTTGGTACCAGATCTTACATGCACCCTGAAGGACCTTGAGCCTCACTTTTTTTTAATACTTAGGGTCCCCGAATTTAAAAAGTAAAAAACTAGTTTGGTCTGGTGGACCAAGTGTAAGAGCTCGAAAGAGCGGTGATAAATCAGGGGTATCCCTCAGCAACTGCCTAAAAATGTTCAAGCGAAAAGCCCAATAATACTGGAGGAGGTCCGGGCTAGCTATGCCACCTCTTTCCTTTTTCTCCCTAAGTTTTCTCCAGGCAATTCTGGGCTTTTTTCCCCCCATATAAAACTGGCAAACTTCTAAAGGAATTGTGTTAAATAGGAAGGTATATTTAGGGAGAATAGACATTTTTAAAAGATTGGATCTACCTAAAAACGATAAAGGAAGGTATTCCCATGCCTGAAGTTGTTTCCGCACTTTAAATGTTACATTGTCAAAGTTCACTTTTGCTATTTTCTCCAAATCTTGCACAACTTGGATTCCCAAATATCGTATGCTTTGTCTAATTGAATCACAGGGTAGCTGGTGTTCCATTGCATAATCTCAGTTTTATGTTGATTCATGGCGTAACCTGTTATCTTGCCGATGCTTTCTAATGTTTCCCAAATTGCTGGCAGAGATAGATGTAAACCTATGCTGGACTCATGCACACACCCTAGCGCTGCGGCGCAAAGGTGTGTGCATGGCGCACGCCAGCTGTAATCAGCGCCTGCGCAAGGGAAAGGGGAGGAGAAAGCCATGTCTTTGAAGATATGGCGGTCCCCTGCTCCCTCCCTGTTGCACAACGCAGCGCAGCCTCGCGGGCGCTGCGTTGCACAACGTTTTTGTAAATCTCCCCCTTGGAATGAAGAAGAAACAAGAGACTAGGGTGCTCCTCTGGACTGGCGTACTCCTCACCATTATTTGCTTGGAATGGTTTTATCAAGATTTTGATTCAAAGGGTTGAGGTGGTTTTTCAGACTACTCCCTTGACTCATAGTAGTTTTAAGTGCAACATATATTATGTATATTCCTACCTACTCACCCATCATCAATCACCCCCCTCCCTCCTTACCCATGGCATTTCGCCAGTGAAATCCATGGTGACCTAACGGCTGCATGGTTACATCGGCGGCACTGCATTTTTGACTGAGTAAAGTGTGTCTGCCTCAGAGTTAATGTGTATGCCCATTTACAAATTCCATGGCAATACAAAAGATAGTTGTGCTTCTCTTCACTCCAGTGCCCACTCAGTCAATTTCTGGTACATACCTCCTTTCCTAAGTTCCTTCTGTCTCAGCCTTCCATAACATTTTTAAAAAAACATTGTTTGCATGCGCCACATTCCTCTGGCCAAGTGATATATTTGAGTATGGCTTCCATAACGGATTACGTCTGTTCAAATGTTTCCCTTTCAGCATTTACCGAACAAAGTGACTCACTACTAGCAAAAGCATAGGCACTTGATGATGATGATCAGTGAAACGTCTGCCTACCCGGCCTAATCCCTCTAACTTACCCTCAGTAGAGTAAGTTAATAATTCTTTTCCTTACTGCCAAGCAAATCTATTTTGTTGGAAAAAAGTAATGTCAAAGTGTAGTGATGAAGGGTGAGGGGGTAAATTGGGACTAAGAGTAAGTGCCTTTGCATTTTGCAGATGGGATAGTCTGTGACGAATGTGTCAAATACAATATCCTGTTCCTTAATCCTTTCCTTGCACTGTAGTGCATTGCTTTTCCCACTATCTGCTTACGGGCAGACAGGAGGATGTCTGTCTGCATGATTGATTTCTTTTATAGTACCTCACGTAACATATATCATTCATAGTAACTATTCATCCACCTTGTAGTCAGGGTGAAATTGAAAGGCATTTAACAGAGCATGGCCATGATATGAATAAGATAATTGTCTAGTACAGCTGCCTCACCCGCAAACAGTAGCAAAGTAACGTGAGCATGTCTAGGGTGCCAGCTGAGCTAGCATGCCTCAATTAATTTAGCTCAACCAGAGAGAGAAGAATAGTTGTGTACTCCATAGTGCATAATGTCAGAAACTCTAATCACATCAAATTTGAATGGCCCGAGGATACCAGCAAATGTACTGCCAAAGTGCACTATATCATTTTTTGGGTTTTGCTAAGAGCATTGTTTACAATTTGTCTTTTTTCTTTCTTGATATAGCTACTTCTGCTGATCCGCCTCAAAGCAGGCAGGAGATCGAAGCCCGGACCAGGCAGAGGAAACTGGAGACTGTCAGGGCCAAATACCAGCTGCTGGTGGTCCTGGAGGAGGAGGAGGTGGCAGCAGCAACTGCAGATGTCCTGGGCCCCAACCAAGCCCCAGTGCCTCCAGTACAGCGTCGCCGCGGTCCCAAGGCAGCCGCCTGCCGCCATTCCATCACTGATGCTCCACCCTATTTACGCGCATTTCATAGCCGCATCATGCTGAGGCTGGCGTGCATGGAAGCCAGGCAGGAGGAATGGATGGAGAGGCACATAAACACCATTAAGAAGCTCCTAGTCCGCGTTAGTAAACTCTTCTGCCCCTTTTTTAATCCTTTTTTTGGTGGGTGGGACTTGTTGTGGGGAGAGGGTGGGAATGTGGGATTGGGGCATTTTTTGGATTTTCTTTATGGACAATTTTGTTTTTGGACTTTACTTTGGACACTACTTAGGACATTGGTTTGGGGCAGGGAGAGGGGTGGGCAAGTTGTGGGTTTAGTTTATATTGTTAGGAGAATACATTTTTTATAGTTTTACATTATGATTTAAATCTTTTTTGGGGTGTTACTGTTTTACTTCGCACTGCTAGCTTTGCCGCAACCCGTTTTTAAAATATGCTGATAATGTAACAACAAAATAGTTATGCAGTACCTCTCTTGCCCTACTACTCTCTCCTCCTAGTCTCTGCAGTCCGCTACTATATTAACCCATAAGGACTTGAAGTGGAGGGTGGGTGAATATCCATTGTATATAGATTGCAATTCAACAATCAACCACAGTTCTCTTACCTGATAAGATGAAGCGAGGGCTGCATGGTTTCCCAAGGTGCCATGGTGGTGGTAGTAGAATGCTAGCGCACTAACAGCGAATGCATCAGAAGCAAGGCCCCACTCACTCCTAGGCAAACTCAAACTGTAGGATAAGGATTATTCATTGCAGGGAATAACGAAATTGAAATAAAAACCGTTATTATATGCAAAGTTGAAAAAAGAATTGAGACAGTCACCACACTAGACTACTAGTACACAAGAAAAGAGACAATAGAGAAAATATGATAAGCAATGCAAAATTGAATTTTTCAGAACAATGGTGAGGTAAAAGTTACAAAAAGAAGTCAACTCGAACTACGAAGTGGACCAGGGTAAGCTTTGACGCAATAGAGCGCCTCAATGATGATGCTGGATATCATAATCCTATGAATATTATGAACACTGTTTTTATGCGAGGGTGGATAAATAATAAATATGGCCAGTGTGGGCTATACTTAGAGCTGAAGATCCTCATCCTGCACTGAGTTGGTATTGCTTTCACCACATCCACTCCACCAAGTGTGTGATCAATTAATGGTGTAAACTATGAGGTCATACCTCAATAAATCCCAGAGCCCGGGGAAAGAGTGTTAGGGGTTTGATGAATGAATGGGAAGGGGGTTTGGGGAAAGGTTTGACAAAGACAAATACTACACAAGGAAAGCATTCATCTTGGCAATGAGCAGCCGACCATTATAACTCTGTTATGGAAGGAAAAGGAAATGAAGGAATGATGAGTACAGGTAAACCAAAACCAAATTATTCATCTGCCCCCAGAGAGACCCAAGTTACATTATGTAGCTAAATGTTCTGTGTTACTGAGATTTGAAAGATAGCAAATATATTACAAATTAAATTATCTGCAGGAGTCAAGTGAAGAGCACACACAGTTCTAATGATTACTAAAAGAAAAAATGATATTGTATTGCCAAATTGGGAATTGCATCTGCATTCTTCTTGGAATGTCCGTCAATCTTGGGTGCCTGGTGGATGCGGTCCAGTAAGGTAAGCTTGAGTTATATGTTGGTTATCCAGTTTGGTGCAGGGTAAGAGGGTCTGAGGATTGGAAAACAAAAATTATATAGTAGAATCAAGGAGAAAGAAAGAAGTTGAACTTCATAAGGACTGCACGGAGAAGTCTCAGAGGCAGAGCAATAGAGAAGAGAAGATTAGTCCATTTTGCACTCATTCATTTATGCATAGCATTTGAAGAATTAGGTGAGGGCAATATTACAACAAAAATAAAATCCCAAAAAATGTGGCCACATGTAGCTATCGGTATCGGGCTGAAGAAACTCACAACTGTCATCATGATAATCGATTCATCATCATGAATCATAACAATAATATGTAGCCTAAAAGCACATGCATACCTAAATGTAATGATCGTTCATGACTAAATATCTGTCTCCAGTTACCTTCAACAATAGTCCCCCCACCTAACCACTACTTAGCTTCAAATTTGAGCCAGATAGCTCTGAGCACACACACCCAGCAACATTGCATTTCTCCAATCAAGTAAAATCAACGCACAGCTGTCACCATTCACCACCACTCCACAGAGTTGCATAGGCCTGTTTAGGCCACTTTAAAGTCACCTTCTTCTGGTGGCAGTTCTCAAAGTAGTCATGCCCACACCCTGAATTATTCCATCATCCCTGATCCACCTTACTCTGAGTAAGGTATCCAACTCCATACCGACTGTGTCCCAACTCAAATGCAATAGATCGACCTGTAGTACAATTTTGATGTTGCACAACAAAAGACACATTGAGTCAATTTTTGTGTAGACTAGATTTGTGTTTGCGTTATTTATTCTAAAGGGACTAGTTGGGTCTGACTCTTTGAGGAGTATAAAGCAGAAAACAATGAAACAAAGCAGTGTAGAGTGGACCTGGTGAAGAAATCTAGCTATCTCTCAAAGGAGAAGGAAAAAATCACCATCAGGGAAAACAATTATTTGCCGTCGGTAGGCCACCAACATTGTAAATCATCACACACACATTTAAGCGTGATAGTTACAGATAAACAAAGACCCAGTGTCACTGACTGCCACCACATGAATCACAAACAACAATCACACAGTGCGCAATGCAGGCCATTTACCTGTTCTTCTAATTCAGTTGTGGTCACCGTGGTCCATGACCATGGTAAATTGCAGATCAATTGCTCACACAGCAGACATTGGCCAGTCTAAATCAAATAAAGTGGGGCATTCTGGCTAGGGTAATAAACTATGAAAGGATAGATAGTCATGGCCCAGGGTTGGAGGCAGGCACAGATTTGTTTGTATCTCTCTATTCAATGTCCTTGTGGAAAATGCGTGGGGAAGGACTCCTTCACTGCACATTGTTACAAGTGCAACTCTAATCCAGCAATAACATGTGTCTAAGAATAAGATGGTGGGGCTGAATTAGTCAACCAGACACAAATAAATAAAATTAAATAATATTCCCCTAGAAAGCAGATCAGCGATAGAGGCTGAGAAAGAAAGTTCTATGGTTGGCCTAATAGTCAGGGAAGGAAAGATCGTCCTCAAATTCTGGTGATTTGCCCAGAAGTAGGTAATCTAACACACTGCTTCTATAACCTGAGTCTCCCTCATCTTCCTCCTGTCATACTTCAGGTATGGAGTAATCTGGTGGTGTAAAGTACAGATTAATTTTAATCATGGTTAATCTCTCCACATTTTGGGGTGAGAGACTGGTCCTTCTCACTGTGACAACGGCACCAGCAGCACTGAAAACACGCTCAGCGGAGACACTGGGAACCGGGCAAGCCTGATAGGTTATTGCCAGCCTGCTGAGCACTGCCCATTGGCGCCTCTTCCCATATCAATAAACCAATGGGTTTTTATCTCTGTTTGGTCATCCAGATAGGCCTGGACTTTCCGCTCACTGGTCATTGCTGCTCCACCTTGCTCAACTCTTTTGCCTTCGCCTCTGCACTGGACTTAAACCCTGCCAGTAGAAACCATACAGTAACAGATTTTGGGGCAGATGCTCCTGTACTTGTTGTTGATGGTGTTCTTGATGTTGGTTTTGGCTGCTGTAAGCCAACACTGCCCTCAAGCTCTGAACTTGAAGGCTGCCCCACAGAACTGGTGCCCTGGAGGAGTGGTTCTCTAATTCCCTATCGTACTTTTTATAGCTCACTGGCTTGCTCAGCTATCCATGTTTTGTATTTTGCAACATCTCTATCTGAAAAAGCAATGAAAGTGGACAATCAATCAATCAATCAGGGAATTTTAAAGCAGGCTACTCACCCGTGAGGGTTTCAAGGTGCTGGGGGTTGCAGCTCCGGGTTATCCGAAAAGCCAGGTCTTGAGGCTCTTCCTGAAAGTGTGCAGAGTTGGGGCGCATCTGATGTTGACTGGGAGTTCGTTCCAGGTCTTGGCAGCGATGTAGGAGAAAGCTCTTCCACCTGCTCTGGTTCTGCGGATGTGCTGGGTTTCTGCTAGGGTGAGGTCAGCTGAGCGGAGGTATCTTTTGGGTGCGTGGAAAAAGACTCTTTCATTGAATTATTTAGGTCCGAGGTTGTGGAGTGATTTGTAGGCATGGGTGAGCAGCTTGAAGGTTACTCTCTTCTCAACGGGGAGCCAGTGGAGGTCTCGCAGGTGTTGGGTCATGTGCTCAGGTCGTGGGGTGCCGAGGATGAGTCTGGCTGTGCTGTTCTGGATGGTCTGGAGTTTGTGTAGGAGGGATTTGTTGATTCCAGTGTAGAGGGCGTTTCCGTAGTCAAGTCTGCTGGTTATAAGTGCGTGGGTGACGGTCTTTTTGGCTTCGGGTGGGATCCACTTGAAGGTCTTGTGGAGGATGTGGAGGGAGTTGAAGCAGGTGGAGGCGACAGCATTGATCTGGCGAGTCATGGTGAGGGAGGAGTCGAGGATGATGCAGAGGTTCTGGGCATGGTCAGTAGGGGTGGGTGGGTTTCCAAGGGTGGGGGGTGACCAGGTGTTGTCCCAAGCAGTGGGGGAGGGTCCGAGGATGAGGACCTCAGTCTTCTCTGAGTTGAGCTTTAGGCAGCTGCTGCTCATCCAGGCTGCGACATCTTTCATTCCTTCCTGGAAGCTGAGTCTGGTGCCGTCAGGGTTCTTCATGAGGGAGAGGATGAGCTAGGTGTCATCGCTCACTGACGATGGTGGCGAGGGGGGACATGTAGATGTTGAAGAGCGTGGGGTTGAGTGATGATCCTTGAGTTTGTACCATGAATCAAGAATTGTGGCACAGATGTAATGTTTGAATGACACAATGTCTCTTTGCACGCTGGCATTAACAGATAAGCGAAGGACTAAGCTCTCTACCAAGTCACACGCATCTTTTTTTTCTTCCAAACCTGCGTACATTGCAGACACATCCTTTAGCTTGGCCCATGGTACTGTCCTCCTTTCTGATTTCCAGTGTGAACACCTCAAAAGGAAGCGTCATCTCAGTCAGGCATTTGGCTAGGCTCCATTGGTCCATCCCAATGATCCTGCCTTTCACAGTTGCATCCCCTCTTTGCATGACATATTCATTGATCGGTCTGTACTGCTCAAACAGGCGTTCAAGCGTGTAAAAAGTTGAGTTCCAATGTGTTTGAACCTCCTGTATGAATGCTTTAACTGGCATTCTATTATCATGCTGAATGACCCTCAGCTATTTCTGGGTTTTAAATGAAGGGCTGAAATGAGTGCAGATGCTTCTGCAGGTGGACAGTAAGTTGCTTGCTTGGTCTTCTTTTCTGAGAAAGTCCTGTAAAATGATGCGGATGCAGTGCGCAAAACACAGGACCACGAAATAGCCACCATTGTCCATGGCCTTAATTATATAACTGCCATTTTCCATGGCAACAAATCCAATGTTAAGCCATCTTGATTGCAGCCAAACACACACCTTGTTGTTAAAGTCTTCCAAAATGTTTGCAGCAGTATATGATTTCTCCATGGTGAATATGGTTACTGTTGCATACTTCCGAGCGGCATTACAAATCTCAGTAGTGTCAACACCTGCAGATATCTGTTCTCTAGCTCCCACAAAAGAGATTCAGTGTGCAGTGATGCACATGTAATCTGTCGCCTTGCAACTGGTCCACATGTCTGTCGTCAGGTAGATAGTGTGAACAGCACTCTGCTGCAAAGCTTGTCCAAGCAATTTCAGCACATTGTGATGTAGCGCTGGAACAGCAACTCTGGCGAAATAGGACCAGCTGGGAACCTTCCATTTTGGGCAGATGGTTGCCACAAATTCAAGAAAACCCACCCCTTCCAAAAAAGAAAAAGGGAGGAGGTCCAGCGCTAACATTTTAGCCAGCTTCGTGTTGTATAAACATGCCATTAGGTGGTTGCGTTCATACTGTCCCTCATGCCTAAACATGCCTGGATTTTTTTCTTTCCTTGTGCCACTGATGCAGGTGACTTCTAGAGAGCAAGCAGAGGTAGGCTCACTGTGCATTTCAGCATGGCAGTTACTGTGCTCTCTTGCCTTGGTGTCTCGACCTGAGTCTTGTGCCATTGCATTGTTGCTGATGTGGGTGATAATACTTCACTGCTGGGTAGTGGGCTCCTTTGCCTAACTAAAATGTATTCCTCTTCTTCACCTTCCACTGTTATCAAATCAGATTCCCTGCTAAGCCTTACACTCCGTTCACCCACAACACTTGAAGTTTTTTGGCCACTACGGTGCGCCTCCCACTGCATCATATGGTGCTTTCTCATATGGTTAATACCAAGCTTACCCCAACTAACACTTGCTCCGCAAATAGAGCATATGGCAATCTTCACCTCCTTCTTGCTAACCGTAAAGTCCCAAACTGGGGAAGTCAGCTTTCTGATGCTGGTGCCACTGCCAATGTCGGATGAACTGGCGGTAGGTGGGCATTTTGATGTTTGACTCTCTGCAGTACCTACTTCTATTGAGGTGGTTATGGATGTAGGTTGCTGCTGGGACCTTGCAGATATGGCATCTGGCGGTGGTGGTGGTGGTGGTGGTGTCTGTGGTGCCAATCCCTTCCAGCAAGTTGGGATGGGGTAGTGTTGGTCTCCACTGGGGCTGGGCTAACAGCCATGATGACTGGCTTGTCGCCATCCTCCTCTTCTACACCTGCATCCATAACTCTAAGGCTTTCAGGAGCCTTCTTTTTCCCTAGCCTCTCATGGCATGTCTTCCACTTAGACTGATGCGGGATCCAAGTGGTGTCTAGATCATCAGTAGGGAGTTTGGAGAAGAAGATGATGCTCTAATCCCCCTTTATCTTGCTGGAGATCTGAAAGACAATGGATCTTCTGAAAGAGCGGCTTCCTTTACTTCCTCAGCATGAAGTTCAATCTCCTGAACTGCTCCTACATTGAGAGGAACTACGTTTGGTGGATGCAGCTGTTGTTTTCCACTTCTCTAAGTTTCCTGCAACGATTGGGTACTACTTTGCGACAGAGATAAGACAATTTCAACGTCATTGCTCATCAGCGTGGCTGTGATCAGACTGGATGCCTCTGTGACAAACATGGGGTTAGGACTAGTTTGAGGTGGGTCAACTGATGTGGGGGTGGTGGTCCCAGCTTGCTCCCTGGAGGCCGGTGTGGCAGGCACAGTTTTTTTCCCCGAAAAGGGTCTGGGACATACCAGTGGTCGTAAGCTCCTTCTTCTTCTCACTGGCCACTTTCTTGGTAGCACCTTTCTTTGGGGTCATCTTGGAGCTGTCAGTTAGCAGTGGCACTTAGCTTCACAAGTTGAAAAAATGTCTGTGATTTGTGGGTCATGGGTCACGTCGTGCACAGCCCTTCTGTCTGGCAGTACTGTGGGTGATGATGTCTCTTGTGCACTTAAAAGAAAAGAAGCAAGAAGAACATCAGTGAAATGTGGTATTGTTGCAGTTCAATTAGTAGTACAAACAAACAATATCATTTAGTGTGGTCACTGGTTACTCGTATTATAAATAATTAACAATACAGTGTATCCATTCCATTCGTAAAACGGAAAATCACACCAACATAAACGTTCATGGTGTACACTCATAAGATAAGAAATAACAACAACAACTTACAGATGGAATTGTTTGCTTTATGTGCATCATATGGGATGTGGCACTCGGGGAGGTGCAGCTGACAAATCACAATGGAATAATCCTTAGACAATGAATGCTGCTGCGCACTTATAGCAGACATGGGGTTGATTCATTTATGCCAGATGGGATGAAAATGTTTTTTTTTTAAACTACAAAAAAACATTTAAAAATGTACAACAAAATTTAAAAAATGTAAATAAAAAATAAGAAAAATTAACAATTCATTAAAAAGAAAAAACTAACATTGAAAAAAATTTAAATAAAAAATTATGAATAAGTGAATTATTCTCAAAGATACAATAATAATGTATTAAACTGCTGTCTCATTGCTCTGTCCACATGGCAAAGGGCCACACTGGCTGGACGCACACAATGGCTGCCTGCCATTGCCACATGGTCAACAACAACAGCAACAACACTGAGCAAGAAGGCATTGGGAATGAAGAGAAGACATGCAGGCCTATGGCAAAAGCACACTGCCTGGCTACACAAAATGGCCACCAGCCACATGGTCATTGGTCACAACAACAACAACCAGCAAGAAGGTATGACCACAAACAAAGAACAAATGCAGGCCTCTGGGAAAAACACACCTACGTAAAATGGCCGCGAGCCACATGGCAAGAAGAAGCTGGAGGCCTGGAAAAACAATGAACACATGCAGGCCTATGGACATTGCCTATACAACATGGCCCCTGGCCACATGGCATGGGGAACAAAGGCAAATGGTGGACTATGGCTAACACACACAGGAGGCTTAGTTAGACAGAGAGAACACAGCATTGATTAATAGAGCAATCCCAAAAACAAAAATTAACAGGTCTAAAAATCTTTACAACAACACACATCCTCCAAAGGCATTACCCCATCTATACACTGTTTACAGGAAAAAAAACAAGAAACACCACAAAAAAAACTTTTTGTATTTTAAAATCCAATGCCATCCATGGCCTAGATGATGTTTCAATTTAACAGACACCACATGCACCTATGGCTAGCACTGGGCCTACAGGTTGGAAGGCCCATTCCATTGGCAGACTTGGCCACATAGTGCATTCAGAGAGTACAGCACATCTATTAAAAAACATGGAGAAAATTTGCTAAACTGTGCAACATTTTACCTTTGCAAAAGAAGAAAAATCACATGCAAAAAAACAACAACACCAGCAAGAAGGAATGGCCAGAAACAAAGAACACATGCAGACCTATGCCAGAAGCAGACAGACTGCCTACGCAAATTGGCCGCCAGCCACATGGTTGCAAGCAACATCAAGCAGGAGGCGTGGAAAACAAAGAACACAAGCAGGCCTATGGCAAAAGCACACTGACTGCCTACACAAAATGGCCACCGACCACATGGTCAAACAACAAGCAAGGAGGCATGGCCACAACAAGAACACATGCAGGCCTATGGCAAAGGCACACTGGCTGCCTGCACAAAATGGCTGCCAACCACATGGTCACAACAACAAGCAGGAGACCTTGAAAATACAAAAAAACACATGCAGGTCAATGGACACTGACTATACAAAATGGCCCCTGGCCTCATGGGGAACAAAGTCAAATGGTGGCATATGGCAAACACACACACCAACTAGACAAAGGAGACATTGGTAACACAGGGAACACAGCATTAATTCAGCAATGCCAAAAACAAAAATTAGCAGGGCTAAAAATGTTTACACCAACACACATCCGCCAACACACCTAAACACTGTTTGCAGGAAGAAACAAATACCACAAAAAAACACATTTTGTATTTTAATCCAAATCCATCCATGGCCTAAATGATGTTTCAATTCAACAGACTCCACAGAAACAGTTGTTTTATGCACCCATGACTAGCACTGGGCCTACTGGCTGGAAGGCCCATTGGAAGGCTAGGACAGATAGTGAATTAAATCAATATTTCAAATTTATTCTTAAAAATAAAGAAAATGTAGTGAACTGTCAAACATTTTTCCTTAATAAAACAAGAAAAAATACTTACTAAGAAATAACTAGGTTCCTACTGAAACTACAGGCCACCCACCACAATATTTTTTTAAATCAATTAAAAGTACAAATAAATCCAGGGGCACGGCCTGAATCAAACAAGCAACACCAGTTTTTCAACTTACTTGTGAAATCTCAAATACAAAGTCTTTTAATCAAATGGCATATGAAGCAGACACAAAGAGTGATCCTTCCAGCTCCAAATCCAAATGAAAAGTGACCAGAAATGAACAAAGCACTGGGAGGACAAGAACAAGAAGTTGGAGACTCTGGGGCACTTCATTCTTGTTGGAAAAAAGTTGGGAAAAAAAGGACTCCTTGCACATAAAAACAATGGCAAAGGTCCATTTGATGAGGATTTTGACTCGAAATTGACATTTCTGAAGATTTTGATGCTTCTCGAGGAGAAAATCTTCCACAGACTGCAGCTGCAGTAGATTCTGGGCATTCAGGATCACATACATCTGAAGGAAGTCGCTGGCGCACCCGAATGATGTGTTGGCGACTGTAAATTCTCGGGGCAGCGCCTGCCAGCTAGCAAATCTCATGGCGCCCGCAAACGCCTCTGAAAATCTCATGGGCGATCATGAGCACCCGGCAAGTCACTCCCGCGTGCGTGAAAGGACATTTTGAGGGCGCTAACAAAAAAAACCTCTGCATTGTTGTGAAGGTTATTGGTAACTCCGTGATCTTTGCTGAATGCGGAATTGCCAAATTCCGCAAACTCCGCAAGCAGAGCGGAGTTTTACGTCAAAACCTAGTCTTAAGTATCATTGAGAAGAGGATGGATACAGTTGAAAGAGACATATCAGGTCATGTGCCTGAAGGTGTGGCAGCAACATGTTTCTGCCTCTTGCTAATGTTCCCAAAGCCCAGGCATGGGTTCCAAAGCTATAAAAAAAGCAAAGAACAGGAGGTGGTGGAAGAGATGGAGCAATGGTGTTCATCTCAGGCACAAAACATTGGATGAACAACACTGTGGGTGGAGACATATTTCCCATGTTTTCAACATTCTTCCATTGCCAGCGAGAAACTGCAGGATGGGTAACAAAAAACTGCCAGCCACCCAGAGCTATTCATTAATGGTCAAGGGAAAAATTCCAGACCAATTCCACGAAGTTGCCAAGAGTGAATTTTACAGTAGCATGATATCATGGTGAATGGACTTGAAAATTAATTAGAGAGACACTGTATCTTTAATCCAGGCACCTTGAGGACCTTTGTATTTCAAGTTCATTTATACACGAAGGCTTGGTATTTATAATGTTTTAGTGCAGGTGTGTGGTTTGTATCTCTTGGTATGAACAACAGGTTGTGTTTTGGCTGACATTGCTGTCCCATACGCAAGTTATTGAAGATAGGAAGAGGTTCATTACCACAAAGATCAGTGGGTGAAATACACAGATTAATAGCAAAACATGTATCACATATATATGCATACACTAGAATTTTGACAAACCACTAAAAAGCTCGGGTAATCCATAGGCCCAGGCATCATTTATTTCAGCTGGTGTAATTTCAGTAGTTCCATGTTACACTTTGATGTAGAATTACCGATGATAACAAGATTATGCCTGCTCATATTTTTAAGGGTAATTAAGAGAAAACAATTCTACCACAGTGGCACATTTAGCCACCGTGAGTGGCCGCTCGCACTCGCTATTTGTGTTCTGCTGCATTTAGCACTATTTCTTAATGCAAAATGCATCCCTCTGTTTATTTTGGAGGCGAGAGTCCATTTTGTGCTAAGAAAACAGCACTAAATGCAGGGGGTAAATTGGGTGAAAATCTTGCCCCAAGTGCACACTTAGCAAAGCGCGGGCAGCTGCTTGCACTTACTGTTTGTGCTCTGTTGCATTTAGTTCTATTTCTTAGAGCAAAATGCATTGTTGCACCCATTTTGGATGCAATGAAGCATGTTTCCGCTAAAAAATAGCGCTAAAAGTAGAATTACTCTTCTTACGTAAGTAAGCACAATCTCCTGGAATTCTCAGGAAATTCTGGGGCATATTCTCAAGGACTCATCGCCGATTTATCGGCACTTTAGCGCCGCAAAAGTGGCGATAGATCTATCGCCCCATTCACAAGCTGGTGCAAACTGCCGACATCGCCAGTTTTACAGTGATAGCTACCGCAAAAAACATCGCCACGGATGAGTGCGACAACTAACGCTAATGATATGCAGAGTAGGTGTTCCCGTGCAAAAACACACGAAAACACCACTTCGCGCGATTCTCAACGACCAGTCAGATCTGCGATGCGAACCAAGAACAGGCAATAAGGCGCGTTAGCTGCAGGGATTTAACACCTGCCTTTTGCTGGTGTTAAGCAGGACGACTACCTGCAGTATGAAAGGTAGCCCAGCCCAGAGCCGAATATGACACTTTACAACGCACGCGTTACAACGCGTGTCATTACTACTTATTTTTTACATCGCAAAATCCATTACAACGCATGTCGTTACAACGCATGTCATTACAACGCATAATCCATTACAACGCAATTACTATTCTAACTCCGCCGGGGCGTTACTTTGGGGAATGCGTTGTAATGGATTATGCGATGTAATGACATGCGTTGTAATGGATTTCGCGTTGTAAAACATTTCTTGTAATGACACGTGTTGTAAAGCGTGCGTTATAAACGATGTTTCCCCCCAGAGCCACATCTGAAGACCCACAGATGCCATGGAGCCAATGAACATGCAGCTCGGAGACCCAAGAGGGCCACAACACCCACTGCCACCACTCCCAGGCCCCCCCCCTTCGGATCCCCCCCTCAGACTACCACCGATGCAGCGTAGGACAAGACAGCGGACCTTCCGAAAACGGCATGGCCCCTCAGCCACACAAGTGCAGAATGTGGGGAGAGGTGGGAACCAAGTATGTGTGAAGGAGACAACTCACCCATGAAGAAGAATGTACACAATGCCAAGTGTGGCGGTGATGTGCTGGACAGACCTCAGAATGCAGAGCACAGACATGTCCATGTGAACATATACTGCTGGCGTTTGTAGTGTTGTGGACAGTGGATGCAAACATGTTACCTCAGGCAGTGGGGAAGACCTTGGACATGTAGCTGTGCCCCCCCCCCTGTAAGCATAAGCGGAGTGGGCTGGGCCGGCGTACGCCACTCCAGCGTAGGAGTGCAGATAAAAAGGCCGGGGCTCTGGGCGTGGTTCTCTTCCGTGATGGGCAACGCGTCTGCCAGGGCGGCGCACCTCACCCTGCCATGAGTCCGCCGCCATGACCTCCAGACTCGGCGACACAGGCCCCCAGCGCAGCCAGTGGCACAGCAACACGGAGTCATGTGTGTGCCGGATACTGCCTTCATCCTACACTCCAGTCAGCAGGTCCCACAATTCAAATCGTGCCACATTTCTGTTAATGGAGGAAACCACTAGTCAACAGACATTGCCCCCAGTGCGGCCCGCCCGGATTACTCATAATCGTTGGCTGTTCACCTGCTGAGCGCTCCAGGTGCCGCTGATCCTGTGCAACACAAGTCGACGCCACGTGGCCGTGGGCCCTTGCTGACCGCTGCCTCCGGCCTACACTGCGGTCAGCAGGGCTCACATGTCACATCCTGACCTGCAAAGACACCCCATCATCGTTGGCTGTGCGCACGCTGAGCACATCAGGTGACACCAACACTATGCACCCCAACTCATGGCCCCTTCATGATTGAGTCGTGTGCTGTGGACTGCAGATGCAACAATGTCACCTCAGGCCTTGGAGAAGACCTGGGACGATGACGATGAAGATGAGGCAGGTGTACCACACCCCACTGCAGCTGCAGCAGGAATATCCCAAAGGTACACATTCATGATCAATCCTTCACATGAGCACGCTCAGCTCTGGTGCCCCTACCTCAGTGAACTGCAAGTCATGGACCCTTTACTATTTAATCTACTGTGTGTGATCCGATGTTCACTGTTCTAGTTGTTGCCAGCACCAACCTCTCCCTGAGGGCTGGCTCACATGCACCCCACACCCATCCAGCACAGGCGTCACTGGACATGTGACCCTGGCAATAAAAAGGGGCCGGGCGCACGTGCCCGTAGCCAGTTCCACTATCTAACCAAGTGTGTCCGTGTGGTCATTATGTATGCATGATGGGCCGGGGCCCGACCACATTACATTGTGCTGTGGACAGCGGACGCAACCATGTCACCTCAGGCAGTGGGGAAGACCTTGGACATGTAGCTTCGTCGTCGTCCCCTGTATGTGCAAGCAGAGAGGGCTGGTCCGGCGTACGCCAGTCCAGCGTAGGGGTTTGAAGATTTTGCCCGTGGGACTGGGCGTGGTTCAGTTCTGGCCTGGACAAGGAAGTACGTAATGCTTGTGTCTCTGTTGTAGTGTGGGCGCCACCCGGCCCACAATCGTCAATGTTGCAATGTAGCATGCACCCGGAGGGTGGGCTCGCACGAACGGAGAAATGAAGGAGCGCAAGACCGCTCTGGGTATTGGCTCATACATGCCAACTGTTGTATGTATCTGTATAGCTGCAACATGAGCCAAATGCCTAGCCTCAATCGCAGCACGAGTACAGCCAGCCATGAACTGTACACCTGTGTCCGCCCTGTCCTTACCATAGGCCTACACTCACGTGGCCGCCCACCCTCAACGGCCAACATCACAGTGTCGTTGTCAGGCTTGTGGACATGCGCAGACAGGCATGACAATGGTGTGCTGTAGGAGTGCAAGTGTTGCAACCGTGCAGCGCACACAAGTAAAAAGGCTCGGGGGAGGGAGGAGCAGCTGTGAGGCAACGTAACACACAGTGAGGCCGCTCATTTGCCATATGCTAGGCATGTCATACATGATTCCCAAAGTCGCAGACATCCCACCCCACCCCCAACAAGCCTCTACACATTTCCTGAATACAAACTAACATTAGGGATGAAAGCTCCATTGTCTGAACTATCAGGCGGAAGCACATCTGCACCTCCGACCTCGGAATTGCATGTACCCGGCACCCCTTGACAGATACTATAGCAGCTGATGACGACTCCCACACTACGCACAGCCCGACGACAGACCAACGTATACACACCCCACAACCAGAAGTCCTTGCTCGAAGTTATCTTGCATGGAATGGCCTTCACACTTACTCCCACACCATCCCAGGCCTACAACCGTTGCACACAAACACTGCTCATTGATCCGAGCTGTGGCATTTCATCCACAGAACTGGTGCAGGTCAGAACAGTGCCGCTTCAACCAGAGCCACTAACGCAATGGCAGAGCATCCCGGACACATGCACAATCCCTGTCACGTGGAACTGTACTGTGCACGTATGCTGCATTTACTGGGGGCACTGCCATTGGTAGTGCTGCGGATCAGTTACCGGCTAAGCTTCCGCCTTGCCAACGTCACCTGCGTTCAGCCTGTGTTGCATTGTCGCTCGTGCATATTCAAGAGGTCCATGGATGTCTGCCTATCCAACAGGATGGTAGCCGAACTGGATTTCGGCATGTGTGTGCGCCCCCTGTTGGCCCACGACCATGAATGTCACCGTGACACCCGTCTATGGGATGCCTGGATACTTGGCATACATTCTGGCAGCTGGACCTGGGAGATTGCAGAACTCCTCGTGTGCAGTGACCACATTGAGCCGCTAACCTATTGGGCTGTAGTGCTAATTGGTGAAAGGGGGTGGACGCAGCAAATCTGTCCGGACCTGCTAATGGTTAGCCTCACCGTCCTGTTCAATGAAGTCGACAACGGCCTCATGTTTGAAATGATTGCCTACGAAGCTGCACTCGTTTTCATGGACGTGTAACTACGTACCTGCATACACGACAGTTTGGAACACATTGCACATGTCCCGACACCTTGTTGGAACTTGGGGTTCTGGTCACATCTCCCACGACGACAGTGGACATGGCTGCATTCACCTGGACTCCGAATACATGAGCGGACTACAATGCGGGTAAACACACACCTGTGAATGGTGCGGCACTCCTCCGGAGTGGACAGCGGCGCTTGGCAACGTTCCACGTTCCGACATACTGCTGCATTGGTCTGCATGTTGTGGCACTTATCTTGGACGTACTGACACGCATGTGCTAATAAAGCTTACACCCGTCACTTGTATTCAACTGTGATGAGTGTTGATTTGTATGACAATGTGTGTCTCACTGCCTATCTGGGTCACAGCCATACATGCATTACTACACCATCAGGGATGTGGGGTTGTACTAGTACATTATCATCTCACAGTTTCCTGCTATGCCACATGTGAATGGCCATTTTCCACACACAAGCGGCAGCAGTTGTGTCCTCTGTTCTGTTATGCTGGTGTTGCTGTTTGTTCAACATTGTTGTAAATGTTGCGGTGCTCTGGATCTTATGTGTGTGTGCTGCATTGTAGGTGAGTTACCCCTTCAGCTCTGATTTGGCCGGCCCTTATCCCTTTCAGGTGGTGTGGCTTTCACTTCTGTGCTTATGCAGTGCTGTGATGTTGCAGACTTGGGTAAATTGGGCTCTTGGTTGGAGTTGTGACTCTTGGCCATGGTTTGTCCGCAGATGCTCTCTACTTAATTGTGCATGTCTGCCATTGTGCCCATCTCCCCCCGGCCCCCCAGTCCCTGGTGGTTACTCACCCTGTTGCTGTTGTGTCGGGTCATGTTGAGCAGTGTCCGGTCCCCCAACTCCTGCCACCGTCTCCCCACTGATGACAGTGGACACCATTTCCTCCTTCTCATCCAGCTCCTCCTGTGGCGCTGGACTCCCACCTCCAGTCTGCATTGCTGCCTTCTGGTTGTTGGCGAGTTTCTGCTTGGTCTTGCGCTTCACATCATTCCAGCGCCTCTTGACCGCGTCCATTGTCCTCCTCAGCACTCCGACTGCATTCACCTTGTCCACGATGGACTGCCATATTCCATTTTTTGTTGGCAATGACACAGTGGAGGTGACGAACAGTTGTTGATGGTGTTCTATCACCTCCGTGATCAGGATCCTGTTTTCCTGCGGACTGAACCGCGTCTTCCTCTTCTTCTTGTCCTTGCCCTTACCTGACCCTGAGGTCCCAGGCTGGTCCTTCGGGGGGCTTGTGGGGTTCTGGTCGTCCTCTGTACCTGCTCCGGCTGCCTCCATTGTGCTTCGCTGTAGTTTGGTTTTTGTTTGTGTTTTTTTTTTCTGCTTTTGTAGTGGTTTTTCCCACCTGACGTGTGTGAATTGCAGGTCTGGCGCTGCTTTTCTCTGTTTGTCTTGTCGCGGTTGGGCCCATCGCAACTTTTTTCGCGTTCGGGTTTGGATTTTTATTGCCGTCCCGGTACTGTTATCGCGGACATTTGCCGCGTTATCAGGGTACTATCACATGTTACCGCCGTGTTGAGAATGCCACGTTGACACAGAGTTATTTTCCCACGATAGACGGCGATATGGAAAATTGCGTTAACCTATTTTGGCGATGTTTATCGCACGTTCTTGTGAATATCCCCCTCTGTGTGATTATGCTAAACTAAATCACGTGAGTGACGCCCACCCCTAGTAATCTACCCGACAGGAAGTGGAAAGTATAGGTTTTCAATCCTCCTGCATGTTAGTGTCCCAAGAAGGAAGTATTTCACTCTCTGTGATGTGCTCCATAACACATAGACGAAGTATTAGAGTACAGTGGGGCATATTCTCAAGGACTTATCGCCGATTTATCGGCACTTTAGCGCCGCAAAAGTGGCGATAGATTTTTCGCCCTATTCTCAAGCTGGTGCAAACTGCCGATATCGCCAGTTTTCCAGCGATAGCTGCCGCAATATACATCGCCACGGATGAGAGCGACAACTAACGCTAATGATATGCAGAGTAGGCGTTCCCGTGCAAAAACACACGAAAACACCACTTCGCGATATTCTCAACGACCAGCCAGATCTGTGATGCGATCTAAAAACAGGCGATAAGGCGATAAGGCGCGTTAGCAGCAGGGATTTAACACCTACCTTTTACTGGTGTTAAGCAGGACGACAACCTGCAGTATGAAAGAGAGCCCAGCCCAGAGCCACATCTGAAGACCAACACATGTCATGGAGGTACTGATCATGCAGCTCGGAGATCCAAGAGGTCCACAACACCCACCGCCACCACCCCCAGGCCCCCCCCCACCCCTGGTCCCCCCCGGACTACCACCCAGGCAGCGCAGAACAAGACAGCTGACCTTCCGAAAACGGCATGGCCCCTCAGCCACACAATTGCAGAATGTGGGGAGAGGTGGGAACCAAGTATGTGTGAAGGAGGCAGGTCACCCATGAATAAGAATGTACACAATGCCAAGTGTGGCGGGGATGTGCTGGACAGACTTCAGTATGCAGAGCACAGACATGTCCATGTGGACATATACTGCTGGTGTTTGCAGTGTTGTGGACAGTGGACGCAACCATGTTACCTCAGGCAGTGGGGAAGACCTCGGTCATGTAGCTGTGTCATCCCCCCCTGTAAGCGTAAGCGGAGTGGGCTCGACCGGCGTACGCCAGTCCAGCCTACGAGTGTGAATAAATAGGCCGGGGCTCTGGGCATGGTTCACTTCCGGGATGGCCAACGTGTCTGCCAGAGCGGCGCCCCTCACCCTACCACGAGTCCGCCACCGTGACCGCCAGCCTCCTCAGCCGATCGCTGGCTTCCGCGACACAGGCCCCCAGCGCACCCAGCGGCACAGCACCGCGGAGTTATGTGTGTGCTGACTACTGCCTTCGGCCTACACTGTGGTCAGTAGGTCCCCCAATTCAAATTGAGTATTGATTTATTGATGGCGCAGTCCAGTAGGCAACAGACATTGCTTCCAGTGCGGCCCGCCCGGACGACGCATCATCGCAGGCTGCGCACCCGCTGAGCACTTCAGGTGCCACTAACTCTGTGCAGCTCAAGTCAACGCCACGTGGCTGTGGGCCCTTGCTGACCGCTGCCTCCGGCCTACACTGCGGTCAGCAGGGCTCACACATATCAAATCCAATCCTGACCTGCAAGGACACGCCATCATCGCTGGCTGCACACCCGCTGAGCACTTCAGGTGCCACTAACTCTGTGCAGCTCAAGTCAACGCCACGTGGCTGTGGGCCCTTGCTGACCGCTGCCTCCGGCCTACACTGCGGTCAGCAGGGCTCACACATATCAAATCGAATCCTGACCTGCAAGGACACGCCATCATCGCTGGCTGCACACCCGCCACCACCGCCAGGACCACCTCCAACCAACAACTGCCAGAGTGGGAGGAGTCTTACAGCCACCCTATCAAAGTTGCTCACACCTGTCTTGGATGCCATCATCAGTTTGAAACCCTGCTCAGCTCTTCAGGTGCCACTAACTCAGTGCACCACAAGTCATGGACCCTTTATGATTGAGTCTTGTGTGTGTGATGTCAGAGCTGGTGCCCCTACCTCAGTGCACCACAAGTCATGGACCCTTCATGATTGAGTCTTGTGTGTGTGAGACGATGATCACTGTTCTAGTTGTTGTCAGCACCAACCACTCCCTGAGGGCTAGCTTACACTCACCCCACACCCATCCAGCACAGGCATCACTGGACATGTGACACTGGTAATAAAAAGGGGCAGGGCGCATGTGCCCGTAGCCAGTTCCACTATCTATCTAAGTGTGTCCGTGTGGTCATTATGTATGCATGATGGGCCCGGGCCCTACCACATTACATTGTGCTGTGGACAGCGGACGCAACCATGTCACCTCAGGCAGTGGGTAAGACCTTGGACACGCAGCTTTGTCCCCCCCTGTAAGCGTAAGCGGAGTGGGCTGGGCTGGCGTACGCCAGTCCAGCGTAGGGGTGTGAAGAATTTGCCCGGGGCTCTGGGCGCGGTTCAGTTCTAGCCTGGACAAGGAAGCAACTAATGCGTGTGTCACTGTTGTAGTGTCGGCGCAACCCGGCCCGCAATCGACAATGTTGCAATGTAGCATGCACCCGGAGGGCAGGCTCGCACGAACGGAGAAATGAAGGAGCGCAAGACCGCTCGGGGTCTTGGCTCATACATGCCAAGTGTTGTGTGTATCTGTATTGCCGCAGCATGAGCCAAATGCCTAGCCTTAATCGCAGCGCGAGTTCAGCCAGGCATGAACTCTACATCTGTGTCCGCCCTATACTTACCATAGGCCTACACTCATGTGGCCGCCCACCTTCAACGGCCAACATCACAGTGTCATTGTCAGGCTTGTGCACATGTGCAGACAGGCATGACAATGGTGTGCCGTAGGAGTGCAAGTGATGCAACCGTGCAGCACACACAATTAAATAGGCTCGGGGGAGGGAGGTGCAGCTGTGAGGCAACATAACACACAGTGATGCTGCTCATTTGCCACATGCAAGACATGTCAAACATGAATCCCAAAGTCGCACACATCCCACCCCACCCCCAACAGGCCACATCACATTTACAGAATGCAAGCAGATGACAAACTAACATTAGGGATGAAAGCTCCATTGTCTGAACTATCAGGCGGAAGCACATGTGCACCTCCGACCTCGGAATTGCATGTGCCTGGCACCCCTTGACAGATATTATAGCAGCTGATGATGACTCCCACACTACGCACAGCCCGACGAAGGATCAACATATACACACCCCACACACAGAAGTTCTTGCTCGAAGTTATCTTGCATGGAATGGCCTTCACACTTACTCCCACACCATCCCAGGCGTACAACCGTTGCACACTAAAACAACTCATTGATCCGAGCTGTGGCATTTCATCCACAGAACTGGCACAGGTCAGAACAGTGCCGCTTCAACAAGAGCCACTAACGCAATGGCAGAACATCCCGGACACATGCACAACCCCTGTCACGTGGAACTGTACCGTGCACGTATGCTGCATTTACTGGGGGCACTACCATTGGCGGATCAGTTACCGGCTAAGCTTCCGCCTTGCCAACGTCACCTGCGTTCAGCCTGTGTTGCATTGTCGATCGTGCATATTCGAGGTGGTCCATGGATGTCTGCCTATCCAACAGGACGGTAGCTGAACTGGATTTTGACATGTGTGTGCGCCCCCTGTTGGCCTACGACCAGGAGTGTCACTGTGATACCCGTTTATGGGATGCCTTGATACTTGGCATACATGCTGGCAGCTGGACCTGTGAGATTGCACAACTCCTCGTGTGCAGTGACCACATTGAACCACTCCCCTATTGGGCTGTAGTGCTAATTGGTGAAAGGGGGTGGACGCAGCACATCTGTCCGGACCTGCTAATGGATTGCCTCGCCGTCCTGTTTGATGAAGTCGACAATGACCTCATGTTGGAAATGATAGCCTACGAAGCTGCAATCGCTTTCATGGACGAGTAACTATGTACCTGCAGCCACAACAGATTGGAACCCATTGCACATGTCCCAACACCTTGTTGCATCTTGGAGATCTGGTCACATATCCCACGACAACAGTGGACATGGCTGCATTCGCCTGGACTCTGAATACATGAGCGGACAACAACGCGGGTTAACACACACCTGTGAAAGGTGAGGCACTCCCCCGGAGTGGACAGCGGCGCTTGGCAACGTTCCTCACCTGACATACTACTGCATTGATCGGCATGTTGTGGCACTTATCTTGCCCTTACTGACAAGCATATGCTAATAGAGTCTACGCACCTTCACTTGTATTCAACTGTGATGAGTGTTGATTTGAATGATAATGTGTGTCTCACTGCCTATCTAGGTCACGGCCATACATGCACATTGATAGCATTACCCAGGAGTACCTTTTTGTGGAATCACTGTCCCTACATTCATCCATACTTTCATACTTGATTGATCATAGCCATGACACATCTGTGTGAATTAGAATGTTTTATTCGCATTCAGTGGAGTGTTGAAGCTGGACCAGTACAGGGCCATGCAAACCCCACTTTACATTGTTGCCCCGTGGAGGGCCAGCCAGAGTCCTTTAGGGATTGACAAGTTCATCGGAAGAGGAAGACTTCAGTCCGCAATGTGATTGCTGTGTGATTGGTAACCAAACAAAATATGGCAGTCCATGTCGAGGTTCAAGGTGAGTGTCGCTGAGTGTATCAGGGGAAAGTGGAAGGTGTTATTCCAGGGCATGATGCAGAGGGCAGAACCAAGCTGAAACAGGCCATATGGCGGAGATGAATGCTACCACTTCATTCTTACCACAAAGCCAGATTCATCATCATCTTCGTCCTCTGATGTGTCAGGTGCCTCACATGTGGGTGGTGGTGTTTAGTCTGCATCACTGTGTGGCACTGACACATCAGGGGCCGGAGGTGGAATGTCTGCGGCACTGTGTGGCACTGACACTTCAGGGGGCGGAGATGTGGATGGAGTAGTAGCAGCAGCATTCATCCGCGCCAGGCCTTGTGGCGGCAATGCCATGACGAGGATCTGCGGGGCATGGAAGATCACAGCTACATCTCGCTGGTGTGCAGCCATGGCAAACATTCTTTCCGCCTGCATCCGCTCCAAGCTCTCCATCATTCTCCTTATGTGTCCCAACTCCCGGCTGACATCGCTGGTGCCACTCTGACTAGACAGTTGTTCTTGGCTCAGAGTCATGACTCCAGCGATGTCAGCCATGTATTGTTGGAGAGCATGGAGCGGACAGTGGGTGTCCGTTAGGGACTGTAAGTCATCCCTGATGGGACTTAGACACCCACGTATGGCATCTAGTTTGGCTGCCATGAGGTCGAACCCCACCCGCAGCTGATCAGCCATCTTCTCCTGGCACCCTAACACACGGCGTTGGAATGCAATGTGTTGGTCGTGGGGGTCCTGGGAGACAGCCGTGGTGGTGGGTGCTTCCTGCTGTGTGGTCTGTGCAGTGGGTGGGGTCTCCTCGATGCAGCTGGGCTGCCCTGCTCCTGGAGGTGGGGTGCCGAAGCTGTCCATGAGCTGTTGGAGGGCGTCGGTGTCGATGTTGGGGAGGTCCTCTTCATCATCAGTGCTGAGTTGTTGGGTCTGCTCTGCAGGAGGTGTTGATTCTCCCTCTACAATGTGAAGGGGAGATGCGGATTGACATTGTGTTCACATGTATGTTCACGCATTGTACAAGTTTACTAACAGACTGCATGACAATGTACATTGTGACTGTTAGTGAGGAGATGCCTATTTGATGCGGGACAGTTGACATTTCTACACCATCAGGGATGTGAGGTTGTACTTGTGCTTGTGCATTATCATCTCACAGTTTCCTGCTATGCCAAATGCGAATGGCCATTTTCTACACACAAGCGGCAGCAGTTGTGTCCTCTGTTCTGTTGTGGAAGTGTTGCAGTTTGTACTACATTGTTGTCAATGTTGAGGTGCTCTGATTCTTATGTGTGTGTGCTGCATTGTGGGTGTGTTGCCCCTTCAGCTCTGATTTGGCTGGCCCTTATCCCTTTCAGGCGGTGTTCCTTTCACTTCTGTGCTTATACAGTGCTGAGATATTGCAGACTTGGGTAAATTGGGCTCTTGGTCGGAGTTGTGACTCTTGGACATGGTTTGTCCACAGATGTGCTATACTTAATTGTGCATGTGTACCATTGTGCCCATCTCCCCCCGTCCCCCCAGTCCCTGGTTGTTACTCACCCTGTTGGCTCAGGTCATGTTGTGCAGTGTCCGGTCCCCCAACTCCTGCCACCTTCTCCCCAATGATGACCCGGGTCACCATTTCCTCCATCTCATCCAGCTCCTGGTGTGTCGCTGGACTCCCACCTCCAGTCTGCATTGCTGCTTTCAGGTTGGCTGCGAGTTTCAGTTTAGTTTTGCGCTCCACATCAGTCCAGCGCTTCTTGCAGTCATCCACTTCCCTTCTCTTCACTCCGACTGCATTCACCTTGGCCAAGATGGACTGCCATATTGTATTTTTAGTTGCCAATGACACAGTGGAGGTGATGAACAGTTGGTGGTGGTGTTCTATCAAATTCACGACGGTGCAGTGGTATGGTTATAGGTAAAATGGCGCTCCAAGAATGAGTAGCACTTACACTCTATTTAGATTTCTGAGAAATTTATATGGACGGTGCTGAAAGGTGAGAAGAACCACCAGTCTCCCCAAACACGTGGTCGAAACCAACATAAACATAAACACAATCCTCAGCACACGTCTTTTAAGTAATATGCAATTATCCAATTTGTTTTAGTCAAGCATAAATGATACAGAGACATTTTCGAGCTTGGTTTCTTTTCTTTATTCTCTTTGTTCTTGCATCAGCCAACACGTGTTTCGTCGCACAAAGGAAATTTGTCCCGCGACTTTCTCAAGGCTTACAAGAGTCCAAAATGTTCCTTTATCAGTGGTGATAAATCCATCCCACTGGAAAATTAAAAATCTATGTTCCGATGTCCACGTCGCATTTAACCGTGGATCTTCGTCGTGAGCCAAACCTAGAGCACGTAAGAAGGACGTGTAGGTCCCCACATCAGCGCCGTGTTCTCGAGTGTGAGAATGCGACGTGGACATCGGAACGTAGATTTTTAATTTTCCGTCCACTGCCTTCCCCTCCTTTCCTATTTCCTCACTGCCCGCCTTGTCTTTCCCTTTCCCCTTCCCTTCACCTTCCCCTTCCCCTTCCCCTTCTGCTTCCCCTTCCCCTTCCCCTTCCCCTTACCTTGCCTTTCTTCTCATGATCCCTTCCCTTGCATTTCTTCACTATCTCTCCCCTATCCCCTTCTCTTCCCTTCCCTTAATTTCCCTACATCTCCCCTCCCCTCTCTTCCAATGCCCACTTCCCTTCCCTTTTTGGGTACCATGTTGGAGAAGTGTTTTAAATATACATAATGTGTAATGTTTTTCATTAGTAAACATTTTAAGTTTTACTTTGTATTTTTGAAGTGTTTATGTATCAATTTGTAATTATTTTTGATACATTTTATAATGTCAAAAATATCTTATATTATTTTATATATCTTTTAAAACTTTCTTCAATATTGCTTATGTCTGACCCTTTCAAAATTTCACACTTTCCCTACAGTTGCCCAGGTCGGAATGGGAGTAGTAAATCAGACCCAGCCTAAGTCCAACATTTTTCCATTGGAGTGGGAATAGTACGTTTGGCCTCCAACACTTTCCCTGCTGTTGCTCAGGTTGAAGTTGAAAAAGTACTCTTCAAATTCCTACATATTCCCTACTGTTGCTTACGCAGGAGTGGAAATAATACATTTTATCCCTAGAAGTCTAATTTTATGTATTATTTTTTAAAGATTTATTTTTGTGATTTAATTTTGCTGTATTGATTGTGGTCTTTTAATTATATTTTTTAAAATAATAATATTTAGTTATCTTGATATATGTATTCATTAATATGTGATGAGTAGTGTTTCAATTATTGTTGTTTCATTTTTTTATTTTTATTTTATAGATATTTCGTTCGTAATGTATTTATATATATATATTTTATTTTTATTTTAAAGTAAATATTTTTATTTTTAAAATTACATTTTATCACTTTTATATTATATGTATTTGTAGTGTAATATAGTAAAATATATGTTTTAAAGTTAATACACTGTTTAATATTTAGAAATTTTGCATACTTATTTTGTGACAATATTTTGGTATGCTATATTTTGTAATGAATCTTAATCAAATTGCATATGACAACTTTATATAGCTTGCCTTTGTATTTGCTATTTTGACTCGCTTTGGATTATAACGAACAACGCCTTTATAAAGTGATTATTGATTAATCACTCATTTGAATGGTTTGAGTTTGTATCTTGGTAATCTGCTAATATATTTTCGTGGTTTGCTACTCTACTACTCTCTGTCACCCTTGTGGGACCAAATGTGTTTCACTGTTATTGATACATTGTTGATGTGTTGATGTTTAGCCTAAATTCAAGACAAAGGTTCATTCCCAATAATCATGGGAGGATGAATGAATGAATGAAACAGAATTTGTAGAGCGCCTGGTTACCCAAGGGCATCCCCGCGCTATTGCCTGCTCCCACCTTAAACTGAAAGCTAATCATTTGGGAAAGAGTAATGTTTTAATCTGCTTACGGAAAATGAGGTAGTTAGGTTGGTCACGGATCTGCGGAGGCAGACTATTCCAGATCTTAGCCACATTATACGAAAAGAGGCGGCCGCCACTTCGTGCTCTCGTTATTCTTGGGGTTGACAGTAAATGTTTTGTTTCTGACCTGAGGGCTCTGTTTGGACGGTATCGATAAATGAGGGACTGAATAACCTCGGATCCCTTCCCTGAAAGTGACCTGTGGGCTATGCATAGGGCCTTAAACTCTAGGCGCTCACGGATGGGGAGCCAATGTAAAGATGCCAAAGCTAGTTTAGCGGAGGACCGCTTTGGGATGTGCATGAGCATGCACGCAGCGCAATTTTGAACAATTTATAGCTTTCGAATCGAGGAGCGAGGGGCTCCAAGATAAAGAGCATTGGCATAGTCAAGGCGTGACAAAATAAGAGCCTGAACTAGGACTCTTCTTGCAGGAAAAGGGAGTAGTGGGAGCACTTTACGGATCATTCGTAGGATCCCGTAGCAGCTAGCAGCTACTTTTTGCCCTTGTTCTTTGAAATCAAGGTTCTGGTCGAGACAGACGCCCAGACTTTTAATTTGATGTTTGGGAGTAGGGGCAGGACCAAAGGAGCTGGGCCAGAGTAGCCCAAGATTTGTGTTTTCTTTGTTCCCTAGGAGCATTAATTCCGTTTTTGATCCATTGAGTTTCAAGAATGACTCTTCCATCCACCTTGATACTTTTTCTAGACAGAGGGCAAGTCCAGGACTGGTGGAATCCCTCTGGTTAACAGAAACAACCAACTGGGTGTCATCAGCGTACGTGTTTATCCGGATCCCGAATGGTAACACCATCTCTGCCAAAGACCTCAAATACACGTTAAAAAGTGTGGGGCTAAGGGAGGAGCCCTGGGGGACACCACAATTCAGCGGTATGGGCTTAGAAGAGATACCCTCTTCGAGAACTTTGAAGGATCTGTCTTCTAAAAATGATTGGAGCCAGTTGAGCATAGTCCCCGCAATTCCCACCTCGCCTAATCTTTTTATCAGCAACTGGTGGTTGACCGTATCGAAGGCTGCGCTTAAGTCTAAAAGGATGATAGCCGCGCAGCCTCCTGCGTCTAGAATTTTTCTCGCCTCTTCCACTATCACCAGAAGAGCCGTCTCAGTACCATGTTGAGGTCTAAAACCCATCTGGGAGGAATGGAGACAGTTATTGCACTCCAAGAAGGTAGATAGAACAGAGTTCACATATTTCTCGGCGATCTTGCTGATCGCCGGCAGCAGGGAGATGGGACGGTAGCTACTCCAGACTTCAGGGTCCAGGGTAGGTTTTTTCAATAAGGCTTTAACCATAGCCTGTTTCCACAGTGGGGGAACTATACCTGTGGAAAGAGAGGCATTGATCAGGTCAAGGATTACTGGAGAAAGTATGTTAGAGGCCTGATTTAAAATGTTTGGGGGGGCAGGATCAGTGGGGGAACCAGATTTTAGTTTGCTCAAAATATCAAGCAACGTAGCCGAATTAAGTGGGGGAATTTCCTCAATTAGGCTAACTGTCCCTTTAACCAAGTTCTCCTGATCTCCGATATGTCGTTGAGGTATTATTTGAGGGAAGGAGGAGTAAATAGCTTGGATTTTGTTAGAAAAGAATTCTGCCATGGCGTTGCATCGCGCTGAAGTGTCTTCAGATACAATAGAGGGGACGGGATGGTGAGCAAGCTCTTGGCGATGCGAAAGATTTCGCGAGGGGAATTAGCAGCTGCTAGAATTTTCTCTTCATAATATAGAGTTTGGGCCAGTTGAATTTCAATTTTATAAGTTTTAATGGCCTCTCTATAAGTTTGTTTGCAGCTTGCAGAAAAATCCTTCCTCCATTTCCTTTCAGCTCTTTTACAGATTTTCTTAAGTTGACGAAGTTTCGGGGAGTACCACGGATTACGCTTGGTTTCTGCCTTATTAAATGTCATTTTACTAGGAAGGACAGAATTCAGTGAAGTTTCTACCCAATAGTTAAATTTATTGTAGGCAATTATAGGGTCAGGATCAAAAGTAGGCCTAGACGATTCCAGCGTTGTTACCCATGAATCAATTGGTAGTTTGGACCATACACGTGAGCATTTCCTATGTCCCATGGTCGCTGTAGAAGTCGCTTGCGGTGTCCAAGTGAAAGGGATTAAAAAATGGTCAGACCAAGGTAGCCTAACAGGATCTCTGACTATGAGATTCTCCAAATTGGAGAAAATGGGGTCTAATAGGTGACCTTTCATGTGGGTGGGACCGGCAACTTTTTGTTTAAATTGGAAAACAGCTAGCCCATCAGTTACATCGCGCACATCTGGAAGAAGAATATTCTCAAAATGGAGGTTAAGGTCCCCTAGCAACGTAAGGTTAGCACTACTATTGGCCAGCTTGGCTGCTGTTTCAAGGAGCTCATTATTAAATTGATTAAGGGGTCCTGGAGGTCTATAATGTCGTATTAGATCCTAACCTAGATAAATCAAGTAAAACTAGAACAACTCCAACACTTAATTCACGTACATTATTAAAAACCATGATGGCCCAGCATACACTGTGTGACCTCTGGAGAGAAAGAGCGGGAACTTCACAGGGTACATCTTTTCATAATAAGAAATATGGGAGTAGGTCTAGAATTGACTACTTTCTGGTAGATTGGAGTCTCAGAGAAGATATTTCGGAAATAAAATATAAGGCGGCCCACCTATCAGATCACTCGGCAGTTCTTTTAACACTCAATAACAGCAATAGGGGTGTAGAGAATAGGTGGACTCTGGACCGCACCATATTGACAGATAGTGAAGTAATGGAAAACCTTAAAGAAGAGGTTAGAGAGTTTATCGAGGTTAACAGAGGCTCTGCCTCAAATGGAACAGTGTGGGATACTCTAAAGGCTTTCATCAGAGGTAAGATCACAGGTATAACCTGCTATAGAAATAGGGTATATAAAAGAGAAATATCATGACTAGAGGATGAGTTGAAGAGAATAGATATGGAAATTAAAAGAACAGATTTGGAGGAGAATAAAGTAGAGTTAGAAAAACAGCAGTTACTAACGAAGAATCAATTATTTGAGACCCTCCAAGTAAGGATTAGAAAAGGTGGGATGCTAGCAAACTAGCACATTTTGAGTATGGGGAGGGGCAGGTAAACTCCTAGCCTGGAAAGTTAAGGCAGAACGGAATAAGTGTAGAATTAAAGAAATCAGGGAAGACCAATCTGGAAACATTTTGAGTAGTGAAACTGGGATTAATGAGGCCTTTATGGAGTTCTTTAGTGATCTATATATGGAGGGAAAAGATGAAATGGTAGACATTGAGATAGAGGGCTGGCTTACGGAATCCACTCAACCTATAGATGTTAACCAACAAAAGATTCTAAATCAAGAAATCACTCAGGAGAAAGTTGTTAAGGCCATCCAAACTAGTAAAGGGGGTAAAGCGGCTGGACCAGACGGCATACCAACGGAGCTATATAAAATCTTAGTAGAGGTGGTGTCCCCTCTGTTGACATTAGGGATGAATGAGGTATTGGGTCAGGGAATACAACTACCAAAGTCATGGAATGAGGCCACAGTCTCCCTTATTTTGAAACCGGGAAAATATCCATCATTATGTGAGTCGTACAGACCAATTTCTCTTTTAAATTCAGACTACAAAATCTTTACAAAATTTTTTGCCAATAGACTAGCTAAAATTGCAGGCGGTACAATTCATGAAGATCAGAGAGGCTTTGTGAAAGAGAGATATTTACACGAGCTCACGTATGAGCTCATAGGGGCTATCGATTTTGCTACAACATTCGACACCCCTTTAGCTATAATAATGATGGAGCAAGGACTCATAAATGAGACTTGCTCGGAGGCAATCTCCTCACAGTATTAATATATTAAACTTTGTAATTGTTATACTAACTTTTACATACACGACATAAATAGTTATGAAGCTTGCCTATGTGTTCTAACTAACAAATAACGCTTGTTTGTTCTAAAATGGCCGCTAAAACGCGGGAAACTCTTCTGCGCATGTCTCAACCATATCACATGGTGTGACGTCTTACTTTGCTTGGTGGGAAAATTCTGCTTCTGCGCAGTGTGTTCTAAAATGGCTGCTTAATGTTTTCACATGCTACAGCTTGCTCTCATGTTATAATTAAATTGTCGTTTCCTTAACGCTACTAATGCGGGATAGAATTTATAAATAAATGGGAATAAAGTAGAGAGAGTGGGTATACAGTGAAACATTTTATTTGTGATTTTAATATTTTCTTCTTGTACTTTTATTAGTTCGTAAACTTGGGCCTGAGGTTGATGAACTGAAACTCGAGAGACAATGATTCTGCACATGCGTCTTGCATGTCTGCCAAGAAAGAAGGATGAAGTCAACCTGGACGTCGTCCAAGGCCATGACCTGATGGCCGAAATTGCTGTACCCATGTCTTTTCTGTTGAAAAATTTGAAACATTGTACATGGAGAATGTATAATTTTGTCGTGAGACGGGTGGGAAATAAAGCCAATGTATTAAATTTGATGGGCGGTATTTTAAAAACAATGGTCTTCAGAAATCGAACTAAAATCATACGGTGTGAGGATCAACCCCCTGTCCCTGTCCAATCAGAAGTAGTGGTCCCATATTTTTGCAACATTAATGGGTGGTACATGGGCGTAGAAGGGTATAATAGATATAGAATTAGCTAATTAGTTAGAGCTTACTCTCAGAACGCACAGAAGAGCTCCAGACCGCCAAGCTGATCGATTGCAGACTGAATCCCTGTCCAGAAGAGGTCCTGAGGAGGGGGCGGCGGAGTCCATTAGAAGGGAGACACAGGAGAATCGAGGAGAAGCGGAGTATCAGAGAGGGGAATGACGCAGGCGTCGTAGGTAGAGAGGTCACCAGTCCTGTCCTGATCCTGGAGGAGGTCTTTGCTCTTCATCCTTCCTGGGTCCCATCTTTTCCAACTCCTTGGCCAAGGGGTTTGGTTCTCGCACTTTAGGTAAATATATGCAACCTTTAGTTGCGCTGCTGTTTCTATCTTCTCCTTTCTGAGGGACCGTCATTAATCGATAATTGATTTCTTGTGCTTCATCCTTGATATGCGATTAAATATCATGCAGCTCTGTAAATTACTCTTCTAAATCTTTAGATAAACATTTAAAAACTTCCTGACTCAGTGATTATTTCAGTATTTATGAACCGTAATGAATGTCACTCATTTTAAACTTCCTGATTAACAGAGGATCCATTGGTAAGTCATTACTCTTCAATCAGAAGGTAATTGGTATCAGGGATTTTGATAAAGAATAACAACTGACACCACCAACGTGAAACACTAGCGTAGTATGAATGTATGGGCACAAGTGAGTATCTGTTGTATGAATGCTCGTTGCTAGTATCGCGCTGGATCAGTTTTCTGGCTAGCAGAGGATGGTTAGGATTCTACTTTGTTAATCGGGTAATGAGAATTGTATTTTTATGAATTAACACCTGTTATTGTTTAAAAGTTTTGTTTTATGTTGTCCAGAATTCCCCAGGGAGGAAAATTGAATAGCGGGTGGTAAGTGGAAGCCATACTGCAGTGAGGTTATCTGTTAGGCAGAAATAGTACTGAAAAGTTAGGTAGGGCTATCAGTACTTGTTAGGGACTCTAGGCGTGTGAGTAATAGCAAAAGGAATATGCTGGTGAAAATTTGATGTTATATCACCTAGAAAGGGTAACATTGAAGAAGTAACAGGTATTTTTGATGCTCAAGTGAAGAGTAAACGGAAGGGTTTTATTCGTAGTGTATGTTTAGTAAACGGAAAGGGTTTACTAGTGTGGGCGAAAAACTATCTTTTCAATTTAGAGAAACTGGCACGATAGCGAATGTTTTATGTTGTTACTGAATTTTAATTAAAGTCATAAAGAAAAATAAAGTTTTGCGTACGATTTTGTAAAGGGAGGGTCAGCTGCCGGAGAGGGAGCTAACGTCACAAAGCGCCGCGCTGGGATTGGTTGAAACCGCGGGCGTGGAAGACTCTTGTAAAGGAGGGGTCAGTAGTCAGGAGTAATACTGACGTCAGAGGTGCCGCGCTGGGATTGGTCGAAACAGCGAGGTACAGAAAAGCGCAGATTGTAAAGGAGGGGTTGACAGACTAACGTCACAGAAAGGCCGCGCTAGGATTGGTTCAGAGACAAAAGTAAACTGGAAATTGGGTGGTTGTTATTATAGAAGCAGAAATCCTACTGGATAAGGGAGATTGTATGTTAAAACGCGATCCAACTTTAATAGGAACTCGTCCGGATAGGAGATTCCTAGGTTTTGCAGAATATAACTTTATACACCGAAGATTAGATAAAATGTACGGAGAGAAGAGGAAAATGACATTCCTACAAAAGATTAAGAATTATTTTAAAAAGGACAAACCAATCAAAACTAGAGAAGGAATTATCATTCCACCAGCTAAAACGCCCGCTTCATTCATGATGATGGAAAGAGGTTATCATACTTGCGTATGGTTAGAGAATTGGATAGAATATACCAAAAATGATGGAATATTAAAATTTCCCGAGAATGGTACCTTTAATGGAAGGATTCTTCAAAATCTGAGATTGAGGATGAATGATTTAGAACCCAGACCTAGATTAACTCAATACGAAGCCTTAGAGGAATGGGAAACCGAGGCATTTGAGCGTGATCGATCCAGGAGTAATAGGGGTTACCGAGGATTTTTCCCTAGGTACCAAAATGAGTCAAGGGACGGTCAGATGAAACAATGGAGAAGAGCGATGCTTACAGAGGGACTGTATCCAATATTGACAGAAGAAGAACTGTTAGGGAGCAAATGCACAGAAAAGACAAAACACTTAAATAGGTGTGGAGATTCTGAAGATTAATTTATGGAAGAGTTATTAAAGAACCCACCACCATATCAGGAAGGGACAAAGGGATGTACCCCAAGTGCACCACCGTTAAAAACCCCCTTGATACCGCAGGTATTGCATGATTTCACACCTAGTAGGGTACTTCACGATAAAGAAAAAGAAGCCCTAGAGAAGACCAGAGCAGAATTAATACAGAAAATAACACAGATAAAAGTACATCCTAACTCTTTGACCATACCTGTAACAATTGGTCCAGTAGTCCCAATATATAGTGACAAAGGAAACTATCCTCCACTGTTAGTTACGCCTACTCCTGTGAATGTTCCTAAACCTGAAGCAGTAGTAATGGTTGAGGATCATTTTAGTGATTGTGAATCTGTGATTTCATTAATGGACTTGCCCATTCGAAATTCTGTAAATAGCACCCCCAGAAGGGCTACACCTGGTTGTTCGAAAGATATAAACCTAATAACTTCATCGGGAGCTGTAGTAACACCCGAAGACTTAGAAAGGTGGGCACAAGGATCAGATCAACAGTGTACACCTCCAAAAAGTTTGGATATTTATAAATTAAAAGTTGAATTAGAAGAAATAATAGCAGGAAATGTGGGGTTAGATCGCCTAAATGCTTACGATGAAGAAGAATTATTGTTCGTATGCAGAAGTATCACCAGAAATGTAAAATTATTCCATGAGAAATTATCAGATTTAGCTTTGCAAATGGGAATTGAAATAGGGAGATCAAAAGTGTTGCAGAAACCCTATAGAGCAGATTTTTCAGACAAAGATTTAGAAAACATGAATGGCTCTGGAAGAAAATTACAAGTAAAGGAATTAATGACAGTCTTGCAAAAATGGGGAGACCTAGATAAATGGAGAGTTAGATGGGCCAAGAAGAAGGAAGAGGCACGATCAAGTAGGACAGCCTCTGAATATTTAATGAAGGAAACAGGGAAGACAGATCAAATGTATCCGATGCGAGAAGTTCCAGGAGGAGGATATGTACATGTCCCATGGAGCAGACAGGATATTTTATCATTTACAAATGATTTCCCAAAGTTAAGAGAGAAACCAATTGAATGGTACAAGCAGGTTGAAAGGTTTGTGAAGTGTCAAAGGTATTGTTGAAGGACTTGGATGGTCTGTTTGACATAGTGGTACCTGCCGATTTATGGACAGATTGTAAAATTACAGTTGATTGGCCAAGTGAAGAGTATCCCAGAGATCCAAAGACAGGTGCCCCGTCAAGTGATGTGATGAAAAAGTAACAGCAGGTAATAACTTACCTGAAAGGGAAAATACCACCAAAAGAAACAGATTGGGTGAAAATAGACAGAACTACCCAAGAAGCCAGTGAATCGGTACACGCGTACTATGAACGTTTATTGCAGGTATTCAAACAGTATAGTGGATTTGAGGATATTGGAGATAAGAACATGAGTCAGTTTGTTTACCGATTTGTTTATGGCCTGAAACCAGAGATTTGTCAGATGATTAAGCAGCACATGTTGTGTTGGCAGGGGAAACCGATCGACGAGATTTTGAAATATGCGAAATATTGTGGAGATGACATTGAGGCTAGGCACAAGAAACTGCAAGAGAAAGTGATGTGGGCTCAGGTAAAAATGGCCGAGAAACAGGGAATTAATTTGGATAATCCAATCGAAAATCAGGGAAAAGATTCTGGATCAAATGTTGATGCTGGGAATGGTGGAAAAGTGAGAGGACGAATGAGCAGAGAAGAAGCTAAAAAGAAATTTCCTTGTCATGGATGCGGAAAGTTGGGGCATTGGAAGGATGAATGCAAAAAGATACGGAATAATAATGGCCCAAATCAAAATTTAAATCCACAGACGCAGAATGACTCACAGCAGGGTGTAAATCCTCAGAGTCAGTTGCCACCTGCACCTGTACAGGGTAATGTAAGCAGAGCAAAGCACGGTACAGACATCGGATATCAAGGAGGAAGTGGTAAGAATGATTATGTAACCTCACAGTTTCTTTTACAGGACGATTTCTGTCAGTACAGTTCATGACGGTGCCTAGGAGAGGGGAAGAATGAGTGCGTACTTGGCGCATCCTTACCGGTAGAACAGTCAGGTCCATATGTTGAAGGGAATGTGAAGGGTAATGATATTACTTTTCTTTTGGACACTGGTGCTACCCGGTCTACTGTGAGAACAGCAGACATTCCAGACCTTCCTCTCTCTGGAGAAGCTATCCAAGTAGTGGGAGTAGCTAATCGAAAGATTAGAACACCTCTTGCCGAACCAATGGAAGTTAAAATTGGAAATTTTAGAGAAATGCATCAATTTGTAGTGTGTGACTCTAGTCCAGTAAATTTATTGGGCAGAGATTTGTTGTGTAAAATGAACTGCACAATATTCTGCACACTGGATGGTGTGGCAATTCAGACCCCTGATGAAGATCATGTATATAAATTCATGATTGCGAAACAAGGTACAGAGGTAGATGAGATGTTCTCTTTGATCACAAAAGACGAGTTGCCAGAAGAATTAAAAACTACAGTGAATCCCATAGTGTGGGATTTTACGGGAAAAGAAGTAGGACTTATGGCCAATATAGACCCAGTTAAAATTACTGTAAAAGAAGGTGCAATTTTCCCGAATACCAGACAGTACAATATGAGTGCAGAAGTAAAAGCAGGAGTTATTGAAGAAATCGACCGAATGGTAAAACAAAACATACTAAAAGAAGTAATGAGTAGCCCATGTAATTCACCGATAATGGGTTTAAAGAAGCCTAGTGGGAAATATAGGATTGTCCAAGACCTGAGAAAAATAAATAAGATTGTGGAACCTTGTTGTCCTATAGTGCCAAATCCTGCAGTAATTCTATACCAGATCCCTTGGAGTGCAGGATGGTTCACTGTGATTGATTTGTGCCAGGCATTCTTTTCAATACCATTGCACCCAGATATCCAGTATCTTTTCTCATTTAAATTCGAGAATAAGGTCTATGTATGGAATCGTGTTCCTCAGGGGTACACGGAAAGTCCTTCCATTTTCAATCAGATATTGAAAAAGTGCTTAGAAAAACTAGTAATGCCAGGAAGTTCAGTTCTAGTTCAGTATATAGATGACTTATTGGTGGCATCTAACACCAGAGAAGACTGTGTTGTAGACTCTATTGCATTATTGAATCACTTAGCTGAAGAAGGGCATAAAGTCTCACCTGAAAAACTGCAGTTTTGCACAACAACAGTTAAGTATCTAGGACATCAAATTGAGAGGGGAAAAAGAAGAATAACCTCTGAAAGAGTAAAATTGATTAAGAAAATGCAAATGCCTAACACCCAACGGGAAGTGAGAATGTTTCTTGGGGTGGTGGGTTATTGTCGACAATGGATACTAGGATTTTCCCTGTTAGCAAAGCTCTTAATTCAAATGACAAAAAAGAAGGCAAAGGACCCAGTCGAATGGGATGATGAAAGTGTAGGAGCTTTTGTAAAATTTAGAAATGCTTTGTGTGCAGCGCCTGCCTTAGGCATGCCCGATTATAAGAAAGAATTTGCACTATTCTGTCATGAGAGAGAAAATTGTGCACTATCAGTCCTAACTCAGAGACATGGTCTGGATAGACGTCCAATAGCATATTTTTCTGCTACACTGGACCCAGTGGCGGCCGCTTTACCAGGCTGCTTAAAAGCAGTAGCGGCTACCTGTTTGAGCATTGAACAAAGTGAGTCAATTGTAATGCGACACCCAGTCAAGGTGTTTGTTCCACATGCGGTTGTGATTCTATTGACAAGAACCCGAACTCAGCATCTTACTCCTAGTCGGATGACTAAATATGAAAGGATAATTTTAGGTGCTGAGAATGTGACCATGGTAAGGTGCACAATAGTAAATCCTGCTACCTTACTACCAGACCCATACCATGAAGAAGTTAAAGATGACGAAGAAGAACATGATTGTTTACAAGTCACAGAGTTGTGCACAAAACCACGTCCGGATATTGAGGAACAGCCCCTCAGAAAGCCAGACAAGGAGCTGTTTGTTGATGGTTCATGCCAGAGGCATGAAGATGGTAAACTGACTGCAGCATATGCAGTATGTGAATTAACTGGAATAGTCGAAGCATCCTATTTACCAGGAGTAAAATCTGCACAAGTAGCTGAATTGATTGCTATGATAAAAGCTTGCTAAATTGGGAGGAATCAAAAAGTAACTATATTTACAGATAGCCAATATGGTTACGGGGTTGTGCATGATTTTGGCCAACTATGGATGCAGAGGGATTTCATGACTTCTTCAGGATCCCCCATTAAAAATGGACAGTTTGTAAGGGAATTGCTGGAAGCAATACAATCACCAAAAGAATTGGCTGTGGTGAAATGTGCCACACACCAGTCAGGAGATGACTGGGTGGTAGTCGGCAACCGATATGCAGACCTTGTGGCTCAACATTGTGCCAAAAACAGAATGGTGGTGAATAAAAGGGTGGAAAGAATGGGAATCAGCTGCCAACTTTTGCTGTGTGCACCTCCTGAAACATGGAATGATGTAAAAAGATTGCAAGATGATGCTGATGAGAGTGAAAAGAATATATGGATTAAAGTGGGATGTTCTCAAAGACAGGATGACGAGGTGTGGATTTGTGCTGATGGCAGACCAGTCATGCCCGACTGTCTGCTCTCACAAATGGCCAGGATGTATCATGGAGACACACACATAGGGAGAGATGCAATGATTAGGCTCTTCAGACAAAATTGGTACAATCCTAAATTCAGGGCTGTAGCAGAGATTCTTTGCCAGAGATGTTTAACCTGCCAAATGCATAATCCAGGGAGGAAGACAATAATCGGGTTTGGAAAGATTGGAAAGGCAGAGGGTCCATTTATAAGACTCCAATTTGATTTTATTCAGTTACCACCATGTAGAGGGCTAAAATATGTACTTGTCATAGTGTGTCTGTTTTCAAAGTGGGTGGAGGCTTACCCTACCAGGAGAAATGACAGTATTACAGTCGCAAAGTTGTTGCTACGAGAACTCATTCCTAGATTTGGTTTTCCAGTAACTTTGGAGTCGGATAGAGGGAAGCACTTTAACAGTGAAGTAATTAAGATAATCTGTGAAGCATTCCAAATTGAACAAAAATTGCACTGTGCATATCGTCCAGAGGCTTCTGGAGTGGTTGAACAATTGAATGGCACAATAAAATCCAGACTGGGAAAAATGTGTGCATCAACATCATCAAGTTGGCCGGATGCATTGCCACTTGTCTTAATGGGACTCAGAAGCATTCCTGATAGAAATACCGGATTGAGTCCCCACGAGATAATGATGGGAAGAGCAATGAGACAAGCACATGTTCCCATAAACAAACTGCTGAATATATCTGATGATATGGTTCTGGATTATTGCAAAGGATTGGCTGACCTAGTGCATTCTGTCTCTCACCAGGTTGGAGAAGACGCAGTTTCCAGGCAGCCTGAACAAGAACATGATCTGAATCCTGGTGACTGGGTGGTAGTGAAGAATCACACCAGAGAAACGTGTCTATCACCCAGGTGGAGCGAACCTTGTCAGATCATATTGGTTACAAACACCGCTGTGAAGTGTGCAGGATTTCTTAATTGGATTCATGTAAGCCACACTAAAAGAGTACCAGACCCTGAAGAAGAAAATCCTCAGACAGTAACGATCACTGAGGAAGCTGAAGGTTGCCCAGCTGAGGAATCACAGGAGCAAGATTCGAGGGAAGCTGATGAAGAACAACCGAGCACAAGCCAGGACTGGATACCAGTGGTGGAAATTCCTGAAGTTTACTACAGAACAAGAAGTCAAGCAAATCTAAAAAAAGTTACAGAAGATCAGATAGGTGAAGAAGAAGCAGCTCAGGAAAGAGAAGAAGAAGAAACAATAAGAGAACCTGAGCAGGACCAGATATGGAAAGAAAACTGGGCTCAAAATAGTGAAGAACGAAGAAACTTTGAGCAGGGACAGACAGGTTTAGAAGAATGCGGTCAGGCTGCAGAAGTACAAAGTGCAATAAGCCCTGATCAGGACCAGTTAGATCAAGGAAAACCCATTCAATCAGAAGATCTCGAAATTCTTGAACCTGAAGACGAAAATCCTGAACAAAGTCAGCTATCAGAAACTGACAGAGGGAGCTGCTGAAAAGAAACCGATCAGACCTGAAAAAGAACAGATAAAAGAAACTGTAATTGTCGAAAACAAGACTGTGACACAACCTGAAAATAAACGAACTAACGAAGAAGAAGAAAGCAAAAGGGCAGTGCAAACACAGAAAACAAGAAAAGGTGATCATTGGCCTAGTGTCATTAAAAGAGTGAAATACCACATAAGAACCAGAAGTGAAAATCCTGAACAAGTAAACGAAGTGACGAGCCAAACAGGACAAGAAAGCAAAACTGAGAATCGGAGAAGTAAAAGACTGAAACTTATTAACAACAAGTTTAAAGGTCCTGATTGGACTTACATAATTCTTGAAGACTACGAGAGCTCAGAATCAAGTGAAAGTGGTGACGAAGGAACTAGTGCAGAACTGGTCTATGAAACAGAAACAAGACCACCTTGATAACGTGAAAAAGCTGCGCAAAGAAAATTGAAGAAAAATAGATAAGAAGAGCAATCTTCTTTGTCAAAATGTCCGATGATAGAGTTACTGGAAGATCAAGACAGAAATGTTGTAAAAGATGCTGTGCAGTATGCATATGTAGTCTAGTAATGGTGCTTATAGTATGGTTAGTCCTGATTGTAGCAGTTCCTTACCTTATGATAATGGATAAAAAGATTAATAACGAAACTAAGGAAAGGACAGCAAACTTGAAGGGTAATAGAGTAGAACTAATGGCAGAAAATGAACCAGAATTTCATCATGAGATAACTGATAACGACACTAGTTTAAATGTTTTCACAAAGCTATTGTTTCAATATGTAGATACCATGGAAGTTAGTAATTGTTATGTCTGTATGAAGTTACCCGAATCAGTAGCAGAAGGGTTAACGTATCATCACTTGCCATTAACCTATGGCATCTCATGTAGTGTATTGGCTAGTTTATTTTATAGAACAGGGAGACTTCAGTATTATTATTCAAACATAAATGTGATATTTTCTGAGGTTCCGATTCGCAAGAGTGTGAACCCAGTGCTTAGTAGTCAAGATGCACAGTTTATGGGAGAGTTTTTCTTAACAATGAAATCAATAGACATAACACATGCACATAGAAACAATCTAACATGTTCTTTACACGAAGAAGAAAAGATATTTTTGAATTTAGTAGAAGATAGAAGACAAGATTTTCAAAAGAAAGATTCTGAGCATAAGGCTCATTTGCCACCTTGGGTTGAGAAAGAAGGTAGTTACACACCTGGCAAGGCTCAAGCTGCTATGGCTCTGGATTTTGTAAAAACAGGGAAAATTTGTCTACATAGGTTAAGGACTGACTATAACAATGTTTTCATCGGTACCAGTGAATGTGAACACAATTTCTTAATTCTTGGAGGTTGGGGACTCAAAGGAGGAACAGATTCAGGGGCATATTAGCAAGACCGGCGATAAAATTATCGCCGTTTTAGCGGCAGGAAACTGCCGCTAAAACGGCGATAATGGGCTTGCTAATATGCGTTATAGAATTCCAATAGAAGCCCATGTTAGATGTGCAGGACATCTAACCTGGGCTTCTATTGGAATTCTATAACGCATATTAGCAAGCCCATTATCGCCAATTTAGCGGCAGTTTCCTGCCGCTAAAACAGCGATAATTTTATCGCCGGTCTTGCTAATATGCCCCTCAGTTTTTCCTGGAATCTATTATGTGTGTGGGAATAAGGCTTACTTTAGGCTTCCTGCACGGTGGTATGGAAGTTGTTACTTTGGAATAGTATTTCCAAAAATATACCACATAAAAAGAAACACTGGGAGCAATGAAAATAATGGCGAATTAACACGTAGTAAAAGAGCTAGTTTTTCTGAAATAGTAGGTGATATATTTGGTGCATTGATACCTTCGGTGGGAATAATTTTGAACTCAAGGAAAATATGTAAATTGTCTACAGTGGTTGATCGTTTATCAACGGATACTGCTGGAGGATTTCTAATGATTAATGCGGAGATGGTTGCGATTAGGTCTATGGTTATGCAAAATCGACTTGCTCTTGACATTATTTTGGCAAAAGAGGGCGGAGTCTGTAAATTATTGAAGACGAAACATTGTTGCACTTACATACCTGATAAAAGTGCAGAAATTGGAACATATATACAGAATATTACAAAACTTGAGGAGGAACTGAAACCGCTGGAAGTTGATAGTGTATGGGAAAGATTGACAAATAGTATAGCGTCAATTGGTTCCTGGTTTTCTAATATAGGGAAAGGACTTATAGGTAAAGTACTAGTACCCTTAGCGGGAATAGCAATAATAGCATTGAAAATAATAATATGGTGTACATGTTGTAGAAAAGATGATTTGTATAATGTGACAGGAAAGGGAAAGAAAAGAAAATTCGATGAAATTGAACTTGAAGATTTGAGAAGTGAATTATACAAAAAGCTGAAAGGAGATGTGAAAAATAGAAAAAGTTAAAATTAAAATGAAATTATAGTATGTTAAAAGTTGGCATCTGGTTGTGGGTAGTATTTGATGGCTCAGAAACGCCATCAGAGAGGGGATTAATGGAGCAAGGACTCATAAATGAGACTTGCTCGGAGGCAATCTCCTCACAGTATTAATATATTAAACTTTGTAATTGTTATACTAACTTTTACATACACGACATAAATAGTTATGAAGCTTGCCTATGTGTTCTAACTAACAAATAACGCTTGTTTGTTCTAAAAAGCCGCTAAAACGCGGGAAACTCTTCTGCGCATGTCTCAACCATATCACATGGTGTGACGTCTTACTTTGCTTGGTGGGAAAATTCTGCTTCTGCGCAGTGTGTTCTAAAATGGCTGCTTAATGTTTTCACATGCTACAGCTTGCTCTCATGTTATAATTAAATTGTCGTTTCCTTAACGCTACTAATGCGGGATAGAATTTATAAATAAATGGGAATAGAGAAGAGAGAGTGGGTATACAGTGAAACATTTTATTTGTGATTTTAATATTTTCTTCTTGTACTTTTATTAGTTCGTAAACTTGGGCCTGGGGTTGATGAACTGAAACTCGAGAGACAATGATTCTGCGCATGCATCTTGCATGTCTGCCAAGAAAGAAGGATGAAGTCAACCTGGACGTCGTCCAAGGCCATGACCTGATGGCCAAAATTGCTGTACCCATGTCTTTTCTGTTGAAAAATTTGAAACATTGTACATGGAGAATGTATAATTTTGTCGTGAGACGGGTGGGAAATAAAGCCAATGTATTAAATTTGATGGGCGGTATTTTAACAACAATGGTCTTCAGAAATCGAACTAAAATCATATGGTGTGAGGATCAACCCCCTGTCCCTGTCCAATCAGAAGTAGTGGTCCCATATTTTTGCAACATTAATGGGAGGTACATGGGCGTAGAAGGGTATAATAGATATAGAATTAGCTAATTAGTTAGAGCTTACTCTCAGAACGCACAGAAGAGCTCCAGACCGCCAAGCTGATCGATTGCAGACTGAATCCCTGTCCAGAAGAGGTCCTGAGGAGGGGGCGGCGGAGTCCATTAGAAGGGAGACACGGGAGAATCGAGGAGAAGCGGAGTATCAGAGAGGGGAACGACGCAGGCGTCGTAGGTAGAGAGGTCACCGGTCCTGTCCTGATCCTGGAGGAGGTCTTTGCTCTTCATCCTTCTTGGGTCCCATCTTTTCCAACTCCTTGGCCAAGGGGTTTGGTTCTCGCACTTTAGGTAAATATATGCAACCTTTAGTTGCGCTGCTGTTTCTATCTTCTCCTTTCTGAGGGACCGTCATTAATCGATAATTGATTTCTTGTGCTTCATCCTTGATATGCGATTAAATATCATGCAGCTCTGTAATTTACTCTGCTAAATCTTTAGATAAACATTTAAAAACTTCCTGACTCAGTGATTATTTCAGGATTTGAACCGTAATGAATGTCACTCATTTTAAACTTCCTGATTAACAGAGGATCCATTGGTAAGTCATTACTCTTCAATCAGAAGGTAATTGGTAGCAGGGATTTTGATAAAGAGTAACAACTGACACCACCAGCGTGAAACACTAGCGTAGTATGAATGTATGGGCCCAAGTGAGTATCTGTTGTATGAATGCTCGTTGCTAGTATCGCGCTGGATCAATAACACTAGATGCCTCAAAAGCATTTGATAAGGTGAGATGGTCCTACCTATTTTCAGTATTAGAGAGATACAACTTGGGAGACAACTTTTGTAGAGCGATAAGGTTAATATATAAAGAGCCTGTAGCAAGGATTCTGGTAAATGGAAGACTATTCTCACCCTTCAAAATTTACAGGGGTACAAGACAGGGTTGTCCCCTCTCCCCCCTTTTGTTTAACTTTTATATGGAGCCTTTCGCTTTCAGAATTAGGCATACAACTGACATTCCACCTTTTCATCAGGGAGACTGGGTTAGGAAAGTCGCGCTATATGCGGACGATCTTATGGTATATTCATCTGATTAGGACGTTGCTTTACCAACAATTTTACGTATAGCAACAGAATTTGGAGAAGTGTCGGGGTACTCAGTGAATGAAAATAAGACAGAAGTGATGTTATGGAATCATGCAGGAAGTAACCCCTTAATAAAAAAGGAGATGAAATATCTTGGCATAAGGATAGTTCAGGATATTAGTGTAATCGCAGAGAATAATTTAAGGAGGGTGTTTAAAGAAGTTGTTAAACTAATGAAGAGCTGGGTACACCTCCCGTTAACTAACTTAGGTAGAGTTAGTTTGGTTAAGATGACTATCCTACCAAAAATTACTTTCATATTTGATTCCATACCCCTTCATTTCGACAAAATGACTATACAAAAAATCACACTTCACACACTTAATACTTTATCTAGGCAGCATGCTCTTGTTAGTGCAAAGAGTTCTGCTACTTGTGTTGAAGTATGATGCTTCTACAATATTTAATATGGTGCAGACTGCATATGTTGCTTTCAGTGTTCCGTGATGACCTCATATTTAGGGGATAGGTAGTAGTAAAGGAGCTAAGGTAAAGGAGTTTAGGTATAGGTAAGTATAGATGTAGTACCATATTAGTTTTGGTGGAGATGAAAGGGTATATGTAGGTTTAGACTTACTAGGCTGTAGGGATTAGTAGAGAACACTGTTCTCTTGTGGAGGTCTCAGGGACATCAAAAACCTCCAGTGAGGGACCCACACCATCTACTAACTGCCTGCGGACCGGCCGGGATTAATTCATTACACTACCCGGCGGTGTTGCTTTACACGTTGATTCCTTGTCAACAGAGAACTACTTTTGACATTGGTTTTACCCATGCTACCTCGGCCTGCGGTGCTGCTTAAAAGTGCTGTAATTCTTTGTATGCACATATTTTTTATATTGTTGTGATCTGGGGTGCACCCTATAACTGTGTGGTACTGATTTATAATGATTTCCAGGGTGGGCCTAGGTTTGACAATGTTTTGCACCACATAGGGTTGCTGGGGGGTAAAGTAGGATCTTTCCCAAGTGTGCATACTACTGATGTTATGTTAACACGTTTGGGCCTAGTACTGCTAGTAATATTTCCAAGTGTGATTTATGTCCAGAAATACATGATGGTCATGTTGTGTTAATTAATGTGTGTGTTGAATATACATTTTATTTACCTACACCATGTGTGAAGTCTCTTTTGTGATGCTCAGTGTATTTATTGTGTGGATGTGCTGTGCCAATGCTTTACACATTGCCTCTGTGATAAACCTGACTGCTCAGTGCTAGGTTACCCAAGGGTGAGCGCAGGTTATACAGTGAGTGTAATCACCCGCCCCTGATAGGAGCGGTAGTTTCTGCCTGGCTAGGACATCGCCAACCAGAAAGTGCCAGTTCCAACAGAGTAGGAAATAGGATCTGGCTAAGAGACAGCCAGGGCAGAGGATGAGGTGTGAAGAGATAAAATGCGAAAAGAGAAGAGATCAGGAGAGGGAGTGAATGCACATTAGATTCCCCCAGAAAAGAGAAACAAAATACCTATGTAATTCTAGAAAAAATGCAGGGTATTGCTGAAATAAGATGGGCATTCACCAGGATGAATTTAAAATCCCTGGAATGTCCTTCATTTGAAAATCATTGTATAAATACTTTTTAGTGAAAGATTCTCCACAACAATATTTCTTAAGGGCATTTTTTCCAGAATCATTTATAACTGTATTTATGCAGTTACTGTTCTGTTATCGTATTCCTAAAGTGCATGGTTACTCCAGAACAGAGTGTCCCCATGCTAGGATATCAGACTACTATGGCTACACAGATTAGGGTTGTTTAGAACAGAGAAGTTCAATTTTTTTCTGAAAAATCAGTTCTTCCTATCGTAGATCTGGAGGGAGGGAGTTCCCGAGTTTGGGGGCCAGTAGTCTGAAAGAGCAACCTCCTAGCCGAGCTCTTGGCACTGCTGTCAACCTGACCTCAGAGGATCTGAGGCTCCGATTAGGGCAATGGGGCTTGATCAAGGTATGAAGGTAGCATGGGCCTTTCCCATTTAGAGTTCTGTGGCAAAAACAGGGGCTTTGAATATTACTCTATTTTTAACTGGGAGCCAGTGCAATTTATTGATCACTGATCCTAAAGAGGAGCGCCTGGAATTATTCAGGAGCAGCCAAGCTGCTGCGTTTTGCACTCTTTGCAGCATCTTTAGTCTGCCTTCAGTGAAACCTAGATAGAGAATATTGCAGTAATCTAATCTGGAGGTCACTAGTGCTTGAATTACAGTTTTCCTGGCAGCTACTGGAAGGAGGTCAAAGATCTTGGGTAGCGTTTTCAATATACTGAAGTGCTCCCCTGCTAGATTGGCTATCTGGTTGTCAAACCTCAAACTGTTGTCAAACCATATTCCCAGATTCTTTATTTTTGGTTTGGGGATTGGAACGGAACCTTAGACCTCTGGCCACCATGCTTTGGACCAAATAGAATGCTACTTTCCTACAATTAATACCTCAGTTTTCTCAGCATTCAATCTGAGACAGCTCTGTTCAATCCAGTCCGCCAGGCTCACCAGGCAGAAGTGAAAACCAGCCGCAGGGCTCTCACTGTCCTGAGACAGGGTGATGATAAGTTGAGTGTCATTGGCTTATGACACTATTTTTATGCCATGTCTCTCAACCACCTCATCTAAGGGTCGCATATACAAGTTGAAAAGAGTTTGGCTCAAGGTGGAGCCCTGTGGGACCCCTGCTCGAGCGTAACCACCTCTGAGGAGCACGACTGTTGAACCAACTGATTGGTGCATTTCTGAAGGAAGCTGGCCAGCAGTTTTGGGGCAAGGACTGTGACTCCTGATGACCACAGCCATTCAGCCACTCAGGTCTAATATAATCAATGCTGCGGTTTTGCCTTCATCCACTATGAGTCTCAGAGACTAAGACGCAAGCAGAAGTGCAGATTCTCTGCTAAACTGGGTACAAAACCCTGATTGGATTTCATGTAGCAGGTTCTCGCCATGATATAGTTCATCAACTGTTGATTTATATGTTTCTCTGCCACCTTCAAAACGAATGGGAGTAGGGAAATTGGTCTAAAATCTTCTGTCTTGCCTGCATCTAGATTTGTTTTTTTAGCAGGGGCATCTCTGTTGCGTGCCTCCATTTCTGGGGGAGTTGGCCTGAGTTAAACAACTGATTGATCAGATCACATAAACTGGGTATGGTGGCCTCTAATCCTCATTCCAGGATCGCTGGAGGGGCTGGATTGAGTGGGATCCCGATGTTATCTTCAGGGCTAGCACGTGCAGTTCTGATGTTGTCAAAGTGTTAATCCTGGATAGACCATTTGTAGAACTGGATGGTTCTAGCTAGAATCTAGGATCGGATATCTCTATAGCTTCTGAATGAAAGGATTCATAAATCTTGGAGGTTTTGTTGGAGAAAAATTGAGCAATTTGATTGTATTTTTCCACCGAGGGAACTATGCTAGGGGCAACTCGCTCAAAGGAGGACAAAGACTTCACTGTCTGGGGACATTAGTGTCAGTGTAGAGTCGTGCTGATGCTGCAGGCATTATGGACCTCTTACCATAAATTCTGCTTCTGAATTTCCATTGCCATGTTAATCACATGTGGTTTCATCACTCAGTGCCTTATCTACAAGAAAATGATGCAGCGCGGCGCAGCAAGCCATTTAGCTGCGCCGTGCTGTGTTATTTTCAAAGCACAGGGATGCATCGTATTAACAAGAATGCAAGGCATCCCTGTGCTTTCCCCTGCGCTGGGTGCACAATTGACTGCCATGCACCAGCACAGGCACCCTTGCATCATTTTGCAAGGGTGTCTGCACTGCGAGAATGATGGATTTAGTGCAGAAAAGGACACCTTCCTGCACAAAAACAATAATTAATGGCATTTTCTTCTTTTTATGGGTGCTACAGAATGCAGCACGCATGGAAAGATGAAAAAACGGGGGTGCGATATTCCTACGCCTCCCCTGAGGAGGCATATGATTCTGAAGCATTCCCAGTTTTACAAAATGTGTTAAATTTGGGAATGTGTCAAGTTCCATGGATGTTGCGTGGGAACACCCACAGCAACACCCATGGAACGCCCCTTTCACACAGAGTAATGCATGAAAGGAGCCCATAATTACAAGGCCATGAAAAGTCACGCAGGGTGACTTTATGTGGCTATGTAAATATGGGCCAGCCCATTGCGCTGCCGGTGCGTCAAAACAAGTGATGCACCAGTGGATCAATGGGCTTGTAAACAAGCCCCTCTGTCTTTTGCATCCATTTGATCTCCCTATCATTGTGCTGAGACCTGTGTATTGTTACCCACTTCTGCTGCCTTTCGTCTTCTGTAGACCCATTGTAATTATGTGTGCCACATTACTTGGTTCCAATTGCAATCATAAATTTGTCTTTGACCTTGTCATTGGACCAGAGCTAGCCCAAAGCAGTTCTCTCACCTTCGCCATCTGGCTGCCAACAGGGCTTCTTTCCACATGGACAATCCACTCTCCCCTGACAAGCACCTGAGGACTGTGCCCCCAAAGATTCCCTTGACAGATCTACATCTATTTTCTTTGTCTGCACATCCCCAGACAGAAGATCAAGCACAACTAAGTCCTGTCATGGACTAAGCACCACAATATCTAGATTCTGTGCCTATGTCCTACTTGACATCCTGCCTTCAAAACACAAATTTGTCAGACGACTATCTCCCTCAATACACAAATCCCTCAGACTACTATCTTCAAGGCTAAAAATTTGAATTTTTAGCTGGATTACATTGCATGCTTATCCATCATTTGAGAATGTGCTAGTTTCAAATTGATTGTGCCAATGAGCCTATGATGCCATGGGGTAACATTGCAGGGAGCAACAATCACCTCATTTGGTTAAGACAGGGGGTGATATGCAGAAAAATTGGTTTTGCCATTAGTCAGATGGAATCATATTGCTTTTAGAGTGTTTACCAAATCGTACATAATGTGTTAAATTTAGCACTGTTTGATGATTATAGAGGTAGAAGCAGATCTGGTTAAGAAGGGTATCCCCAATGTTGCTGCACTTTTTGAAAACCCTAGTAGTAATGGGCTGTTATTGGGATTGAGCCATGTGTGGCATGCTTTCACAATGAAATGGCTGAGCCAAGCATTCCATGTGGTATGATGGATGTTAAAAATTTGTACTAATAGGTAGCGTCGTTTGACTCCCAGAGTTGCATTGTTCCCAGATTGGACTCCATATGAGCTGCCTCTCCTTCTTAAGGATATGTGTCTGATGACGCTATAACAGTAGATCAGCATTGCATACATTTTCCTTAATGTACAAACTACAATTCTAATTCATGCAATGTGTGAAATGTACTGCAGACATTCTCTTGATTGCACAAAATGGTGATGCTTAGGACTGTCTTTACTGCTGTGGTGATGCTCAAGTGTTCTCTACCAGTCATCTAGGAATGTGCAGATGCCCTATTCTACAAAACTAAGCTGTGAGCATAAGATAATGTCCCTTTGTTGTGTAAACCGAGTCTTTGACTCAGCTCTACAAGGTTTGTTTTCACGTACACGGGTGACACGATGGAAGTTCGTTCAAACACTGAGGGGTCGATTCCGATCTCGGCCGGAAGCGCACCTAACAGTATTCGTCCGGAAAAAATACAAACCGAACGCGTGTTTCCCGACCGATTCGAACACTCGTCCGAACGAACAAGTACGATGCGCACAACATCCCAGATTCTGAGCGAGCCGTACTTACCCATTTCAGCTCCTGTTCCCCGTCCGAGCCGGATCCGTAAACGCCGATACGAGTCGCATGGAAGCAAATACACAGCACCTTCCGGCCGGACTAGTACGATGCGCCTTCCGTACGCGTTGAACCCGTCGCTACGTCCGGCACGTTTGAGCATCCGGGAGAGCTGTACATAAGCTCCGATTCGCGCCACAAGACGATCCACGGCGACGAGACGGACAAGCCAGCGACGAGTACGAGTCGAAGCCACGAGAAACCCGAACGAGACGACCCAACCATGAATCCCATCGCGCAGGTCCTACCAATACTCTACATCTATTACCGAGACCGGTACGGACGCGTACGGCGCAGACGGTAAGTCAAACACCCACAACACAAACAAACAACACGTACCCGAAATATGTCACACACACATAGGGTTGCACAAATGACGTACACTAGCAACAGCAGAACCATAGGGGCGGGATGGCTATCACCAATGCCATACACACCCATAGGGGGATGGATGCCTACCACTACCACCACCCCTACTCATGTGGGCCTGGATGCCTATCACTACTACCATCCCCACTCATAGGGGGATGGATGCCTACCACTACCACCACCCCTACTCATGGGGGCCTGGATGCCTGTCACTACTACCCTTCCCACTCATAGGGGGATGGATGCCTGCCACTACTACCAAACACACTCATAGGGGGATGGATGCCTACCACCACCCCTACTCATGGGGGCCTGGATGCCTGTCACTACTACCTCCCCACTCATAGGGGGATGGATGCCTACCACTAATACCATCCCCACTCATAGGGGGATGGATGCCTGCCACTACTACCATCCCCACTCATATGGGGATGGATGCCTACCACTAGCACCACCCCTACTCATGGGGGCCTGGATGCCTGTCACTACTACCCTCCCCACTCATAGGGGATGGATGCCTACCACTAATACCATCCCCACTCATAGGGGGATGGATGCCTGCCACTACTACCATCCCCACTCATAGGGGGATGGATGCCTACCACTACCACCACCCCTACTTAGGGGGGCCTGGATGCCTGTCACTACTACCATCCCCACTCATAGGGGTATGGATGCCTACCACTACCACCACCCCTACTCATGGGGGCCTGGATGCCTGTCACTACTACCCTCCCAACTCATAGGGGATGGATGCCTGCCACTACTACCATCCCCACTCATATGGGGATGGATGCCTACCACTACTACCATCCCCACTCATAGGGGGATGGATGCCTACCACTACCACCACCCCTACTCATGGGGGCCTGGATGCCTGTCACTACTACCCTCCCCACTCATAGGGGGATGGATGCCTGCCACTACTACCATAACCCACTCATATGGGGATGGATGCCTACCACTACCACCACCCCTATTCATGGGGGCCTGGATGCCTGTCACTACTACCCTACCCACTCATAGGGGGATGGATGCCTGCCACTACTACCATCCCCACTCATATGGGATGGATGCCTACCACTACCACCACCCCCTACTCATGGGGGCCTGGATGCCTGTCACTACTACCATCCCCACTCATAGGGGATGGATGCCTACCACTACCACCACCCCTACTCAGGGGGCCTGGATGCCTGTCACTACTACCCTCCCCACTCATAGGGGATGGATGCCTGTCACTACTACCCTCCCCACTCATAGGGGATGGATGCCTACCACTAATACCATCCCCACTCATAGGGGGATGGATGCCTACCACTACCACCACCCCTACTCATGGGGGCCTGGATGCCTACCACCCGCACAACCCCTGCTCATAGGACGGGTAATGCATGACACAACCAGCATACTCCAAAATAAGGAATGTCTGAAAAATACATCCCCCCCAACACCATGACAAGCGTGTGTAGTCTGTGTCAAATGCCTACAACACTGAACATGACATTGAACATACAATGTGACCCCCTATCAAATGTGTCACACATAAATGTGTGTGGCCTCCACAATGCAAGCAGACCATGACCACTGTGGCAATGGGATCTAAAGCCCCATCACCACAGTGACCAAAAGGTAAGTGTGGGGTCCATAGCTGAAGCACTTTTTGAACATTGTGTCAATGGGGTCTAACACCTCATCATCACAGTGACCAAAAGGTAAGTGTGGGGTCCATAGCTGAAGCACATTTTGAACATTGTGGCAATGGGGTCTAACACCCCATCATCACAGTGACCAAAAGGTAAGTGTGGGGTCCATAGCTGAAGCACATTTTGAACAGTGTGGCAATGGGGTCTAACACCCCATCACCACAGTGACCAAAATGTAAGTGTGGGGTCCATAGCTGAAGCACATTTTGAACAGTGTGGCAATGGGGTCTAACACCCCATCATCACAGTGACCAAAAGGTAAGTGTGGGGTCCATAGCTGAAGCACATTTTGAACATTGTGGCAATGGGGTCTAACACCCCATCATCACAGTGACCAAAAGGTAAGTGTGGGGTCCATAGCTGAGGCACATTTTGAACAGTGTGGCAATGGGGTCTAACACCCCATCATCACAGTGACCAAAAGGTAAGTGTGGGGTCCATAGCTGAAGCACATTTTGAACATTGTGGCAATGGGGTCTAAAGCCCCATCACCACAGTGACCAAAGTGTAAGTGTTGTCATGTGAAAAGCTGCAAATGCCAAACTGCATGGATGATTCCTGGTCACACAACAACAAACACATCAGTGGCATAGTAGTGCTTGTGTCCCATAGCAACATATATTGGGTGAGGCAAACAGTGCAGTGGCAATGAAACATCGCTTTGGCCATGTGCAGACAAACATCACCCATGGGGGCTCACATTGTCAACATTCACGAATAACACAATGACAGAAGTGACCATCATAATGCAGACCCACACATCAGCACCAATGGACACACAAATGTAGATATCCTGTGGAGACTGTAGATGTCAGGTGAACAAATACCATTCCATGGCAGCAATAGGACATACAAACCATGATCAGCGTGCTGACTGATGACCTAGGAGTCCCAGGGACAGCAGGGAAAACCCACCAAACAACATACAGCCAATGGCACACTAAAGAAATGCCAATGCAGTGGTGCAAATGCACAAACACAAACAGGCAGACTCACACTGCATATCAAACACAACAGGTGATGGGGGTGTGCCAGTGTCCCCAGGCAACCACACAACACATGAGGAGGCCTGAATCCCTATTACACAGATGTCAATACACTGCCACACAAAAGTAACTCATGGATCGGATTCCCTATGTGGGCAATCAGGCATTGTTAGATGAGAGGGAGCCCAAATTACAAATGTCACACAAGCTTGTAGGAACAGCAACTAACACAGCAAGAGACAGACCCACCACAGCACTATCCCCAGGGACCCCACATTGTGGTGACACTGGCCTGCATGATAATCCCACTGTGATGACAAAGGTAGATGTCGTACACACTGTGAACCACAGTCATGTGTCCTGAGCAACTAACTACCATCACACCTACACAAGCACAAATCAATCAGCACGGCCTGTCAGCCAAGGCCAATATGGAGGTAGGGGTCTAGCCATGCAACAACTCTCATTTGCACACACTCAACACCACACACCTTGACCTCCACCAATGTGCAGCAGTGAAGCTCACATGGACTGGTGACATTGCACATGCACCCATGACAATCCCAGGGGTGGTGGGGGAACTAAGGTGGAGATACCCATCACACATGGCCAGTCAACAAGACTTGTGAATGTCTGACACACTGCACAGTACGCTGTACATGGGCATGACGTCAAATCCACACCAACCAATGGGATCCCGGCCACAGTCACACACCAATGAAGAAGCCAAGGTCACCCACCAAGAACACACATAGACAACTTCCAACATTGCAGCTCTGACCCTGAGGAGTGGCAGCAGTCACACACACAACGTGTCACAATCACTGAAAGCTAACACAAATTGTAAATTACATGACTTGTGTAACCAACAAGTGCCAAGGGGAATCCTGACTGTGTCTCATCTGCGTTTGCCCACAAACTCAGCCCTGACAGCAAACACACCTATGGATGACACCCTGATCACCAGTAATGTGCCATGCACCCACATCACAGAGAACCCAGGGCGAAGATGTGGGGGGAACATTGCTCAACTCAGCAAGCATCACAAACAGGAACATCACTAGGGACCACAGCCTGCGTAGCAAAATGGAAGTGAACACACACAGACATGCTCACACAACACACACCTTGGGCTCAGGCAATGTCACGGAATTACACACTGCCATGAGGGGACTCCACTCCTGTGTAAGGAAAGCTGTGCCATACGTTGTCTCTGCAGGGCTCAATCATGTCAGCAGAACACTTGGTCACTCAGTCAACAATTAGCACAAAATGAAGGCTCTCGTCACATCAGCCTGGTCATGGCAGTGTCACCAAAATCATCTGCACCGATCAAATACACATGTATAGCAAGTTGCACTGATACCACAGATGAGTCCTTCCCCATTGATGCCCAAACTTGCATGTTCAGTGGAGATGGTCACACGGTCAGGGAAATAGACAAATTGAACAATGGCAAGCACATCTGATGTGCAGGGGTGTAAGCCACAGATGTGATATTGCAAAAACATGTAGGGAATCCAATTGGCAAATATGAAAAACATGACACCCTCATATTGCTGCAAAGGATGACATGGCTACACCCCAGGATAGGACACATTCAACCTGGACCACATGGGGTCCTGCACAGTAACACTTCATTTACCTGATAGCAAAAATCACCATCACTGCAGCAAGGGCATGTTTAGCATCCTCAACATCATGTACATCTGAAGCAAAACCACTGGAGAACTGAAAGGAGCTTTATTCAGCATATGTCATATTAAAAAGAAAGTCCAGACAAAACCCAAAGGCCAATGGCCAGTCCATGACTGAAGTCCAAACAGGGTGACAGTGGCAGATGTCACCCTTTGCTTTCCTGCACTGCTAATAACCAGGGACACTCCCTCGGAGGGGCATACGGGGGTCAGGCCAGGCACCGCAGGGACAGGATCAGGGCTCACCAGAAGGAGGCAGGGAAGGGGTGGCTGGTGGTGGAGAGTCACTGACAACTGCAGTGGAGGTGTCTGACATGGTGTGTGCCGGCACAACTGGGGGCATGAGTTAGATGGTGTGGGTGCCGGCACAACTCCAGTGGGCTGGCCAGATGGAGTAGACAGGTTCCCCACTGCAGTGCCCAAGTCAGACGGGGTGGTAGTGGACTCCACTGCAGTGCCCATCTCCGGGGGAGTAGAATGGGGTTCAGGTAAGGTGGGCAGGACAGAGGGGGAGGACACGGTCTCCACACCAGTGGCACAAACATGTGCAGCGGGGAGGGTGGGGCTGGAAGAGCAAGTGGTTTGGGGATGGTGTATCTGTGGGTGGGGGAACCTGGGGCAGGGTGCGGTGGGGGAACCTGTGTTGTGGGTGACTGAGGGATGGAGGAAGGAGACTGTGTGGTTGACCTGCAGGGCGGTGGCGGGGTCTTGCTCTTCTGGGACCGGGGGACTTGCGGGTGGGGGCCTCAGGCTGTCTGCGCCTGGGGAGGGTGTCCGGGGCGAGGGCACTCCCCTCTGTGTGGGTGGACTTCCTCTTCCCCTGTATGCTGGATCAGCGGGATCGGAGGGGAAAAGGCTGAGGTCACAGAGGAAGAGCTGCTTTGTAGGTGGGGTTGCAGGTGAGGCAAGGGAAGGGGTCTTGGAGGGAGAGGATTTTGAGGACTGCGGAGTGACTGTGGATGCCTGTGTGTGTGTCTGTTCCCCATCCCCTGTGGGTGTGGTATCAGTCCCCTGAGGATGCTTGTGTGCATGTTTTGCCCTTGTTTTGTGTGTTTCTGTGCTGCTCATGTCTGTGTGTTTGGGTGATTGTGCAGGTGTGCATGTGCTTGGGACAGGTAGGGTGCCAGGAAGTGTGGATGGGGCAGAGGTAGGAGGGGTGATGGACTGTTGGAGGAGGGACACTGCTGCCGTCAGGGAGGAGTCCATGGACCTATTGCTCCTCTGTAGGGCAGACATGCCCGTCGAGATGCCCTCCATGAACTACACCAGCTGTGTCAACAGAGTGGTGTGTGCATGGAGGACACTCAGCATTGCTGTCTGCCCTACATGGAGCTGGTGAAGTAGGTACACAGACTCCTCACTCAGGGCAGCAGGGGACACAGGGGCAGGGGGTGCAGTGCCTGGCACGAAGGAGACACTCTCCCGAACACGGGAGCCTCCACGGACCTCTGGAATGGGAGCCAATGGGAGGGCGGTGATGGTGGCGGGGCCAGACATACTAGCTGGAGTGTGGTGGCTGCTGACACCCGCCTCCACAAGGGAGTCATCCTCCGAGCTGCTGTGGTCCTCAGCTGAGGTGGATGGTGCTGAGGACTCCTCGGTGTGGCTCCCCTCGCCCTCCGTGCCACTGGGTCCCTCCGACCACTCATCGCCTGCTGACCCAGTCTGGCTCTGCAGCTCCTCCTGGTCCGTGGAGCTGTCCCCTCCTGTGGCCGTGGATGTATCTGCAAACAATTAGGGAAACAGACAAACATCAGTCACCTGCACTGACCGCACACACCACAGTAAGTACAGCACATTACAGAGCAAGCCCCGGCATCCTCAGTTGAACATTGCCAAAAGTCCTCACACAGTTTAGGAGAAGCCAATTGTCAGTCTGATGGTCAACCATGGCACTCACACCCCTCCTGCCCTTGCACCCATCTGTCTGGTGCCTGTTGGATGTTAATACCCCAGTGTGGACACATGCACCACGTACACAGTTGTTGGACATTGCAGAGAACACGGTGAAGTATGTCAACATGCACACATCACATCTCTTGCCACTGAGTTAGTACAGGTGTCCGGGTAAAGGGATGGCCAGAGTCTAATTAGAAATGCATGTGATGCATACCAGCACCAGACACCATGATGCACCCATGTCCGGATAGTCAATGCCACAATGGGGTGCATGTTGCACATGTCACTCCCCTGCAGGATCACTCTTAGGAAGTTAAATGCCATGGCACAGGCATGCGTGCAAAGTCATACATCACTGTCTCCAGTCACATGGGCATGGCAGCCAGCCAACAACAGTCTGCACTGTGTCACAATCCTAGGAAATGGGGAATGCAAGTTATGTAGCTGACAAGTGCACATGTCCATCCCCCACAAACCACATCATCTGAACTCTTATTTGGCCACGTCATGCCAATTGGACATATGGGAGACATGAAACACAACTCTGAACCTGAGCACCTCACAGTCTGCTGTGAATGTAAAACAGCTGCCTGAAGTTCACAGTCGCATACACCTGTGTGCACAGTCAAGTGATCAAACACCTATGAGTCACAGAAGTATCGTCTCTCATGGTCACATCTCAGATGGCATGCTGAGCCCTAAACGATAAACATCCCAGTAGTCCTGACAACGAAGCCACAGCACAATGACACAGAGGCAGGCACCTGAGGGAACATTTCACTGATCACAACATGTCAGCTGATACACTGGAGTGGGAGTACAGAGTGTATTGTATGCCCTGGAGTAGGCATGACTGTCCTGCTCCACCTGAAAGAGGGATGAGCCCTTGACAGTAGGCAGGTGGCTAAGCATGTGTGACACACTTGATATTCATACTCCTGAGTCCCAAACATTGTTCCCACCCGCAGCATGGGTGTGTGCCAAATACCCCAGGGACATGTGGTGATTCAGATCAGCAAGTGGACCACATATCAAAGTTACACCCAGATTACATGTCAGAACTTAGGCATTGTGTAAGCAATTGACCCACCCATGAATCCCACAACAAAGTCACGGGAACAAATGCTGTCCCCCACCTTGAGCGAAGCAAAATGCAAGGACACAGTACCCAAGTGACACAATTTCCTGACTGTAAGGGCCACACATATGCGTATCAGATGAGGAGTGGGCATGTCACAATTGAGGGACATGGGTCCTGGACCACAAGACTGATGTACTGTGGAAGTTTGACCAGGCCAGAGGAGGGCACATAGCATGTCAGACAAAGTGCACAGTGCAGTCATGGACTCACCCCCTCCTTGCTGCTGTCTGGCCTTCAGCTGCCCATCCAGGTCAGGGAAGACCACCGCCAGGATCCTGAGCATGTGGGGGCTCAGGGTCCGGTGTCCGCCCCTCCTGCGAGGAGGCGACAGCTTCAGCTGGACCCTTGCGATCCTCCGGGTCCAGCCCCGAAGGTCCTGCCACCTCTTCTGGCAGTTGCGGATCCGGCGCTTGTAGACCCCCACGGATCTTACTGCCCGGGCGATGGTCAGCCAGATTTCCTGCTTCTGGTGGGCATCAACCTGTGAGGATGACAAAGTAAAAATGACATTACTACACATGCAACATATACGTGCATCACACAGTTGGATATACATGTCTCAATCACAGGGGCATATGATGTACACAGGCAGTGCAACGATGGCTATGAACAGTTTGCCAGCAGTTACTACATGGTATCATTGCATGGGAAGTAAACCTTGTTGGAATGCACTGTTACTGCACTGTACCTGTTCAGTGCATGTAACTACACACTTTGGGGGGTGAGAACTACTCAGTGAGCATGCTAGCCAGTGGTGTGCACACTGTAAGTCTTGCTAGTCAGAGAACATGCACAATTAGTAAGGCAGTGGACAGCACACTCACCTGCTCCCATGGTTTCCCATACAGCTTGCTGTACTGTGGAAGGAGGCTGTCCAGCAGGGCCTGGTTCTCCTCAAGGCTGAAGGCTGGGGCTCGCTCCACAGTACGTGCCATTGCAGTAGCCAGAAGATGCAGAGACAGCAGCAGTGTTGGTGGCAGATGTCGTCCTGGAGCATGTAGTGCAGGCAAGTGAGCTCTCAGGGGAACAGCCAGCATTATATGTGTGCTGCAGAGGCAGATACTGTCCCATGTGTCCAAAGTGATAGGTCCAAGTCGTTTGCATCTTCTGAATCTGGCCAATCCATGGAATAGCACCACTTATACACGCCCACAGCATCCTTCAAAAGTTAAACTTCATGACACCCATGTATTTGCAACATTGTTGTGGCTGGCCAACTGAATTCACTGCATCAGACTCGTTACAGCTTCGAAAACGCGTCTGTTGCCATGCCAGGCCCTAGCCAATGTATGCGCACCGTCCGGACCATTGCTGTACAATGCGTATTTCAAAAAACAACACGTACACGCTCACATCACATGCAATGTCCAATGCGTGCGCACCGATCGGTCCCTTGCTGTACAACGCGTACCCGCTCACAACAGATGCAATGGCCAGTGCGTGCACACCGATCGGTCCATTGCTGTACAACGCGTATTCCGGGAAACAACGCGTACCCGCTCACAACAGATGCAATGGCCAGTGCGTGCACACCGATCGGTGCATTGAAGTACAACGCGTACCCGCTCACAACAGATGCAATGGCCAGTGTGTGCACACCGATCGGTCCATTGCTGTACAACGCGTATTCCGGGAAACAACGCGTACCCGCTCACAACAGATGCAATGGCCAGTGCGTGCACACCGATCGGTCCATTGCTGTACAACGCGTGCCCGCTCACAACTGATGCAATGGCCAGTGCGTGCACACCGATCGGTCCATTGCTGTACAACTCGTATTCCGGGAAACAACGCGTACCCGCTCACAACAGATGCAATGGCCAGTGCGTGCACACCGATCGGTCCATTGCTGTACAACGCGTATTCCGGGAAACAACGCGTACCCGCTCACAACAGATGCAATGACCAGTGCGTGCACACCGATCGGTCCATTGATGTACAACGCGTATTCCGGGAAACAACGCTGCACTCGCCACAACAGATGCAATGACCAGTGCGTGCACACCGATCGGTCCATTGCTGTACAACGCGTACCCGCTCACAACAGATTCAATGGCCAGTGCGTGCACACTGATCGGTCCATTGCTGTACAACGCGTATTCCGGGAAACAACGTGTACCCGCTCACAACAGATGCAATGGCCAGTGCGTGCACACCGATCGGTCCATTGCTGTACAACGCGTATTCCGGGAAACAACGTGTACCTGCTCACAACAGATGCAATGGCCAGTGCGTGCACACCGATCAGTCCATTGCTGTACAACGCGTCCTTGTACAGGTCACTCGCATATGTCACCATGCTTGTCACTGGTGAACGTATGCCAGCCACATATACTTGCCAGGGACTCAGGGGCACACCTACAACACCACACCCAGTCCACACTGTATCCTAAGGCATGTAAGGCTGCATTACCTTTTCTGTGTATGGGGGTAAACATGTGGTTTTTGGGGTGGCACTTGGGGGCAGCCACTCCCAGGCTGTGCACGTGTTCATGGGGACAGGATCCTTTGTGTGTTGTGCACATGACCACTGTGATGTGCAACTGTTCATTTCAGAGCATGTGGCATGGTCACATTTCCAGGTTGTGTATGTGTATGACATGTCACATACCCCCAGAGTCCCATGTGGGAAGGTATGTACGTCACAGGGTGACCCATTGCCACAATAGTGATGGCCCTCCACAGTCTGTGTGCATGTTGTGTTTCCGATGTCTCTGATTCCATGTGCACAATGGGAGACAGTCTCCACATCCACGTTGTTTGTGCATGGACTTTGATGTTGTGCGTGTATGTGTCACAGACGTCCATGTCTCTCCTGCGGAGGCAACAGGGGCCACTACCTGTGGGAGTCATGTTTGTTTTCCTGACGTGTACATGATACGCCATGTCATGCTTGTGTCGATGTGGCAAGACAGGGTCCCTGGGAATCTACCTGTCAATGAGCTGTGATGCCTGTGGTGCATCTGTCCAGACATGTCACTGTGGTGTGTGTTTGGAACGTGACAGCAGTAAATGGGTACTGTGACACAGCCTAATGGTTTCCCATAGCACAACCTGGAACCTGTTGTCAACACATGTTGAACTGAGATGTTAGGTGATGTCCATGTAGGTGCCATATATGTCCATACAGAACGGCACACACATCAAGTACTTGTGTCTCGTAATGATGTATCATGTGATATTGAGTATGGTGAATGGCACATATGTGGGGTGACTGACAATCTTTCTTTCTTCACCTATGCACTGCAGGGCACCAGCTGTCCATAGACCATTCCCTGACCTAGCAACGATGGAGGAACGTGACAGCATCCGACGGTACCGCTTCACCAGGCAGCTGGTTGAGGATTTGGCAGTGCGCTTGGCCCCACATTTGCAACCTGGCCGGCCGAACCCTACAGCGCTGACCCCCAAGGTGAAGGTGATGGCAGCCCTACAATTCTTTGCCACCGGTACCTTTCAACACACTGTTGCGACTGCCGGTGGGATGTCACAGACTATGTTCAGCCGTGTGCTACGCGAGGTTTTGGAGGCAATGTTGAGATGCCTGAACCAGTACATCTATTTCCCTACACGTCAACAACTCACTGACGTCAAGAGTGACTTCTATGCCCTGGGGAGGATGACACATGTCATTGGCTCCATTGATGGGACACATGTGGCTTTGGTACCACCACAGGCACATGAGCAGGCATACAGGAACAGGAAACATTATCATTCGATCAATGCTCTGGTGGTATGTCTTGCAGATATGAGCATCTCACATGTGTGTGCCCGTTTCCCTGGTTCGGCACTCGATGCCTACGTGATGAGGAGTAGTCGCATCCCGAGGATGATGTCACAGATGCAGAACCAGCGTGCCTGGCTTGTCGGTGTGTACTGACTTTGTACCATTGTATGTGTTCTGCTATGTTGTATTCCGCCCTCTTTTCTAACTCTGCTAATGTGCAATTGTCTGTCTGTAGGTGACTCCGGATACCCCAACATGCCGTGGTTGCTGACACCCCTCAGGAACCCTGTGACACCAGCCCAGATGCGCTACAATGAGGCACATGGTCGGACCAGGAGAGTGATCGAGCGGACATTTGGTCTCCTGAAGATCCGCTTCCGCTGCCTGGACAAGACAGGAGGGGCCCTCCCATATGCCCCAGCAAAGGTGTGCAAGATTGTCATTGTCTGCTGCATGCTACACAACCTGGCAGTGCGGAAGGAGTTGCCTCTCATCCTGGATGACGATGACCAACATCCGCCACCTGTGGAGGATCCTGGCCTGGGCCACGATGCCAGTTATGATGATGATGATGATGGTGATGTCCGCACACAGCTCATCACCAACTTCTTCAGCTGAATGTGAGTATCCAGAGAGCTGTCATGCCAATGATGTGAGTTTGCATGATATGTGTTGGTGGTGCTCTGGTGCTGTTTGAGTGTGGCCATGTGCTACTTGACTGGAAGCGTGCAGCGATGTGACCTTACAGGTAGTCTGTACTCCCCAACAGTGTTGACATGCAAACTTGGTTTTCTGTGAGTTGCTTGTGACATGTATTAGCCATGAGTATTGCAGTTCTGTCCTGTTCTTCAGTGCTTTTGACTGTGTGTCATGTCTGTCCTTCACAGGGTACTTTCAGAGTTGTTTGGTGAACTGTGATCCCCCGACACCATGATTCAACTTCCAGGGTGGAAGCAGTCGTTTCCCTACAGGTGATGTGCCACACACCCCTGGACTTTATTTCTTCTACACTTGTTGACTATGTGGCCACTGCCACGTAGGATTACCTTGCATCTGTAGTGGAAACAACATGTTACAAATGTGTAATAAACCTGTGCTTCACTTTGGGATGTGCGTTGTCTGTGGTCACACATCTGACTGACATGTGCTTACTGCACCTGTGGGCTAGTTAACACAGACTGTGAATAGGTGTGGTGTCTGTGCATTCCACTGTATTTCCTGGCAACATCAGTGTAGGCGATGAGTCTGATGGCCCTGGTGTGTATGTGTTGTGTAGCCCTAGTGGTGTGTCTCCCTCATATGTGTCACGTCGCCATGACTCACATGACGGTGTTGAACTTGCTGTAGCAGTTAGCATGCACAGTGTCATTTAGCAGATCACCATCTCCATGACAGAAACCACGTTGGAATCACAACAGAGGCAAGTATGGTGTATTAGTGAGTTTATTTCCATACATGTGTGAGCATAGTGCACAGGATGGTGGGTGCTGTACATTGGGATTGGAATCCAAAGTTCCCAGATGAGTTGGAAGTCTTGGTAGCAGAAATGTCCTGAGTAAAGTCCACAGTCATCTGATACATTGGGCCAACTTAAGCTCCCCATGTCATGTGGGAGAGTTGTGTTGCATTCGACAGGGTGAACAGTTTGCACACAAAGGAGAATTTCCAGAACAGGTGTTGGGTTCCTGGGGGATGTACATGGCCATCGGCCTCTCAGTTTCCTTCCTCGGACGACCCCTCTTCTTCCGGGGGACCCTCACGTGCAGGCTGCTGCGGTGCAGAGGACTCTCCGCCAGAGTCATCCTCCCTCCCTGTGGCAGTTGCAGTTGTTGCAGCACCAGATGTTGTGGGCACACAGGGAGGTGTGGCCATGTTGGTGCTAATCTGGCGGAGGCATGTCAATATGTCCCTATGCACCGCTGTCAGTTCTTCCAATGTGTCCCACTTGGACTCCATGCCAGACATGTGTGTCTCCACACGGGACATGTGTGTCTCCACACAGGACATGTGTGAGTCCAAGCGGGCATGATGGGCAGCCTGCTGCTGTTGAATGTCCTTGAGGATCCCCACTACCTGGCTGACCTCTCCAGTGCTATTCTGGTATGCCTCAGCAATGCGTGCCAGTTCTGGGTCATCATCAATCAATCAATCACAAGATTTGTAAAGCGCACTACTTACCCGCGAGGGTCTCAAGGCACTGAGGGAGAGGAGGGGGGGTGTTGCCGCTACTGGTCGAATAGCCAGGTCTTGAGTCGTCTCCTGAAGGTCAGCAGGTCTTGGGTCTGTCGTAGGTTGAGGGGAAGGGTGTTCCAGATCTTGGCGGCGCGGTGAGAGAAGGATCTGCCTCCTGTGGTGGTTCTCCGGATGCGCGGGACGGTGGCCAGGGAGAGGTCGGCGGAGCGGAGCTGACGGTTGGGAACGTAGAAGGAGAGTCGACTGTTGAGGTAGGCTGGGCCAGTTTTGTGGAGTGCCTTGTGTGCGTGGATCAGGAGTTTGAAGGAGATTCTCTTGTCGACGGGGAGCCAGTGCAGGTTTTTCAGGTGGGGGTGATGTGGCTGTGGCGTGGAATGTCGAGGATCAGGCGTGCAGAGGCGTTTTGGATTCTTTGCAGTCGTTTGATGTGCTTGGTCGGGGCTCCTGCGTAGAGGGCGTTTCCGTAGTCGAGTCTGCTGCTGACGAGGGCCTGGGTGACTGTTCTTCTCGTGTCTGTCGGGATCCACCTGTAGATCTTGCGGAGCATGCGGAGGGTGTTGAAGCAGGAGGAGGAGACTGCGTTGACTTGCTTGGTCATGGTGCGCGTTGAGTCGAGGATGACTCCCAGGTTGCGTGCGTGGTCGGTTGGTGTCGGGGGTGCCCCTAGTGATGAGGGCCACCAGGAGTCATCCCAGGCTGATGGGTTGGAGCCGAGGATGAGGATCTCCGTCTTGTCTGTGTTCAGCTTAAGTCGGCTGCCCTTCATCCAGTCGGCGACGACTTTCATTTCTTCGTGGAGGTTGGATTTGGCGGTGAGGGGTTCCTTGGTGAGGGAGAGGATCAGTTGAGTGTCGTCGGCGTTGGAGATTATGTTGAGGTCGTGCTGTCGGGCGATGCGTGCGAGTGGAGCCATGTAGATGTTGAACAGTGTCGGGCTGAGGGAAGATCCCTGGGGTACGCCGCAGATGATCTCAGAGGCTTCGGATCGGAATGGGGGGAGGCGGACGCTCTGGGTTCTGCCGGAAAGGAAGGAGGTGGTCCAATCCAGGGCCTTGTCTCGGATCCCTGCGTCGTGGAGGCGTGTGCGTAGTGTGCGGTGGCAGACAGTGTCGAAGGCGGCAGAGAGGTCCAGGTGGATGAGGGCCGCCGTCTCGCCGTTGTCCAGCAGGATCCTGATGTCGTCTGTGGCGGCGATGAGGGCGGTCTCGGTGCTGTGGTTGCTGCGGAATCCTGACTGGGAGGGGTCCAGGATGCTGTTATCTTCGAGGTAGTGGGTGAGCTGTCTGTTGACGATCTTCTCGATGACCTTAGCTGGGAATGGAAGCAGGGAGATGGGCCGGAAGTTCTTGAGGTCGCTCGGGTCCGCCTTGGGTTTTTTGAGTAGGGCGTTGATCTCAGCGTGTTTCCAGCTCTCTGGGAAGGTCGCGGTCTCGAAGGAGAGGTTGATGACGTTGCGCAGGTGGGGTGCGATGGAGCTGCCGGCTTTGTTGAAGATGTGGTGTGGAAAAGGGTCTGTTGGGGAGCCGGAGTGAATTGTGCCCATGGTCTTGATTGTGTCCTCGGTGTTCACGTTGACCCAGGCTGTCAGGGGGTCGTGGTCGATGGGGTGCGGCGGGTCTGATGTGTCGGGGCCTGTTGGGGTCATCCGGGAGTCGAAGCTGTCGTGGATTTCGGCGATCTTGCGGTGGAAGAAGGTGGCGAGGGAATCACACAGGGCTTGCGACGGCGGGATGTCGTTGGCGTTGGAGCTGGGGTTGGAGAGTTCCTTCACGATGCTGAAGAGCTCCTTGCTGTTGTGTGCATTGTTGTCGAGGCGGTCTTTGAAGGAGGTCCTCTTGGCGGACCTGATGAGGTGATTGTGGTTGCGGATGGCGTCTTTGTGGGCTGCGCGGCTGTCCGGCGTCTTCTCGCTGTGCCATTTGTTCTCCAGTTTCCGGCAGGTGCGCTTGGATGCTAGGAGTTCGGGGTGAACCAGCTGGCTCTCTTGCTGGTGTCTTTGTAGGTTGGTTTTTTCAGCGGGGCTAAGGTGTTGGCGCAGTCGTCCATCCATCGTCTGAGATTGCGGGCGGTGGCGTCGGGGTTGGAGGGTCGTTGGGTGGGCTGAGTGCGAGGTTTGTCTGGAGTTGGTCTTCGGTGACTTTGCTCCAGCATCTGCGGGGGATCTGTAGGGTGCGGTGGTGTGCGGCGGGTTTCCGGAAGGTGAAGTGGATGCAGTGGTGGTCGGTCCAGGTGAGTTCGGAGGTGTGGCTGAAGGAGACGTGGGAGCTTGAGGAGAAGATGGCGTCGAGCATGTGTCCGGCGATGTGGGTCGGCATTGTGACGAGCTGTTTCATGCAGTCCAGGCCCCTCTGCAAACAACGACCTATGTCTACCACCCCTCCCACCGCCCCTGGCGACACGTGCGGGACCTGTGGTGGCACGCACAGGTGACCGTAGGCCCACTTGTGGGTTGTTACTGGGGTCGTTGTCCGTTGCTCCATGTTGGGCCAGGGTCCCTGTGCTGTTGTCATCGGTGGTCCTTGGTCTGTCCGTGTTGGCAGGGGTGGTCTGTGTGTTGGCAGTTGTTGGAGGGGTGGGTGCAGGGGGTGCAGATGTTGGTCCTGCTGGTGCTGCATGATGACTCGCACCGGAGGGGCCAGGTAGGTCTTCGCCATCCGAGGAGTGCAGAGGCTGTTCCACACCAGTGAGCTCAGTGTCCCCCGGAGCCTGGGACAGGGACTCCTCATCGTCTGCTGCTGTGTCCCCATCATCACCTGTTTTTGGAAGAGACACAGAATGTATGTTATGTTTCTACGGGCATCAATGGTTCACACACCTGACAGTTGTGACTGTACCTCTGGATGCGGGCCTGTACATTGCATTGTCCAAAGTTGTCACAGTCAAAGGTTGATATTGGTGTAGCACATTGTCCTGCCAACCTAAAGCTTTTCAATGTGAATGTTGAGGTGTGTGCATGGCCAGCATTGGTGGTATTTGGTGGACATCTGGCCCTCCTTCTCCCCCAGCCCAGTTATCCCACCATGAAGCATGCCACCCTTGCAGTGTGTGCAGGTTGACTCTTAGGATGTCAGTCAGTGGTGTCCTGCTGTTGGTTGTTGCACAGTACCCAGCAGGGCCTTGTGCTCCCCACAGCTGAGGCCAGTGTCAGACATCTTTGAAGTGGCTTTTCACTGGCTGTGAGGTGTGCATGCTTCAGTGTGAGCTTGCTGGGCCATGTGGGTGGGGGATGTTGAGCTGTGACTACCACTCCCAGCATGCTATTGCCTACACCCCCCTTCCCAGCATGCCCATACTTCCTTCCTTTTGACTCTGCTTCCCTGTGGGGTAGTGTGCCTGTGCTGACAGGATGGCTGACAGTGTTGTCCTGGCGGTTGTTTGGCTACAAGTCCCAAGAGTGTCCCTGTGCATCACACAGCATAACCCAGGGTGGTGGTTCTTTGTGGGATATTTAATTGGAGTGTGAGGCATTGCATTCTCCCAGGTGAGTTGTGTGGAGTTTGTGTTAAGGGTGTGTGTGAGGAAAGCTGCTTGTAACTATGGTCAGAGCTGTCAGTCCTCCTTCCCACCCAGCCAGATATCCCACCATGGATCATGCTTCCATTGCAGGGAGTGCAAGTTGGCTTTCAGGATGTCAGTCAGTGGTGTCCTGCTGTTGGTTGGTGCCCAGTTCCCAGCAGGGGCTTGTGCTCCCCACAGCAGTACCCAGTGTCAGCCATCTTGTCAGTTGTTTTCCACTCCCTGTGATGTGAGCATGGTTCAGAGTGGTGTTGATGGGCCAATTGTGAGGGTGACCAATATCTGTGACTACAACTCCCATCATGCTATAGCCTACACCCCCTTCCCAGCATGCCCATACGTCCTTCCTTTTGAGTGGACTTCACTGTGTGTGAGTGTGACAGCAATAGCAAGATGGCTGACAGTGGTGTCCTGCTGTTGGTTGGTGCCCAGTTCCCAGCAGGGGCTTGTGCTCCCACAGCAGTACCCAGTGTCAGCCATCTTGTCAGTTGTTTTCCACTCCCTGTGATGTGAGCATGGTTCAGAGTGGTGTTGATGGGCCAATTGTGAGGGTGACCAATATCTGTGACTACAACTCCCATCATGCTATTGCCTACACCCCCTTCCCAGCATGCCCATACTTCCTTCCTTTTGAGTGGACTTCACTGTGTGTGAGTGTGACAGCAATGGCAAGATGGCTGACAGTGGTGTCCTGCTGTTGGTTGGTGCACAGTTCCCAGCAGGGCCTTGTGCTACCCACAGCAGTACCCAGTGTCAGCCATCTTGTCAGTTGTTTTCCACTCCCTGTGATGTGAGCATGGTTCAGAGTGGTGTTGATGGGCCAATTGTGAGGGTGACCAATATCTGTGACTACAACTCCCATCATGCTATTGGCTACACTGACTTCACCAGCATACACAGAATTCCTTCCTTTGAGTGAGCTTCCCTGTGAGGTGGTAGTTCTAGTGGTGGCAAAATGTCTAACTGTGTTTGTTGGTTACATTTGTGCCACTGCCTTGCTGTATTTGTAGTTAGGTTTGTACATATCATGACACAGTTACATATCACTATGAGATGGCATGTATTGTGTTTATCTGACTGACAGACAAATCTTGGAGTGATTATCTTTTGATTGCTGTGGATTTGCTAAGGGTGCATGGTTTGACTATCCCCTTGACAGTGATGTGTGTGTATTGTCACACAATATTGTGTATATTTGTTGTGTACTCACCAGGCTCTGGGATGTTTGATAGTCCATATACGCTCACTGGTGGTAGGATGGCCCGCACCTTCTCCTCCCAGGGCCTGAGGTATAGTGGTTTGGCAGGAGGGCCACTGCCGATGCACTGACTCACGATGTAATCCTTCTTTAGTAGGTCCCTGACCCTCCTGAGCACATCATACCACCTGTTCTGGATGTCTTCCTTTGTGCGCAAACATTGTGATTGTGCGTTGACCCTGTCGACGATCCTCTGCCACATCTTGGTTTTCTGCGACATGGGGGTCTGTTGTACCAATGTACCAAACAGCTGTGGCTCTACCCTGAGGATCTCATCTACCAGGACTTCCAATTCACTGTCTAGGAACTTTGGATTCTTCTTTGGGGGCATGGTGATGGGTGGTGTTGGTGATTGATGTGTGTGTGTGTGCAGGTGAGGGTGTGTGAGTGTAGGTTTTGCTGGGTGTATGTGAGGGTGCTATTTGTTGAGGTGCTAATGCTGTGTGGCTTGTGTGATGGATGAGCTGTGAGTGTGTCTGTGGTTGCTGTGTGATGGTGTTCTGTGCTGGCAGGTCAGTTGAATTTGCAAAGGATCATGGTAGGGATTTTTGGCCTTTATATAGGTGGAGTTGGGGGTGTGTCCTTGTTCCATGTTTTTTCCCCCTGTATTTATTGGCTTTGTAATTGCTTGTTTGGCCCTTTTTTGTATTTTTTCCTTTGTATTTTTTGTGCATGTAGGAGACGTTCTTCTGACCGAGTAAGACGCTGCAGTTGTCGTTCACGCTGTGTTTCTGCTAGGTTTCTTGTGCGGCGTACGCGTCGGTCGCCGAGTATTGGCTTCCTTCGGCTGGCTTTTGTATGCGTGTCGGTCGTTCGGCTTGAGCTCCGTGCGACTCGGTCTGGTTTTCAACGCATTGCATCGTACTGCACGGGTCGGAGTTCGCGGGTATGTTTCGTTCGGGTTGATTCCTGGTGCGTGTCGGTCGGTTCTATTTGCGTGGTTTCCCGGCCGGATAGCTTGTTTCCGTCCAGTTCGGTCGTTCGGCTTGTGTTCCGTACGAGTCGGTCGTGATTCACATGCATTTCATCGTACTACCCAGGTCGGGCAACGCCGGTACGTGTCGGTCGGACTATATTCCCGTACCGAGTCGGTCGGTGAGATTTCCGGCCCGAATCGGAATCGGCCCCTGAATGCTTGAATTTGAAAGACAGGTTTTGTAGTTATGCAGAACCACGCTCAATCCATAATTGAAGTGGTGTCAATGCTTTTAAGTTACTTATAGGGAGCTGTGGTAGTCTAAACAATTGTTCATTAGTGATTTACACACTCAAGAACACTAGAAACCGAATATGCATTTCAACATATTTATTTTAAAATAGTTATTTTAAATTGCCAGGTTCTAGTGCACACTATGGGACTGATTCACAAAGGTAAACTTACACCTTTGTGTAAGTTTACGATTGTTTGCTATTTACAAAGGGATTTACAAGTAGTATCTTTACCAACGCAGAGTCTCAGCATAAAAAAAGACAGGACTCATAAATACCTTTGTGAATAGCAAACAATCCTAAATATACACCAGAGTGTATGGTACGCAGTCAAAATATCGATTTTTTTATATTGACCTACACTAATATCGAGTTTTTAATATCGTAGGGACAGAATATCGATATCAAGAATATCGGAGACCAGAATATTGACCTTAAGGTAAGTAAAATCGTTTTTTTATATCGAAGTAAGTAATATCGAAGTAAGTAATATCGAAGTAAGTAATATCGTTGTTAATAATATCGATATTTATATTTGTGTTATGTATTTTATATGTATGTTTACCATTTTTTGTAATGTATTTTTATTATTCTTAAATATATGTATAAAATGTTTAGAAATTAGTAATTTTTTAAAAGTAAATTTTGCGTTTTAGTATCAGAGCGGGTTGTGGGTTTATAGGGGAATAGGGTGGGAAGCAATTTAATTATAATTAATTAATTAATATGTTTTTATTTATTGTTATTGATTATTAATTTATAGTTAATTAATTATTAATTGGTACAATTTTTTTTTTATTATTGTTATTGTTAATTAATTTATTGGTAATTGATTATTAATTGGTAATTAATTTTTAATAATTCATTAATTGATAATTAAATTAATTATGTTCATTTTTATGTGTAGCGGGTTGTGGGTTTATAGGGGAATAGGGTGGGAAGTAATTTGATTATAATTAATTAATGTATATTTTTTATTTATTGTTATTGATAATTAATTTATTGTTAATTAATTCTTAATTGGTAATTAATTTTTATTAATTGATTAATTTATAATTATATTAATTATAATTAATGTATTATTATTTTTTATTTATTGTGATTGTTAATTAATTTATTGTTAATTTATTATTAATTGGTAATTAATTTTTATTCATTGATTAATTGAGAATTAAATTAATTGTGTTCTGTTTTATGTGTAGCGGGTTGTGTGTTTATGGGGGAATAGGGTGGGAAGTAATTTAATGATATTTAAGTATATATTAATTTAATTGTATTGGTATTTATTATTAATTTTTAGTTAATTAATTATTAATATGTTATTTATTTTACAAAAATTATTTAATTATAAAGTATGTTAATTTAACCCCTACGCTATCCAACACTTTCCCTACTGTTGCACTCACTGGAGTGGGAATAGTATTTTTTACCCCTACACTATCCAACACTTTCCCTACTGTTGCACTCATTGCAGTGGGAATAGTAATTTTAACCGCTACGCTATCCAACACTTTCCCTACTGTTGCACTCACTGGAGTGGGAATAGCAATTTTAACCCCTACGCTATCCAACACTTTCCCTACTGTTGCACTCACTGGAGTGGGAATAGTAATTTTTACCCCTACGCTATCCAACACTTTCCCTACTGTTGCACTCCCTGGAGTGGGAATAGTAATTTTAAACCCTACGCTATCCAACATTTTCCCTACTGTTACACTCCCTGGAGTGGGAATAGTAATTTTTACCCATACGCTATCCAACACTTTCCCTACTGTTGCACTCACTGGAGTGGGAATAGTAATTTTAACCCCTACGCTATCCAACACTTTCCCTACAGTTGCACTCACTGGAGTGGGAATAGTAATTTTTACCCCTACGCTATCCAACACTTTCCCTACTGTTGCACTCCCTGGAGTTGGAACAGGCATTTTAACCCCTACGCTATCCAACACTTTCCCTACTGTTGCACTCACTGGAGTGGGAATAGTAATTTTGACCCCTACGCTATCCAACACTTTCCCTACTGTTGCACTCACTGGGGTGGGAATAGTAATTTTTACCCCTACGCTATCCAACATTTTCCCTACTGTTGCCCTGTTTGGAGTTGGAATAGTAATTTTATTACCTCCGCTATCTAATATTTTTTGTATTATTTTAGTTAATGTAGTATATAATTAATTTTTAAAAGATTAAAAATATATATATTTTTAATTTGTTATATATATTTATTTAATTTTTATTTATATTATTGTTTATGTGTATAGATGTATTTATAATATTATATGATATTTTTTTAAATGATGTTATTAAAATAATTATTAAAAATTATTAGTAAGTAAGTATATATATTATATATTATATGTATATGTTTAATTTATTTTTACATTACATATATATTACTTATAATTTTTAAACATTTTAAAATATTTTTAACAATGTTTATTTTAATTATATGTATTATTTATTTTATTTTACATAATTTTTTTAACTTAAATAAAAAACGATATTTTTAACAACGATATTTTTGACATCGATATTTTTTTTTCGATATTTTTGTACTTACCATAATGTAGATAGGATGTCGATATTCTTGACTTCGATATTCTTGCGTCCATATTTCTGTAGGTCGATATTCTGACCTACAATATTTTGTCAGTGATTCAAAGTGTATATTTAACTTTGTGAATTAGGCCCAAAATTGGTAACATCACAGAAGATAAAAAGCAGCTAAGCTTTTCAACAACAGTGAGAACCGGAATAACTCGTAACATCACAATGTATAGGCCTTAACACTCTCACTGTTTTATCTCTAAGCGCTATGCTAATTCTAGCAGATGAATGAATAATAAGCCTGAGTTTAAGAGGTGGTGTGCATGCCTAACCAACTTGATTTATTGTCTGTTTGAAATAGCTTGTATTAGACTTGTAATCCTTATGGTGTTCTCCCCCAAACATTTTGCCAGCTTACCCCCTCTTTTTGCTGATTCTTTGTGTTGGACTTAGAACTCTAAACACCTTACCACTGTGACCAGTGAAAATGTGCATGTGCTTCTCCCTTAAACATGGTAACATTGGTTTATCCACAATTGACATATCTTATTTACTTATAAGTCTCTTCTAAATTGGTATACCATATTCCCAGGGCCTGTAAATTAAATGCTACTAGTGGTCCTGTAGCACTGATTGTGCCACCCACACAAGCAGCCTTTTAAACTTGCCTCAAGCCTGCCACTGCAGCGCCTGCGTGTGCAGTTTACTGCCACTTTGACTTGCCATCTAAAACCCTTTACCAAGGCTTAAACTCCCTTTTTGTCACCCATAAATCACCCCTAAGGCAGGCCCTAGGTAGCCCATAGGGCAGGGTGTTGTGTAAGTAAAAGGTAGGGCATGTACTTTTAAGTAGTTCATGTCCTGGTTGTGACAAACACCAAAATTCGTTTTTCACTACAGTGAGGTCTACTTCTCTCATCAGGAATTCCTAAATACACTTTTAAGTTGTAATTCCTGATTAGAAACTAGTAGCTTTGTCATGTTTTATATCTTTGGAATGGTAATGACTAATCCTCTTTACTGGAAAACATTACATTACCATTTTAGGCATGCCACTTTTGGAAAGTGTCCATTTCTCTACTCTTATAGCTCTGTTTGCCTGGAGCCTGTGTTCAATACATGACTGGGGTTGATGACTACTTCACTTTGTGTATTCCCTCTAGACAGCCACAAACACAGGAAGGGTAAGTGTGTCTGAGTGCCCATCTACATTCTGATAGCTCACCCTGGGCAGGAAGGAAGGGAGAAGCTTACGCTTGTACCTGAATAGGCAGTGTCCTTTCCCATACAAAGGGCTCATTACTCCCTACTTATAATATGGAGCCAGGGCTGGGAAGAAAGGAACTCTGTGCACTTCAAAGACCCTCCTTTGAAGGCAGCCCCACTTCAAAGGCACAACTGGGAATAAGTACTGGGTCTCTGACCTCTCCAAACCAGACACTACTGGACCTGTGAAGAACTATGTCAAGAGAAAGGACTGCTGTGCTGCTACAAGAGCTGCCACTCTGCTGGACTGCTGCTCTGGAAGAACTGCTTTTCTGCTCTGCTCTGCTCTGCTGTGCTGCCCTGCTGAGGAAAGGAATGTACCCATCTCACTTGAACCCAGAGTGTCTCCAATGGCATTCTGGCTTTCCCCCTGATCTGATGTCTGAGGGACATCAGAGACTTCCTACAACTCTGCAACAGCACCTGGACTCTGCCATCTGTGAGTTCTGCCCTGCCAAGTGGTGCCAACCCGGTCCTAGGCCCTTGGAATGGAGATTTTCTGTGCTGTAACTCTCGAGAACAATGCTGCACATTTGTTGCGCCGATCAGACCCGGCACAGTTCACCTATGACGACGCATCACCCTCTTCAGCACTGCTTGACGATTAAACCTTCCCGAGTGCACGGCTCAACGATGACGCAATTCCCATCGTCAGTGCTGCTCGATGCCGAAGCATTCACCGAGTGCGTGTTTGACGACAACGCATCGCCTACAAATCCCTCGGATCGATGACGATGCATCGACTTCCTGCCCCTCACATCTCGTCCTTGAAATTGATGCAGTGCCCTGTAAAAGGTACTTTTTTCAGCGGGCCAAAGCTGGTCCCTGTATCAGACTCACTTTCCATCACAGTCGGCAGGAACTTTAAAACTCATAACTCTGTTTCTACTTATTGGATTTTTGTTCTTGTTCTATTCATATAATTATTGTCTAGTTGTCTAACCGTGTGTGGAGTCTTTTTGTGGTGTTTTCATTGTGTTACTGTGTGTTGCACAAATACTTTACACATTGCCTCTTTAGATGAGACTAACTGCTCTGTGCCAAGCTACCAGAGGGTGAGCACAGGTAATTTTTTAGTGTGTATCTTACTTACCATGGCGTTGATTGTGGTCCCTACTTGGACAGGGTGAATACCTCTGCCAACTAGAGACCCAATTTCTAACAGCTTGCCAACCATTACGAGCACAAGGACAAAGAGATTATGTCATGCAAGAACACAATTTTGGCACTAGCTACTGATGGTGAAATGCTTTGTAGAGCCTCAGAGTCTTGCTGTAAGCTTCATCAGTCTAGGTGGATACTGCTACTCTGTTCATCAGGATCTGTGACCTGGCTGAAGTTTTTCTCCTGACAAGTGGTCAAGTGGCAGCCCTTTTATACAGACTCTTATCTAAGATAGAATTACCAACATCACCTTAGGAATGTCTTGACATAATCATATAAATCAGTAGATGTACTAATAAGGTAAAAATATGCCAATACAAACTACATTGTTTGGGTTATGGTTGTTATTTGACCTTGAAAAAGGCACCTGTCCCAGATTGATTTCAAGCTGGGTGTTTTTGTCTATCACATTGACAGGAGGATATGGCACATTTAGAGGTCAAAAGGATGTGAAATATTTGAAGTTCCTCAGGAAGATGAAGGCCATCATATTTTAGGCCTAGAAAGTTAAAGACCGTCATTTTCTAGACATGCCTATGACAAAATGGAGTCTCAGCCTGTACAAATTGGCGTCTGCTTTTATGTGTTCAAGTACCTAAAACTAAAATAAAGAAGCCTAAAAGCAAGTGATTAAAATAGATAAAAATAATAGAATTATGGAGGGAAACAGTAATAAGATTTATGAAATTCCTAGAATAATGTCTGAACTAAGCAATCACTAAAAACTCATTTTGGCTCTGATTCACAAAGAGCCTCTGCATTCGTGGCAGACGCTTCATAGTTGTGGCAGGATATCCACAATGGGAAACTTCAATGTGAAGATCCCGCCACAACTGAGGAGCTTCTGCCATGAATTAGGAAGCTCTTTGTGAATTGGGGTCTGAATGTGTTTCTTATTTTTAAAACTTCATGAAATATTCATTACACATTTACAGAATAAAAGCACATGCCAAAATGTGCATTTGATGAAATAGTAATTCATCACTAGGTACATGCTTAATAACACATGATTTCAAACTGAAATGAAAAAGGAATGGCTGCACTGGAACACATGATCATTACAACACCTTTTGCAATTCAAGATTATATTGCATTGCAACATATTTCCAAAAGGCCATGTTGTAGGTCATTCTACACCACATCCTAGAGAGCTTGCCCATGATGCTTGCAGTAGTTTCCTTGTGCACATCCCACCTGAGCATTCAGACTTACGCATATTTTCGACAGTGTACCTGTACTCACTTTGTTCATCTGTTTTCCCAAAATAAATGATTTGTGAATCTAGATATGGACACTTTTCATTCTGTTGTTTTGCAAAGTTGTCTCTCTGTTTAGCTCTTCTAAGCTCATTTGTGGTCTAGTCAAAGATTGACTGACAGTCGCAGTTGGTATTAATGGATCCAGCGGTGGGACACTTTGTGACTGTGTAGAGCTTGGGAGCCCATGCAATGTTCTGAAGGGCTTTCTGTAATTTACCGGAATGTTTAAAAAAAAATTATGTGGCTGGGCTTTACTTGAAAGATATGCATCCTATATTTCCAACTTACATTTGACTATTGCCTATTGTCTGACCATTTCCAGGGCATTGGCAGGTGCTGGTCACTGATGTGGAACTAGTATTACTTACTGATGCTGTTCTCTGTAGTGGTGAGCGTGTAAGTCGTGGCCATCTCTGGCCTCTTTGTGTATCTTTGTGTACCCCCTTATCTGATTGTACTGTGTTTTGTGGCCTATTTAGCAGGTCTGAGAGGCTGGCCTTGTATAACGTGTACACTTATGTAAGTGGACACCCTGCACCAGTCCAGACAACCCTTATGGCAATTTAGGAGGTCTTAGACAACCTTAGAAAGCTCTCTAAGTGGTAGCGGTGGAGAGCAGCCTTCAGGCTTAGTTCAGAAGGAGTGTAAAGCAGCTTGTTTTACCAGAATGCAATCTTATAGGTATAGATTAAGTGAAAGAGACCATACAATGTATTTATAAAAATATGTATTTATTATATAATACTGACTAACACATACAGATATCTCCTACCCAGAGATATGCACAATGCACACAATACTTTGCATAGAAATCACGTAAATAGCACAGAATACACAGTGGGCCCTACGGGGACCAAACCATATACTAAGAAAGTGGTATAAGAACCATGACTCATGTCAAGACAATGCCCAGAGGATGTAGAAGTTTCAGGGACCCAAGGAACCACCCAAGGTGAGTGACTAGGAACCCCACGGAGATCGTGTGCAGTGTGAGAACAAGACCCCGTTCTCCGTACAAGTCAACGTGTAAGTCGCGGTTCCGATTTTAAAGATTAAGTACCCTTCCCAGTCGACCCTGGAGAAACCCTGTGGAAGACAGAAGGTTGGAGAGCCACCCGACCCATGGATACCCTAGTACCCACGTTACCTACACCAGGGAAGCCGGGTGCATAGGTGTGAAGTGGTGTCGGAAACCACCGTCGAACCCAATGGAGGACTTCAAGAAAATGCCGCTGCTGAAGAAGGAGAAAGTGTCTGGTGGAATCCAAAGGTGGATTCTAGTTGAAGAGTACCTGCAAGCAGAGTGGACAGAGTCTATTTCACTCAGGAGTGACCCGGAGACGTGGACGACGAATGCCCACCGATGTCGGGAGTTGCAGGAGAGTTGACGGTGACCTTGACTCTGCAGCTGTGCGGATCAGTGGATGTTGTGGAAGACCAGGAGCTATGCACAAGCTGTCCCACGTTGGATGTCGAGAGTTGAGGGGTCGATGTCCATAAGGAGCACCAACAAGCCTTGGCAACTGCAAACAACGTGGATGTCGAAGAAGGTGCAATGTCGGGACAAGTTAGGCCCAGGGAAAACACCACAAGCAGGGGAGTCAGGGCAGGCCCCATGCAATCAGCAGAGCCCAAAAGAAACAAAGATGACCCTCAACAGGACCCACAGGCAGGAGGCACTGGAGTCGCAAGAGGACCTCAAGCAGCTCATCAAGAGATGCAGGCCACGGTGCAGACGATGCAGTGTGGACAAAGATTCTGTTTACTGGAGATGCTTGAGGTTGGGGCTACTTAGAGCCCGAAGATCTTGTTGAAAGGAAGCCAACAAGCCTTTGCACCAGCAAGTCAACGCTGTGTACATGGGTTTGGTTCCTGCGGCTCCTACAAGGGATACTGGCCTCAAACTTGGTGAGGGGGCAGGGGAGGCCTTGGGAGATATGGAGAACCCCCACCTGTGTTGCTGAGCCTTTAAGAGTCCATGGGAGCTCAGGTTCAGCAGACCAGTCAGCTTAGTTGCGGTGCCGGCAGATGCAGGGAAGTGACTCCTTAACTACAAGGGAGATTCCTTCAGGTGTCTTGGATGCCCACAGGCCTTGGAAGTTTCTGTAAGGTGGACAGGCACAGACGATGCAGCAGACTGGAAGGGAGACAGAGTGGAGCCCAAATGAAGTCTGGAGAAGTTCAGAGAGCCCAGACGGTAGAAGTTGAAGTGGTGTCTGAATTGAGATGTGTCCCACGACGAATATAGGTACCTACACCCAGGTAAGCCCTTTAGTACCCTAAGGAAAGGGTTGGGACGATTCAGGGGACCCTCCCAGGGGAGGTTTTGGACAGGGGTGAGGATACTCCCATGTCCTTTGTCCAGTTTCACGCCAGAGCGGCAGAGAACGGCTCCTAGAGCTGGTTTGAACTGGACTATGCAAGGAGGCACCAAATGTGCCCCTCGTGAATGAATGAATGAAGGCATTTATATAGCGCACAGCTACTCAAAAGAGTGTCTCGGCGCTTAAAGGCCTTGCCTGAAACCCCACACACAACCCCCAAATACAAAGGAAGAAATGAAAGTAAAGGATGCTGCTGAAAAGTAATCATTCATTGATTAAAAAGCCAGGTTTTAAGGAGCTTCCTGAAAGTAGCTAAATCAGTCACCGATCTCAACGACACGGGGAGCGCGTTCCAGGCCTGAGCTCCGAGAAACCTAAAGGAGATGCTGCCAGAGCGGGCATGCAATATTCTAGGAACCACCGCCAGGTTCTTGGAAGAGGATCTCAAAGTTCTGGATGGTACATAATGGGTAACCCTCCTGCAGAGGTATCTTGCGCCCCTCCCCTGGAAGGCCTTAAAGAATAACACCAGGGCCTTGAATCATGCAGACTGAGTGGCGCTGGCAAGCTCACCCACCTGGCCCCTATACACTAAATCATCCTGTCTGGGAGGTGGTCACACCTTCCTGTGACAGGATACCTATTGTTCTGCCTTCCCCTGCTCGAGCTTGGCTCAGCAGCAGGAGGGCAGAATCGTGTCTCTTGTCGGCAGCAGCCATGTTGTGCTGTCCGGGTCTAGAAGACTGGTACTGGGAGCACTGAGAGCCTGAGGGAGGCCTGTTCCAGTGTTTGGAATCATACCTCCTACACCGTTTATGGTGTGGGAGGTATGATTCTAACATGTTTGATACCAAACATGATAGGATTCGTTACAGCCAATTTCGATATGGTCATCGCGTAATTACCCAGTGCCCCTCTATATGGTATATGGCTGCTTCACTTACAACCCGTGAGAATGGACTCCATAGGCTGTAAGGGTGTCCTGCTCATGCAGGGGCACCCTCACACTTAGAACCACGCACCCTGCCCTCAGGATTGTAAAGGCCTGCTATAGAGGTGACTTACAGGTTTTAAGTGCAGTGAACCTAGATATAGGAGACCTATATCTTTCGTAAGTGGTGCAAGCACCAGCTTATAGAGGCTGCAATGACAGGCCTGTAGTTACAGTTTGAATGGTCTCCCATGGGTGGCACCATACATGCTTCAGCCCACGGGGGACCTCTGGGGTACCTATGCCCTGGGTACCTTATTACCATATACTAGGGTCTGATAATGGTACCTCAGTATCCAATCTGGGATGTACCTAAGTGCTGAACATTACAATTTAGGGGAGAAAGCAGAGAGACTGGGGTACTGATTAGCAGGATCCCAGTCAGACTAGTCAATAACAGCTTAGCACCAGGCAAAAAGTGGGGGTAACCATAAAAGCAGATCCTACTTTCCTACAGCAGGTCTGGTGGATGTTTGGTGAGAAGTTATTTGTGGCTGCTGCTGCTTGACTATGCTGATGCTACCTGTGGCTTCCTTGAGTTAGTGTTTTTCAGCAAATTCCCCTTGCTTACCATTAGCTCTAGTAGGTATGAATTAGCTCAAACTTGGTGCATTTGGCATTCACTCCTTGGATTTAGTAGAGAACGTGCGAGAGACACATATTAAGACTTCATTGAGCATGAATCCACTTGTGCTACATGGCCACAACTTGGCATTTGCACGTCATAGCTTAGTGTCTACTCTTGAAAGGCTAGATGTGTTTGTCATTTAACTAAATAATACAGTCGATGATGAACTAACATGCAGGTGTTTGTAGGCATACACAGCATGATCTATCTGAGAATTTTACCTAGCATAGATATTGCATTTGTGTGTGGTTTCATCTGTGAAACTTGAATCCTGGGCCAGATCTCGCCTTGAAATGTCCCTTCTCTAGTGCTTAATTTGTAAAATATAAGTACCAGGCCCCTCGTCAAGATACCATTGCAGATTGCACCACCCATTGCCACTGCCAGAGCTGCCAATGATACTACCAGCATAACTACTAGCCATCACACTCGTACAAGTGTAACAATTCAGAATATTCTAGGTCCCCACAGCTATAAGAATGACAAGGGTGACTGGTATTAGTCAATTTAATGTATATTGAATTAATACACAACTGTTATTGTGCTAATCTCTAAATTAAACAAACAGTGCTGCCCTGTGGCAGACTGTCATAAGAGCCAGTATTGACATATAAGTGCCGATTCCGAGCAGCGGAAGCCACCGGCTCACATTAAGTAGTGCTTTTCTCTTGAATTTTGGTCAACATGGCGTCTTAGGGTCTTGATGGTCCAATTTGCATGATTCTGCATCATTCGTATGGCATTTGATATTTCTGTGGAGCAGATATATTGGTGACGTTATTGAGAATCGTCACTTCTTGCTGGTAAGGGCATGCTTGTGTCTGTTAATATTTGTACATGGTGGGTCATGATCCACTAGACTGGTTCAATAATCGTTTCCACAGGTCCTTCAGTTTTGTAATTTCCGTGAGTCGCTCCCACTGCCACAATTTGTCTTGCAAGTTCCTCGTACACATTTATTAGTGTGTGCCCCACTCGGGTGTCTTTGAGTAGGTCTTCCCTTGGGATCTGATTGGCCCTGTTCATAGCTTTTTTAATGTTGGCTATGGAATAACCTCTTACTTTGAAACGTTGGAATGACTCTTTCTGGCATATTGCTAGATCTGATGGTGAGCTACAGATCCTGCGTATGCGCAGCATTTCCCATAGGGATGCTGGCAATGAGATGCTTGGGATGAAAGCTGGCCGCGTGGAGTGTAGAGTTCCCTGCTGTAGGCTTTCTATATAGTTTTGAGTTAATTTTTTGCTCTTTCACATATATTTCTACATCCAGAAACTCAACGGATGTCGCACTGATGGTGGCATTGAATTCTAAGTTCAAAATATTAGCATTAATATCATCAATAAAGGACTTAGCACTGGTCGCATCACCCTTCCAAATCACAAAGACATCATCTATATATCTTAGCCAAGTTATGACATTGTTGTTCCATGTTTCACATAACTGACCTCTAAGTGTCTCCTCCTCCCAGGCTCCCACATGTAGGCAAGCATAACTTGGCGAAAAGCAAGACCCCATAGCCACTCCCCTTAACTGTTGGTAGACTTTGTTGTTAAATAAGAAGTAATTGTGGCATAGGCACCATTCAATGAGGAAGAGCAAAAGTTCGTTATGTTTGTAGCAATTGATCGGTTTTTTGTCCAAAATATTTACAAGCTGCAATGCCATCACTATGACTAATACTAGTATACAGCGTACGTAATGTCCAGTGACATAAAAATGTAGTCATGACTCCAAGGAATGTCTTTGATTTTCAGCAGGAAATCACTAGTATCCCTGAAATAAGTTGGCAGACTGGAGACCAGGCCCTGTAAGAAATAGTCAACATACCTTGAGATATTTTCACATATATTTTTCGGGCTGATATAATTGGGCGTCCTGGTATAGGAACAGTACCTTTGTGTATCTTAGGCAGAAAGTATAGGATAGATGTTACTGAAACTCAGCATGCAGAAAAGACAATTCATCCTTGCTAATGACTCCTGTGCTCTAAATCCATTGAGATGTTTCTTTAGGTCTTTATTACTGCTAGCGACCTCTTTGTGGCTGGAGATTTTGTAGCAAGTTGAATCCGATAAAAGTCTTTCTGCTTCTGCTAGGTATTGGTTGCGTGGCCATAGCACAATGTTGCCACCCTTGTCCGCCTTATTGATGATTACTTCATTCTCTTTTTGAAGCTTGGTCATAAGATTACGGTAGCTTTGGTTCTTTCCTGGAAACTGGCTTGAATAGCGTTTTCGTTGATTCTTGAGATGTAATGCTTTTAATTCATTAGTAATGACATCATTGAAGATGTCGATTGCATCTTTTGGCATGATAGGTGTGAAAGTTGAGTGGGGTTTGAAAGGGCTTGGTACTTTATCAGAGCCAACGATCGATTCATTCACCACAGTTTCTGGCGTGGCACTATTCGCCGTGGAGTTAAGTTCCATCAAGGTTCTCATGATGGGGATGTCTGAGACTGTCAGAATGTTACCACCTGCTGACGCGATGCAGTGGTGTTGTTTTCATTTTTTTGCTTGAAGAACTTTATGAGTTTGAGTTTCCTTATGAACTTAAACACATCAACTCTAGTACTGCAGTAGTCAAAGTTACTCTCCGGACAGAAAGTGAGGCCTAAACAGAGGAGTTGTTTCTCCGCCTCTGTCAGATCAATTTCACTCAAGTTGATGATTGTTTTAGTGTCTGGTTTTCCTATCGCCTCCAGTTTCCTCTCTTTCTGTTTGTTGATTTGGGTTTTTCGGATTTTTCTCCTTTCGCGCCTCCTGCGATTGTGTCTGAGTTTTGATTCCTTGGTTGTCTTGGTCTGAGTGTTTGTCGTCTGTCCAGTACTAAAAAATCCAACTCCTGGGCCAAGCTTGCGCCTGCTCCATCAGTTGCGGCCACATTTTGACCCCTTATATATATATGTGTGCATTGAGCATTGTGAATATTGTTATCATCTCTAGACTATAAAAAGGCCTGTGTGGGAATTGTCAAGCAGCTGCCACCCTGTTGCATCACATTAGAAAAGAGGTGACTGCACACTTTCCTTTTCGATGAGAAGGAGGGGGGGGCGGTGCAGTTTGTGGAATTCATAGTTTTAGTTGCCATGCGTCACTGAATCACTGTGCACCTGGGAGGGGAAGAGGGTGGGGGGTTAACTTGAAAGTTTGTCCGATTTTGAGGCACTTTTGCCATATGATGGCAATCAATGATAGAATTAAAATTTATAAGCATATGTAAGTGTAGTCATTCAAAACTTGGATCACGGATAACTCAGGGTTTTCTGCCTAACTGTAGGAAAACCATGCAACGAGGGCAGGCCTCGGTTCGCAACTGCAAATGTATAGCTCTTAGAAGTGGGCTTATCCTGATAGAAGTGGGCTTATCCTATGGAAGACCAACCATAGCAATTTAATCACTGCCATAACCCACGCTCTTCATTCTAACACTGATGCACAAGCTAAAACGATATACAGCCATCGGTTTTAATCTTTACGGAGAATGAGCAGTAATTCGATAAACTCTTTGCCGCTAGAAGAACCAGATTTGTGTGCTGTAAACAATGCTAATGGAAAGCCATGACAACTTTTGCAGCTGTTCCCAGACGAAAAAAACAAACACTATTTTACATCTGAAAGCTACCAATTGAAGAGACTTCCAAATGTTATTTTGTCATCGTTGAAAAGCATCTTTACATTTTGCAGGTGGCAGCAACTGTTCTCCTTAGTTTGATTTGTGTAAGAAGTGCCAAGAACCGCCAGCTCACGCCACTAGATCCTGCAGGTGGCATTCCGTTCTCCGGAATAGAATCATTATTTGAAAGAACTTTATTCTGTCTTGTCCTGGCCTTTGCAGGAAGCCATTGCCCTCTATCTGCAGTATCGCACTCTATAATGTACACCAGGCAAATTGCTAAAGGGTAATTGGACGCAGGTGTGTATAACGCATTGATTGAAAGAGAAAAGACGAAATGGAAACATAAAACTCAGTTGCCAAACCTCTGCCAGGGGATGGGAAACCTTTAGTGATATCGAACTGGCTGTCGCCTTGGCACAGCCTTGTCCTAAAGCAAAATAATCGAATATCAATAATTAATTGACATTGAAATTCAGAGAACACTAATGTCAAAAAGGGTAAAAGCCTCCATTTATCTAGTAAGTTTTCTCTCTTCTCAGATGAGAAGTCAATATGTATTAATTTACAATGTTAGGTGCCCTAGGTTAATACATTGCCATTTTAGTATCTATTCTTTGGTTTTATGTGCCCTATGATGAACACAGATGCTAAAATAAAACAAATAGGGCTATATTAGAGTTTGGCAGATGGGATCCTAGTTCACAAACCTGATGGATAAACCGTCCACTGTACTACAAGTGCCATGGACTTTAAAGTACTGGCAATGCGGCGGTGGACAGCATATCTTCCACGTTTGTGAAGGAGTATCCTGCCGCCAAATCTTTAATAAGTCCCTTTTAGCCTGAATTTGAATTTGGTAGTTGGGTACTCTGCCACAAACGTGATGGATATCCAGTCCACCTCATTACAAGTGCATTAGGATATAAATTACATTTGTGAAGGAGTAACCTGTCCACCATATATGGCACTTAAACTTCAACGCAGAACACATGGATTTTTGCCCCTTGTAGCTTTGATTGGTTGACCACTCTTCCAGTCTGCTGGTGGACAGCTTAAGCAGGACACTATGATTTCAATGACAGATAAGAGCAATCTTAAGCTGCACTGTACTTTCAGGAAGGGCTTAATTTGTAGAAACATAAGTGCCAGAGCTCTGGTCAGGAGGCCACTTCAGCTTCCATCACACATTGCCCCTGCTACGCTGCGAATGCCATCACACTCCTACAAGTGTGACAATTTGAACTATTCCAGGTCCTCAAATCAATAAGAATGGCTTGGGAAGCAGGTTGTAGTCTTTTTTTAATGTGTATTGAATTAATAATTAACTGTTGTTTTGGCCATCTCTAAATTAGCCAGACAGCACTACCTTGTGGCAGACTGTCACAAGCACTGGTGTTGACAATTAAGTACCGGTGCAGAGCACTGGATACCATTAAGAACTGCTTTCAGGGAAGTGTTTATTCATGGATGGATGGGTGAGTAATTATTTCACGTAACTCATACTGTAACCCAGTGCCTAGGAATTCAGTTGATGTTAATGCATTGGTGAATCTCAAGGCGTGAATTGGCAAAAAGGATAAAAGACAATGAGGATAATATGTGAAAGAGAAGGGCTTCCGGGCTGTACCTGAATGATAGGTGCTGTGTATGTTGTCGTGAGAAGGGTGAAAGATGGTTCCAAAATTCTGAGACTGCAGAGGAGAGAGATCTTTAAACCCATGATTTCAAGAAAAATCTACAAAGGCAAGAAGCAGAGGTCTTCGAAAAATGTATTGTATAAGGAGGAAATCTTTCCACCCTAGTAGAAAAAACTGTTTTGAATGCTTTTCGGAATAGCTATCGATAAACACGACTTGCGGACACTTTTGCACTGATTTGAATTGATAAATATGTGATTACTCATTGAAGACATCATAATGGTGTAAACATTCCAAAAATATTTGTGCTTTTTAGAACATGATGTTTGATCCGTTTGGTCATTGATATGTCCGGAGGCCTGCTAATCTTCTTCAGACACTGTATGCTGAATACAAAAATGACACTGACATTCACATTTAATACTTACCCTGCTTTTGCTCTGAACTGACACGAAGTGAGAAAAACATTTTAGGTCTCCTTCCCCTACTTCTACCAGTGGAATAGTAAGAGTTTCCCTCAAATAGTCCAACACAACCACTTTACTGAGTGGTGAAAACAGGAACATAGAAAGCACTGTTGAGGGATGTGCTACCATTACCACTATCATTACGTGTGCAGAAGCGCACAAGAGCTCTAAGAGAAGATTAACGTGGACAGAGCCTAAGCCCCTCTCTCAGAAGTAGTAGTAGCGCTTCTTAGATCTCTTTTCCTGGCCATCACATAAGGTCTGTTGACAGCTGCACTGTCAAGCCAGACCTAACTATGCAGCGAAAGAAATAGGTAGTGGGAAAGGAGGAAGGGGATGAGAGAGGTGAAGTAGAGAGAACAGAGGTACAACAAGAGGGAAGGGAGTTGGAGAGGTGGGGCAGGGTGCAGTGTGAACAAATTCTGAGGTAATTTGAGAGGTTAGGTAGGGAGCAAGAGAGAGAATTGGGATAGAGTTTAGGTAGGGAGAGAGATGTAAGGTAAAGGGAAGAAGTGAAGTAGAAAGAAGTGAGATAGAGAGAGGGCGTAGAGAGAGGTGAGGTAAAGAATGACAGATGTGTGCTAAATGAGATGAGGTTAAGAGTGAGGTGAAATAGATGGAGAAGAGATACAGGATGGTGAAATGGAAATAATGCAGTGAGGTACACAGTGGGTTGAGGTAAAGGGAGAGATGAGGTAGTGAGAGTGGATAGAGAGGTATCCATATAGATGAGGACTTGAGTGTGGTAGACAGAGAGACATGGTCATAAGAGAAACATAGAGTGAGATGGAGAGAGTTGTACTGAAAGATAGAGCTACGCTACTATAGGTGAGGTCTACAGTTGAAAGACAGAGGGCTTCACAGAGATGCAGAGAGAGAGATAAAGAGAAAGGGTTGAGGTAGAAGGGGTAAGGCAAAAGAAGGACAGAAACATGAGATAGAAAGCGTCTTTCCTGAATTAAAAAGCACCAAGCGATACACCGGGTACGCTCCATGCAACAACAAGAATGCCCTGGTTCCGACTCACGTGAAGGTGAAGATGCTCCAGTTTCGATGAGGATGCTTGGGTTCTGGTTGAAGCAGCGCTTTATACCCACTTCCAAAGGTCCAGGACTGGTTTGGCCCCAATTGGCAGGGCAAGACTTGCAGCAAGCAAAGTTCAGGTGCTGTAGCAGGATGAGTTGAATTCTTTGATGTCCCTGAGACTTAGAATAGGAGGCAAGCCAGCAAATCCTTGGAGTTACTCTGGGTTCAAGTGATGCAGGTCCAGTCCTTCACACCCAGGAGAACATCAGGCGGCAGGGCAGCTCAGCAAGGCAAGAGCACAGCAGGAAAATATTCCAGCAGGGTGGCTATTCTTTCAGCAGCACAGCCGTCCTTCTTCCTAGCAGAGTGGTCACAGGTCCAGAAGTGTACTGAAGTTATGGTTTCAGAGGTCCAGTTCTTATACCCAGTTATGCCTTTGAAGTGGGGGAGACTTCAAAGAAAGCTTTGAAGTTCAAAGAGGTCCTCCCTTTCTGCCCTGGCTCCTGACTCACTGCAGGGGTGTGTGCAGCCCTTTGTGTGTGGACAGGACACAACCTATTCAGGTGTACGTGTGAGGCTGGATCCAGCTCCTTCCTCCCATCTCCCAGGAAGGCCTATCAAGACACACCTAACCTCCCTTTGTGTGTGGATGTATAGAGGGAATATACAAATCCCAGCTGTCACACAACCCAGACTGAACAGAGACAGGCAAAGCCACCAAATGGCTAAAGTAAAAAAATGCCAGATTTCTAAAAGTGGCATTTTCAGAATTGTAATTTAAAATCCAACTTCACCATAAATTAGGATTTCAAATTAGTAATCCAGACACACCAGACTTGGGGGTTTTATCTAATCCCAATTGGAAATTACTCTTCTAAAATGTTATAAGGTAATCCCAATGTTTATGCTACAGGAGAGACAGGCCTTGCAGTAATGAAAAATGACTTTGAGAGTTTTTCACTATCAAGACATGTAAAACTTAAAAGTACATGTCCTGCCTTTAAATACATTGCACATTGCCCTCTGGGTTGTCCAAGGCCTACCTTAGGGAGTGACTTATTGGCATAAAAAGGGAAGGTTTGGGCCTGACAAAAGGTTTATTTTGCCAAGTCGACATAGGAGTGCAAAACTGTACATACAGGTTCTGCAGTTGCAGAGGACTACTTCAGTGGGTGGCACAATCAGTGTTGCGAGCCCACTCGTAGCAGTTAATTTGCAGGCCCTAGGTACAAAGGGTACCACTTTACTAGGGACGTATAAGTAAATTAAATTTGCCAATTGGGGATGAAGCAATTCTACTGTGTTTAGGAGACAGAGAACACACACTTTAACATTGGTTAGCAGTGGTAAAGTGCAAAGAGTCCTAAGGCCAGCAAAAACAAGGTCAGAAAAGTGGAGGAGGAGGAGGGCAAAAAAGTTGTGGGGAAGACCACCCTAATGCAGTCAGGTTTAACATGTGTCCCCTCCAGCTGAAAGTGGCAACAGCTACCCCCTTGGGAGTTCCCTTCACTAAGGTGGAAGAACCTAGAGAGACCATCAGCGTGGTCTTTCCCCAGGTGGTGCTCCAACGTAAAGTCCATTCCCTGTAGGGAGATGGTCCACCTCAACAGTTTGGGATTTTAACCCCTCATTTGCATGGGCCATCTGAGTAGCCTGTGGTCTGTCTTAATCAGGATGTGAGTCCCAAACAGGCATGGTATCAACTTCTTTACTGCCCAGACCACAGCAAAATCTTATCTTTCAATGGCATTCCATCTTTGTTCCTGTGGAAGAAACCTTCTGCTAATGAAGGCTCCTGGTTGGTCTAGGACATCCCCATTCAGCTGCGCTAAGACTGCCCAATGCTATGCTCTGAAGCATCTGTTTGCATGATGAATTGCTTGGAGAAATCAGGGGCCCTGAGTACAGGTGCTGTACACATGGCTTCCTGGAGATAATCAAAGGCTTTTTGACAATCTTCTGTCCAGATCTCCAATCTGAGCTGCTTCTTCAAAGTCAGCTCAGTTAAGGGGGCAACAATGGCTTCAGTCTTGGACTGGAGGGGCTGCATCTTTCCTCCACCTACTGGGTGTCCCAGATAAACCATGGAACCCAGCCCAATCTGGCACTTACAGGCCTTGATGGTCAGGCCTGCCTGCTGCAGAGCCTGAAGCATCTCGTGGAGGTGATGCAGTTGTTTCTCTCAGCTGGAACTATAACAGCAATATGATTGAGGTAGGTGGCACTAAAGGTCTCCTTACCAGCCAGGCCCCTCGAAAGTGTTGGGGGCATTCTCAATCCTATGGGCATCACCTGAAACAGTAAGTGGCCATCTGGGGTTGACAATGATGACCTTTGTTTGGCCCCCTCAGTCAGAGCTACCTGTTAGTATCCTGATGTCGAATCAAAGGAACTGAGAAATTTGGCAGTATCCAACCTCTCAATGAGCTCATCAACTCAGGGATGGGGTGTACATCAGTCCTGGTGAATGAGTTGAGTCCTCAGTAGTCAACACAGAACCGGAGTTCTGGTGTGGTGCCCGGTGGGGCACCCTTTGGTAACAGTACCTCAGGGCTGGACCAGAACTATTAAAGGGCTCAGTCACCCATAATGCCAATATCTTGAAGACTTCCTCCTTGATGCTGGCACTCACCCTGCCTGACAACCTGTACATTTTGTTCTACACAGGGGAAGTGTCTCCAGTGTCAACATCATGGGTGCGTAGATGTGTGAGTCCAAGGGTGAGTGAGAACAGTGAGGCAAACTGTCCCAGCTTGGGGTAACAGTTGCTCTGATGTTCTGGGGTCAGGGTGGAAAAGAGGTTGACACCCTCCACTGACCCATCATGTTCCTGTGCAGAGAGGAGGCCACGGAGAGTGTTGGACCTAGCCCTTTCTTCAGGGTCACCCCCAAACCTTTTGCCTTCCTCCTCTCCTCCCTTTTTTCTGGCCTGTTTTTGTTGGCTTTAGGACTCTGGGCACTTTACGACTGTTAATCAGTGCTAAAGTGCATATGCTCTCTCCCTAAAACATGATACTATTGGCTTATCCACAATTGGCATATTTAGTTTACTTATAAGTTCCTAGTCAAGCTTACTACATGTGCCCAGGGCCTGTAAATTAAATATTACTGATGGGCCTGAACCACGGATTGTGCCACCCACTTCAGTAGCCCTTTAAACATGCCTCAGGCCTGTCATTGCAGAACCTGTGTGTGCTGTTTTAAACTGACAGTTCGATTTTGCAAGTTAACCTACTTGCCAGGTCCATACCTTCCCTTTTATTGCATATAGCTCACCCCAAAGGTAGGCCCTAGGCAGCCTTATGGGCAGGATGTTGTTTATTTAAAAGGTAGGACATGTTCGTTTGAGTTTTACATGTCCTCGTAGTGAAAAACTGCTACATTTGTTTTTCACTACTGCTAGGCCAATCTCTCCTAGAGGTTGACATTGGGATTGCCTTAAAACATCTTTTAAGTGTCATTTCCAATTGGGAAAAGATAGAGATTTGGAGTTGAACTCACAATTTAAAATCACAACTTACGGTGAAGTCAGATTTTCAATTGTAAGTCTGAAAATGCCACTTTACAACATTTACATTTTCTTGCTTTAACCATTTTCTGCCTCTGCCTGTCACTGAATACACGTCTGGGTTAGGTGACAGCTGGCATTGTGCATTCCCTCTAGACAGTCACACAAAGGGAGCTGGAGGGTGTCATTTGCATCTTGATGGCCCATCACCAGGCTGATGGGCCTTCCTGAGGTAGATTGGGAGGGAGGAGTTGACACTTGAACCTGAAGAGGGCTGTGCTTGTCCCCACACAAAGAGCTGCATACCAGCCTGTAGTGAGTCTGGAGCCAGGGCAGGATAGGCAGGGATCTTGTGATCTTTAAAGTCCTCTTTGAAGTCTCCCCCACTTCAAAGGCACATTTGGGTATAATTACTGAACCCCTGACACCAACAAATCAGAGCTTTGCTGGAACCAAGGACATTCTGCTTGGAAGAAGAGCTGCTGTGCTGCAGGAGGGACTGCCACTTTGCTAACTGCTTTGTTGTGTTGGCCTGCTGGTTGCTGTGCTGTAGGAGTGTCTGCCACTTTGCTACCTACTCTTCTGTGTTGGCTACTACTTCTTGCCTGGGAGTGAAAGGGACTGAACTTGCTCTGTACATCCTTGAACCCAAGTTTCTCCAAAGGCTTGTTGGCTTGCCTCCTATTCTCTGAAGTCTCAAGATCATAAAATACTTCTTGCAACTCTGCTGGTGCTGCTGGACTCTGACATCTTTGAGTCCTACATGTGCCTGAGTCCGATCCTGGGCCTCAGAAGTGGGTTCTGCAGCTGTTTTCTGCACAAAACGGCACAGCAACCCCTTTGCACCAATCAGAACTGACGCAGTGCCCTCCGACGATGTGCTGATTCGACGCTGGCATGGGTCCTGACTGCGAGGTTCGACAAAGACGCAGCGCTGATCTGAAGATGCCACTGTGAGGTTCGACTTCGACACAGCGCCGATCCTTCGACACCAGCTGCAAGGCTTGACTCTGATCCATCGACTCGACTGCGTGAATCGGAACCAATGGAGGGAGTCCTCGACACCAGTACATGCTCCGTACAAGGTTAGTTTTCAGTGGGCCCTGTGTGAGTCCTGGATCTGGCCTGCCCTACATCGTGGTTCGCCTAAACTGTGGATTTGCCCCGCTCTAGTACAACCTCAAGTAACCTTTTAGCGCTATTGACTTTTTGGATTTCATCTTTAAAAATTCATATCTCGACTTCTACTTCTTGTATTTTTGTCGTTTTGGTCTTGTTTTACTCAGATAAATATTATCAATTTTTCTAAACTGTGAGGGGTCATTTTGTGGTGTTTTCACTGTGTTACTGTAATTTAAGTGTTGCTCAAATACTTTACACATTGCCTCTTAAGTTAAGCCTGACTGCTCTGTTCCGAGCTGCCAGAGGGTAAGTACAGGTTAATTTATGGTGTGTATCTGACTTACCCTGACAAGGATTGTGGCTCCTGCTTGGACAGGCTGTATACTCTGCCAATCAGAAATCTCAATTTATAACATAGAATTTCTGTCTCCTCTTCCATCACCTAATATGTCATAAGGAGCATGCTCACTTCGTACCTCTGAAAGTGAGGCTTGAGTCTGTTCGTATGGAGCACCTTTTTGGGGCTTCTAGGGGTCTGGAGCTACACCAAGTAGGTGACATCCCTTTATGTTTCTTGATTTCATTTGAGCCAGTCCAAGATTTCTGTAGAGCCCTGGGCTCTATTGTCTCCATGACCCACACTTTCTGGCCAGGCTGAATCTCCACCAGAGTGGCCTTCTGGTCATAACAGAGCTTCATGACCTCCCGACTTGCCTCTAAATTGCTTTTTGCTTTCTTCCAGAAGTGATGGATCTGGTTGAGGAGGGCCAGCATGTAGCTGCCCACATCCTGTGGGGTTTCCTGGAAGCTTGCTCCGAGCCCTCCTTGACAAGGTTCAGATGTCCCCTAACAGGGTGGCCATAGAGGAGGTCAAAGGGGCTGAACCCTACTCCTTTCTGTGGCACTTCCATGTAGACAAAGAGAAGGTATGGCAAAAGGACATCCTACTTACGCCTCAGGGGCTCAGGCAAGCCCATAATTATGCCCTTCAAGGTCTTGTTGAATAGCTTCACAAGACCATTGCTTTGGGGGTGATAGGGTATGGTGAACTTGTAACTTACACCACACTCATCCGACATGGACTTCATGTACGCGGACATGAAGTTAGCACCTATGCCAGACACTACCCTCTTGAGGAACCCAACAAGAGTAAAGATCCTCATCAGAGCTCTAGTCACCCCAAGTGCAGTCACTGACCTCAGAGGGATGGCCTCTGGGTAGCAGTGGCATGGTCCACCAAGACCAGGACAAACCTGTTGCCTTAGGCTGTCTTGGGATACAAGGGTCCAATGATCTCGATGTACAACCTTTCAAAGGGGGTACCAATTACAGGTAATGGGACATGGGGAGCTTTTTGCTTTTTCCCTGACTTCCCACTGGCCTGGCAGGTGGGACAGGACCTGCCGAATGCATCTGAGGCTGTCTTCATTCTGGACCAATAGTAGTGGGAGACAAGCCAGACAAAGGATTTGTCTTGCCCTAGATGTCCTGCTAGGAGGATATCATGAGACAAACCCAGTATGAAGGTCCTGTAAAACTGAGGGACTACCAGCAAATGGGCTGCTCCAGCACCAGGAGCCTTAGGCTCGGTATAGAGATCATTCTCTCAGTAGATTCGGTGACCCCCAGAGGCTTCATCGGCTGCATGGGCTGAGGCCTGTAGCCTCACGCCCTCAAGAGTGGGACACTCTTTCTACACTCTGCAGAATTCCTCCCTGGTGGGCCCACCCTCAACTTACCTCCCTCCAGGCAGTGTGTTCCAAGTCATTGCCTTGCAAATAATCAACAGGCATGACAGGGCTCACAGCATCTATAGGAGAACTTGAGACACACCCCCAACTCAAAGGGAACCAGAGCCAACTGGGGGTGAGTGTCTGAAAAGTTTCAGCGCTCCGTCCATCATCTCCCTGTGTTTGCTTTGTTCACCCTGAGTTGACAGGGATGTGGGTCCCTTGCTCATTTTGCCACTGGATTCAAGCTAGCCTGGCTGATGAGGGGTGTTACCCCGAAACCGGTCCCAGGATGCTTGTTTCCGGTCCAGGGAAGACATGGCTTGGCAGTTCGGGCTGGACTGTTCCCATGAGGCACAGGGTAAAGACTGATTTGCATATAGCTTTGTCTGAACTGGGGTGGCGAAGTGAGGTAAAGAACGATGAGTGATTCAACCCAGATCTGTGTCTGGTGTGAGTGTCTGAAAAGTTTCAGTGCTCCGTCCATCATCTCCTTGTGTTTGCTTTGTTCTCCTCCTCAGAGCATGCTTCTGCCCAGGCCCTCTGCACCTTTTGTAATTCCACTTTCTTGGTGGCACTATTGGGATGAAGCACAATCTCTTTGCATAAGTCTTTTAGCTGGTCTACTGTATAGGTTTCCAGATTGTCCAGCTCAAATTCCATGTTTCCAATTGTAGAGCCAGCAACCACAGAAATGATTTTTGAAAAAAATCAAAAAAGTCAATTAGGGAGAACTTAAATTTCTAATTGGTCTTGGATGGGGCTGGGTAGTGTACACCAAGTTACTTTATGGCACTGCACAAACATAAGTGCTATCCTCACCTCTGATCCCCAATGTTAGGAATTGGGTTGTAGGTTAACTGGGGTATGAGCGCTAGTCAAGCAGCAACCACAATCCTAGCCAGGGTAAGAAGCAGGCAAACCCTAAATTAACCTGTGCTCACTCTCTGATAACTTGGTACAGAGCAGTCAAGCTTAGCTTAGAATCAATGTGTAAAGTATTTGTGCAACACATCAAACCCTAGTACAGCGGACAAACCACACCAAAAAGTTTCCACACCAGGTTACCAAAACAAAAAAAATCTTGAGATATGAACTTTTGAAGAATAAACTGTAAAATAGTTCTTAGAGTCAATAAGCTCTTACTTGGGATATCTGGTTGTGCCGGACCGGGACAAAGTAAAAAGTTCAGGCCAACCACGATGGAGCGTGGGCTAGATACAGGGACCCCATGAGTCCCGCTGAGCAAAAGTGCCTTGATCCTGGCTGCGTCGACATTGAAGAAGCAGGCCGAAGCGATGCGTCGGTGTCGATCCACACAGTGGGGTGTCATGCAGTTACTACTAATTAAGTAGGACTGTGCATTTGGACAACATATGTATTAAAATATGGGGACAGAGTCCACTCATATAATCAGAATATGATGACCCAATTCCTTACTAGCTCACCGTGCGCCATCTGGACCCCTAACCTTCCAGGGTAGCAGATGGTGTCTGCAAGCTCAGAACACAATCACTCTACTTCCCGCAAGGAAATCGTGGCAATATATTTACCCTTTCATTGTTACCTTAGGCATGCCAAAAAGGAGACAAGAAATAATCATGAAATTGCGTTTCAAACATTTATTGAAGCAATTCGATTTTTGTGTAAAATACATGAGCTGAAATTATTAGCAGAAGGAAACAAAACATTGTTACCAGCATTACAAGAATGGTAAAAAGATGAATAATTCAACCATTTTAATTATTTCAGTGATTATATGAATGCATACCATAATGATACTCCTACCTAACACTACCTATACTATATAGAGCATAGTGAGAATGCATTCAGCCAGATCGCTTGGAGCAACCTAACTCACCATGACCTGTGTGTGATGTATCAGGAAGCCAATCTGGTGAAGAAAAGGCCACAGTCCTTTACAGGATAGTGATGGGAGTCAGCAGGGCTGGACCTCAGTCATGGGAGAATGTCCAGGATAATCCATGGATGTGCTCCTCTGGTGAGCTAGGCTCAGAAGCAGCTTATAGAATCAAAAATGATTCCACGTGCACTGTGTCTAAGGGCCATTGCTGGTGTTATTGTTTGTCTGTCCAATTCATTGCTGTTTCCTAACGGACAACAAAATGCAAGAGCAGCGTGCTCAGTGTAATTTACACTTGAACAGAATATACAGTGTTGTGATAAAATGCTTACGTAGAAATGTGCTTGCAAGCAGAACACTCTCTGAGTACGTTATCGTTTTACGTGCAAAGCATGCAAAAAGTCATAGTCTAAACAGATGCCTATTTTAAATGTATTAGTCAAGATGGACGCTTTTGTGCATGGGCCATGTTGAATCTTACAACACCCACTCCTTGGCCGGAGGGAGACTAATACTTCCAACTAAACTTAAAGGCGTATCCCAAAATTAAACTTAATATGTCTATAATCCTGAAATTATAAAAAATGTATAATAATGCACTTTAAATATGAAGTAAAATGAAAGCCAAATTGAATTTAAAAAATGACAATAAAAACATGCAATTTATAAATGCATACAAGCAATTAAAAAAAATAAAAGATGCAGAATTAAAATCCATAGACTCCAAGAATAATAATATGTTCCGAGAGTCATTAGAAACCATAATGGAACCAGTTTCCGCAGATGATATTTCTATTGGGGCCCGGATCGCAAGTTCCAAAGAACAAACATGGTTGTATCCAACTGTCATGTAGTTCCTTTAAACCTATATAGAATCTGCACGTTTAGACAACATACACTATAGGATTGGTGTCAGACTGATTCTAGACACTCCTACCGGGTATGTTAGCCTGTATACCAGCTAGCTCACAGTGCCACTAGAAACCCCTCTTACCAAGGAGAGAATAATTCTTGGCAACTATCGAACATGTCAACCCTGTCCCATCAGGGATCGTGGAAACAGTGCGATACTTTTCACTCAATCACTCATGCTCACTTTGTCTCATAAACGGTGGGAACATTTTTCAATAAGCATTTATTGAACCAGCGTCATTCTAGTGTAAAATAGGTGCGCTGAAACAACGATTAGACAGTAACAGATATAAATGATTATAAGTACTAACAGAGTAAAAGGATGGTAGATTTCTACCATCATGTTAAACAATGAATACAGGCAAGTACATAAAATACATGACAGTAGAATGCGTACTCCTACGATGCAACCCTAACTAGATGTACCTAAGTGTACCTAGCATGTATGTGGGTGTAAAGCCAAGAATCCCTCTAGGATAAAGTCAACCCCATCACCTGAAGTGAGAGACTGTGGGACCCCGTCTTGGTCTCGAGATGGACACCCCACAAGGGATGTCAGACCACTGCGAGCTGGAGTGTCTGCGTGCAGGAACCTCAGCGTCTCACGTCAGTGTGTCAGCGTGGAAGTACTTTTCTACTCTGACTACCTCAGCAAGATATGGTGTATATATACCCAAAGTGGTACACCCTGAGGATATACCTTGCTGTGTCATGTCAGACTAGGATGATGGAAGGAATGACCCTTATGCATAGTTATTATGCAGCAGATGGTAGGACTGCTGTCCTGCTGTGATTCCAAGAATCCTCATGCATAATGAATGAGGCTTAAGCTTTTCAGAGAAAACCCCATGTCATCTTTAAGTATTGCCGTAACTAGGTAAAAAGCCAGTACTAAAAAGCGTTATGTAGTGTAAGGGTAGGGGAGAATATAGGTGAAAGGTTAGGTGACTACCTGAGCCTATATTGGGGTACCTATATGGAACATAACACAACACAATCAGCAGCCGCTGATGGTGTGTCAGCTGATAGTGTAGCCGCAAGGAGGAGCCAAGATCTAAGAATCCAGGAGATGAAGCATCTAAGAAAGGCTCATACTATGCATTCTGTAGCAACGGTAATCGCATAGGACAACACTGAACATGAACCCTAAGTGGACAAATCTGCAGAGCCATATCCGTTGATTGAACTGATTGCATCCCAAGAAATACAACCAGAGCACACTCGAAAGTGCACAGCAGACAGCGGAACACAGACTGTACGCAATGTAACCATACAGGTTGAAATGACAAAGACCAGTTGTCAATTAGTTCTTGAAGTAAAGACATGCCAAAATACTGCATCATATGTTCACGACAAAGCAGCATGTTTCGTAGTTCCATCACCATTTGGCCTCGAGGTGGAACATCCATTGCAGTCTGGCAAAAATAGGACCTAAATCCCAACAATTAGGAAAAGTACCAGAGGCATGCCTCTAAATACGCTGGAAACCAGGCAGTATATGAAAGATTGTACCATTCCAGTCCAAAGACAGTCTGGAATGCTCTAACAAAGCCAGACCCAATTGCTGTAAAAAAGTGTACTACTTCCGCAGTATTAAATGCATTAAATAAGCGGTGCACAAGTTCTACAAAATGTTGAGGGAGGTTAGTGCGTAGTAGTGATTGCATTTCAGAGGAAGACCTTGCAACTTGGAGATCAAACGTCTCTCTAGCAGATGTTAAAGAAACCTGCTTCTGAAATAAGACTAAGACACACAGATGATGGATGGAATGCAGAGCAAATCAAACATTCACCCCCAGTCAAGAGATCTTGGTTAAATCCATTGTTCTTTTGCTCACCATGCCACCCCAGCTCAGACCCAACAAGCATCCTGCACAACATTTGGAAATATGAGCACCCGGCCTGGCGGTGTGCGTTCTTGGCTGCATTGAGTCTTGGGGGGCTGTTATCCTCCGGGCCCATTCCAGCTGAGTTGCTGGTAGGAGTCCATCTGGCAACCACTCGGTCTGGTGCATTCTTGAGGTGGAGATGTGTCCCCGTGCCCTTAGAAAATTGCCCCAAACTTTGAGGGCAATAAAAACATGTCGGCCGTTCAGGTTAAAGTTGTCTAAACATGTCATCTTTTTAACTGAGTGTGAACACTAGTCAAAATTGAAAAATATATGTGATAGATGTTCACAACTCAATTTTAACTTATGGGGAGTTTAGTTTACTCTTTTTTACATTACGGGGCTTAGATGGTAGACAGATGTTACCTTTATTTACCACCTCACTCTTTCATTATTTAATTTTCTATATTAGTTTAGAGTTAGGTCACATTTGTTTCTGTCAAGAAAGTGCCGATGAGGACAGAGTAAGCAAACAGGTGAGTACCAACCAGTAGCTCCATGGATGGTGCTTACGTGAGGCACTTTCTGACCCACCTCACATTTTTTATAAAATATTTTTATAAAATATTCTTATCTTGTTAGCCCATTTTGAGACTATTGGCTGATGGGGTTTTGACCTGACTTGGGTGGTTGATGAGTTTTTAATATGATTAAAACATATTGGTGGGCATGACTATATAAGTAAGCATAGCCTCACAAAGGAGTAAGACATGATACCCATTTGGTAAAAATTGTTTGAAATGATCATGTGTTTTTTATAACCAGATCTTGTTTTTTAATTTCGTGAGTGGAGGGCATCCTGGTTATAATTCCGTCTTATGCTCCTTATTTTGACAGTTCCTACCTTAGGTGTGACATAGGTATAAAAAGGGAAGGTTTGGGCCAGGCAAAAGGATTTGCCTAGTCAACATGGTAGTGTAAAACTGCACATACAGGTCTGCAGTGGCAGGCCTGAGACATGGATAAAGGGCTACTTCAGTGGGTGGCACAACCAGAGCTTCAGGCCCACTACTTGCATTTAATTTACAGGCCCTGGGTACAGGGTTACGACTTTACTATGGACTTACAAGTAAATTAAATATGCCAATTGCAGATAAACCAATGTTACCATGTTTAGAGGAGAGAACACAAGCTATTTAGTACTGGTTAGCAGTGGTAAAGTGTATTAAGTTCTAAAGCCAGCAAAAACGAGGTCAGAATAGTGGAGGAGGTAGGCAAAAAGTTGGGGGAAAGACCACCCTAAGGCTGTCAGGTCTAGCATTGAAAAATACATTTTTAAGAGTAGGCAGTGGTCCATGGGACTGCTGCCTACTCCTAAAAATGATTGTGTAACATTTCATCTATTTAAGTTAAAAAAACATCCTGTTTTTCTTAAGCTGCATTAAAACAAAAGATTGCTTTATGTAAAAGCTATCACAGACATGGTGTTCTGATGACCCCAGCAAGTCATCCTCCCTTTGATTGTGGCCAATCATAGTGGGTCTCAATCTGCTAAATACATCATGCATAATATTGATGGATGATGGGTGGATGGCAAGATGAAAGGAAGGCAAAGCAAATGGAAAGTTGAGATGATGGATGGATGGGTGGGTCTGTGGATGGGTGGGTGGATTGAAAGAAGGGCACAGTAAATGGAAATCTGAAAAGATGGATGGATGGGTAGAAGGATGGGTAGATATTCCTAATTATTTTATTTTTTACATTCACAAAGGGGAAGGGTTTTGTTCCCAAAACATTGATACGTATCATAGAAAATCAATATTTGGAAGCAATGCACTTAACACGCCCTTTCATCCATCCATCTTCCATCCATCCATCCATCCATCCATCCATCTCTCCATCGTCTCAGATTTCCATTTACTCTGATGTCCACTCACCCATCCTCCCAACCACTCACCCACCCATTTTTTCACCCATTCATCCCTTTTTCAGACCTTAGCATATCTCCATTAGGAATTGCCCAGAAGAAAGCAAAAGGAAAGTACATTCTGATTCACCATCTGTCATGACCTAAATGCGTGTCCGGTAATTATGATATTGACCAGAGTAAGTGTTTGTTGTCATATTCAAACACTGATTAGGCCATTGTAATGATCAGAAATTCTGCGCTGGGCGTCTCAAATCAGGAAAACAAACATAAAGTTGTCTTCCTGTTGACTGCCACTGTAGCTGGATGGTGTTCCTTTTTTCAGAATTCTACTTGAAAAATAGATATTTGTTGATATGTCAATACCTATGGGTCATTTTGTGGTATATTGTTTTATATTGAGACCTTCAACTCACTCCTAAAATGCTGAGAAAGAAAGTCACCAGCACCTGGTAAGTGATGAACTACCTGGACTATTTGTTTTCGGCAGGTAGGAGTGCAAACATTTGATGAGGATACTGTAAAATATTGCAAGAAACTTCAGGTACCGATGGCCCAAGAGAAAACTCAGGGAACCAGCAACATCCAATACAATTCTTGTCAATTAAGTGGATACAGTAACCTTGGTTTTATGCTTGCCAACTGAGAAGCAAGAAGCCTTAAGTGAATTTTTCCATGAGGCAGTGAACAAGAAGCACTGTGAGCTAAGGAAGATGCAGCAGGTTTAGGGTCATTCTTGGTGTCATCATTGTGGTTGCTCTGGGCAGAGCTTTCAGCAGAACCATAGCATCTGCCATGAGGTGAGGGGAAAACTGACAGCACACAATTTGGATTTCTCAAGAGATGATACAAGACATGCTGCCATGGATTTAGCTCTTGGACAGCTATAAAGGAGTGACACTGTGGTGTCAGATGGACGTGGTCATTTGGATGATGGAAATATTTTCCCATACATCTGAGATGGGGTTTTTAGGTCTTTACAGGAAGGGGTGGGCAGAGCAGTGGCTAGAGGACCGAAGACTGTACAAGCATAGAATTGCCTTTTTGGAATTCTTTCTAGTCATACTGGTGATGAGAATGTGAAGACAGGAATTGTAAAGCAGGATGATGACAGTTGTCATTAACAAAAATGCACGGATGAGTGTGATCAATACACTGTCAATGACCAGTGGATATTGTGGCATGTAAAGAGAGTTAGGTGTTATGTAAAATTTGGCAAGTGGCCCACCATCCTGCCAAAGTGCTGCAGGTCATCAAATCTACCACCCTGGTGAATGCCCACCCAGCAGATTTAGAGATCCCCATATGCCTGTTAGAGATCTGTGTTTCTACATAGGAGCCTGCACCACAGCAACTCTCCTGAAGGCACAATAATTAACCAAGTGTCTGCTATGTTTAATGTGGCCACTCAGCAACATTTTTGGTTTTTCAAAAGCAAAAACCCAAAGCAGGGCTATATTTTTTAAAACAATATCAAAATGGCTTTGAGACCCTGAGCGTCTCCAGCATGTGGGAGTCATTTTTATTTTGCCTGTTTTGGACAGTCACACTTTCCCTGGTAGTCCTGAATAGGAAACTGTGAGAAGTTGGCCTGGTATATGATGTCCACTAATTAAAGTGGGCACCTTGCACCAGTCCAAACAACCCTTATGGTGATTTAAGAGGTCAAAGAGAACCTTTTAAAAGCTATCCAAGTGGCAGCTGTGGAGAGCAGCCTTCAGGCTTAGTCTTGAAGGAATGTTAAGCAGCTTGTTTTACCAGAATGCAATCTTATTGTATTGGTTAAATGAAAGGAGAACCACACAGTAGTTATAAGAATATATAGTTATTATTATAAAACACCTTAAATACCTCACAGTATCTGCTACACGCAGATAAACACAAAGCACACAATACTGTAGCACAGAAACAATAGTAAGTAGCACTAATACACAGTGGGCTCCAGGGGGAGACCAACCCATATACTAAAATAGTGGTATAAGAACCACAACTCGAGACAAGACAGTGTCTAGAGGATGTAGAATCGCTGGGACCCCAAGGAACAACCCAAGGTGAATAAGTAGGGACCCCACGGAGGACGGGTGCAGTGTGAGAACACGACTGCGTGCTACGTACAATTCAATGGGAGAGTCGCGGTTGCAGTTTTAAACTTTAAGGACCCTTCTCAGTGGATTACGAGGAAACCCTTTGGAACATAGAAGGTTGGAGAGCCACCCCACCCATGGATACCGAAGTACCAGAGTTACCTATCTCAGGGAAGCCGGGTGCAGAGGACTGAAGTGGCGTCGGAAACCGCCGTCGTTCTCAATGGGAGTCTTCAAAGAAATGCCACTGCTGGAAAGAAGAAAAGTGTCCAATGGAACCCACAGGTGGATTCTTGATGGAAGGAACCTGAAAGCAGAGGGGACAGAGTCTGGGTCACTCAGGTGTGACCAGGGGCTCAGTAGACGAATGCCAACCGATGTCGGGTGCTTCAGGTGCGAAGAAGGAGACCTTGACTCTACAGCTGCAGGGACCAGGAGATGTCGAGGATGACCAGGAGCCGGATATGAGCTGTCCCACAGAGGATGTCGAGTGCTGAGGGGTCGGTGTCTGGTGAGAGCACCAACAAACCTTGGCAGCGGCAACCCATGAAGAAGGTCAAAGAAGGTTACGGTCTGGCCCAGCAAGGACCAGAGGACTCACCACAGCAGGGGTAGTCAGGGCAGGCCTGGAGCAACCAGGGGAGTCAAAGAAAAGCAGTGTTGTCCCTCAAGTGGACCCACAGGCCGAAGGTACAGGAGTCGCGAGGGGACCTCTAGCAGTTTCACAAAGTCACAGCTTGCAAAGCATAAAGTGCGAGGAGGCCAGAGTCCTTGTATGAAATGTGCGCAGAGGTAAGGGCTATCGACAGCCCTATGCACGAATTAGAGAACACCAACAAGCATATGCAATTGCAAAAGTACACGGTGCACAGGGGTTCGGGTTATGCAGTCCCCACAAAGGATACTGGCCTCAAACTTGGTGAGAGGGCATCTCAACCTCAAGGAAGGTAGGAACCCACCTCCTGTGTTGCTGGAGCCTTCGGAGTCTGCAGGAGCTCAGGATCAGCAGACCGGTCAGTTGCGTTACGGTGCCTGCAAATGCAGGGGAGTGACTCCTTTACCACAAGGGAGATACTTCAGTTGTCCTTGATGCTCCACAGGTCCTGCACAGAGCCTGTATGGTGCACAGGCACAGACGATGCTTTGGACGGACACGGAGAGGGAGACGAAGTCGGGCCCAGTCGAAGTCTAGCGAAGTCCAGAGTGTCCAGACGGTCGAAGGTCAGTGGTTTCGTGTTCAGAATCTTGTACACGTCGAATCTAGGGTCTTACAGCCAGGCAAGCCCTTTTATACCCACGGGAGAGGGTTGGACAGATTCAGGGGACCCTCCCAGGGGAGGGTCAGGACAGTGGGGAGGTTACTTCCATGTCCTTTGTCCAGTTTCGCACCAGAGCAGGAGCCAACGGCTCCCTGAACTGGTTTGAACTGGACTATGCACAGGGACACCAAATGTGCCCCTCGTGCAGACTTTCAGGCACTTTGGAAGTGCACCCACCCAGCCCCAATACACTAAATCCTGTCTGGGAGGTGGTCACACCTCCCTGTGACAGGATGCCTATTGTGCTGCCTTCCTCTGCTCGACCTTGGCTCAGCAGCAGGAGGGCAGAAATGTGTCTCTGGTCGGCAGCATCCATTTTGTGCTGTCCAGGTCGAGAAGGCTGGTACCGGGGAGACCAGGGACCCACGAAGTTTGCTTCTGAGGGGTGGAATCGTACCTCCCACACCGGTTACCGGTGTGGAGGTATGATTCCAAGGTGTTTGATACCAAACACGACATGGTTAATTGCAGCCGTTTTCGATATAGCATTTTACGCGAGCACCTCTACCTATATGTCGGGCTGCGTCACCGATAACCCGGGAGAATGGTCTCCGAAGGCTGCAGGGGTGCTCTGCTCATGCAGGGGCACCCTCTCACGTAAAACCCAGGACCCTCCCTTCAGGATTGTCAAGGCCTGCTATAGGGGTGACTTATAGGTTTTAAGTGTAGTGACCTATAGATATAGTAAACCTATATCTAAAGTAAGTGGTGCATGCGCCATCTTACACAGGCTGCAATGGCAGGCCTGTAGTTCCATTTTACATGGCCTCTCAGGGGTGGCATAGTACATGCTTCAGCCCATGGGAGGCCTCTGGGGTACCTATGCCCTGGGTACATGTGTACCATATACCAGGGACTTATAAGGGTACCCCAGTATCCAATGTGGAGTGTACCTAAGTACATGTCATATAATTTTAGGGAGAAAGCAGATAGACTGGGGTCCTGATTAGCATGATCCCAGTCAGACTAGTCAAAAACAGTGTAACATCAAGCAAAAAGTGGGGGTAACCTATAGAAGCAGATCCTACTTTCCTACAGAAACATTATGTGGGCACATCCACCCTTCATGAGGCTGATGGCCTGATGTCCATGGACTGACGGCTCAATATCAGATGGTCGTTCGGTCGATGGTTTCCACTCGAAGGACCAGCTAAAACACCCGCTGGTGAAAACATGACTGATCATCTGACTTTAAATAGTGGGGTCTGAGCAAGAGTTTGGCAAGCCTGGTACCTTGCCAGATTTGCTGTGGAGTACAGTGTCTAACTAACTTCAAATAAGACCCATAGATCTGACATGCTTACAATGGAATGTCATGTTATGAGCTAGACACTTACCAGGGCTATTTTAACACAAACCTGATGTAACGTAACTGCATTACAATCCACTGCAAATCACAATTTGCAATGGATTGTAGCAAAAGTAACACAAAGCTGAACAATGCACTGCCCTGCATTACTTTTAGTCAAGGGAGTGTTCCATGGGTGGTGCATGGGATTTCCCATGCAGCCACCTATGGATTTTGATGCAAATACCTGGCTACACAAAATTGTAGACAGGCATTTGTGCCAAAATCCTGCGCCTCATGAGGCAGGCATTATGAGGATAAATATTGTCATTTCTCCTTGGGTTTTTGTCTTTGCATACATGCTACATTCTACAACACACATACAAAGAGGAAAATGCCTTAAAGCATAGTTTTTTTACTAAAAAGGGGCCATTTTCTGCACCAAAACTATGCTTACCATAGCGGGGACACTCCTGCACTATGGCACAAGGGTGTCTGCATTACAGCATGGCAGCTTAAAGTGTGCCAGAGCAGGGAGAAAGCAGACACTGATACAGTTTAGTAGCTATAACGCTGTTCTGCTCTCTCTCATTCACGCTACGTAGCACAACAACCTTACTTGCTGCATTGTGCTGTGTTGCATGATTTGTTTGTAAATCTGGGCCCAGGTTTGGAGAATTAGGTAGTTTATGCATTTCTTTCAGTGGTTAAGATCCAATGTATTGGCATTGGGGGCATACTAGCATTGAGAGTTAGTTCTATAAGAGATGTCGAGAGTAGAATCTTCAGGGGCTGCAGATGGTGGAAGGCTTGAAGGGTACTTATCATCAGGCACAGGAGGAGGTGAGAGGAGATGTGCAAAGAGCTTAGACTATGACAGGGCAGGCATTCTATGAAGGAGGACAGCTATATAGTGACCTAAGTGAAGAGGCTGATTGAAAAGAATTTACTTTCAGTAACTGTTGCGGGGAAACTTTCAGGGATTTCTTTCTGCCTGCAATGTTTCTGGTGGTATGAAATGAGTTGGGTGGATTAGTGAGTCAGATCGTAAAAGACTGGGCTAGAGAAAGATAGGAAACAAGATGAGAGATGAGCATTAGCAATGAAAATCTAGGAAGGGATCATACATCAGACCAGAACTATCTGTGCATCCACCTGGGAAAGACCTCTCCTATAGTTTAGGATGTCCGATGAAGACAGGTCCATGAACTATGAGGGCATGACTGTGCAGGATCTGATATTAGAGTAAGAATGGATGCAGATAATGGTACATAGGAGTAGAGGTGTGCAAAAGTATCCCTTTGTGGCATTTATAACGCCTAGGAGTATGCAAATTTGTCAAACCATTGTTAATGGTGTTTTCTATACAAACTAAACATGTGATTCATGGGTGGGACTCAGAGTTCTGTATTCTGTGCTGTCTTGATGAGAACTCATTTGTAATTTTCTCACAGCTAGGGAACCATGAGGTCAGATGACTCTAATGTCTAGTCACATTCCTCTAGATAGTTATTTTTTGGGGAGAGAGAAACTTTCTCATCAATCAGATCCTTCTCTCAGTAGAGAGATGCGATAACATTGACTTTAGTCTCCACAAGTCTGCCTTGGTCATCCACCTCCCAGAGGCATCCTTCCACACCCTAGAGGGGGTTCCACAGGTCTAGACAAGGCACCAGTTTCTACAGGGTTGAAAACTCTGGCAGGTCCCCATTAAAGCTGGGGTAGGCCTTAGGCATTGAACCTCGTCCCTGGGCTCTTCATGCGAACCATTGGCTTCCCAAGTTATGCAAGAAGCACTTCTTCAGACTTGGTAAGTTTCCCGTCTTTAGGTCAGGGAGAAAATTCTGGCCAGGTTGAAGGTCAGAGTTTCCACATGCCAGGTTCTTGTTTCCCAGTCTTAGCTTTTTTCACTGGCTTGCAGTGTCACAAAGTACCCAGAACGGGGTCCTATAGCCTGGGGAGGGTGTCCTTCAGAACTCGGCAGGCTCGGGGTGCAATCACCCCCTAGGCATGTCTCCGTTCTCCAACACATGGTGCCCCAAAGTGCCCAGGATGTAGTTCTACATGCCCAGGGAGGCATCCCCTCCTCTGAGGGATTTTTAGAAAATCTTTTTAAAGTAAAAGAAGAAAATTTATTTTGTTTGGAAGCACATTATTTTTCCTGACCTGAAAGGTGGGGTCACTTACGGCGTGCTTTGCTTTTCATTTTTGTTGGCGATCTCAGCCCGAGGATACTCCCGCCCCGGTCCGCCGCGGCTTGTGCCGTTAGAGCGGAGGGCGTTGCGATGTATCCTCAGGTCTAGTGTTCCAGCCTACACATTACTTAAGTTAAGGCATGCTAAAGCTGGGTGTGCAGTGGGCTCGCGCAGCAAGCGCGCCGAAGGCGCACCAAAGGCAAGCCCGTCTGCGCCCGTCCGCACCTGGACGGCACCAGGGGCCAGGACCCCTGGTTGTTTTTCAAGGGACCTAGTGTGCTACTCATCAGCAGAGATTTTGGCTCTAAGGAATATGGTTGATAAAGACTGCCTTCACTCCATTGCAGTAGGTTCAGGAATGAAAAGTTGTAGGAAATGTAGTTTTGTGGCTAAGGCAGTTACAGAGGGAGGGAAAAGGGAGAGGGTTTTGGAGTCTGTGGATGATACCGTACTTTGCCTATCTCTGAACTGCAGGTCTCTTAGTAAACATAGCCATGATATCCGTGACCTACTAATAGATCAAAAACCAGCAGGGCTATTTTTAGTAGAAACTTGGCTCCATGATCAATCAGCACCAGACATTCTGGAAGCACTTCCAGAAGGATACGCAATTTTGAGGGTCGATGGAGCCGGGCAGAGGGGGGTGGCTAGCGGTGATTTTTAAAAAGGAATACCAGATAAAATTGGTTAAACTGCCAATGTCGGGATGTGAAGCAGCGTTTTTTAACATGTCTCTTAACAGCGACTGGTCAGCTGCGGGTTTTCTCATTTACAGACCTCCGGGCCGGGCTAGAGCATTTATTAATGAATTGGTCCAAACAGTGGCCCCTTATGCCATCCGCTATTCAAACTTCGTAATCCTAGGGGATTTTAATGTGCATTTAGATAACAAGGAAAACTGTGAAGTTGGCGAGATGACAATGGGACTACAGGCCTTGGGTCTAGAACAGCTAGTCCATACCCCTACACATATTAAGGGTCATATTTTAGATAATATCTTCTCAAATAGTACGCAAGTAGTAGCTCCTCCACCTAAGCCTATAGTCTGGTCTGATCACTCGATCCTCTCATTTAGGATTAAGAATCCTATAAAGGTCTTTGGTAAAGTAAGACAGCGGTCAGATTCCTCAATGACTCGGAAATGGGCGCTACTCACTCCTGAAGCCTTTAAGGAAAAACTGGCCTCGAGCGCACCGGAATTAGAGGCCGACGCTCAGAAGGCAGATAAACAAATTTCCGGCTGGATTAAGGAGGCAGTGGATTCTTTAACACCTCTGAAACCCTGCAAGAGTGCCCGCTTAAATCCTTCAGCTGAATGGTTTTCAGAGGAATTAGCACTGTTTAAAAAAGAGTGTAAACGCCTCGAACGCTGCTGGAGTGTGAACTATCAGACCGAGAATCAGTTAAAATATTGTGAGGCCCTTAAGCTCTATCACAAACAAATTAAGAGAACGCGCAGGGAGTTCTATACGGAGGAAATTGAATCTGCTAAAAACACCCCAAAAAGCATCTTCAGTATCATTAAACAACTTACCTCCTTAGAGCGCGTCACAGCAGTACTGCCAGCTTCCGCAGATTACTGTAATAAAGTAGCAAGTTTCTTCCTGGGAAAAATTGAAAAAATATATGCTACCTTCCCAGAAACCAGCAGCAATTATGTATTTGCTCCTCCTATAAATGAAACATTAGGTGAGGGAAGTTTTATTTTTCATCCTCCAGTAGAAAGAGACGTTCTCAAACTTATGGCAGTAAATCAGGTTCTCCCATGGATGCTATCTCTCCTAATATGCTACTACGAGGGAGGGAAGTTATTGCACTGGTGCTCACAAATTTGCTGAATATGTCCTTCGACTTGGGGCAGGTTCCAAATAATTGGAAACATGCAATGGTGGTGCCGTTACTAAAAAAAACCTTCTTTAGATCCTGCACTCCCAGAAAATCTGATACCAGTATTTCGGCTTCCACTATTTGCAAAAATTGCAGAGAAATTCTTAAGTTCCCAACTGACTATGTTCATGGAGGAAAAACAGATACTCCATGAAACTCTATCTGGTTTTAGAGCACTTCACAGCACCTAGTCGGCTTTACTCCTGGCTTCAAAGACGCTTAAAATAGCAGCAGTTGAGGGAAGGACAGCGGCACTGATATTGTTAGATCTGAGTGCGGTTTTCAATACTGTCTCCCACGGCCTTCTTCTGGAGCGGCTCTGGGAGGTCGGTGTCAGAGGGAGCGCATGGGAGTGGATCAAACACTTCCTACAGAATAGATCCTTTCAGGTTTTACAACGTCCCTTTGAGTCCGAGGTATGTCCTCTGTCTCAAGGGGTACCACAGGGTTCCGCCCTCAGTCGAACATTATTTAATGTGTACATGTGCCCACTGGCGGATATTGTATTGAAACATGGGGTGAAACTGGTGTTATATGCTGATGACACTCAGTTGATTGTCACATTAGAGCAAAATGATGTAGAGGCGGCGCCAAAATTCAAAGCCTGCCTGAGTGATCTGGCGAGCTGGATGAAGTTCAGTTGCCTGGAATTAAATGCAGGCAAAACGGAGGTCATGGTAATTGGCAAACAACCCTCCATTTGGTCCCACATGTGGTGGCCAGAAGAACTAGGACCAACCCCGACTTCTAAACCGAAGATTAAAAATTTGGGAGTCTGGTTTGACGACACCTTATCGTTCACAGGTCAAATATCAGCTCTGGCAGGCACATGCTTTGGCATTCTAAGAATGTTACAAAAAATCTTAGATATTCTACCACTAGATGCAAAAAGGACTATTGTGCAGGCACTTGTTACATCTTGTTTGGATTATTGTAACATCCTATATTTTGCAGAAGGTCCAAAATGCAGCGGCCCGCATGATATTGAATACTCCAAGGCATGCCTCGGTGGGAGCTACACTGGCTACCAATACAGGCAAGAGTAACTTTTAAAGCCCTATGTTTCTGCCACAGGATCTATAATGAGAAAGGGCCCAGGTTTCTATGCCCTCTACTCACCCCCTACCCACCCGGAATCTAAGGTCTGTGGGAACTGCTAAGTTGGTGGTGCCAAAAGTTCAAAAAGCACGTTTAGGAGGCAGATCCTTTAGCTTCTTAGCAGCCAAAGCTTGGAACAAGCTGCCTCTGGAATTGAGGATGCATCCGTCTGAAGCGATGTTTCACAGAAAACTTAAGACTTGGTTCTTTCAGTCATCACCAGGGGACTGGTGTTAAGCGCTGTTGCGGCAGATAGACTGCTCTATGCTGGGATCTGGGGTTTCGGGGGGGATAGGGCTCTGCTGTTAGGCTGAGATGTCTCAGCGCGGGGACACTCCGTTGGAGTAACCAAGCGCTTTATAAGCTTTAATCTAATCTAATTAAAAAGTCTGACTGGATCCTTGGTCGTAGATGTGGCAGGCTCCTGTTATGGTCTCACAAGTCAGTGCTCACTGGCCCCTAGTGTCACATAGTGCCTAGGACAGTATTTCCAGGCCTGGGAAGAGTTCATCTGCTCTTACCAACAGGGTGGAGAGCATTGGACAGGTCGCCCTTGGCTTGGACTTTCTCTACCAGACTGATGTGGCCCATGAAACCATTGTAGCATTCCAGAACCCGAAAAGGACTCTCTGGTACTTCTTGAACAAATATATCTTAATGGAGGTCCGTCACATATCCAAATGCCCTCCCCCCATCCAGGGCTTAGGCTCCATCCACTGGTCTGGGGTTCCCTCCATTCTCAAAACAAAGGTGATTCCCATCTCTTACTGTGGGCTTGTTTGAAGCTTTGAGCAGCCAAAGCTCAAGAGAGTTGCGTTGGTTTGTTCAAACATCTCCTTCCATCAATCAATCAATCAATCATGTCACTTATAAAGCGCACTACATACCCGCGAGGGTCTCAAGGCGCTGGGGGAAGAGGGGGTGGTGCTGCTACTGATCGAAGAGCCAGGTCTTGAGGAGTCTTCTGGAAGGCCAGTAGGTCTTGGGTCTGTCGGAGGTTGGTGGGGAGGGTGTTCCAGGTCTTGGCGGCGAGGTGGGAGAAGGATCTGCCGCCGGCGGTCGCTTTTCCGGATGCGGGGGACTGTGGCGAGGGCGAGGCTGGTCGAGCGGAGCTGGCGGGTGGGGGTGTAGAAGCTGAGTCGTCTGTTGAGGTAGGCTGGTCCGGAGTTGTGGAGTGCTTTGTGTGCGTGGGTGAGGAGCTTGAAGGTTATCCTCTTGTTGACAGGGAGCCAGTGCAGGTCTCTCAGGTGGGGTGTGATGTGGCTGCAGGCCGGGGGATGTCGAGGATAAGACGTGCAGAGGCGTTCTGGATGCGTTGCAGCCGTCTCTCAGGAGCTTAGCCGCTGCTCCTGCGTAGAGGGCGTTTCCGTAGTCCAGCCTGCTGGTGACGAGGGCCTGGGTGACTGTTTTTCTTGTTTCGGTGGGGATCCACTTGAAGATCCCATGGAGCATTCGGAGGATGTTGAAGCAGGATGAGGAAACGGCGTTCACCTGCTTAGTCATGTGGAGAGGGTGGGGTCGAGGATGACCCCTAGGTTGCGTACGTGGTCGGTGGGTGGCGGGGCTGTTCCCAGTGATGTTGGCCACCAGGAGTCGTCCCAGGCTGAAGGGTTGGAACCAAGGATGAGGACCTCCGTCTTGTCCGAGTTCGACTTCAGGCGGCTGGTCCTCATCCATTCGGCGACGGCCTTCATTCCTTCGTGGAGGTGGGCTTTGGCGGTGTGAGGGTCTTTGGTGAGGGAGAGGATCAGCTGGGTGTCGTCGGCGTAGGAGATGATGTTGAGGTTGTGCTGTCGGGCGACGTGTACACAGATTACAAGAAATCCTAGTGCCTTCCACTGGATTAGTAGGGGCAGCATACTGGGAGTGTGTTTGCTAAAAAATAGGCTTAGAGGGACCTCTGGATCAACCAGATTTCTCATTCAGTTAAAAGTAAGTTAGTAAGTAAGTAAGTAAGGAACATTTTCATAAAGCACGCATTTACCTAGGTGTCCTAGCTTTAAGTTTTCCTGCTAGAAAGAGAAAAACAGCAAATATACTAGGAGTGAGTGAAGAAAAGCCATTTCTTCAACAGTTTTCTAGAGGCAGATATACTGGCTTGGGATCTCAAGAAAAAGGGCAAAGATTCCACAGCCTACAGGCCAAGAAAGAAAAGGTTCTCCCTCCCCATTTTGCTTTCTTGATTTTAGGGACTGTTACCACTTTTGCAGTGCCAGATCTTAAATTACCATTGGACACATGCCAGGAAAAAGGCTTCCGAAAATATGTAGGACCTCCACTGTACAAGGCCTTGTGAATGATAGAAAGGGCTTTAAATTTAACCTATTGGATCACCGGCAACCAATGAAGGTCATGGATGCCCTTGGAGACTGAATTAAACTTAGGAATCCTGAGGATAAAATGAGCAGCCATATTCTGAAGTGATTTAAGTTTCAGTTGGAACTTTTTCAATATGCCCAAGTACAGGGCATTGCAATAACATATTCTTGATAGAACTAATGCAACAATGACCATCTTCTGCAAATCCACCGGAATATAAAGAAACACCTTCCTCAGTACCCTAAGAAGGTGAAAACAAGAAGAAGTAATCATGTTTATTTGATCTGAGAAGCAAATCTGTTCATCAAACCACACCCTGAGATTTTTTGTTCTGAACTGGACAGGGGATGGTGCGTATCGAGGAAGGCCACCAAGATGTATTCCAGAAAGAATGATTGGAGCCAAAGAGGATTACCTCTGTTTTTCCGAAATTCAATTTTAGACAATTTTCTTGCATTCAGTCCTAAAATTTAGTGACTACCATGTCAACATCAGAAGCGATGGACACTAACATTTGTGTGTCATCTGTGTATTACACAATGGCAAAGCTGTAAGATCTAATACGTTTTGCCAATGGAGCAATGATATGTTGAAGAGTGTATGCGATAGTGAGGAGTTCTGGGGCACCCCACATGGCAAAGTACAAGGATCTGAAGTAAAATCACCAAAAGCCACACTATGTTCCCTTCTGTGAGATAAGAACTCAGGATGGCAAGTGCTGCGCCTCTAACCCCGATCCCCTCAAGCCAGCTGATTAACAGTGAATGATTCACTGTATCAAACGTGGCAGAGAGGTCGAGAAGAATCAGCGCAGCCCTACCACCTGAGTCCACCTGTCTGTGAATCTCCTCGGTAGCAACCAGCAATGCAGACTCAGTACAGTGAGAAGGCCTAAACCCATGTTGAGGAGAAGAATCCAAGATGTTATGGGTATCAATGAAAGCCATTAGTTTTGCATTAAGTGCTTTCCACTAATTTTTGGCTGGCAGGGGTAGTTTTGATATAGGTCTTTAGTTTTTTCTATCAGAAGGCTCTAAAGTAGATTTTTTTAACAGTGGGCAAAAATTGCAAAAAACAATACAGTTTCACACTACTATTGTTAAAAACATACAAATATCGTTTTTTATATATATATAGTTTGATATAGTACATTTTAAATATTTTAATATATAACATAAATATTGTAAATTGAAAATATTTAAGTAACATTTAATACTGTATATAAATATACACTTATATAAACACATATTTGTGTGTGTATGTTTATGTATACATATATATATAATATAACACGATTATAAAAATATTTTACATTATACAATTTATTTTGCGTTTTTAATTTACTACTATAAAAAATATATATATATATATATATATATATATATATATATATATATATATATATATATATATATCTCCAAACTCCGTGTTTCCTGCACCCAGGAACTCAGCTCACAACACGGACACAGACCAATTTCTTCGTGCTCAGTATTTTATTGTCCTTGCAGTCGCGCCATAACGTTTCGGCTCGTCCGAGCCTTGTTCACATATATATATATTACACACAAAGATTGCTCCTACCCGGATCCTTGGCCTGAGGTAGGTGGCGCGTAATGTCGGCGGAGCCAGCCGACAGGTAATGCCGCACAAAGGAAAAAGATATCCGCGCTCTCAGGAGGTGCCAAAGTCGGATTTATTACATAAGGTTACGCGTATCGCCTGACTCAGCAGGCTTGATCACACAGTGAGTAAATAGGAAGTGTTCCTATACATAGTCTCCTGTCGACATGGAAAACAGACAGGGAATTCATTGCATGTCAAAAACACAGTGATACTGCGGTGGCCATCTTAAAACAGTAAAATTATCAATGAAATAAACAAGATTATTAGTGATATCATCCGAGTATACTTGATGAAGCATCAGTTTACATGTTAATGAATGTTACATCACATTCTGGGATACCAAAGGTTAATCTCTTATGGTAAGGAGTACTCTGTATATCAAGTTGGTATTTGTTAGCATTTCTGCTGGTAGAGAGACCCACCCACTATTTTGGGGAACAAAAAAAACAATTTTTAAAGACACTAAGGGGCCGATTCCGATCTCGGCCGGTAGGGCTCCGAATCGGATTCGGATTTACCAGATCCGATTCGGAGCCCTGTTTCCCGACCGAATCGTACGCGGGTCCGGCCGAGCGAGTACGATGCAGGCACCCGCGAAATCTCCGACCGACTCGAACGCGGCTTCAACACGCTCCGACCGACTTCGCATGGACACGACTCGCACCGCGCTATGGAGACGTATCCCGGCCGGGTAAGTACGATGCGCGCCGCGAGCAGTCCGACCGACTCGCGCCGTCCGGCTCGAAAAGCTGTCGGAGCCGGACTTTGGGGGTCCGCGTTGGACCCCCCTGCTACGCGTAGGCGCGCGAAGTCGCACACAGGGGACCCATGGGTCCCCCTACCTGTGCATGTACGCCGCGATGCGCATGGACGCGTACACGCTGTAGGGGGCTCCCTTGTCCGCCTCGCACCCATTGAGTCAATGGAAGCCCGCGTACACGTTGTACGACAGGCTCCCATTGACTTCAATGGGAGTCCGACCGACTCGAGTCCGATGGCATGCGTGCACATCGTACTCGATCGGTCGGACTGCCAGAGTCCGATTCGGTCAGAAATCTCTCCGGGTCCGGCTCGGTCGGAGAGATTTCCGGCCCGAATCGGAATCGGCCCCTAAGTCTCCTTACAATTGTTGTTTTAGGGCCTTATTCTCAGCTTCTAATTTCAAATAGGAATTTTTCCATTTATATTTACCTATATACACCTGGAAATCTGTTTGCAATTATTATGTATTTTTAACATCCACGTTTAAGAGTGTTTTTTGGCAGCGGCAATTTGATACATTGTTTACCATTCAATAATGGCTGCCATGTATCTATATCTCTATGATATACAGGGTACTCCTTACCATAAGAGATTACCCTTTGGTATCCCTGATTGTGATGTAACATTCATTAACATGAAAACTGATGCTTCATCAAGTATACTCGGATGATATCACTAATAATTTCATTGATAATTTTCCTGTTTTAAGATGGCCGCCGCAGTATCACTGTGTTTTTGACATGCAATGAATTCCTTGTCTGTTTTCCATGTCCACATGAGACTATGTATAGGAACTGTTTACTCACTGTGTGATCAAGCCTGCTGCGTCAGGCGATACGCATAACCTTATGTAATAAATCCCACTTTGGCACCTCCTGAGAGCGCGGATATCTTTTTCCTTTGTGTGATATATATATATATAATGCACATGTATCATAAGACGGCTTTTGTTGTTCTTGTAAAACTCATCTAATGTATGGTTTTAAAAATTGCTATATTAAGTTTTACAATTATGCGCGCAATAATTACATATTTTGGGCTAACCTGATAACATTAAGTTGATGACTCAGTGCTTTGGACATGCTTCACAATTCATGTGGAAATTGCAGATAGTCCATAATTATTATTGCAGTGATTTGCAATTTTTAAACTATAATTGTATTCTATTTGTATATTTCGTGGGTTAAGCAACACACGCTTTGGGGCCCATTACGATGTCGGGCGGAAGCACCACCGCCGTGCTGTCGGAGGCACAAACCGCTAGTTACCGTCCGCCAGCAACGGCCCACACGCCCGCCAAATTAGGATGTGAAAAGTCAGCCAAACACCGCCCGTAAGCCTGCGACGCCGCCCGCCATCAAAGTGCACCCGTCTACGTAGCGGCGCGAGCCAATGGAGACACACCGTCCGATGAAATGACGTACCGCCCGGCGTACAAATTACGATGCCACAACCAAACAGCCTCACCGGCAAAGAGACACCGCACGAGATACCAAGGCAGAAACCCGACTGCTGAGTACGGAGACCAAAAAGGTGGCCCACCCGAAATGAATCCTGCTCTCCAGGCCATCCCCATGCTGTACCTGATACACCACCTAGGAGTGAACGCGCAACGACGACGCAGGTAGGCAGATACACAACAAGGGCACGCAAACACTGCACACAATGCAAGGGCGGAAAAACTGTACATGGCCCCCCCAGACACCCCTGTGTGGACAGGACACATCCACCACTGTACCCACACATGTCCCACCTGTCAAAATAAAACAACTCGCAACATCCTGGGCACCCACTACCCGGGACCAGGAGGTGACGTCCCCGTCACGGCACCGCAGCGCAGCGGCGATGACGCCCGTACACATGCGCACAACGCAGAGGCCAACGACAGCGCCACGCATGGGCTGCACACAAACACCACAGGCTCACAACTACACACCCCACACACCAGCCCCACCCTGAAGGCACATGTCACGTGGCCCTCCTGCATCAATCATGTCCCCAACCGACAACTCACAGTTGTCAACTGGATGTCACACAAGTGTCCCGAACAGGGGAGCAATGTGATGGCAAAATAGGACACACCCTTGTGTGCAAAACATGTAGATGCACACGGCGGCTGCTACATAACAGCGCAGAACATGGACATTGTCCGCAAAAGGCACGCCAGTCTCATCCAAAAATACCTATACCATCCTGCTCGCAATATCAAGCCATGCAATGTACAAAATAGAAAAACCCTGCTGCCTGAGAACAGGTGTTCCCAATTACTACACCCACACAGAAGCTTCAATGTACAGCGGCAACGGAGTGTCCCGCCCACACACGGGAGAGCAGATAGCACTGAATGGCCTTCCATTCCTACTCTGAAATCACATTGCAACAAATTCTGCAGGAGAATGGAGCCATTGTACCAACAAGAAGCCAAACATAGCCATGCAGAGTAAACCTTCCACTGGCAGATAGCGCCTAACATGAAAGAAAGATAATACTACAAAATACAATTATACCACTCCTCCTTGTGGGTCAAATGCAAGTAATCTGGAAAGAGTCAGACACCACTGGCCTTGACCATTCATCGAAGCATGTGGGATGAGGGCCTGTGTCCTCCGCCCAAGCTATACCCCAAGTCCTGCCGCCGTACATCCATTCCAGAATTCCCAGCATCGTCGGAGGTTGCACTCTGCTGACTGCTCAGGCAGCCGGAGCACGGCATCACATCACCCTGTAGCACAATGGCTGTTGCACCAGTGCTTTTCAACTACGCCGGACAGATGCAGCTGTACAGTGACAGCTTGCTACAGATAGTGGGCTGTGAAAATCTGGCTATGCTGAATGTAAGTTACCGACTAACTTACCGCATTGCAATGTTCAGCTGCGTCATCCCCGTTTTCTACTGTCGGAGGTGTCCGTTCCACTGGCCTGTGGATTTATGTCTCTCCAACCCGGCATGTCCAAAGGCGGACTTGGTACACTTGTTTGCACCCCTGGAAGCCCACGACAGGATCTGTTCAGTGTATGTGGGCATGGCGTTTGTGGCTGCAGTCGGACACACACTGCAATGGGACCAGTGTGCCTCCACACAACGTCTTCTGGATCACAGTTTCATCGAATGTCATCCAACATATCCCATCAGGCTTCTACAAGGGACAACTTACGATGAACACGTTGCTACCCACCATCCGCTTCATTGGATGTCATCCATGTTTACCACCAATGCGAGGGATGCTCTGCTGGAAGCTATCGCATACCTGACAACTTGTCAATTCATGGGTCCCCGACTCAATACCCCCAATTGAACATTGATGTTCAACACCGTACCTATGCTTGGCTTTCGCACGGAGTGGGCAGTTAGCTGTACAACAACTATACCATACAATCTGCAACAAACACCTTACCATCAACTCCACTGCCATGACATTTGACATTTTCGGGACATGCACTCTGTTCCTCACCATATCCTGTGTCTCTACATGAACAGGGGGAGGCTGAGGTATGGGACTTGGGTACAGTAACCACATGGCCAATACTGCACGAACAACTATGCTATAATATGTCTTCAGCGCACCTGAACACATGCACCTGTCAGTGCACACTTATCTGTCTGCTGTATTACGTGAGAACTGTCACCTCACCTTTGTCTGTACTCCCGTGCCAGGACTTTTGCATGGACAACAAGTGCAACCCCCTACAACATGGCCCTAGTCATTGTGTCATGATCAGTAGCCACCACATTGCAACAACTTGTGAGACGCTGCTGCATGCATGTAGGCTCATGCTCTGATGTCACCTCTGACGCAGGTGTGTCGGAGTCACTATTGTAGTAATCCTGTACCATGGAACTGAGATGTACTGTGCCTATGATGTCAAGCTGTCTGGTAGGCAAAATGAATACTGTCTGTGTCAAAGTCTAGAGCTCTTCAGTAATGCGCAAATGTACTTTAGCATAGCAAGGGCAAGGCAGTTGTAACTCTGAAGCCTTTATTCCACAATCAACAACTAATCACATCTACCTGTACCCCTTTTGTATGTGTAATCATGCTAAGTATATCCTCCACATGCATTTCGCTGCCAGTAGTGTCCACTATACTGCATCACAGAGGAAGTAAGTTCAAATACATGCCTTGAAGCAAATATGTGACTCTGTAGAATTATTCATCAAAGACAAGTACGAATGAGAGAGGATGAGAGTGTGTGAAGTACACGAGAGTCGTGAGATGACAATGTAGTCTAGTGTCATTGGATGTCAATGCATATGAGTTGCCGCCACAGTGGACCTAGTGAAATACCAGAGGTCGTGGGCCTTGGCTTGTCAGACTCTGACGTGGCCCAACAGATCATCACATTAACACTGACGGCCTGATCACTACAAAGCACAGTCCTACATATGTGTACAATTACCTTCACAGTCTGACATCACACTCATCAAGCACAATTAGGAGCCACGCAAGAAGCATGCCACAGCAATGCATGACAAAACACACACACGATATCAGTGTGGGTGGGCAGGTCTGCACAGTGAGTAGGAACTGCAGAAATTCACATACATGCTTAATTAAACAAGGCACAATCTTGACAGTCACACACCCTGCAGACCCACAATGGCCAAAACATATCAAGTAGGAGTCATCCTGAAATGCAAGGACACACCCACACACTGCACACTGTGCAACATACAATACACACATGGCCACATTCACAGACCTGAACACGGATACAAACACCCACCATGCCCCTGGGTAACACATGTGTGTAGTCGACATTGCCAGAGCGCACACACACACACACCAACACTACCCCAAAGTCACACCCTTCACACCACACACACCTACACCTCCCAAATGCACACATTGAAAGTAAGCCATGTGCCCAGGCTCGATGTTCATCACAAGATTAACATACACCTACACTGCTGGCCACCCAGAAAGTAAGCTCACACATACCTGCACACTCTGCACATGCTACCTGTCATCCTGTGGCTAGACTCACACCCTGTGCTTTGCTTGAACGCAAACATGACACGTATAAATTTTCCCAGAAATACCACCAAATACATGCAGACAATCTGTGTCACAAAAATACTTCTTCATCACACACACAAGTAGCAGAGTCTGAAAGAAGTGAAGTCCCAGCCACGTGTAAAACACATTGGAATGTGAGACCAGACATTGCAATTGTTGAGGTACCATACACGGCATGTGCCTCACTTAACTATGCACACACAGTAACAACTGCAATCAGCAACTACACAGACACAACCGATGACAGGAACAACAGCATCCAGTCACAGATTACATAGACAGGCGGCAATATTGTTCAACACCAGGGACAGTCGCCAGTCCGATGTGCAGAGTAGTGATACGAAAAGCTGCGTATGCATTGTGTGTGAGTGTACCCTGCCATGCCCAGCAACACTGCCATGGCAGTCACAATAGCCATTACAGCCACCACTGTGTCACAGGTAGTTGTGTGAGGGTGTCTACCATTCCAACAGGATGCCAGTCCGAATCTGTGCTGTCTGTGTGCTACGTGACAGTTGGAGGTCCGCCCCTGAGAGAGAAGCACAACTGTGGAAGACACACATGTGGCATGTGAAGCGGGAGGGCTGCTTGGCCCAGGTGGGTGGGTGGCACGGGTAGGTGCACTCATGCAGTGTTGAAACAGACTGTGTGGGGAGGATCCCGGAGGGGTAGATTTCCACAGTGTTGGGAATTTGGAACGCCTACCTGTCTGGGGATGAATGTGAACTCGTGTGGGCACAACAGGCGGGCACAGGAGCAATGCTGCATCAGGTGTAGACGTTAGCCCACCCTTTTGGGACATGCTGGATACTGCTGTGCGTCTGCCAGGCCCTTGCCAAGGCACTTACATCCCCTGTCCTCCAGGTGTACCCCCTACATTGTCCACCTGCACAGGCTACCCAGGGCACGGGATGGCAGTGGAGCTTGGTTGGTGGGAGGTCATGGCGCCCGTCTCATGGTCACATCTCGCAGGCAACACATTCTCAGTGTGCAGCAGGGCACAAGTCCAAAATAAGAATTGGGGGGACGCTGACGTCACGACAGGAAGTGACATCACGAAAGGTGGCTTGCACCGTCAGACGCATTGCCTGCCCTCGCTCATCCCTTATATGCGATTGCATCAGAGAAGACAGCGGGTGCACCAGCAGCTCCGATCTCGCCCCAGAGAGGCCAAAGAGTGAATGTGTGGCTCCATTTGCTCTAGTTATCGAGCTCGCGGTAAGATAAGTGGGGGGACGCCGTCCACTCGCGTGGTACCCCGACTCGAGCCCTGGAAGAGTGACAATGCATGACAGTCTCCGGAGTCCGGATACACCACATGCAACACACAGAAGCTGTAGCTGCCCTGGCGGGCCAGGCCGCAAACACCATCCCAGACGAAAGGTAGACCCACCCCGGCGCGCATAGTCATTACATCCGCTGCCATTGACAAGGGACCCATGGAGTGAGATATGGGCTTCAGGGTGACGGGCCTCCGAGCCATCCCCCGCCAACGAGTGTCATGCAACTCACACATATCGCAAAGCCAATAGGACACTTTGCCTGCACACCAGGGCTCGAGTCGGGTACCACGCGGGTGGACGGCGTCCCCCACTTATTTTACCGCGAGCTCGATAACTGGAGCAAATGGAGCCACACATTCACTCTTTGGCCTCTCTGGGCCGAGATCGGAGCTGCTGGTGCACGCGCTGGCTTCTCTGATGCAATCGCATATAAGGGGTGAGGAAGGGGAGGCAATGCGTCTGACGGTGCAAGCCACCTTTCGTGATGTCACTTCCTGTCGTGACGTCAGCGTCCCCCCACTCCTTTCAACGTACTCACCCTGTGAATGGCTCACCCCGCAATGGAGGACACATTCAGTGCCACTATCTCTCACACACATCCCTATCACAAGGCCTGGAGTGTTCAATCGACATGGCTGAGTTTGCGCATTTCCGGAGAGTTGTGAACTAAAGACACATGTAACCCACTGTACAGTCAGTGTTGTTTCCTTCTAGGATTGGGCGGTCAATGTGCAGCCCAGGTCTGCTGAGACTGAGAAGGCCAGCAGGGACCCAGCCAGCCATTCACACAAGCAATAACTGCCCTGAGTCCAGCATTGCCAAGTGGCTGCGTCACTGGATGTCTGACATGAAAATGCCATGTACCACCACTCGGGAGGGACACGCATGGGAAAGCGCCAGAGAGCCTACATACACCTTCCACCTGTAGTAAGCATGGTAAGCAGTGCATGTTGGAAGCCCACAGGCTCTGACTCATAGTGCTGCGGATCAACGACATGTGTGTCTCCCACATGCACTCCCACACACACTGTAGTTGTCTTACACACACAACTTTTGCAAGAAATAGCCTTGGGCAGTGTCGCCGGAGCTCGGAATCCAGGATCTCCAGCTCCTCGCTGGTGAGTGGACCTGGACATATCTTCAGAGTCATCGACATGAAGGTGGACAGGTGGCAGCAGCAGGGTGTTGTTGAGGGATGCCAGGCAGCAGTCCCTGGAAGCTGTGGTAATGCCGGTCTCCCTCCCACACTCATATAGCCCCCTGGGGCTGTTTCAGTGGGTCCAAGCTGCTGCGATTGGTGTACCATGTCTGCCTACTTCAATTGCACACAATGGCCTGCTCCGAGCTGTCCCGGTATGCTTACCTCTATAGTCGAACACGCAAGATGCAACCGCAAGGGCTATTAGAGTTGGCCTCAAGGGCCTGGTCCATGGCGGGTACAGTCCGCTGGTGCCATGTGGAATCCACAGTTGAATGTGCGCCATGCATTTGCAGGTGTGGCCATGATTTGTGTGTGGGAGCATGTCCACACTAGACAGGGCCACTTCATGCTGTGTGCATAGGCATTGACGGACAGTGCTCAGCCTCCACATGTCTGTTGGCACATCATCATGTACACATTGGCATGGGAGCATGGGATGTGCATATGCACACACATGCCATATTTCTCAATTTACATCTCCCACTTGGCACGTGCAACCTTACGTGTCACTTGTGATGTGTATTTGCATTCACACAGCTGTGTTGTCATGGAGTTGTCAATGTGTACACCTGTCAATGTGTGTTGGAGGTGTGATACGTACAGTGCTGTACATTGGGTGAACTAGGAACATCATTGACTGTCTCATATCCCGTTGTGCAACAGGACCCACTTGTTTGGGCCGCTCAGCCTGTGTACATTGTGTTGTTGGTGTGTGCCATACTCACCCAGCCTCGGAAGCTGTGTCAGGCACAGCAGCTAGGTATATTGCCGTGGTGTTGCCGCTTCCCACATATGCAGTCTGAAATGTTCATCATGCCTTTCAAGCTATTATGGCCTAAATCCCCATGTGCATGCTCATAGCAATGGTTGGTGTCAGTGGTCATTGCTATTGGTAAGGGGACCTGTGTAAGAGTATTGTAGCTGTGCTGTCCCTACTTGTCAGCTGTTCTGTGATTCTATTGCTTTGTCAGTAATTTGAGTTTTGTGTATGTGAAAATGCCATGTGGTGTGTTGCATTGACATGTGTCCACTTCCATCTGTCCTAGGAGGAGACCAAACATACATCGCCCCTACCAATTGCTGGCAGACATGGAGGATGTGGAGGTTATAAGGAAGTTCCGTCTGGACCGACCCACCCTGCATCACCTATGTGCAATGTTGGAACCCCACCTTCGTCCTCGCAGGGTGTATCCTACAGCATTCACCCCCACGGCTAAGGTGATGGCTGCACTGCATTTCTTCGCAACCGGATCCTTCCAACACATGGTGGGCAGTGGAGGTGGGATGTCCCAGCCCATGTTCAGCATGGTGCTACGGGATGTCCTGTCAGCTATGATGCTCTACAGGAACCGGTACATCCGATTCCCCAGGGCTCGTGATTTGGCGGCAGTGAAGGGTGCTTTCTATGCCCTTGGACGCATCCCACACGTTGTTGGTGCAATTGATTGCACCCATGTTGGCCTTGTTGCACCACAGGCCATGGAGCACATCTATCGGAACAGGAAACATTTCCACTCCCTGAATGTGCAAGTGGTGTGCCTGGCGGACATGATCATCACACACGTGTGTGCGAAGTTTCCCGGATCCGCCCATGACTCGCACCTCATGCGCCACAGCATCCTCCCACGTATGATGACCAATCTTCAACCGGACCGTGCATGGATTGTTGGTGAGTATGCATACTCGTGTAGCGTGCTGGGTGTGACATGCTGTCTTGTATCCTGTTGGAAATGCAACGATTCTCTGTGTTTCTCACACCCAGGTGACTCTGCATATCCTAACGGGCCTTGGCTGCTGAGCCCACTCCGTAATCCGAGGACACCAGCTGATGTCAGATACAATGAGGCACATGGGAGGACCAGACGTGTGGTGGAGCGGACCTTTGGGCTCCTGAAGTCCAGATTCAGATGCCTGGACTGCACCGGGGGTACACTGGCATACTCCCCACAGAAGGTGTGCCAGATAGTTGTGGCATGCTGCATGCTGCACAATCTGGCGATTCGCAGGCAGATCCCCCTGATACTGGATGACGATGATCAGCCAGGGCCCCTGCCTGCAGACCAGGCCGTGTCCAGTGATGAGGACAGTGGAGAGGAGGAAGCAGTGAATGAGCGTCAGCAGCTCATCGCCCGCTACTTCACTTGACGGTGAGTGACCATGTACGACGGCTGATGTTGCTGTAGGTGTATGTGTGCATTGTCACGGTGGCCTATTGTTCACTGAGTGCTGTGTGGCAATGGTCCATGTCCAGGGTAGTATGCCACTGACCTTGGCTGTAGCATTGTGCCCTGTTGCTCTGTGAGATGTGTGTACATTGCTTAAACGTGATCACTAGTACTGTGTGATGAGTGTGTGACACACACATTCAATGGACTCTTGTTCTGTTTTTCACCCCTAGGTACCTACAGCCTCTCCTGGCCTATCGACATGCCACACTCCAGATGCATTTCTGATCATGGCGACGGTTGCACATCCTTGATTAAACACAGAGCAGATAACACAGAATGTGATCCAGGTGTATTTATTTTAAGCGGTGACATGTGATTGTGGGCAAGGTGATCACAAAAGTGGTGCATGCTGTACAATGAGTTGACGGTCATGTCCGCGTGATGGTCAAGGTGTACCCATGTTGTTCTGGGTCCACAGTCCGACAGACACATGCCATTCACATGGCAGTGTGGGGTGGATAGTAGTCCAAGTGAATGCAGTAGATGGCCACCGTGGCTGGCTGACTCACTGGCGTTTGTAGCGTGCGAAGTCATCTCTGGACACCTGTTTCCTCTTCGGACGACCCCTTCCACGTTTGAGAGGGGGGGTTGTGTTTGTGGGCTGCTGGTGGTGGCTGAGGATTGCCCACTCACTGTGGACGCAGGGGAACTGGATGTTGCACGACCCTGTGACCCAGCAGGTGGTGGCGGAGGTGGTGTGGTTCGCCTGGATTGGGCCCTCACCTCCACCACTAGCTGGCCCATGCGGTCAACAAGTTGGCCCATACGGGTCACGAATTGGCCCATATGGGCGTCCATGGACCTCAACACCCCAAGGACTTCCCGCGTATCGGCAGCTGACCGGGCCCATTGTCCCTGTGCCTCTTCATAGGCCCCAAGGACTCTGGCGATTTGCGGCAGGGCTTGGCTCCCAGGCTCTGATGGCGTTGGCCTGACCCTGCTCCTCCCACCGGAACTGCTGCCACCGACCTGCCCACTCGCCACATTGGTCACCCGGTGCCTCGTTCTGGCTCCCAGGGTCAATGTCGACGTGCGTACCACCCCTTGCGCGTGGTGGGTGGTCAGGGAGGCCCTGGAGGGGGTGGTGGTGGTTGCAGCGGTGGTGGTGGCCGCAATGACCGTGGCAGCAGGGGCCTCGGACTGGTCACCAGCCCTGGGAGATGGGTTGGTGGGTAGGAGGGGTCCTGGGGAGCGGTTGCGCCCTGCCACAGCAGATGTGCCTGGTCGGGAGTCCTCGTCCGAAGAGGTGTCCAGGTCTTCCACATCCGTGAGTCCGGGTGGAGGGCTTGTGGACTGGCTGTGATGGCTGCTGTCTCCCTCTCCAGCATCATGCTGTTCGTCACCTGTGGGGCGGAGACGAAAGGTTATTGTGTTGCACCTTGCAAGGTTTGTGTTAGATGTCTGACATTCACAGTTCGTGCACAGTTGTGCACTGATTTCCCAGATGCGTGTGTATGGCTCTACAATGTGTGTGCGTGATCAAGGCAATGGAATAGTGTGATGGGTGCATATGGCATGGGACGGATTTGGAATGCCAATCGGTGTGTGTTGAGGTACCCCTACATTTTGTGTCTTTGGTGGAAACGGGGTACAGCCCCATGAACGCTTTTGAGATGAAATATGTTTTTGGGGTTCAAATGAGACGCTTAGAAACGCAGATGTCAAAAGGTGTTCAGCCCCATGAACGCTTTTGAGATGGAATATGGTTTTGGGGTTCAAATGAAACGCTTAGAAACGCAGATGGCAAAAGGGGTACAGACCCATGAACGCTTTTAATATGAAATATGGTTCTGGGGTTCAAATGAGACGCTTAGAAACGCAGATGGCAAAAGGTGTTCAGCCCCATGAACGCTTTTGAGATGGAATATGGTTTTGTGGTACATACTGTGACATATGGGTGTAGAAGGGGACATGTGTTTTGGCCACACGACACTACAGAGACTAAGGTGTGTGTATGTCTGACATACCCAGCATATCTGCTCACTGTTGTCATTTAGGGACATTACACTGCAAGCATTGTAGTGAGTGAGTAATGGTTGTGTGCCACACAACGTATTGCAGACGGGACAATTCCTTGGTGTGGTGCTACCCTCAGCCATGTGCAGCAATGCAGTGCTCTTGGGGTGTTGACTATATTAGGTATGTTGTTAATCACAGTGTGACGTGCGCTTCAGACACTGCAGACACATTTCTGGTCATCGGCATGAATCATTGCTGGACTACTGTATATGGGACAACTGTTTAGATGATATAACTTTCATGACACTGGGGCTGAAATGTGAGATGGATGAGATTTTGAATGTGCATTGTGTAGCTGTGTGGTTCATGGGTCCAGTGGTGTATGTGACATTACTGAGGTTCCACTCTGTTACATTGTGCCAAGATAGACTTACATGGGTGATGTTGTACAATGTCGATGGAACAAGCAGACACGACTACATGGACAAGACTTCGATGGTGTTGCTGATGTGTGTGATGACTGGCACAGTGCACGCCATGTGGGTCAGTACTCCAGTGAGACTTGTGCATGCAGACGTGACTCCTTACGTGTTACTGTATTTGGGATGGCTCATGTGGGCTATGACTCTGTAATTCATGTCCGTGTGCACATTAGTCACATGATTATGACAGGGAACAGTGCTACCTGTTCCTCTGCTACGTGACATGTCCCAAATGTTAGTCGTAGTACAGTCCTCATGCCTACAGACACCCCACCCTGTACAGTAGTCTACCTACTTGTTGGTTTGGAGGGAGCAATGCAATGGCTACCACATGGTCATGAGAGGGAGGGGTGCTCCATCTTGCTGGTCTGTGGGAGTGTGGGCCGTGTTGTGAGTTGTGGTGATGGCTTACCACCCACAGACACCCCTCCATGTATGGAGACATATTTACATGTCGGGTGAAGGTGTGCACTGCAATGGCTGACACATGGGTGTGGGGAGTGCTCCATCTTGCTGCGCTGTAGGACTAGGGGCCTGGTGGGGGTTGTACTTCTGCTGTCCCCCCTCCGATACACAGACTTTGTGGTAAGGCTACTTACCTGTTACTTGTTGGTTAGTGCAGCTATGGCTGACACATGAGTGTGGGTGTGGGCAGTGCTCCTTCCGGCGCATCTGGGGTACAAGGGGACCTGGTGGGAGTTGTGGTGCTGGCTGACTGTACACATGCCCCCATGGTTTTGTTTGTTGGTACCTTTGGGCTGAGTGTGTGGGAGTGTCTGTTGCATGTGTGAGAGATGTCTTGTGGATTGTGTACTGGACATGGGGGTGTTTGGCCCTCGGAGCTATGGCATTCTGGTAGTGCATGACATTACATAGCGGTGTGCTGGTATACATTTGTTTGTACTTACCAGCCTCCACTCCCCTGGTATTCCGGTGAGACTCTCCGGATGTAGAATGCCTCACACCTTCTCCTCCCACGCCTTAAAGGTCTTGAATGGCGCGGGATTTCCGCCGCCAGTCCTGTTAGCCAGCTCACGATTCTTGGCCTCCTTCTTCCTGACCACGCTTTTCAGGTCGTGCCACCTCTTTGTAATTTCACCCCGGTTGCGTGGCACGTTCCCAACTGCATTCACCTGGTCTACGATCCTGCTCCACATTCTGTTTCTGGTGGCTACTGGTGTCTGTTGGACCTGGTTCCCATAGATTTGTGGGTGCACCTTGATGATCTCGTCGACCATGACCGTCAACTCGGTGGCAGTGTACTTAGGCATTCTTTGTGTTGCCATGGTGTGTGGTTTGGTATTTGTGGTGCTGGTGTGGTGGGTGTGTGGTGTGTGGTGTGTGATGTGCAGGGGGTTCAGTGGTGCCGGTGTTTCAGTGGTGATGGTGGTGGTGTTGTTGGTGATGAGTGTGATGTGTGCGTGCGTGTGGTATGCTGCTTTCCTTTGTGGCTCTCTGGGTTCTCTGCTGTCATCTTCGCTTTGTAGTGGTGCAAGGGATTGTGGTCTGTGAAGGGGCTGCTTTTGTACTCACCTATGTGGGTGTGTCATGATGGGCTGTCGTTTTCAGGTGTGTTGTGCCTGGTGTCCTGGGATTTGTAGTTTTTTAGTTTTGCCAGGGGGATGTGTCTTTGGGATGTGTTCTGTGTTTGGGTATTTTGGCGTAGTTTGCTGTGTGGACTTGTTGGCCATGTTGTGTGTATTTCTTTGGTCCGCCAATGATTTCCGTGCATGGACGTGGCCGCCAGGCCTTCCGCCGTGTCAGTTATTCATCTCTGTTGTTATCCGTGGCGGGCGGAAAATATGTAGATTTTTCGCGCTCATGTCGGGGAGATCATAATTTCACGGCCGGTGTCTCGGTCGTCAGAGCGGGCGGATTTGGGTTGTCGGGCGGGTTTGCGTCCGTGGCGGACGGATGATCTTCTACTCTGACATGGATGGGCGGAATTTTGTGTGTTTTTACCGCCGCGGCCGGGGGTTGCTTCGCGACATCATAATTGCTCGGTCGGTATTCCCATGGTGCAGGCGGGCGGTTTTTTCAGGCTATAGTAGATGGCCGATTTTTACCGCCGGTTATCGTAATGGGCCCCTTTGTTTTTACTATATGCTGTATTTCTTTATATTCATGACCAATATTTCTTTCATGTCTGTGATTGGGACAATACAAAAGGTGGTTTTAAAATGGCATCAAATTAGATTGATGAAGGCTGCTTCGTCAGCCGAAACGCGTCTCTCTTGGCTTCCCGGGCTGAGGACGGTCTGAGGAAATAAAGAACCTTAAAACCTTGCAGCCTCGTGTGCGTGCTCTCTGTCCTTTTGGAATGGGAGGTGTTTCTATATATATATATATATATATATATATATATATATATATATATTATATATATATATATATATATATATATATATATAAATAAAGTTCAGGGCTCCTTCTGCCTACCCCCGCCCTCTGCAGAGAGATCGCAAAGGTTGGCGGAGCGCGCCAACTGTAGAATTTCTAAATCTGTGCAAATCAAGCGATCACTCGGAGGTTTGCTTACACCAGTAGATGATTTATTCCAGGGTTACGCGTTTCGCTTGCACAGCAAGCTTGGTCACACAGTGATACATGGGAAAGTTTGGCAATACATAGAGTATGTAGAAATTGAAAAAGGACCATTAGGTAGAAACATAACTGCAGCCAAAATGGCATCCATTTTAGAGTGTAGTTTTACCACCTATACTACAGCATAAATTGGTCACTCACAATAATAAAATGTATTAATCGCATACAATTATTATCCAAAGTGTGTCACAAAACCTGTTATAATCACATAAAAATATATACGACAGAAACCTAATGTATTAATTGCTCTGCATACCAGTAAAAATGCACTAGCCATTTTATATACATTTCAAATTCAATTTCAAGAGCAAACAAAGCAAAACAAAACACAAAGGCATTATCACATATGACAAATGCGGTCTGCTCTAACATGCACCAGTTAGAGCAGACCGCATTTGTCATTGCTTAACAAGTCTCCCAAAGGCACTATGCAGAGTATAACAAGAGATTATTCAGGGTGCCATGTAGTATGGCCCCTAAATAGTAGACCTTTTGAGTTTGTACCAGGTCTTTAAGGCACTATGCCGAGTAAAATAGTAAATGACTCATGGTATCGCTAGGATTAGAATATATAATCTTGGTCAAAAACACTACAATTGAGTATACGTTATTAGTATGTGATAATGCCTTTGTGTTTTGTTTTGCTTTGTTTGCTCTTGAAATTGAATTTGAAATGTATATAAAATGGCTAGTGCATTTTTACTGGTATGCAGAGCAATTAATACATTAGGTCACTTTTCTGTCGTATATATTTTTTATGTGATTATAACAGGTTTGTGACACACTTTGGATAATAATTGTATGCGATTAATACATTTTATTATTGTGAGTGACCAATTTATGCTGTAGTATAGGTGGTAAAACTACACTCTAAAATGGATGCCATTTTGGCTGCAGTTATGTTTCTACCTAATGGCTCTTTTTCAATTTCTACATACTCTATGTATTGCCAAACTTTCCCATGTATCACTGTGTGACCAAGCTTGCTGTGCAAGCGAAACGCGTAACCCTGGAATAAATCATCTACTGGTGTAAGCAAACCTCCGAGTGATCGAGAAAGAAATATATATATATATATATATATATATATATATATATATATATATATATATATAACATTAAAAAATGAACAAATGAAATGCAAAAGGTTAAATACACTACCAAATAAATAAATATAAAAAAACATTCACTGAAAATATTTTTTTTAAAATATAAAAATATACATATATGTACAAATAATATAAAATTAAAAAATAAACAAATAATAATATTACATATTTTTAAGCAATATTAAAACAAATTATTAAAGTCTAGGAATAATTGATATACTATTCCACTCCAGTCTGCACAACAGTAGGGAAAGCGTAATACTCCAAAGAGGTAAAAATATACTATTCCCACTGCAGTGTATGCAACAGTAGGAAAAGCATTGGACTTTGGAGTGATAACATTTATAATTCCCATTCCAGTCTGTGCAACAGTAGGGAAAGGGTTGGACTGTGGAGGGTTATATTTACTATTCCCACTCAAGTCTGTCCAAAAGTAGGGAGTGTGTTGGAAGTCGGAGGGGTAACATTTACTATTCCGAATCCAGTCTGTGCAACAGTAGGGAAAGAGTAGGACTCCGGAGTGGTAACATTTACTGTTTCCACTCCAATCTGTGCAACAGAAGGGAAAGCATTGGACTTTAGAGTGGAACATTTGGTATTCCGACTCCAGTTTGTGCAACAGTAGGGAAAGCATTGGACTACAGAGCGGTAATATTTACTATTTCCACTCCAGTTTGTGCAACAGTAGGGAAAGCTTTGGACTTTGGGGTGGATACATTTACTGTTCCTACTCCAGTCTATGCAACAGTAGGGAAAGCATTGGACTCCAGAGGGGTAACAATTACTATTCCCACTCCAGTCTGTGCAACAGTAGGGAAAGTGCTGGACTTTGGAGGGGTAACATTTACTACTCCCACTCCAGTCCGTGCAACAGTAGAGGAAGCATTGGACTTCGGAATGGTAAAATGTACTATTCTGACTCCAACCTGTGCAACAGTAGGGAAAGAGTTAGACTCCGGAGCTTTAACATTTACTATTGACACTCCAGTCTGTGCAACAGTAGGGAAAGTGTTGGACTCCAGATGGGAAATATTTACTATTCCCACTCCGGTCTGTGAAACAGTGGGGAAAGCATTGGACTCCAGAGGGGTAGCATTTACTATTCCCACTCCAGAGTGTAAAACAGTAGGGAAAGCGTTGAACTTCGCAGAGGTAAAATTTACTACTCCCACTCCAGTCTGTGCAACAGTAGGGAAAGTAATTCACCTCAAATACATAACATATATGAAACATAACCCTATTAATTTATAACAACTATAAAACTCTTAATATGAACTTTATTAATTAACCAAAACAAATTATTTATATAAAAAATACAATCACAAGGAGATGATGGACGGAGCGCTGAAACTTTTCAGACACTCACCCCCAGTCACAGATCTGGGTTGAATCAATCATCGTTCTTTAGCTCACTTCGCCACCCTAGTTCAGATCCAGCAATATGCAAATCAGTCTTGACTCTGTCCCAAATGGGAACAGTCCAGCCTGCACTGCCAACCCAGGTCTTCCCTGGACCGGAAACAAGCATCCTGGGACCGGTTTCGGGGTAACACTCCTCATCAGCCAGGCTAGCTTGAATCCTGTGGCAAAGTGAGCAAGGGACCCACGTCTGGGCATACCCTGCCAACTTAGGGCGATGAAAGCAAACACAAGAAGATGATGGACGGAGCGCTGAAACTGGTGCTCCGTCCATCCGTGAGGTGCCTGCCACAGGGTGCAGGGATGAACTGCACCTCCTATTTTACAATGGGAGCATGCATTCCAACCGGAATACATGCTCCTATTGTAAAGTATAGGAATGCAACCGAACAGTGTTCGGTCACATCCTAATTAGTCGGTCGGGACCGCCCACCGGGTGTCGGTCGGTCCCATGACAAAGACGATGGGGGGCGGAGGAAACTCCGCCCGGCATCGTAATAGGGCCTTAACCGGTTCCGTGCGTCGGACGGCCAACGGCCGTCCGACGTCACGGTGGGCATGTGCGGAGGACGGCCGGGGGCCGTTCGAACCACGCCCACTCATAAATCACCCGCACTGCGGCGGAATTCGCGCCGCGGTCAACGGGTTAAATAATAATGTAATAATTAATTATTGATTAATTACTAATTACCTTCCCATCCTATAACCTCACAAACCCAGCAGCCAGCACCTAATGTATAACTTAAAAACACACTATTATTACACAATTTATATAATTAATAATCAATTAAGCAATAAATTGTTAATTCAATATTATTTAATTAACTCCCCATCTTATACCTCCACAAACTCAACAGGCTGCACCTAATATATAACTTTAAAAAGTATAATTATTACACAATTGACATAATTTTTAATCCATTAAATACTTATTAATACATTAATAATTAATTGCTAATTAAATAATACTTAATGAACTTCCCACCCTATCCCCAAACAAACCCAACAACCTAAAGCTAATATATAACTTACAAAATAAAATATAATTTTTACACAACTTACATATTTATTAAGCAATTAAATATTTAATAATAAATTAATAAATAATTGTCAATTAATTATTACATAATTAACTTCCCAACCTACACCCCCATAAACACAACAGCCCATATCTAATATATAACTGTAAAAATATAATTACTACATCATGTACATATTTATTAATCAATTAAAAACTTTATATTAAATGAATGATTAATTGTTAATTCTTACTTAACTTCCCACCCTATATCTCTACAAACCCAACAGCCCATACCTAATATATAACTTAAAACATATAATTATTACAGTGTTCATATTTATTCATCAATTAAATAATGAATAATACATTATTAATTAGTCAATTTCTTTACTTAATTAACTTCCCGCCCTGTACCCCTACAAACCCAACAGTCAATGTTCAAATACCATCTCCATCCCTGCATGGCAGAAGCAAGTGAGACACGAATATTTTTTCTTAGTCATTACATTTAAGTGCCTGCCATCACATGTGTGGCTAATGTTGATTCTCTGCAACCAAATGTCACGCGCATTCGGCCTTGCTCGACTCTAATATTTTATCTTTACTGTCAAATGACAACAGGCAATTCTTCAGTTTAGTAGGGTAATTCGAAAGTTCATACCAGGGTATACGCTTCATCAGTCTTTTACTTATCTGTCTCTCCCTTAGTCTGTGATGCTCACAGGTTAGATCCAATTGGTGTTTCAGTCAGGACTTGAGAAGTTAGATTTCCCATGAGAATGAAGAGATACAAGAGAGGGCCAGTATTCTGGCTTCCTGCTTTGCATATTTTCTGAGTGAATGGGGTGGACTGGACGCAAGCCTCACAGACCAACATTTGCCAATTAGGTCTTCACCTATTTGGGTTTAATTTTCCAGTGTATAGCACATCTCTCCATTCCTTGCTGTTAGTGTTGGTGGCATTTAGCCACCTTCTATTTCCAGCAACCATGAAGAAATTGATTTGGGAATTGTTAAGACACTTTCTCAGAATTTGCTTTCTGTAGTTTCAACAATAGTGACACAGTCATGGGCATATAGTGCTAAATATATGCGCTTCTCATATATTTTAGAAGTAACCCCTGTCTTTTCCATGAGGACATCAAGTAGGTCATTGACTTAAAGGCTAAAAAGGACTAAGGATAAGCGGCAAAATTGCTTAGCTCTAGTTTCAATATGGTGTCTCCTTATAGTGTCTCCTTGCCCCTTGGCCAGCATTGCCCTCATAAACGTGTTCTGTTGAGGAGTGGTAGAGGTCTGAGATTGGATGAACAAAATGAAAGTACTTGACAGTTTTCCACAGTCTTACTCAAAGTTGTTCTCTGTAGAATAATCAAAGGCATTGGAAAAGCCCAAGAAAGCCACATAGAGAGGGGCCTCCTAACTAGCTGTATATAAGAAATGAATGTCTGGTCAGTGAATGTGCACTGTAAACTTGAGTTCGGTAGAGGTTAATACCTTTTAATCCTCTCAACAAATACTGTTGTCATCCAGAATGATTCTTATGAAGACTTTTACTGCCCTAGTTTCAAGGACTGCAGACCTGTTCCTCCTTTTGTACAAATCGGAAACAATGAGAGGTTACTGCCATATGCAATTTCTGCTGTCTGCAGGGCATGCGTTAATACAGAGAAATTCTGATATAAAAAGGTGCATTTTCGACTCTGCAAAATCAGAATAAAAAGCTCTCTGCTCTGCGCTGAGCTAGTAAAGTTTTCATTATTCTTCAGAAACTATTGTACGCTGTGCCTGACTTTTTACCATAACACATACCACCTAGGGCAAATTTGAGCTCCCCTTACTCAGGACACATGCTGCTTTTATGTTTTATTTAATGCAACCCAATTGCGTAGTCGCTAGATCACAGATTTCAACTGCTACAGATTTTAAGTTCTGTAGCATATAAAATGAGCACTGGTGGCAGCCATAGTTTTGGACGGACTGATACCTGAAGTGGTTGAGGAGCTGGTGCAGTACTATTATACAACCATACAAAGTGGCACATGGTTACTGTCAAGGGAACTTTCAAGAAATGTGCTGATTTAGGCTGGAAATGAAGCAGCGTTTCTTGACATATCTAAAGTAAATAACATACACAAATATCATAACATCACAATTCATCATAACATTGCACATCACAACAAAACATTCAAAACAGACAGCATCATAAAAACTCCAGAACAACAAAAAAAGATTACAGCAACGCAGTACAAAAATATAATAAAACACATCACTAGCGCGACAAAATGCCACTCAGCTAATGTACACAAACGCTCCTGTCACACATTTCCAACGCCAGAATGCTCTTTTCATTTTCTATTCTTTCAACTATTCTTGCAGGACACATTTTTTTGCAACCCTGGAATCTGGTATTTTTCGGTTGTGGGAATGCTTTCTTGACATTGTCTAAATAATTAATTTCCATTCTCCAGGTAGCTGTATTGGTCCTCACTTTCAGGTCAATTTAATTTAAAAGGGATATTAAATGGGTTCGCGAAGGGTTGATCAGATTAAATTCAAACCGGCCTACTGATCCGTAAAACAAGCATTCATGTCTGAAATGAATGCCGCTAGCATAGGTCTCACTTTCATGAAAGTTCAAACTCCTGAGAGCTATTACTTATTAAGAAGCAATAGTAGTTGGGAATTAAAGAAGGTCTCAAAGATCTGTAACTTAAAAGCACAATTCCAGAAATCAAAAGACTACGTATTTTGCTTCGATAACACATTCGTACTTGCTCTCACATAGAAAAACAAACAATAAAATATTAGCCTTCCGCTTAAAAATGTGAAGAAAAGATAAATTTGTGAGCAGAAATATATACAGTCGTATTTTTAAAGGATTTTGAAGATCAGTTTGAAAACCTGGCATATGAATACTAACCAGCAAGTGAACCATGTGCAACTGGTTTAAAAACGTAAGACGAGAGGAGTGCTGTTTTCTTTCATTGGGCCCAGTGAACAGCAAAGTGCAAAGTATTCGAAAATGATGGAAGAAATTACTCGTTTGTGTTTGGTTAAAACAAAATTTGGCTTAATATAAGGTTATTTGAGGCATGTGCCCCAAGGCTGTTACCACGTAATCACCCTTTCTCGTCCCATTCCGTAAATGTTGAAAGGAAAGGCACCTCACTACGTTTGTTTAAACATAGGGGACCTCATTTACAAGAAAGTGCCGCAGCGGACACCACAAGCCCTTTGGCTGTGCCACGCTGCAGAACTTTCAAAGCAAAGGGATGAGACATATTTGCAATAATTTGTTGCATTCCTGTGCTCTCCTCTGCGCTGGTGCACAATGGGCTGCCATGCGCGGATGCAGGCACCCTTGCACCATGGTGCAAGGATGCCTGTGTCACAGGGATGATAGTTTATGTGCAGGAAGGGACACCTTCCTGTACAGAAGCAATCACCAGAGGTGATTTCCTCATTCTATGTGTGCTGCAGCGTGCCTCCGTTACACCTCCCCTGGGGAGGCGCATGTTTTTGGCGCTGCCCCAGACTTATGATTTCTCGTAAATCTGGGGCAGTGTCAAAAAGCCATGGATGTTGCTAGGAACACCCCCAGCAACACCAATGGAACGCCCTTTTCAAGCAGGTTCTGCATGAAAGGGGTACATATGTATAAGGCCATGAAAAGCCACGTAACGTGGCTTTATATGGCCTTATAAATATGCCAATGGCACATTGCGCCACCGGTATGTCAAAAAGTGGCGTTCTGGCGGTTCAAAAATTGCATTGGCGTATACCTGGAAGCAACCCTCAAGATGTCGTCATGTTTTATAATGTCTCCATTCTAGACACGTGGTTTTTCTGACAACTTCCTGGCAGATGCTTAAAGTAGGCATTAACACTACTTTCTGAACTCTTTAAAGAGGGTCATGTCAAAGGCATTTTAAGGCGTGGGCAAAGTGGGCAATTGCCCAGGGCCCCTATCTTCCACGGGGCCCAATAGGAATTGAAACGTTCTCCCTCTCTTGCTCATCAATGTATATTTCTATATCTCAACTTCTCTTCTTCAATCTGTCTACCTCTACCTTTGACTCTGTCTTTCTTTGTCCTGTGTTAAGGAATTTTGGGACCCCGGGAAAAACATATTTCAAATGTTTTTGTGTGAACCATGTTTCTGAAAGTTTGTTTAGCATCATGTGGGCTTCGATTAGGTGGAAATGAGTATTGCAATTCAAAGTTGTTACCAGCAAGGACCCCCAAAATATACCTTGCTCTGGGCCCCAAAAATCCTCAAGAGAACATTAGGTCATGTTGTGTGGTCAGCCCATGAGGGACAAGTGCATGCCTTGCTAGGCTGTGTTTCATCTATGTGCCATGGATTCAGCTGTGCCAGCAGCTTCATGGTTTGATGTAAGAAGCTTCACTGGGGCACAGCCTTTGGCGGTTAAACACTGTGCAGGCCCACAGAGACTCTCATAGAATATCAGACATTACTATACATGGCTTTTCAACACATGCCTTTACTCCGTGGCCATTATAGTGTGTTAACCTTTAAAACACGTTGTAATACCATGCATGCTTTTAAAAAAAAAACACTGAAATTCACTTGTTATAGTTTAGTGATCTAACTAGAACTTGCGCCTCCATGTACTACTTAAGACCGCACATATTACATCTCTAATGACATGTTAAATTACCAATGCCACGTCACGTAAAGCTTGGGCCGTGAGTGGCGAGGGGGTTGACCACTGAGCCTGGAAGTGACCCCTGCAGGAGGCCAAACCCCGCAGTGCATGACCTTCGGCTGTATGCAGCAGGGGTCTGGCTGCAGGGCCTGGTGTGTGTGTGTCTCTCTCTCTCTCTCTGTTTTTGATCAGTAACCCTCACAGACCTACCTTTATTTTAAAACTCCTACCTCCCTTTAGATCTTTTTAGTGCCCGGTACCTAAAAACCCCTTGTTCCCTGTTCCTTTACCTCTACCTCCCTCGATCCCTAAAAAATCCTCACCTCCCTCCTTTAGCACTACCTGCCTCTGATACCTAAACACACCTTACCTCTTTTAACTCTATCCACTCCTGAACCCTAAACAACCCTTTCCACCCTTTACCACTGCTTGTCTCTGAACCCCCAAAAAGCATACAAAACACTTACTTCCTCATACCCTTACCCACCCATTAATCCTAAAACCCCATTTACATCCCTGTAAAAAAATGGATTATTGTTTTAAGAGGGTGAGAGCCCACTTCAGACATTAAACACAATCCTTGCCAGGGTGTACCACAAAAGTATCTCAATAAACCTGTGCCTAACCTTCTATTAGCTTGACACAAAAGTTGTCAGGCTTAACTTAGAGGCAATGTGTGAAGTGTTTATGTAGTACTCAAACAGCAAAATGTTGATAAATAACATGACAACAAAACAACAAAATTCCAATCAGTAGAACCAGAGTTTTTTTTAAACTTTAGGTAAAAATAGCTTCAAATTGTGCAAAGCACCAACTGTGGGTATCTGATCGTGCCAGACCGAGACAGAGTTATAAGTTCAGGTCGACTGCAGTGGAGCACAGACTGGATACAGCACCAGATTCGTCCCAATGGAAGTTTTACTTTCTTACTTTGATTTGAAGACAGTGCAGTGGGACTCTTCAAGGCTCTGCGTCTTCCTGGGTTACTCTGTGTTGAGTCCACTGTGGCTTTCAGCCAAGAGGTGCGTGGCTCTGTGGGGCAACGCATCAGTTCTAATGAAGTCACCAATCAGGAGATGCGCAGTGCTGTAATGCAAAGCTTTGTGTCACTTTGCTTTGGATGTGGTGAAGCTGCGGATCAGGAGCTGCTCAGTGCTGCGATGTATGGCTCTGTGTCACACTGCATCGAATATGGTAAAGCTGCTGATCAGGAGGTATGCGCTATTGTGATGCAAGGCTCCACATCACTCTGCGTCAGATGCAGCGAAGCTGTCAATCATTCTCTGCAGAGTGCTGCGATGAGAAGCTCTGCGCCAGATCCAGTGAAGCCTTCGGGTAAGCAGGTAGAAGTACACTCTGCCTCTTGCCAGGGATCCAGGACCTTGAGGACAGTACTTGGGGGTCCAAACTCAGTTACTCATAGGCCAGCAAAGGGGACCAGGTTAGATCCAGATGGGACTGGTCAGCTGTAAAGCAGGAAAGACCTCTGAAAGCTTGGTGTGTACTTGTAGTTCAAACAGAAGGACTACCACCTGAATCTTGGAAACACTTCAAGGCAAGCTTCTTGGTTTTCTGATGACTTGTTCTGGGGTTGCCAGCTGGAAGAAATTGGGTTATTGGTTGAAGGCAGCGAAACCCTTCCAAAGAAACAACCACAATACTTCTCAGGGTGAAGTCACAAGCAAACCCTAAATTAACCTATGGTCTACCCTTGGGTAGCTTGGCACTGAGCTGTCAGGCTTAACTTAGAGGCAATTTGTGCAGCACTTAAAACAGTAACACAGTGAAAATACACCACAAAAGGAGCCCACAGAGGTATTAGGAAGTAGAACAGAATAGAATAGTAGAGTGATTTTTAATGAATTAAACAAGACAAAAATTACAAAAATCCAATTAGTAAAACTGGAGATGTGAATTTTAAAGTTTTTAGAGAAACTAGCGCCAAAATGTGCAAAGCGCTATCTTTGGATATCTAGTCGCACCAGACTGGGTCAAAGTCACAAGTTCAGGCCAACCACGATAGGGCGCGGACCGTCTACAGGGACCCAGTTACAGTGGTGGCTGGCAGCCCTACATTGTGGTGAGGCGGGCAAATGGTTGGTGGGTGGGTGACTGCATGCCAGTGTATATATATATAATATATATATATATATATATATATATATATATATATATATCAAGTGATTCAAAGGGGTCTGAAAGATTAACGGCGCACTCCTTTGTTGGTGTTAGTGGGGGGAGTAGACCAGATCCTCCTAGATAATTACACATCCACTTTTGAACAAAGGCCGCTGCACACCAGTCTCCAGTAAAGTTCATGAGTTTATTTTCACGTAGCAAACTACCTTATATTGAACAAGGAGCAAAAAGAGCATATAACAAAACAAGAGCACAGATATTAACAGAAAAATCAAATCAGAAAAATGAGAACAGAGACAATCTCAGAATGATTACAACCTACAACAATGAACACCTAAAGATAAACAAGATCTTTCAGAAACATTGTAATATCTTATTAAGCGATAATGAGATTGCAAATGGTAGTAGGATCAAAACCTCAAATCACATACAGGAAAGTACGCTCCCTCAAAGATCGATTGGCGAAAAGCCATTTTTCCAACCAACAATCTGAGAATTGGCTACAACAACAAAACAAAGGCTTCTTCAAATGCAATAGCTGATAGGCATAAATATGAGAAACATCAAGGATCCAAATGACAAAGAAGTCTTGATTGAACAAAAGATAACTTGCAATACACAATTCATAGTATATATTATCAAATATATGTGTGGCCTAAAATATGTGGAAAGTATAGTATGCCCACTAAAGAAAAGAATACTGGAACATATGTCGGAGACTAGTGTGCAGCGGCCTTTGCTCAAAAGTTGGTATGTAATATATATACATATATATATATATATTCTTGTAGCAGCAATCTTCGGATGAAAACCACCGCCCTTATCGTGAGTCGCGTCGCCTGATCGGACCTCCCAGGAATAGGTCTGTGAAATTCAAACAAATTTTCCTTAGTGAAACCAGGAATGAGCGACGCCGTGTGTAGTGCAAGAAATAGTCTTTATTGGCCTTAGTCGAGTCGAACGCGTTTCGGAGCTAGAACTGCTCCTTGCTCACCGGACTCGACTGAGGCCAATAAAGACTATTTCTTGCACTACACACGGCATCGCCATTCCTGGTTTCACTAAGGAAAATTTGTTTGAATATATATATATATATATATATATATATATATATATACACACACTAACTAAATAAAGGAAAGAAATAGGCACTTACCTTCCTGCACGAACATCCTCCCCGCTCCGGTTTTCTTCTTCTTGGCTCTGCCTGCAGCACGGGACCCTCAACAACTCCCCTAACCAATACTGTTGCTGCTCTCAAGCTGTTAACCAGAATGAGAGAAGTGCCAGCATTGAAGTGAGCGGCCTCTCTCAGTGCTTTCAAGAGCACTAAAGGTTAAAAATGTGCATGTGTGGCTGTCTGTCGCAAGACAGCTGGCCAAAGAGACATGCACACTTTAAACTTAAGTTCACATCTCGCTGCTTCCACGCAGCAGAAATGACACAACCCAGTCCTGAAACTCGGTTCAGGACGGGTTGGTGAAAAATAAAATGGTAATTAACTTTATTACCATTTTAATTTTCATCCTTGATGCTTTTCTGGGGGCATTTTTAGTGAGGCAACGCTCCTCCACTATAATGGAGGAGCCGTTCCTGCCCAGTTAGGCCCACTGAACAGAGTACCTTAAATCCTGGTTTGTGTTGGGTGGATCCACATTTAAGATGCATAGCAGAGCTGAAGTGATGCGGCGGTTTCAAGATGCGGCGAGGCTGCAGTGTGTGGTCTTTTGTGTTGACATTGAGGATCCCATGAATGAGGGCTTGCGATGCGAAGCCTGGAGTCAAAGATGCATTCTGCAGTCGGGGTGATGTGTCATTGCAGAGGAGCTGCAAAGCTGCAAAGTGGAGTCCGGCATCGTTGTCGAGGCTGACCATCGACAAGAAATGCGAGGGCCTGCACCAAGGATCTGTTGCGCAGTGGCGGTTCTAGAGGGAATGTAGGCTGCGACAGCCATGCAGGTCTTTGCAACACGTCCAACCCATGCATTAGTGGAGATGAGTCGGTTCTGCTCAGGGTTGAGCCGTGCAGCAGAGGTGAATCATCGGCTCCCCTGGATCCACAGAGGCTGACAAAGCACTATAAGCCCACTTCCGAGTGTCCAGGACTGGGCTGGCACGATTTGGCAAGGTGCACATGGAGGAGCCCAGGTGCAGATTCAAGGTTGTTGGAAACCTATTATCTTCCTGAGGCTTCAGATCAGGAGGCCAGCCAACAAGCCCTTGGAGTCACTCTGGGCTCAAGACATATAGGTCCTGTCCTTCTCACCAAAGCAAGAGGGTAGTAGGTCAGCACAGCAAAGCAGGAGTCCAGCAGAGTGCAGTCCAGCAGAGTGTCAGTCCTTCAGCAGCACAGCAGTCCTTCTTTCTAGCAGAGTATCCACAGGTCCAGAAGTGTACTGAAGAGTTGGTGTCTGAGGTCCAGTGTTTTTACCCACTTGTGCCTTTGAAGTGGGGGAGAAGCTTCCAGAGCATGGGTACTCGCAATCATTTTTTTAGGGGCCACAAAGTATGGTCTGGGGTGTGCCTGAGGGCCACATCAATGCCAGCAGGGTGGGTGTAGGGCTTTGTGGGGCTGGGATGAGGGATAAGGTGAGTATTGGGGATACGAAGCATGTACATGGTGTGGTCAGTGAGTCATGGAGTTATTATGAGGGTTTCATTCCATACTGCCTTTTCCTCTAGTCTCTAGAAGAGTCATAGATTTGACATTACTGTGTTATGCAGTTTCCGAATCACTTTCCCTCTACTGCACCTTGGGGTAAGCCTTCTCTACTTGATATCACTACCTTGGTAGAGTCAAATGTAAAAAAAAGATAACTTCATTATTGAATTGAAATAGAATTGCACAATGTGAAACCAGAAAACATAGATCAATCCCGGCTTCCCAACTTGACCAAATTGTGTGATCCTAGGCAATAGTTTTATTTCACTTTGCCTCCCTTTTCTTCATTATCACATATATGCCCAGCTTGAAAGGTATCGTTCAGGATATGCACTGTACAAAAACTTCTCTTGTGTTTGATTTAATGAACTATAATGTTGCCCATGTATAATTACATCCCAGGCCACCCAGAGGGTTTGACGTGACAATTGACTTGCCTCACTATTGGCATTGTTGTTAGGGTGGGAGGAGGCATGCATGTTTCTATGTTCATGTTTGAAAACTATCCCTTTTAACCCCTTCGCTGCTAGGCCTTTCCCCCCCTGTGCTAAGCCTTTTTTTGGCTATTTGGGGTAGTTCGCGCTTAGGCCTCTGTAACTTTTTGACCACATAAGGTATCCACGCCAAGTTTGCGTCCTTTTTTCCCAACATCCTGGGGATTCTAAAGCTACCCAGGGTTTGTGGATTTCCCTGGAGGGGACCCAGAAATTAGCCAAAATACAGCAAAAGGTTTTTTTTTTTTTTGAAAAATGGGAAAAAAAGGGCTACAGATGAAAGCGTCTGGTTTTTTCCCTGCAAATGGTATCAAAAAAGGGGTTGTGGTGATGAAATCAACATCTTCCCAGCTTTCAGAAACAAGCAGACTTTTGTCAGAAAACCAATATTTTTTACACAGTTTTGGCATTTTTCTGGGACATAGCCTATTTTTGCTATTTTTTGTGCTTTCAACCTCTTTCCAGTTACAGGTAGAAATGGGTATGAAATCAATAATGGATCCTGGAAAGCTATACATTTTTAGAAAAGTAGACAAAATTCTGAATTCAGCAGGGGGTCATTTGTGTAGATCCTTCAAGGTTTCTGCATAGAAACTAACAGTTAAATATAGGAAAAATTGAAAATTAGTTGAAAAAAACAGCCATTTGTGTCAACGTTTTCACCTGTAACTTCTTTAATTATGACGGTTGTTTGAAAGCAATATACCATTACTTCCGCTAGACCTTTCTGGTTGTGGGGATATATAGGACTTGTAGGTTCACCAAGAACCCGATGAACCCAGAGCCAATAACTGAGCAGCGTCTTGCAATGGTTTTTTATTATGTACTGGGTATATAGCAATTCATTTGGGAAAATGTATACATGAAAAAATCGGTATGAAAGACACCTATGTATTTCTGAAATGGGAACAAAATATAGAGTTTAGAAACAGTAGATATTTGCACATTTTCAAAACTGGGAGTACCCATACTAGCATGAGAATTATAGGTCATTTTTCAAAATGACTTATTTTTTACACATTGTCTTTCATTTGGAAGGAAGAAATGCATCGAAAGTCAATAGGTAATAACATTTGCTCTACAATTCTGTGTTACCCTAAGTCTCCCGATAAAAATGGTACCTCACTTGTGTGGGTAGGCCTTGTGCCCACGAAACGGCTCAAAACGCAACGTGGACACACCACATTTTCACAATGAAAAATTACCCTTTTTTTGCAAAGTGCCTAGCTGTAGTTTTTGAACCCTAGCTCTGCCGGCACCTAGGGAAACCTAGCAAACCTAAACATTTTTTAAAACTAGACACGCAGGGAAATCCAGGATGGGGTGACTTGGCTGGCTCTCACCAGGTTCTGTTACCCAGAATCCCTTGCAAACCTAAAAAATTGTCAAATAAAAAAACACATTTTCCTCACATTTCTGTGGTGGAAAGTTCTGGAATCTGCGTGGATCCATAAAATTCCACCCACCCCGCGTTCCCCAAAGTCTTCCGAGAAAAATGGTACCTCACTTGTGTGGGTAGGCCTAGTGCCCGCGACAGGAAACGGCCCAAAACGCAAGGTGGACACACCACATTTTCACAGTGAAAAATGACCCTTTTTTTGCAAAGTGCCTAGCTGTAGTTTTTGAACCCTAGTGATCCAGCAGTCTACTAACAACAGATACTCTACTACCATATACTCACTTGGGCCCATACAACTTGCTTCCGCTGCGCTCTAAGTAAACCACTGGAGTCTATTAGTTTTATATATTACTCATACCTCAAGATCTAGTTATTACTTCTTTAACTAAACCTTTTGCTGATCAAACAGTTCTTTCCTCTGGTCAATGGACCAGTTAGGTGGAACTAGTGGATGGCGATAATTGACATTACTTATTATGCATTTCTTAATAAGTATAAAATAATGACAGACTCAATATGTTTTTTAATCTTTATCTAAATTGGGATTTTGAACCATCTCAAAGCGTTTTAGTACAAACACCCTCATTCGCGGGAGTGCCAATTCAAAGATATCTCAAATAACACTTATCAATTCAGATCCACACAATAACTATGCTCAGAAAGAAGTGGATAGAGACAGAAGAGCATTTATCAAACGATGAATTTCATAATTACCAAAGTATGGTGTGAATACCAACCCCCTGGCCAAAGGGCTGGTAAGGGCCTCCCAGGACAGATCAGGAGACAAAGGCTTCAGGACAGAAATCAGGACAGGATACTTCACCTCTCTAATTACCGACGACTATGTCGCACCCCTCTCTGACACTCTCTTCCTCCTCGTGGTTCTTCCGCGATCTTCTTTCTAACCCACCCAAATTAAGTAGATGGTTCTGCATTCGGTTTCTTCATCAGCATTTCAGAGCACCACCCCGGCACACCCGAAGTCAGGCTACTTCAACGCGCAAAAGCTCGTTCAACCCGACTTGACTCTCGAACTCTCGACTCTCGACCCCCCGAACTTCCCCCTCTTCTAACTAAACTACCTCAATTATACCTTTCCATAGGCATGTACCACCCATTAGTGTTTCATTTGCACAGAATACTAACTTCTGATTGGACAGGCGAGGGGGGGATGATCATCACACCACACTTATACTTCATTTATTCTCTTTTAACCATTGTTTCCAAACTCCTCCCCTCAAACTTTTATTCCGCCCTTCCTTTCCCATACATCTTTAAACTTTATTAATACATTTGTAACTAATTTCTTGAATAAGTTCCTTCATATGAACTCTTCACCCTCATGTTCCCAGGTCACATCTCCGCCGACCTTGGACTCGTGACAAATCCTTAGTCATCTTCCAAGCTTCCGTATCAGGGCGCATGCGTCGTGCCATATTGGTCTGCTCGACTCGGACAACTTTAAGAGGCCCAAATACGCACTAATAATAAAGTCGAAAAAGAAAAGTATTATTCTCAAAAATAAATTATTTCACTGTATACCACCAACCTCTACTATAACCCATACGATTTGTTATTTCTCTCTCTGCATTTGCGTTAGTTATAAACCCATTTCTAATTTCAGCAAAGCAGGTGTCATGCATGTGAGCTTTCAAGCGGCCATTTTATAGCTCTTTGTGCAAGCGCCAGAATTTCCCTCCAAGCGTCAGTACGTCATACTACCTAGATGCAGTAGACGCATGCGCAGTAAAGATCCCATGTTAAATGCGTTCTAGTCCTACGTCAGTGTTATTTGCAGTTAGTAAACACATAGGCAAGCTTCATTCTTTTCCCGCGTATAATGAAAATGCATATTATTAATCACGAGACATGTCGTTAGTAATTCGTTAGTAAGTTGAATCGAGAGGATTGCTTCTGAGCAAGTCTTGTGTCTGAGTCCTTGCTCCATCAATCCCCTCTCTGATGGCATATTAAGCCATCACAAAATTCCCATCCATCCCAGATATCAACTTTAGCACTTCTCAGATTTCTCTATTTGGCCTCCCAACCTTTCATCAACTGTCTCATTTCCTTCTAAATCTCGCATCTTCTTGTATAACCTGCCTTTCATTTCTTCCAAGCGTATTTCTTCATACTTTCTTTTACGTGTCTGTCCCTTTACTTTTCTGTTCAAGTGTACTTTTCGTTTCGTACCTTTTCTACAACATCAATATGTAATCATTATTAACATCACTATTGTTATTATCATCACTAATGGTATCATTATTTGACCTAGAAAACTTTTCCCAAACCCAACGAACCATTTCCCTATTGATGTTATACTTTTTGTTAGTCTTCCCCACACACTGTCAACCTCCAGTTGGGTCAAATCTTTATGCATTCTCATAATATTTTCAATATATCCTTTAATTTCTCTGCTCTTGTCCGGAATATAAGTGCAGCAATGTTGAACTTTCAACATGCCACAAACTCCACCTTCTTTTGCTAACAATATGTCAAGAGCAAGACGGTTCTATAAAACCATTGATCTAATTGCAACCATTTCTGTGTTAATCATTAAAAATCCTCCTGCAGGATCTGTAGAAAGACGATCAACTATGTTTGATAACTTACAAATTTTCTGTGAATTTAAGATGACTCCAACTGAGGGTATCAGTGCACTAAAAATATCTCCTACGATTTCAGAAAAACTAGCCCTTCTTCTTCGTGTTAGTCCATTAGAATTTCCATTGGTTCCACTGATTTTGTCTACATGATAAATCTTTGGAAAAACTATTCCAAAATAACAGCTTCCGTACCATCTTGCAGGTAACCTGTAGTAGGCATTACTCCCACAAACATAATACACTCCTGGAAACACAGGATCAGTTCCCTCTTTTAGTCCCCATCCTCCTAATATTAGGAAGTTATGTTCACATTCACTGGAACCAATGTAATTATTGTTATAATCTGTCTTTAATCTATGGAGGCAGAATTTTCCCCTTTTCACGAAGTCCAGGGACATCGCAGCATGAGCCTTGCCACTTGCATAGATTCCCTCCTTCCCAACCCATGGAGGTACATGGGTTTTCTGTGTAGTTGCCTTCTTCATTAAATCCTGTCTCCTTTCCTCTACTAAATCTAAAAATTATTTTTCTTCTTTTCTTAATGTACATGTTAGATTATCTTCATGTGCCTAAACTAAATCTATTGAACTCATTGTTATGAAAAATTCACCCATAAATTGTGCATTTTTACTACTAACTACTTGATTCATATTCTTTCTAATAGGAAGTTCAGGAAATATTACATCTAAGTTAGAATAAAAATACTGGAATCTTCCTGTAGTATAAAATAAACTTGACAAAATACTACATGACACACCATACGTTAAAGATATATGGTGATACGTCATCCCTTCTGATACTGATGAGGGCAATTTCATGCATACATAACAGTTGTTAATTTGCATAGTGCTAACATACTGAAATAATAATTTAATAAACACATTAGAAGACGTATTATAGTCTGATTCATTATGATAGTTTGCCTCATCTTCCACTCCTATTTCTATTTTAGTTTCTCTTAATCTATCTATTTTAACATTAGTATCTGTATTATTCTTGTCACTTGTTTCCATTATTAAAGGTACCCCTACTGTTAGGAATAACCATCCTAATATTGCTAATAAAATACTACAAAAACAAAATCTAAGACACTTTCTTTTAACTCCACATTTTGGTTTTCCGCTAACTTCATTGTCGGCCATTTTGTCTCTGAGAAAATGTCTTTTCTCTTATCTTTTCTTTTTTACAGTCCTTTGTCTTTTTTTTTTTTTTTTATTCTTAAGGAGGTTTCAATTGGCTTTCGTCAATTTGTGCAATATGGACTTCTTCTGTCTCATCGGACAGATCCAGGGACTCAAATTCTTCAAGAATGACGTACGTCCACTCTGGAGCCTTATATTTTCTGTTTAAGTTTCTCAATCTTGGACTTCTTCGAGTTATTTTTGCTAATGTTTGCTTAGGTCTTGTTTGACTTGTGATTTCATTCACTTGCTCTGGTTTCTTTTCAGATTTTCTCAGGTGATATTTTAGTTTCTTTACTCCAGTTGGCCAATTGTCTCCTTTTCTGACTCTTTTAATTTGTACTGCTTTTTCACCTTCCTTATCTCCTTGTAAGGTTCGTTTTATTTCATTTATTCTGGGCACAATCTGTTCTATTTCTCTGTTTTCTGTGCTTGTACCTTCTTTTGCTTCTTCCTGCTCAGGATCTACTGTGTTTTGTTCTACTTCTTCCTGAGCTTGTTCTTCTAATTCTGTTTGATCCTGCTCAGGTCTTACTTCAAATCTTTCTTCTTCTGCCTGAGTTTGTTCTTCTAACTCTATCTGGTCCTGTTCAGGTCTTAATTCAAACCTTTCTTCTTCTGCCTGAACGTGTTCTTCTCTTTTTCCCTCCTCAGGTTTGTTTATGTCTTTTTCTGTTTTCACCTGAGTGTGTTCTTCTTCCCCTATCTCTTCCTGACTACTTTCTTGTCTTTTCAGTTCTGTTCTTCTTCTGGTTTCAATGGCATTATCAATTACTTCAATCACTGGGATTCATTGTTCCAGACTTAGCTCGGGCTGCTCATCATATGGTTGTCTTTCAGAATCTATCACTCTAGATTCTTCAATTTCACAGTTTACAACTCCTGATGCTTCAGCCTGCTCAGTCAGTGGTGGCTCTTGTTGATCTAATGGGCTCGGTATTCTTCTGGTATGACTAGCGTGAATCCAATTGGGCAAACCTGCACACTTCACTGCCGTGGTAGTGACTAGTATGACTTGCCTTGGTTTGTCCGACCTTGGTGCTAGACACGATTTTCTTGCGTGTTTCTTCACTAGCAACCAATCTCCAGGATTCAAATCATGCGCTTGATCTGGCTGTCTTTCAACTGCGTCTTCTCCAACCTGATGAGAGATAGAACGCATCATTTCAGCCAATCCTTTGCAATAGTCCAATACCAGATCATCAGTTATACTCATTAGTTTATTTCCAGGAATGAACGCCTGTCTCATGGCTCTTCCCATGAGTACCTCATGTAGACTCATTCCTGTTTTTCTGTCTGGAATGCTTCTGAGACCCATTAGTACAAGAGGCAATGCATCTGGCCATTTCAGCTTTGTGGATGCACACACCTTTCCCAATCTTGACTTGATTGTGCCATTCATTTGTTCAACAATTCCAGAAGCCTCTGGACGATAAGCACAGTGTAGTTTTTGTTCAATGTTAAATGCAGCACAGATTAATCGAATTATTTCATTATTAAAATGAGGGCCTCTATCTGATTCCAAAGTGACCGGAAAACCAAACCGTGGCACTAACTCCCTCAACAATAATTTTGCAACTGTAAGACTGTCATTTCTTCTAGTAGGGTAGGCTTCCACCCCTCTTGAGAAAAGGCACACTATGACAAGTACATATTTCAATCCGTTGCAGGGGGGTAACTCAATGAAATCTAACTGTAACCTGGTGAAGGGTCCTTCTGCCTTTCCGATTTTTCCCCAGCTTACCACTGTCTTTCTACCTGGGTTCTGCTGTTGACAGGTTAAGCATCTTTGGCAAAGGCTCTCTGCGATTACCCTGAACTTCGGATTGTACCAACTCTGTCTGAATAGTCTGATCATTGAATCTCTCCCTATGTGTGTTGCTCCATGATATACCCTCGCCATTTTTGAAAGCAGACAATCTGGCATGACTGGTCTTCCACCTAGATACACCCATACTTCATCATGTGGTCTTTTGGTACAGGCTGCCTTTTTCCAGATTTCTTTTTCCTTTTCCTCAACTTCTTCCTGCAATTGTCTAATCTCATCCCATGTCTCTGGCACTGAGAAGCACATAAGTTGGCATCTGGTTATTCCTGTTTCAATTTTTCTGTTTATGGCTACTGCCACTTGGTCAGCATAATTATTACCAGCAGTCACATAGTCATTTCCTGACTGATGTGCAGCGCATTTTACAACTGCTATCTCTTTTGGCAATTGTAATGCTTCCAACAAATCCTTCACATTTTTGCTGTTTCTGATTGGAGACTCTGAAGAAGTCAGAAATCCCCTCTGCATCCAAAGCTGGCCGAAGTCATGCACAATCCCGAAACCATATTGACTATCCGTAAATATGGTTACTCTCCAATTTTTCCCCTTTTTACATGCCGTTGTCAAGGCAAATAATTCAGCTACTTGTGCAGACTTGACCCCAGGTAAACAGGATGCTTCAATTACCCCCGAAATTTTGCAAACAGCATATGCAGCACTTAGACCTCCCTCTTGTGTCCTAAGGCAGGAGCCGTCTACAAATAACTCATGATCTGCTTCTTTTAGTGGTGTCTCTCTTATATCCGGGCGGGGCTTTGTACATAACTCAGTCACGGCTAAGCAATCGTGATCACTTTCATCTTTTACTTCTTCATCGCAGGGGTCTGGCAATAGGGTAGCTGGGTTCAAAATCGTACACCTTGTCACAGTCACATTCTCAGCTCCCAAAATTACTCTTTTGTACTTTGTCAAACGACTAGGGGTGAGGTGCTGTGTTCTTGTTCTTGTTAAAAGAATCTCAACCGAGTGTGGAACGAATAGCTTTACCGGATGTCCCATCACTATCGACTCACTTTGCTCCAGACTCATACAAGTAGCAGCTACTGCTTTTAAGCAGCCAGGCAATGCTGAAGCCACCGGGTCCAATGTGGCTGAAAAATACGTCACTGGACGCCGACTCAATCCATGTCTCTGTGTTAAAACTGAAAGTGCACAATTTTCTCTTTCACAACAAAATAAAGCAAAATCTTTTGTATAGTCTGGCATGCCCAAGGCAGGAGCCTCACACATACAATTTCGCAATCTCACAAATGCCTCTAGGCAGTCATCATTCCAATCAATCGGATCTTTTGCTCATTTCCGAATCATCTGTATCAATGGTTTCGCTAACACAGAAAATCCATTTATCCATTGTCTGCAGTATCCAACCACTCCCAGAAACATTCTCATTTCTCTCTGAGTCTGTGGCAATTGCATTTCATTGATTATTTTTATTCTTTTAGGTGTCACTTTTCTAACTCCTCTTTCTATTTTATGCCCTAGATATCTTACTTCTTGTCGACAGAACTGTAATTTTTCTGGAGACACCTTGTGTCGTCCTTCAGCCAAATGGTTCAGCAACGCAATTGTATCTGTGACACAAACTTCTCGCGTTTTTGATGCCACAAATAGGTCATCAATGTACTGAACCAGAACAGAATTTCTGGGCATAATCAATGATTCCAGCCACTTTTTCAAAATCTGATTAAAGATTGAAGGACTTTCTGTGTACCCTTGAAGAACACGACACCATGCGTAAATACGATCTTCAAATTTAAACGTAAACAGATACTGGCTGTCTGGGTGCAAAGGAATAGAAAAGAACGCTTGGCATAAATCAATTACTGTGAACCATCCTGCATTCCATGGTATCTGATAAATGATCACTGCTGGATTTGGCACAATTGGACAACAGGGAATTACAATCTTATTTATTTTTCGCAGGCCTTGCACTATTCTGTACTTTCCGCTAGGCTTTTTCAGTCCCATTATTGGTGAATTACAGGGACTACCATCACTTCTTTCAGAATGCCCTGTTTAACCATCCGTTCAATTTCTGGGATAATTCCTGCTTTTACTTCTGAACTCATTTTGTACTGTCGGGTATTTGGATACACTGCACCTTCCTTCACTGTCACTTTAACTGGGTCTATATTTTTCATTAGCCCAATATCTTTTCCTGTAAAATCCCACACTTCTGGGTTAACTGTGGTTCTCAACTCTTCTGGTAATTCATTTTCAGTTATCAGTGAAAACATTTCATCTACTTCTGTTCCCTGCTTGGCCAGCATCATCTTGTATGCCACATCTTCATCAGGGGTTTGGAAAGCGACACCATCCGGTGTACAATAGATCGTGCAATTCATTTTGCACAAAAGATCTCTTCCCAACAGATTTACAGGACTGGAATCGCAAACTACAAACCGATGCATTTCCTTAAAGTTTCCAATGTGCACATCCATTGGCTTTGTGATTGGTGTTCTAATCTGTTGGTTAGATACGCCTACAACTTGGATTGTCTCTCCCGAGAGGGGTAGGTTTGGGATGTCTGCTGTTCTCACAGTAGACCTGGTAGCACCAGTATCCAATAGGAAAGTAATGTCTTTACCTTATACTTTCCCATCAACAAATGGACCTGACTGATCTACCGGCAAGGATGCGCCAAGTACGCATTCCTCTTCCTACCCCCTCAGGCACCGTCATTGTGCAGTATCTGAACGTTCCCCATCATTCTGCAAAAAATATTGAGCAGTTGTTCTATTATTCTTACCACTTTCTCCTTGAAATCTGGTGTTCGTACTGAAACTTTGATGGTTCACAAAATTTGGCATAGGAGCTGGCGGTACATGATATTGTGGAGTGACTACCTGTTGCTGCTGATTCATAAGTACTTCATTCTGCATCTGTGGGATTAAATTTTAATTTGGCCCATTATTATTCTTATTATTTTGAGTACTCTTACACTCGTTCTGACACAAATTTCCTACCACTCAGCGTTCCCCCAGGTCTCCCGATAAAAATGGTGCCTCACTGGTGTGGGAGGCCCAAGTACCCGCGACAGGCAAGGGCCCAAAACGTATTGAGGCGACATCAAAATTGCCTATCTCAAAACGACCTGTAATCCCCTGGGTGTCTAGTTTTCAGAAATGTGTGGGTTTGGTAGGTTTCCCTAGCTGGCCGCCGAACACGGGGCCAAAAACTCAGGTGACCCCCCTTGCAAAACCAGGTCGTTTTGTAATAGGCAATTTTGATGTCGCCTCAATACGTTTTGGGCCCTTGCCTGTCGCAGGTACTTGGGCCTCCCACACGAGTGAGGCACCATTTCTATCGGGCGACCTGGGGGAACGCTGGGTGGTAGGAAATTTGTGTCAGCCCAGTGATGCCACAACTTTCCCACACAAAAATGTGTGGAAAAAGTGGTTTTTTCAGATAAAGTTGAGGTTTGCAGGGGATTCTGGGTAAGAAAACGTTGGGGGATCCATGCAAGCCATACCTCCCTGGAACCTCCCTGGTGTCTAGTTTTCAGAAATGTGTGGGTTTGGTAGGTTTCCCTAGCTGGCCGCCGAGCACGGGGCCAAAAACCCAGGTGATCCCCCTTTGCAAAACTAGGTCGTTTTGTGATAGGCAATTTTGATGTCTCCTCAATATGTTTTGGGCCCTTGCCTGTCGCGGGTACTTGGGCCTCCCACACGAGTGAGGCACCATTTTTATCAGGAGACCTGGGGGAACGCTGGGTGGTAGGAAATTTGTGTCAGCCCGGTGATGCCACAACTTTCCCACACAAAAATGTGTGGAAAAAGTGATTTTTTCAGCTAAAATTGAGGTTTGCAGGGGATTCTGGGTAAGAAAACATTAGGGGATCCACGCAAGCCATACCTCCCTGGAACCCCCCAGGTGTGTAGTCTTCATAAATGTGTGGGTTTGGTAGGTTTCCCTAGCTGGCCGCTGTGCACGGGGCCAAAAACCCAGGTGACCCCCCTTGCAAAACCAGGTCGTTTTGTGATAGGCAATTTTGATGTCGCCTCAATACGTTTTGGGCGCTTGCCTGTCGCGGGTACTTGGGCCTCCCACATGAGTGAGGCACCATTTTTATCGAGAGACCTGGGGGAACGCTGGGTGGTAGGATATTTGTGTCAGGCCGGTGATGACACAACTTTCCCACACAAAAATGTGTGAAAAAAGTGATTTTTTCAGCTAAAATTGTGGTTTGCAGGGGATTCTGGGTAAGAAAACGTTGGGGGATCCACGCAAGCCAAACCTCCCTGGAACCCACCGGGTGTCTAGTTTTCATAAATGTGTGGGTTTGGTAGGTTTCCCTAGCTGGGCGCTGTGCACGGGGCCAAAAACCTAGGTGACCCCCCTTGCAAAACCAGGTCGTTTTGTGATAGGCAATTTTGATGTTGCCTCAATACGTTTTGGGCCCTTGCCTGTCGTGGGTACTTGGGCCTCCCACATGAGTGAGGCACCATTTTTATCGGGAGACCTGGGGGAACGCTGGGTGGTAGGAAATTTGTGTCAGCCCGGTGATGCCACAACTTTCCCACACAAAAATGTGTGGAAAAAGTGATTTTTTCAGCTAAAATTGAGGTTTGCAGGGGATTCTGGGTAAGAAAACGTTGGGGGATCCACGCAAGCCAAACCTCCCTGGAACCCACCGGGTGTCTAGTTTTCATAAATGTGTGGGTTTGGTAGGTTTCCCTAGCTGGGCAAGGGCACGGGGCCAAAAACCTAGGTGACCCCCCTTGCAAATCCAGGTCGTTTTGTGATAGGCAATTTTGATGTCGCCTCAATACGTTTTGGGCCCTTGCCTGTCGCGGGTACTTGGGCCTCCCACACGAGTGAGGCACCATTTTTATCGGGAGACCTGGGGGAATGCTGGGTGGTAGGAAATTTGTGTCAGCCCGGTGATGCCACAACTTTCCCACACAAAAATGTGTGAAAAAAGTGATTTTTTCAGCTAAAATTGTGGTTTGCAGGGGATTCTGGGTAAGAAAGCTTTGGGGGATCCTTGCAAGCCATACCTCACTGGAACCCCCCGGGTGTCTAGTTTTCAGAAATGTGTGGGTTTGGTAGGTTTCCCTAGCTGGCCGCCGAGCACGGGGCCAAAAACCCAGGTGACCCCCCTTGCAAATCCAGGTCGTTTTGTGATAGGCAATTTTGATGTCGCCTCAATACGTTTTGGGCCCTTGCCTGTCGCGGGTACTTGGGCCTCCCACACGAGTGAGGCACCATTTTTATCGGGACACCTGGGGGAACGCTGGGTGGTAGGAAATTTGTGTCAGCCCGGTGATGTCACAACTTTCCCACACAAAAATGTGTGGAAAAAGTGATTTTTTCAGCTAAAATTGTGGTTTGCAGGGGATTCTGGGTAAGAAAGCTTTGGGGGATCCTTGCAAGCCATCCCTCCCTGTAATCCCCTGCGTGTCTAGTTTTCAGAAATGTATGGGTTTTGCAGGTTTCCTTAGCTGGCCACCGAGCACGGGGCCAAAAACCCAGGTGACCCCCCCCTTGCAAATCCAGGTCGTTTTGTCATAGGCAATTTTGATGTCGCCTCAATACGTTTTGGGCCCTTGCCTGTCGCGGGTACTTGGGCCTTCCACACGAGTGAGGCACCATTTTTATCGGGTGACCTGGGGGAACGCTGGGTGGTAGGAAATTTGTGTCAGCCCGGTGATGCCACAACTTTCCCACACAAAAATGTGTGGAAGAAGTGATTTTTTTCAGCTAAAATTGTGGTTTGCTGGGGATTCTGGGTAAGAAAACATTGGGGGATCCACGTAAGCCAAACCTCCCTGGAACCCCCCGGGTGTCTAGTTTTCATAAATGTGTGGGTTTGGTAGGTTTCCCTAGCTGGCCGCTGTGCACGGGGCCAAAAACCCAGGTGACCCCCCTTGCAAAACCAGGTCGTTTTGTGATAGGCAATTTTGATGTCGCCGAAATAAGTTTTGGGCCCTTGCCTGTCCCGGGTACTTGGGCCTCCCACACGAGTGAGGCACCATTTTTATCAGGAGACCAGGGGGAATGCTGGGTGGTAGGAAATTTGTGTCAGCCCGGTGATGCCACAACTTTCCAACACACAAAAATGTGTGGAAAAAGTGATTTTTTTCAGCTAAAAATGAGGTTTGCAGGGGATTCTGGGTAAGAAAACATTTGGGGATCCACGCAAGCCATACCTCCCTGGATCCCCCCGGGTGTCTAGTTTTCAGAAATGTGTGGGTTTGGTAGGTTTCCCTAGCTGGCCGCCGAGCACGGGGCCAAAAACCCAGGTGACCCCCCTTGCAAATCCAGGTCGTTTTGTGATAGGCAATTATGATGTCGCCTCAATACGTTTTGGGCCCTTGCCTGTCGCGGGTACTTGGGCCTCCCACACGAGTGAGGCACCATTTTTATCAGGAGACCTGGGGGAACGCTGGGTGGTAGGACATTTGTGTCAGCCCAGTGATGCCACAACGTTCCCACACAAAAATGTGTGGAAAAAGTGATTTTTTCAGCTTAAATTGTGGTTTGCAGGGGATTCTGGGTAAGAAAGCGTTGGGGGATCCTTGCAAGCCATACATCCCTGTAATCCCCTGGGTGTCTAGTTTTCAGAAATGTGTGGGTTTGGTAGGTTTCCCTAGCTGGCCGCCAAGCACAGGGCCAAAAACCCAGGTGACCCCCCTTGCAAAACTAGGTCGTTTTGTGATAGGCAATTTTGATGTCGCCTCAATACGTTTTGGGCGCTTGCCTGTCGCAGGTACTTGGGCCTCCCACGCGAGTGAGGCACCATTTTTATCGAGAGACCTGGGGGAATGCTGGGTGGTAGGAAATTTGTGTCAGCCCGGTGATGCCACAACTTTCCCACACAAAAATGTGTGGAAAAAGTGATTTTTTCAGCTAAAATTGTGGTTTGCAGGGGATTCTGGGTAAGAAAACGTTGGGGGATCCACGCAAGCCAAACCTCCCTGGAACTCCCCAGGTGTCTAGTTTTCAGAAATGTGTGGGTTTGGTAGGTTTTCCTGGCTGGCCGCTCTGCACGGGGCCAAAAACCCAGGTGATCCCCCTTGCAAAACCAGGTCGTTTTGTGATCGGCAATTTTGAATGTCGCCTCAATATGTTTTGGGCCCTTGCCTGTCGCGGGTACTTGGGCTTCCCACACGAGTGAGGCACCATTTTTATCGGGAGACCTGGGGGAACGCTGGGTGGTAGGAAATTTGTGTCAGCCCGGTGATGCCACAACTTTCCCACACAAAAATGTGTGGAAAAAGTGATTTTTTTCAGCTAAAATTGAGGTTTGCAGGGGATTCTGGGTAAGAAAACATTTGGGGATCCACGCAAGCCATACCTCCCTGGAACCCCCCGGGTGTCTAGTTTTCAGAAATGTATGGGTTTGGTAGGTTTCCCTAGCTGGCCGCCGAGCACGGGGCCTAAAACCCAGGTGACCCCCCTTGCAAAACCAGGTCGTTTTGTGATAGGCAATTTTGATGTCGCCTCAATATGTTTTGGGCCCTTGCCTGTCGCGGGTACTTGGGCCTCCCACACGAGTGAGGCACCATTTTTATTGGGACACCTGGGGGAATGCTGGGTGGTAGGAAATTTGGGTCAGCCCAGTGATGCCACAACTTTCCCACACAAAAATGTGTAGAAAAAGTGATTTTTTTCAGCTAAAATTGTGGTTTGCAGGGGATTCTGGGTGAGAAAGATTTGGGGGATCCACGCAAGCCATACCTCCCTGGAACCCCCGGGTGTCTAGTTTTCAGAAATGTGTGGGTTTGCTAGGTTTCCCTAGCTGGCCGCCGAGCACGGGGCCAAAAACCCAGGTGAACCCCCTTGCAAAACCAGGTCGTTTTGTGATAGGCAATTTTGATGTCGCCTCAATACGTTTTGGGCCCTTGCCTGTCGCGGGTACTTGGGCCTCCCACACGAGTGAGGCACCATTTTTATCAGGAGACCTGGGGGAACGCTGGGTGGTAGGAAATTTGTGTCAGCCCGGTGATGCCACAACTTTTCCACACAAAAATGTGTGGAAAAAGTAATTTTTTCAGCAAAAATTGTGGTTTGCAGGGGATTCTGGGTAAGAAAGCGTTGGGGGATCCTTGCAAGCCATACCTCCCTGTAATCCCCTGGGTGTCTAGTTTTCAGAAATGTGTGGGTTTGGTAGGTTTCCCTAGCTGGCCGCCGAGCACGGGGCCAAAATCCCAGGTGACCCCCCTTGCAAAACTAGGTCGTTTTGTGATAGGCAATTTTGATGTCGCCTCAATACGTTTTGGGCGCTTGCCTGTCGCGGGTACTTGGGCCTCCCACGCGAGTGAGGCACCATTTTTATCGGGAGACCTGGGGGAACACTGGGTGGTAGGAATTTTGTGTCAGACTGGTGATGCCACAACTTTCCCACACAAAAAAGCCTGCAAAAAGTGATTTTTTTCTGCTAAAATTGTGGTTTGCAGGGGATTCTGGGTAAGAAAGCTTTGGGGGATCCTTGCAAGCCATACCTCCCTGTAATCCCCTGGGTGTCTAGTTTTCAGAAATGTATGGGTTTTGCAGGTTTCCCTAGCTGGCCACCGAGCACGGGGCCAAAAACCCAGGTGACCCCCCTTGCAAATCCAGGTCGTTTTGTGATAGGCAATTTTGATGTCGCCTCAATACGTTTTGGGCCCTTGCCTGTCGCGGGTACTTGGGCCTTCCACACGAGTGAGGCATGATTTTTATCGGGTGACCTGGGGGAACGCTGGGTGGTCGGAAATTTGTGTCTGCCCGGTGATGCCACAACTTTCCCACACAAAAATGTGTGGAAAAAGTGATTTTTTTCAGCTAAAATTGTGGTTTGCTGGGGATTCTGGGTAAGAAAACGTTGGGGGATCCACGCAAGCCAAACCTCCCTGGAACCCCCCGGGTGTCTAGTTTTCAGAAATGTGTGGGTTTGGTACGTTTCCCTAGCTGGCCGCTGTGCACGGGGCCAAAAACCCAGGTGACCCCCCTTGCAAAACCAGGTCGTTTTGTGATAGGCAATTTTGATGTCGCCGAAATAAGTTTTGGGCCCTTGCCTGTCCCGGGTACTTGGGCCTCCCACACGAGTGAGGCACCATTTTTATCGGGAGACCAGGGGGAACGCTGGGTGGTAGGAAATTTGTGTCAGCCCGGTGATGCCACAACTTTCCAACACACAAAAATGTGTGGAAAAAGTGATTTTTTTCAGCTAAAATTGTGGTTTGCTGGGGATTCTGGGTAAGAAAGCGTTGGGGGATCCTTGCAAGCCATACCTCCCTGTAATCCCCTGGGTGTCTAGTTTTCAGAAATGTGTGGGTTTGGTAGGTTTCCCTAGCTGGCCGCCGAGCACGGGGCCAAAAACCCAGGTGACCCCCCTTGCAAAACTAGGTCGTTTTGTGATAGGCAATTTTGATGTCGCCTCAATACGTTTTGGGTGCTTGCCTGTCGCGGGTACTTGGGCCTCCCACGCGAGTGAGGCACCATTTTTATCGGGAGACCTGGGGGAACGCTGGGTGGTAGGAATTTTGTGTCAGCCTGGTGATGCCACAACTTTCCCACACAAAAAGCCTGCAAAAAGTGATTTTTTCTGCTAAAATTGTGGTTTGCAGGGGATTCTGGGTAAGAAAGCTTTGGGGGATCCTTGCAAGCCATACCTCCCTGTAATCCCCTGGGTGTCTAGTTTTCAGAAATGTATGGGTTTTGCAGGTTTCCCTAGCTGGCCACCGAGCACGGGGCCAAAAACCCAGGTGACCCCCCTTGCAAATCCAGGTCGTTTTGTGATAGGCAATTTTGATGTCGCCTCAATACGTTTTGGGCCCTTGCCTGTCGCGGGTACTTGGGCCTTCCACACGAGTGAGGCATCATTTTTATCGGGTGACCTGGGGGAACGCTGGGTGGTAGGAAATTTGTGTCAGCCCGGTGATGCCACAACTTTCCCACACAAAAATGTGTGGAAAAAGTGATTTTTTTCAGCTAAAATTGTGGTTTGCTGGGGATTCTGGGTAAGAAAACGTTGGGGGATCCACGCAAGCCAAACCTCCTGGAACCCCCGGGTGTCTAGTTTTCAGAAATGTGTGGGTTTGGTAGGTTTCCCTAGCTGGCCGCTGTGCACGGGGCCAAAAACCCAGGTGACCCCCCTTGCAAAACCAGGTCGTTTTGTGATAGGCAATTTTGATGTCGCCGAAATACGTTTTGGGCCCTTGCCTGTCCCGGGTACTTGGGCCTCCCACACGAGTGAGGCACCATTTTTATCGGGAGACCAGGGGGAACGCTGGGTGGTAGGAAATTTGTGTCAGCCCGGTGATGCCACAACTTTCCAACACACAAAAATGTGTGGAAAAAGTGATTTTTTTCAGCTAAAATTGTGGTTTGCTGGGGATTCTGGGTAAGAAAACGTTGGGGGATCCACGCAAGCCAAACCTCCCAGGAACCCCCCGGGTGTCTAGTTTTCATAAATGTGTGGGTTTGGTAGGTTTCCCTAGCTGGCCGCTGTGCACGGGGCCAAAAACCCAGGTGACCCCCCTTGCAAAACCAGGTCGTTTTGTGATAGGCAATTTTGATGTCGCCGAAATACGTTTTGGGCCCTTGCCTGTCCCGGGTACTTGGGCCGCCCACACGAGTGAGGCACCATTTTTATCTGGAGACCAGGGGGAACGCTGGGTGGTAGAAAATTTGTGTCAGCCCGGTGATGCCACAACTTTCCAACACACAAAAATGTGTGGAAAAAGTGATTTTTTCCAGCAAAAATTGAGGTTTGCAGGGGATTCTGGGTAAGAAAACATTTGGGGATCCACGCAAGCCATACCTCCCTGGATCCCCCCGGGTGTCTAGTTTTCAGAAATGTGTGGGTTTGGTAGGTTTCCCTAGCTGGCCGCCGAGCACTGGGCCAAAAACCCAGGTGACCCCCCTTGCAAATCCAGGTCGTTTTGTGATAGGCAATTTTGATGTCGCCTCAATACGTTTTGGGCCCTTGCCTGTCGCGGGTACTTGGGCCTCCCACACGAGTGAGGCACCATTTTTATCAGGAGACCTGGGGGAACGCTGGGTGGTAGGAAATTTTGTCAGCCCGGTCATGCCACAACTTTCCCACACAAAAATGTGTGGGAAAAGTGATTTTTTTCAGCTAAAATTGTGGTTTGCAGGGTATTCTGGGTAAGAAAGCGTTGGGGGATCCTTGCAAGCCATACCTCCCTGTAATCCCCTGGGTGTCTAGTTTTCAGAAATGTGTGGGTTTGGTAGGTTTCCCTAGCTGGCCGCCGAGCACGGGGCCAAAAACCCAGGTGACCCCCTTTGCAAAACTAGGTCGTTTTCTGATAGGCAATTTTGATGTCACCTCAATATGTTTTGGGCGCTTGCCTGTCGCGGGTACTTGGGCCTCCCACGCGAGTGAGGCACCATTTTTATCGGGAGACCTGGGGGAACGCTGGGTGGCAGGAAATTTGTGTCAGCCTGGTGATGCCACAACTTTCCCACACAAAAATGCCTGGAAAAAGTGATTTTTTCTGCTAAAATTGAGGTTTGCAGGGGATTCTGGGTAAGAAAGCGTTGGGGGATCCTTGCAAGCCATACCTCCCTGTAATCCCCTGGGTGTATAGTTTTCAGAAATGTGTGGGTTTGATAGGTTTCCCTAGCTGGCCGCCGAGCACGGGGCCACAAACCCAGGTGACCCCCCTTGCAAAACTAGGTCGTTTTGTGATAGGCAATTTTGATGTCGCCTCAATACGTTTTGGGCGCTTGCCTGTCGCGGGTACTTGGGCCTCCCACGCAAGTGAGGCACCATTTTTATCAAGAGACCTGGGGGAATGCTGGGTGGTAGGAAATTTGTGTCAGCCCGGTGATGCCACAACTTTCCGACACATAAATGTGTGGAAAAAGTGATTTTTTCAGCTAAAATTGAGGTTTGCAGGGGATTCTGGGTAAGAAAACTTTGGGGATCCACCCAAGCCATACCTCCCTGGAACCCCCCGGGTGTCTAGTTTTCAGAAATGTGTGGGCTTGGTAGGTTTCCCTAGCTGGCCGCCGAGCACGGGGCCAAAAACCCAGGTGACCCACCTTGCAAATCCAGGTCGTTTTGTGATAGGCAATTTTGATGTTGCCTCAATACGTTTTGGGCCCTTGCCTGTCGCGGGTACTTGGGCCTCCCACACGAGTGAGGCATCATTTTTATCGGGACACCTGGGGGAACGCTGGGTGGTAGGAAATTTGTGTCAGCCCGGTGATGTCACAACTTTCCCACACATTAAAGTGTGGAAAAAGTGATTTTTTCAGCTAAAATTGTGGTTTGCAGGGGATTCTGGGTAAGAAAGGTTTGGGGGAACCATTGCAAGTCATACCTCCCTGCAATCCCCTGCGTGTCTAGTTTTCAGAAATGTGTGGGTTTGGTAGGTTTCCCTAGCTGGCCACCGAGCACGGGGCCAAAAACCCAGCTGACCCCCTTGCAAATCCAGGTTGTTTTGTGATAGGCAATTTTGATGTTGCCTCAATACGTTGTGGGCCCTTGCCTGTCGCGGGTACTTGGGCCTCCCACACGAGTGAGGCACCATTTTTATCGGGAGACCTGGGGGAACGCTGGGTGGTAGGAAATTTGTGTCAGCCCGGTGATGCCATAACTTTCCCACACAAAAATGTGTGAAAAAAGTGATTTTTTCAGCTAAAATTGAGGTTTGCAGGGGATTCTGGGTAAGAAAACATTTGGGGATCCACGCAAGCCATACCTCCCTGGAACCCCCCAGGTGTCTAGTTTTCAGAAATGTATGGGTTTGGTAGGTTTCCCTAGCTGGCCGCCGAGCACAGGGCCTAAAACCCAGGTGACCCCCCTTGCAAAACCAGGTCGTTTTGTGATAAGCAATTTTGATGTCGCCTCAAAACGTTTTGGGCCCTTGCCTGTCGCGGGTACTTGGGCCTCCCACACGAGTGAGGCACCATTTGTATTGGGACACCTGGGGGAATGCTGGGTGGTAGGAAATTTGGGTCAGCCCGGTTATGCCACAACTTTCCCACACAAAAATGTGTAGAAAAAGTGATTTTTTCAGCTAAAATTGTGGTTTGCAGGGGATTCTGGGTAAGAAAGCTTTGGGGGATCCACGCAAGCCATACCTCCCTGGAACCCCCGGGTGTCTAGTTTTCAGAAATGTGTGGGTTTGGTAGGTGTCCCTAGCTGGCCGCTGAGCACGGGGCCAAAAACCCAGGTGACCCCCCTTGCAAAACCAGGTCGTTTTGTGATAGGCAATTTTGATGTCGCCTTAATACGTTTTGGGCCCTTGCCTGTCGCGGGTAGTTGGGCCTCCCACACAAGTGAGGCACCATTTTTATCGGGACACCTGGGGGAACGCTGGGTGGTAGGAAATTTGTGTCAGCTTGGTGATGCCACTACTTTCCCACACAAAAATGTGTGGAAAAAGTGATTTTTTCAGCTAAAATTGTGGTTTGCAGGGGATTCTGGGTAAGAAATCGTTGGGGGATCCATGCAAGCCATACCTCCCTGGAACCCCCCGGGTGTCTAGATTTCAGAAATGTGTGGGTGTGGTAGGTTTCTCTAGCTGGCCGCCGTGCACAGGGCCAAAAACCCAGGTGACCCCCCCTTGCAAAACCACGTAGTTTTGTGAAAGGCAATTTTGATGTTGCCTCGATACGTTTTGGGCCCTTGCCTGTCGCGGGTACTTGGGCCTCCCACACGAGTGAGGCACCATTTTTATCGGGAGACCTGAGGGAACGCTGGGTGGTAGGAAATTTGTGTCAGCCGGTGATGCCACAACTTTCCAACACACAAAAATGTGTGGAAAAAGTGATTTTTTTCAGCTAAAATTGAGGTTTGCAGGGGATTCTGGTTAAGAAATCTTTTGGGGATCCACGCAAGCCATACCTCCCTGGAACCCCCCGGGTGTCTACTTTTCAGAAACGGTGGGTTTGGTAGGTTTCCCTAGCTGGCCGCCGAGCTCGGGGCCAAAAACCCAGGTGATCCCCCTTGCAAATCCAGGACGTTTTGTGAAAGGCAATTTTGATGTCGCCTCAATATGTTTTGGGCCCTTGTCTGTCGCGGGTACTTGGGCCTCCCACACGAGTGAGGCACCATTTTTATAGGGAGACCTGGGGGAACGCTGGGTGGTAGGAAACTTGTGTCAGCCTGGTGATGCCACAACTTTCCCACACAAAAATGTGTGGAAAAAGTGATTTTTTCAGCTAAAATTGTGGTTTGCAGGGGATTTTGGGTAAGAATGCTTTGGGGGATCCACGCAAGCCATACCTCCCTGGAACCCCCCGGGTGTGTAGTTTTCAGAAATGTGTGGGTTTGGTAGGTTTCCCTAGCTGGCCGCCAAGAACGGGGCCAAAAACCCAGGTGACCCCCATTGCAAATCCAGGTCGTTTTGTGATAGGCAATTTTGATGTTGCCTCAATACATTTTGGGCCCTTGCCTGTCGTGGGTACTTGGGCCTCCCACACGAGTGAGGCACCATTTTTATCGGGAGACCTGGGGGAACGCTGGGTGGTAGGAAATTTGTGCCAGCCCGGTGATGCCACAACTTTCCCACACAAAAATGCCTGGAAAAAGTGATTTTTTCAGCTAAAATTGTAGTTTGCAGGGGTTTCTGGGTAAGAAAGCTTTGGGGAATCCTTGCAAGCCATACCTCACTGGAACCCCCCGGGTGTCTAGTTTTCAGAAATGTGTGGGTTTGGTAGGTTTCCCTAGCTGGCCGCCGAGCACGGGGCCAAAAATCCTGGTGACCCCCCTTGCAAATCCATTTCGTTTTGTGATAGGCAATTTTGATGTCGCCTCAATACGTTTTGGGCCCTTGCCTGTCGCGGGTACTTGGGTCTCCCACACGAGTGAGGCACCATTTTTATCGGGAGACCTGGGGGAACGCTGGGTGTTAGGAAATTTGTGTCAGCCCGGTGATGCCACAACTTTCCCACACAAAAATGTGTGGAAAAAGGAATTTTTTTCAGCTAAAATTGTGGTTTGCTGGGGATTCTGGGTAAGAAAACGTTGGGGGATCCACGCAAGCCAAACCTCCCTGGAACCCCCCGGGTGTCTAGTTTTCAGAAATGTGTGGGCTTGGTAGGTTTCCCTAGCTGGCCGTCGAGCACAGGGCCAAAAACCCAGGTGACCCCCCTTGCAAATCCAGGTCGTTTTGTGTTAGGCAATTTTGATGTTGCCTCAATAGGTTTTGGGCCTTGCCTGTCGCGGGTACTTGGGCCTCCCACACGAGTGAGGCACCATTTTTATCGGGACACCTGGGGGAACGCTGGGTGGTAGGAAATTTGTGTCAGCCCGGTGATGTCACAACTTTCCCACACATTAATGTGTGGAAAAAGTGATTTTTCAGCTAAAATTGTGGTTTGCAGGGATTCTGGGTAAGAAAGGTTTGGGGGATCCTTGCTGCCATACCTCCCTGTAATCCCCTGGGTGTCTAGTTTTCAGAAATGTGTGGGTTTGGTAGGTTTCCCTAGCTGGCCGCTCTGCACGGGGCCAAAAACCCAGATGACCCCCTTGCAAAACCAGGTCGTTTTGAGATAGGCAATTTTGATGTCGCCTCAATACGTTTTGGGCCCTTGCCTGTCGCGGGTACTTGGGCCTCCCACACGAGTGAGGCACCATTTTTATTGGGAGACCTGGGGGTACGCTGGGTGGTAGGAAATTTGTGTCAGCCCAGTGATGCCACAACTTTCCCACACAAAAATGTGTGGAAAAAGTGATTTTTTCAGCTAAAATTGTGGTTTGCAGGGGATTCTGGGTAAGAAAGCTTTGGGGGATCGAAGCAAGCCATACCTCCCTGGAGCCCCCGGGTGTCTAGTTTTCAGAAATGTGTGGGTTTGGTAGTTTTCCCTAGCTGGCCGCCGAGCACGGGGCCAAAAACCCAGGTGACCCCTCTTGCAAAACCAGGTCGTTTTGTGATAGGCAATTTTGATGTCGCCTCAATACGTTTTGGGCCCTTGCCTGTCGCGGGTACTTGGGCCTCCCACACGAGTGAGGCACCATTTTTATCGGGAGACCTGGGGGAACGCTGGGTGGTAGGAAATTTGTTTCAGCCTGGTGATACCACGACTTTCCCACACAAAAATGCATGGAAAAAATGATTTTTTTCAGCTAAAATTGAGGTTTGCAGGGGATTCTGGGTAAGAAAACATTGGGGGATCCATGCAAGCCATACCTCCCTGGAGCCCCCCGGGTGTGTAGTTTTCATAAATGTGTGGGTTTGGTAGGTTTCCCTAGCTGGCCACCGAGCACGGGGCCAAAACCCAGGTGACCTCCTTGCAAATCCAGGTCGTTTTGTGATAGGCAATTTTGATGTCGCCTCAATACATTTTGGGCCCTTGCTTGTCGCGGGTACTTGGGCCTCCCACACGAGTGAGGCACCATTTTTATCGGGAGACCTGGGAAACGCTGGGTGGTAGGAAATTTGTGTCAGCCCGGTGATGCCACAACTTTCCCACACAAAAATGTGTGGAAAAAAGTGATTTTTCAGCTAAAATTGAGGTTTGCAGGGGATTCTGGGTAAGAAAACTTTGGAGGTTCCACGCGAGCCATACCTCCCTGGAACCCTCCAGGTGTCTAGTTTTCAGAAACGGTAGGTTTGGTAGGTTTCCCTAGCTGGCCGCCGAGCACGGGCCAAAAACCCAGGTGACCCCTCTTGCAAAACCAGGTCGTTTTGTGATAGGCAATTTTGATGTCGCCTCAATACGTTTTGGGCCCTTGCCTGTCGCGGGTACTTGGGTCTCCCACACGAGTGAGGCACCATTTTTATCGGGAGACCTGGGGAAACGCTGGGTGGTAGGAAATTTGTGTCAGCCCGGTGATGCCACAACTTTCCCACACAAAAATGTGTGGAAAAAGTGATTTTTTCAGCTAAAATTGTGGTTTGCAGGGGATTCTGGGTAAGAAAGCATTGGGGGATCCTTCCAAGCCATACCTCCCTGTAATCCCCTGGGTGTCGAGTTTTCAGAAATGTGTGGGTTTGGTAGGTTTCCCTAGCTGGCTGCCATGCACGGGGCCAAAAACCCAGGTGACCCCCCTTGCAAAACCAGGTCGTTTTGTGATAGGCAATTTTGATGTCGCCTCAATACGTTTTAGGCCCTTGCCTGTCGCGGGTACTTGGGCCTCCCACATGAGTGAGGCACCATTTTTATCAGGAGACCTGGGGGAACGCTGGGTGGTAGGAAATTTGTGTCAGCCCGGTGATGCCACAACTTTCCCACACAAAAAAGTGTCGAAAAAAGTGATTTTTTCAGCCAAAATAGAGGTTTGCAGGGGATTTTGGGTAAGAAAGCGTTGGGGGATCCTTGCAAGCCATACCTCCCTGTAATCCCCTGGGTGTCTAGTTTTCAGAAATGTGTGGGTTTGGTAGGTTTCCCTAGCTGGCCGCCGAGCACGGGTCCAAAAACCCAGGTGACCCCCCTTGCAAAACTAGGTTGTTTTGTGATAGGCAATTTTGATGTCACCTCAATACGTTTTGGGCGCTTGCCTGTCGCGGGTACTTGGGCCTCACCACGCGAGTGAGGCACCATTTTTATCGGGAGACCTGGGGGAACGCTGGGTGGTAGGAAATTTGTGTCAGCCTGGTGATGCCACAACTTTCCCACACAAAAATGCCTGGAAAAAGTGATTTTTTCTGCTAAAATTGATGTTTGCAGGGGATTCTGGGTAAGAAAGCGTTGGGGGATCCTTGCAAGCCATACCTCCCTGTAATCCCCTGGGTGTCTAGTTTTCAGAAATGTGTGGGTTTGGTAGGTTTCCCTAGCTGGCCGCCGAGCACGGGGCCAAAAACCCAGGTGACCCCCCTTGCAAAACCAGGTTGTTTTGTGATAGGCAATTTTGATGTCGCCTCAATATGTTTTGGGCCCTTCCCTGTCGCGGGTACTTGGGCCTCCCACACGAGTGAGGCACCATTTTTATCGAGAGACCTGGGGGAATGCTGGGTGGTAGGAAATTTGTGTCAGCCCGGTGATGCCACAACTTTCCGACACATAAATGTGTGGAAAAAGTGATTTTTTCAGCTAAAATTGTGGTTTGCAGGGGATTCTGGGTAAGAAAGGTTTGGGGGAACCATTGCAAGTCATACCTCCCTGTAATCCCCTGGGTGTCTAGTTTTCAGAAATGTGTGGGTTTGCTAGGTTTCCCTAGCTGGCCGCCGAGCACGGGGCCAAAAACCCAGGTGACCCCCCTTGCAAAACCAGGTTGTTTTGTGATAGGCAATTTTGATGTCGCCTCAATATGTTTTGGGCCCTTCCCTGTCGCGGGTACTTGGGCCTCCCACACGAGTGAGGCACCATTTTTATCGGGAGACCTGGGGGAACGCTGGGTGGTAGGAAATTTGTGTCAGCCTGGTGATGCCACAACTTTCCCACACAAAAATGTGTGGAAAAAGTGATTTTTTCAGCTAAAATTGTGGTTTGCAGGGGATTCTGGGTAAGAAAACGTTGGGGATCCACACAAGCCATACCTCCCTGGAACCCCCCGGGTGTCTAGATTTCAGAAATGTGTGGGTTTGGTAGGTTTCTCTAGCTGGCCACCGTGCACAGGGCAAAAAACCCAGGTGACACCCACTTGCAAAACCAGGTCGTTTTATGAAAGGCAATTTTGATGTCGCCTCGAAACGTTTTGGGCCCTTGCCTGTCGCGAGTACTTGGGCCTCCCACACGAGTGAGGCACCATTTTGTATCGGGAGACCTGGGGGAATGCTGGGTGGTAGGAAATTTGTGTCAGCCCGGTGATGCCACAACTTTCCAACACACAAAAATGTGTGGAAAAAGTGATTTTTTTAAGCTAAAATTGAGGTTTGCAGGGGATTCTGGGTAAGAAATCTTTTGGGGATCCACGCAAGCCATACCTCCCTGGAACCCCCCGGGTGTCTAGTTTTCAGAAACGGTGGGTTTGGTAGGTTTCCCTAGCTGGCCGCCGAGCTCAGGGCCAAAAACCCAGGTGATCCCCCTTGCAAATCCAGGACGTTTTGGGATAGGCAATTTTGATGTCGCCTCAATACGTTTTGGGCGCTTGCCTGTCGCGGGTACTTGGGCCTCACCACGCGAGTGAGGCACCATTTTTATTGGGAGACCTGGGGGAACGCTGGGTGGTAGGAAATTTGTGTCAGCCTGGTGATGCCACAACTTTCCCACACAAAAATGCCTGGAAAAAGTGATTTGTTCTGCTAAAATTGATGTTTGCAGGGGATTCTGGGTAAGAAAGCGTTGGGGGATCCTTGCAAGCCATACCTCCCTGTAATCCCCTGGGTGTCTAGTTTTCAGAAATGTGTGGGTTTGGTAGGTTTCCCTAGCTGGCCGCCGAGCACGGGGCCAAAAACCCAGGTGACCCCCTTGCAAAACCAGGTTGTTTTGTGATAGGCAATTTTGATGTCGCCTCAATATGTTTTGGGCCCTTGCCTGTCGCGGGTACTTGGGTCTCCCACACGAGTGAGGCACCATTTTTATCGGGAGACCTGGGGGAACGCTGGGTGGTAGGAAATTTGTGTCAGCCCGGTGATGCCACAACTTTCCCACACAAAAATGTGTGGAAAAAGGAATTTTTTTCAGCTAAAATTGTGGTTTGCTGGGGATTCTGGGTAAGAAAACGTTGGGGGATCCACGCAAGCCAAACCTCCCTGGAACCCCCCGGGTGTCTAGTTTTCATAAATGTGTGGGTTTGGTAGGTTTCCCTAACTGGCCACTGTGCACGGGGCCAAAAACCCAGGTGACCCCCCTTGCAAAACCAGGTCGTTTTGTGATAGGCAATTTTGATGTCGCCTAAATACGTTTTGGGCCCTTGCCTGTCGCGGGTACTTGGGCCTCCCACACGAGTGAGGCACCATTTTTATCGGGAGACCTGGGGGAACACTGGGTGGTAGGAAATTTGTGTCAGCCCGGTGATGCCACAACTTTCCCACACAAAAATGTGTGGAAAAAATGATTTTTTCAGCTAAAATTGTGGTTTGCAGGGGATTCTGGGTAAGAAAGCGTTGGGGGATCCTTGCAAGCCATACCTCCCTGTAATTCCCTGGGTGTCTAGTTTTCAGAAATGTGTGGGTTTGCTAGGTTTCCCTAGCTGGCCGCCGAGCACGGGGCCAAAAACCCAGGTGACCCCCCTTGCAAATCCAGGTCGTTTTGTGATAGGCAATTTTGATGTCGCCTCAATACGTTTTGGGCCCTTGCCTGTCGCGGGTACTTGGGCCTCCCACACGAGTGAGGCACCATTTTAATCGGGAGACCTGGGGGAACGCTGGGTGGTAGGAAATTTGTGTCAGCCCAGTGATGCCACAACTTTCCCACACAAAAATGTGTGGAAAAAGTGATTTTTTCAGCTAAAATTGTGGTTTGCAGGGGATTCTGGGTAAGAAAGCTTTGGGGGATCGAAGCAAGCCATACCTCCCTGGAGCCCCGGGTGTCTAGTTTTCAGAAATGTGTGGGTTTGGTAGGTTTCCCTAGCTGGCCGCCGAGCACGGGGCCAAAAACCCAGGTGACCCCTCTTGCAAAACCAGGTCGTTTTGTGATAGGCAATTTTGATGTCGCCTCAATACGTTTTGGGCCCTTGCCTGTCGGGGGTACTTGGGCCTCCCACATGAGTGAGGCACCATTTTTATCGAGAGACCTGGGGGAACGCTGGGTGGTAGGAAATTTGTGTCAGCCCGGTGATGCCACAACTTTCCCACACAAAAATGTGTGGAAAAAGTGAATTTTTCAGCTAAAATTGAGGTTTGCAGGGGATTCTGGGTAAGAAAACTTTTGGGGATCCACCCAAGCCATACCTCCCTGGAACCCCCCGGGTGTCTAGTTTTCAGAAATGTGTGGGCTTGGTAGGTTTCCCTAGCTGGCCGTCGAGCACAGGGCCAAAAACCCAGGTGACCCCCCTTGCAAATCCAGGTCGTTTGTGATAGGCAATTTTGATGTTGCCTCAATAGGTTTTGGGCCCTTGCCTGTCGCGGGTACTTGGGCCTCCCACACGAGTGAGGCACCATTTTTATCGGGACACCTGGGGGAACGCTGGGTGGTAGGAAATTTGTGTCAGCCCGGTGATGTCACAACTTTCCCACACATTAATGTGTGGAAAAAGTGATTTTTTCAGCTAAAATTGTGGTTTGCAGGGGATTCTGGGTAAGAAAGGTTTGGGGGATCCTTGCTGCCATACCTCCCTGTAATCCCCTGGGTGTCTAGTTTTCAGAAATGTGTGGGTTTGGTAGGTTTCCCTAGCTGGCCGCTCTGCACGGGGCCAAAAACCCAGATGACCCCCCTTGCAAAACCAGGTCGTTTTGAGATAGGCAATTTTGATGTCGCCTCAATACGTTTTGGGCCCTTGCCTGTCGCGGGTACTTGGGCCTCCCACACGAGTGAGACACCATTTTTATTGGGAGACCTGGGGGTACGCTGGGTGGTAGGAAATTTGTGTCAGCCCAGTGATGCCACAACTTTCCCACACAAAAATGTGTGGAAAAGTGATTTTTTCAGCTAAAATTGTGGTTTGCAGGGGATTCTGGGTAAGAAAGCTTTGGGGGATCGAAGCAAGCCATACCTCCCTGGAGCCCCGGGTGTCTAGTTTTCAGAAATGTGTGGGTTTGGTAGGTTTCCCTAGCTGGCCGCCGAGCACGGGGCCAAAAACCCAGGTGACCCCTCTTGCAAAACCAGGTCGTTTTGTGATAGGCAATTTTGATGTCGCCTCAATACGTTTTGGGCCCTTCCCTGTCGGGGGTACTTGGGCCTCCCAAACGAGTGAGGCACCATTTTTATCGGGAGACCTGGGGGAACGCTGGGTGGTAGGAAATTTGTTTCAGCCTGGTGATGCCACAACTTTCCCACACAAAAATGCATGGAAAAAGTGATTTTTTTCAGCTAAAATTGAGGTTTGCAGGGGATTCTGGGTAAGAAAACATTGGGGGATCCATGCAAGCCATACCTCCCTGGAGCCCCCCGGGTGTATAGTTTTCATAAATGTGTGGGTTTGGTAGGTTTCCCTAGCTGGCCACCGAGCACGGGGCCAAAAACCCAGGTGACCTCCCTTGCAAATCCAGGTCGTTTTGTGATAGGCAATTTTGATGTCGCCTCAATACATTTTGGGCCCTTGCTTGTCGTGGGTACTTGGGCCTCCCACACGAGTGAGGCACCATTTTTATCGGGAGACCTGGGGAAACGCTGGGTGGTAGGAAATTTGTGTCAGCCCGGTGATGCCACAACTTTCCCACACAAAAATGTGTGGAAAAAAGTGATTTTTTCAGCTAAAATTGAGGTTTGCAGGGGATTCTGGGTAAGAAAACTTTGGAGGTTCCACGCGAGCCATACCTCCCTGGAACCCTCCGGGTGTCTAGTTTTCAGAAACGGTAGGTTTGGTAGGTTTCCCTAGCTGGCCGCCGAGCACGGGCCAAAAACCCAGGTGACCCCTCTTGCAAAACCAGGTCGTTTTGTGATAGGCAATTTTGATGTCGCCTCAATACGTTTTGGGCCCTTGCCTGTCGCGGGTACTTGGGTCTCCCACACGAGTGAGGCACCATTTTTATCGGGAGACCTGGGGAAACGCTGGGTGGTAGGAAATTTGTGTCAGCCCGGTGATGCCACAACTTTCCCACACAAAAATGTGTGGAAAAAGTGATTTTTTCAGCTAAAATTGTGGTTTGCAGGGGATTCTGGGTAAGAAAGCATTGGGGGATCCTTCCAAGCCATACCTCCCTGTAATCCCCTGGGTGTCGAGTTTTCAGAAATGTGTGGGTTTGGTAGGTTTCCTAGCTGGCTGCCATGCACGGGGCCAAAACCCAGGTGACCCCCTTGCAAAACCAGGTCGTTTTGTGATAGGCAATTTTGATGTCGCCTCAATACGTTTTAGGCCCTTGCCTGTCGCGGGTACTTGGGCCTCCCACATGAGTGAGGCACCATTTTTATCAGGAGACCTGGGGGAACGCTGGGTGGTAGGAAATTTGTGTCAGCCCGGTGATGCCACAACTTTCCCACACAAAAAAGTGTCGAAAAAAGTGATTTTTTCAGCCAAAATAGAGGTTTGCAGGGGATTCTGGGTAAGAAAACTTTGGAGGATCCACGCGAGCCATACCTCCCTGGAACCCTCCGGGTGTCTAGTTTTCAGAAACGGTAGGTTTGGTAGGTTTCCCTAGCTGGCTGCCGAGCTCGGGGCCAAAAACCCAGGTGACCCCCCTTGCAAAACCAGGTCGTTTTGTGATAGGCAATTTTGATGTTGCCTCAATAAGTTTTGGGCCCTTGCCTGTCGCGGGTACTTGGGCCTCCCACACGAGTGAGGCACCATTTTTATCGGGAGACCTGGGAGAACGCTGGGTGGTAGGAAATTTGTGTCAGCCCTGTGATGCCACAACTTTCCCACACAAAAATGTGTGGAAAAAGTGATTTTTTCAGCTAAAATTGTGGTTTGCAGGGGATTTTGGGTAAGAAAGCGTTGGGGGATCCTTGCAAGCCATACCTCCCTGTAATCCCCTGGGTGTCTAGTTTTCAGAAATGTGTGGGTTTGGTAGGTTTCCCTAGCTGGCCGCCGAGCACGGGTCCAAAAACCCAGGTGACCCCCCTTGCAAAACTAGGTCGTTTTGTGATAGGCAATTTTGATGTCGCCTCAATACGTTTTGGGCGCTTGCCTGTCGCGGGTACTTGGGCCTCACCACGCGAGTGAGGCACCATTTTTATCAGGAGACCTGGGGGAACGCTGGGTGGTAGGAAATTTGTGTCAGCCTGGTGATGCCACAACTTTCCCACAAAAATGCCTGGAAAAGGTGATTTTTTCTGCTAAAATTGATGTTTGCAGGGGATTCTGGGTAAGAAAGCGTTGGGGGATCCTTGCAAGCCATACCTCCCTGTAATCCCCTGGGTGTCTAGTTTTCAGAAATGTGTGGGTTTGGTAGGTTTCCCTAGCTGGCCGCCGAGCACGGGGCCAAAACCCAGGTGACCCCCCTTGCAAAACCAGGTTGTTTTGTGATAGGCAATTTTGATGTCGCCTCAATATGTTTTGGGCCCTTCCCTGTCGCGGGTACTTGGGCCTCCCACACGAGTGAGGCACCATTTTTATCGAGAGACCTGGGGAATGCTGGGTGGTAGGAAATTTGTGTCAGCCCGGTGATGCCACAACTTTCCGACACATAAATGTGTGGAAAAAGTGATTTTTTCAGCTAAAATTGTGGTTTGCAGGGGATTCTGGGTAAGAAAGGTTTGGGGGAACCATTGCAAGTCATACCTCCCTGTAATCCCCTGGGTGTCTAGTTTTCAGAAATGTGTGGGTTTGCTAGGGTTTCCCTAGCTGGCCGCCGAGCACGGAGCCAAAAGCCCAGGTGACCCCTTGCAAAACCAGGTTGTTTTGTGATAGGCAATTTTGATGTCGCCTCAATATGTTTTGGGCCCTTCCCTGTCGCGGGTACTTGGGCCTCCGACACGAGTGAGGCACCATTTTTATCGGGAGACCTGGGGGAACGCTGGGTGGTAGGAAATTTGTGTCAGCCTGGTGATGCCACAACTTTCCCACACAAAAATGTGTGGAAAAAGTGATTTTTTCAGCTAAAATTGTGGTTTGCAGGGGATTCTGGGTAAGAAAACGTTGGGGATCCACACAAGCCATACCTCCCTGGAACCCCCGGGTGTCTAGATTTCAGAAATGTGTGGGTTTGGTAGGTTTCTCTAGCTGGCCACCGTGCACAGGGCCAAAACCCAGGTGACACCCACTTGCAAAACCAGGTCGTTTTATGAAAGGCAATTTTGATGTCGCCTCGAAACGTTTTGGGCCCTTGCCTGTCGCGAGTACTTGGGCCTCCCACACGAGTGAGGCACCATTTTGTATCGGGAGACCTGGGGGAATGCTGGGTGGTAGGAAATTTGTGTCAGCCCGGTGATGCCACAACTTTCCAACACACAAAAATGTGTGGAAAAAGTGATTTTTTTCAGCTACAATTGAGGTTTGCAGGGGATTCTGGGTAAGAAATCTTTTGGGGATCCATGCAAGCCATACCTCCCTGGAACCCCCCGGGTGTCTAGTTTTCAGAAACGGTGGGTTTGGTAGGTTTCCCTAGCTGGCCGCCGAGCTCAGGGCCAAAAACCCAGGTGATCCCCCTTGCAAATCCAGGACGTTTTGTGATAGGCAATTTTGATGTCGCCTCAATATGTTTTGGGCCCTTGTCTGTCGCGGGTACTTGGGCCTCCCACACGAGTGAGGCACCATTTTTATCGGGAGACCTGGGGGAACGCTGGGTGGTAGGAAATTTGAGTCAGCCTGGTGATGCCACAACTTTCCCACACAAAAATGTGTGGAAAAAGTGATTTTTTCAGCTAAAATTGTGGTTTGCAGGGGATTCTGGGTAAGAAAGCTTTGGGGGATCGACGCAAGCCATACCTCCCTCGAGCCCCCGGGTGTCTAGTTTTCAGAAATGTGTGGGTTTGGTAGGTGTCCCTAGCTGGCCGCTGAGCACGGGGCCAAAAACCCAGGTGACCCCCCTTGCAAAACCAGGTCGTTTTGTGATAGGCAATTTTGATGTCGCCTCAATACGTTTTGGGCCCTTGCCTGTCGCGGGTAGTTGGGCCTCCCACACGAGTGAGGCACCATTTTTATCGGGAGACCTGGGGGAACGCTGGGTGGTAGGAAATTTGTGTCAGCCCGGTGATGCCACTACTTTCCCACACAAAAATGTGTGGAAAAAGTGATTTTTTCAGCTAAAATTGTGGTTTGCAGGGGATTCTGGGTAAGAAAACGTTGGGGGATCCATGCAAGCCATACCTCCCTGGAACCCCCCGGGTGTCTAGATTTCAGAAATGTGTGGGTGTGGTAGGTTTCTCTAGCTGGCCGCCGTGCACAGGGCCAAAAACCCAGGTGACCCCCCCTTGCAAAACCACGTCGTTTTGTGAAAGGCAATTTTGATGTTGCCTCGAAACGTTTTGGGCCCTTGCCTGTCGCGGGTACTTGGGCCTCCCACACGAGTTAGGCACCATTTTTATCGGGAGACCTGAGGGAACGCTGGGTGGTAGGAAATTTGTGTCAGCCGGTGATGCCACAACTTTCCAACACACAAAAATGTGTGGAAAAAGTGATTTTTTTCAGCTAAAATTGAGGTTTGCAGGGGATTCTGGTTAAGAAAACTTTGGAGGATACACGCGAGCCATACCTCCCTGGAACCCTCCGGGTGTCTAGTTTTCAGAAACGGTAGGTTTGGTAGGTTTCCCTAGCTGGCTGCCGAGCTCGGGGCCAAAAACCCAGGTGACCCCCCTTGCAAAACCAGGTCGTTTTGTGATAGGCAATTTTGATGTTGCCTCAATAAGTTTTGGGCCCTTGCCTGTCGCGGGTACTTGGGCCTCCCACACGAGTGAGGCACCATTTTTATCGGGAGACCTGAGGGAACGCTGGGTGGTAGGAAATTTGTGTCAGCCGGTGATGCCACAACTTTCCAACACACAAAAATGTGTGGAAAAAGTGATTTTTTTCAGCTAAAATTGAGGTTTGCAGGGGATTCTGGTTAAGAAATCTTTTGGGGATCCACGCAAGCCATACCTCCCTGGAACCCCCGGTTGTCTACTTTTCAGAAACGGTGGGTTTGCTAGGTTTCCCTAGCTGGCCGCCGAGCTCGGGGCCAAAACCCAGGTGATCCCCTTGCAAATCCAGGACGTTTTGTGATAGGCAATTTTGATGTCGCCTCAATATGTTTTGGGCCCTTGTCTGTCGCGGGTACTTGGGCCTCCCACACGAGTGAGGCACCATTTTTATAGGGAGACCTGGGGAACGCTGGGTGGTAGGAAACTTGTGTCAGCCTGGTGATGCCACAACTTTCCCACACAAAAATGTGTGGAAAAAGTGATTTTTTCAGCTAAAATTGTGGTTTGCAGGGGATTCTGGGTAGAAAGCTTTGGGGGATCCACGCAAGCCATACCTCCCTGGAACCCCCGGGTGTCTAGTTTTCAGAAATGTGTGGGTTTGGTAGGTTTCCCTAGCTGGCCGCCAAGCACGGGGCCAAAGCCCAGGTGACCCCCTTGCAAATCCAGGTCGTTTTGTGATAGGCAATTTTGATGTCGCCTCAATACATTTTGGGCCCTTGCCTGTCGTGGGTACTTGGGCCTCCCACACAAGTGAGGCACCATTTTTATCGGGAGACCTGGGGGAACGCTGGGTGGTAGGAAATTTGTGCCAGCCCGGTGATGCCACAACTTTCCCACACAAAAATGCCTGGAAAAAGTGATTTTTTCAGCTAAAATTGTAGGTTGCAGGGGTTTCTGGGTAAGAAAGCTTTGGGGAATCCTTGCAAGCCATACCTCACTGGAACCCCCCGGGTGTCTAGTTTTCAGAAATGTGTGGGTTTGGTAGGTTTCCCTAGCTGGCCGCCGAGCACGGGGCCAAAAACCCAGGTGACCCCCTTGCAAATCCAGGTCGTTTTGTGATAGGCAATTTTTATGTCGCCTCAATACGTTTTGGGCCCTTGCCTGTCGCGGGTACTTGGGCCTCCCACACGAGTGAAGCACCATTTTTATCGGGAGACCTGGGGGAACGCTGGGTGGTAGGAAATTTGTGTCAGCCCGGTGATGCCACAACTTTCCCACACAAAAATGTGTGGAAAAAGGAATTTTTTTCAGCTAAAATTGTGGTTTGCTGGGGATTCTGGGTAAGAAAACGTTGGGGGATCCACGCAAGCCAAACCTCCCTGGAACCCCCGGGTGTCTAGTTTTCATAAATGTGTGGGTTTGGTAGGTTTCCCTAGCTGGCCGCTGTGCACGGGGCCAAAAACCCAGGTGACCCCCATTGCAAAACCAGGTCGTTTTGTGATAGGCAATTTTGATGTCGCCTAAATACGTTTTGGGCCCTTGCCTGTCGCGGGTACTTAGGCCTCCCACACGAGTGAGGTACCATTTTTATCGAGAGACCTGGGGGAACGCTGGGTGGTAGGAAATTTGTGTCAGCCCGGTGATGCCACAACTTTCCCAAACAAAAATGTGTGGAAAAAGTGAATTTTTCAGCTAAAATTGAGGTTTGCAGGGGATTCTGGGTAAGAAACCTTTTGGGGATCCACCCAAGCCATACCTCCCTGGAACCCCCCGGGTGTCTAGTTTTCAGAAATGTGTGGGCTTGGTAGGTTTCCCTAGCTGGCCGCCGAGCACAGGGCCAAAAACCCAGGTGACCCCCCTTGCAAATCCAGGTCGTTTTGTGATAGGCAATTTTGATGTTGCCTCAATAGGTTTTGGGCCCTTGCCTGTCGCGGGTACTTGGGCCTCCCACACGAGTGAGGCACCATTTTTATCGGGACAACTGGGGGAACGCTGGGTGGTAGGAAATTTGTGTCAGCCCGGTGATGTCACAACTTTCCCACACATTAATGTGTGGAAAAAGTGATTTTTTCAGCTAAAATTGTGGTTTGCAGGGGATTCTGGGTAAGAAAGGTTTGGGGGATCCTTTCAAGCCATACCTCCCTGTAATCCCCTGGGTGTCTAGTTTTCAGAAATGTGTGGGTTTTGTTAGGTTTCCCTAGCTGGCCGCTCTGCACGGGGCCAAAAACCCAGGTGACCCCCCTTGCAAAACCAGGTCGTTTTGTGATAGGCAATTTTGATGTCGCCTCAATACGTTTTGGGCCCTTGCCTGTCGCGGGTACTTGGGCCTCCCACACGAGTGAGGCACCATTTTTATTGGGAGACCTGGGGGAACGCTGGGTGGTAGGAAATTTGTGTCAGCCCAGTGATGCCACAAATTTCCCACACAAAAATGTGTGGAAAAAGTGATTTTTTCAGCTAAAATTGTAGTTTGCAGGGGATTCTGGGTAAGAAAGCTTTGGGGGATCGAAGCAAGCCATACCTCCCTGGAGCCCCCGGGTGTCTAGTTTTCAGAAATGTGTGGGTTTGGTAGGTTTCCCTAGCTGGCCGCCGAGCACGGGGCCAAAAACCCAGGTGACCCCCCTTGCAAAACCAGGTCGTTTTGTGATAGGCAATTTTGATGTCGCCTCAATATGTTTTGGGCCCTTGCCTGTCGCGGGTACTTGGGCCTCCCACACGAGTGAGGCACCATTTTTATCGGGAGACCTGGGGGAACGCTGGGTGGTAGGAAATTTGTTTCAGCCTGGTGATGCCACAACTTTCCCACACAAAAATGCATGGAAAAAGTGATTTTTTCAGCTAAAATTGAGGTTTGCAGGGGATTCTGGGTAAGAAAACATTGGGGGATCCATGCAAGCCATACCTCCCTGGAACCCCCCGGGTGTGTAGTTTTCAGAAATGTGTGGGTTTGGTAGGTTTCCCTAGCTGGCCACCGAGCACGGGGCCAAAAACCCAGGTGACCTCCCTTGCAAATCCAGGTCGTTTTGTGATAGGCAATTTTGATGTCGCCTCAATACATTTTGGGCCCTTGCTTGTCGCGGGTACTTGGGCCTCCCACACGAGTGAGGCACCATTTTTATCGGGAGACCTGGGGAAACGCTGGGTGGTAGGAAATTTGTGTCAGCCCGGTGATGCCACAACTTTCCCACACAAAAATGTGTGGAAAAAAGTGATTTTTTCAGCTAAAATTGAGGTTTGCAGGGGATTCTGGGTAAGAAAACTTTGGAGGATCCACGCGAGCCATACCTCCCTGGAACCCTCCGGGTGTCTAGTTTTCAGAAACTGTAGGTTTGGTAGGTTTCCCTAGCTGGCTGCCTAGCTCGGGGCCAAAAACCCAGGTGACCCCCCTTGCAAAACCAGGTCGTTTTGTGATAGGCAATTTTGATGTTGCCTCAATAAGTTTTGGGCTCTTGCCTGTCGCGGGTACTTGGGCCTCCCACACGAGTGAGGCACCATTTTTATCGGGAGACCTGAGGGAACGCTGGGTGGTAGGAAATTTATGTCAGCCCTGTGATGCCACAACTTTCCCACACAAAAATGTGTGGAAAAAGTGATTTTTTCAGCTAAAATTGAGGTTTGCAGGGGATTCTGGGTAAGAAAACTTTGGGGGATCCTCGCAAGCCATACCTCCCTGGAACCCCCCGGGTGTCTAGTTTTCAGAAACGGTAGGTTTGGTAGGTTTCCCTAGCTGGCTGCCAAGCTCGGGGCCAAAAACCCAGGTGACCCCCCTTGCAAAACCCGGTCGTTTTGTGATAGGCAATTTTGATGTCGCATCAATACGTTTTGGGCCCTTGCCTGTTGCGGGTACTTTGGCCTCCCACACGAGTGAGGCACCATTTTTATCAGGAGACCTGGGGGAACGCTGGGTGGTAGGAAATTTATGTCAGCCCTGTGATGCCACAACTTTCCCACACAAAAATGTGTGGAAAAAGTGATTTTTTTCAGCTAAAATTGTGGTTTGCAGGGGATTTTGGGTAAGAAAACGTTGGGGGATCCACGCAAGCCATACCTCCCTGGAGCCCCCCGAACGTCTAGTTTTCAGAAATGTGTGGGTTTGGTAGGTTTCCCTAGCTGGCCGCCGAGCACGGGCCAAAAACCCAGGTGACCCCTCTTGCAAAACCAGGTCGTTTTGTGATAGGCAATTTTGATGTCGCCTCAATACGTTTTGGGCCCTTGCCTGTCGTGGGCACTTGGGTCTCCCACACGAGTGAGGCACCATTTTTATCGGGAGACCTGGGGAAACGCTGGGTGGTAGGAAATTTTTGTCAGCCCGGTGATGCCACAACTTTCCCACACAAAAATGTGTGGAAAAAGTGATTTTTTCAGCTAAAATTGTGGTTTGCAGGGGATTCTGGGTAAGAAAGCATTGGGGGATCCTTGCAAGCCATACCTCCCTGTAATCCCCTGGGTGTCGAGTTTTCAGAAATGTGTGGGTTTGGTAGGTTTCCCTAGCTGGCTGCCATGCACGGGGCCAAAAACCCAGGTGACCCCCCTTGCAAAACCAGGTCGTTTTGTGATAGGCAATTTTGATGTCGCCTCAATACGTTTTAGGCCCTTGCCTGTCGCGGGTACTTGGGCCTCCCACATGAGTGAGGCACCATTTTTATCAGGAGACCTGGGGAAACGCTGGGTGGTAGGAAATTTGTGTCAGTCCGGTGATGCCACAACTTTCCCACACAAAAAAGTGTCGAAAAAAGTGATTTTTTCAGCCAAAATTGAGGTTTGCATGGGATTCTGGGTAAGAAAACTTTGGAGGATCCACGCGAGCCATACCTCCCTGGAACCCTCCGGGTGTCTAGTTTTCAGAAACGGTAGGTTTGGTAGGTTTCCCTAGCTGGCTGCCGAGCTCGGGGCCAAAAACCCAGGTGACCCCCCTTGCAAAACCAGGTCGTTTTGTGATAGGCAATTTTGATGTTGCCTCAATAAGTTTTGGGCCCTTGCCTGTCGCGGGTACTTGGGCCTCCCACACGAGTGAGGCACCATTTTTATTGGGAGACCTGGGGGAACGCTGGGTGGTAGGAAATTTGTGTCAGCCCTGTGATGCCACAACTTTCCCACACAAAAATGTGTGGAAAAAGTGATTTTTTCAGCTAAAATTGAGGTTTGCAGGGGATTCTGGGTACGAAAACTTTGGGGAATCCACGGAATCCATACCTTCCTGGAACCCCCCGGGTGTCTAGTTTTCAGAAACGGTAGGTTTGGTAGGTTTCCCTAGCTGGCTGCCAAGCTCGGGGCCAAAAACCCAGGTGACCCCCCCTTGCAAAACCAGGTCGTTTTGTGATAGGCAATTTTGATCTCGCCTCAATAAGTTTTGGGCCCTTGCCTGTCGCGGGTACTTGGGCCTCCCACACGAGTGAGGCACCATTTTTATTGGGAGACGTGGGGGAACGCTGGGTGGTAGGAAATTTGTGTCAGCCCGGTGATGCCACAACTTTCCCACACAAAAATGTGTGGAAAAAGTGATTTTTTCAGCTAAAATTGAGGTTTGCAGGGGATTCTGGGTAAGAAACCTTTGGGGGATCCACGCAAGCCATACCTCCCATGGAACCCCCCGGGTGTCTAGTTATCAGAAATGTGTGGGTTTGGTAGGTTTCCCTAGCTGGCCGCCGAGCACAGGGCCAAAAACCCAGGTGACCCCCCTTGCAAAACCCGGTCGTTTTGTGATAGGCAATTTTGATGTCGCATCAATATGTTTTGGGCCCTTGCCTGTTGCGGGTACTTGGGCCTCCCACACGAGTGAGGCACCATTTTTATCAGGAGACCTGGGGGAACGCTGGGTGGTAGGAAATTTATGTCAGCCCTGTGATGCCACAACTCTCCCACACAAAAATGTGTGGAAAAAGTGATTTTTTCAGCAAAAATTGTGGTTTGCAGGGGATTCTGGGTAAGAAAACGTTGGGGGATCCACGCAAGCCATACCTCCCTGGAGCCCCCCGAACGTCTAGTTTTCAGAAATGTGTGGGTTTGGTAGGTTTCCCTAGCTGGCCGCCGAGCACGGGCCAAAAACCCACGTGACCCCTCTTGCAAAACCAGGTTGTTTTGTGGGAGGCAATTTTGATGTCTCCTCAATACGTTTTGGGCCCTTGCCTGTCGCAGGTACTTGGGCCTCCCACACGAGTGAGGCACCATTTTTATTGGGAGACCTGGGGGAACGCTGGGTGGTAGGCATTTTGTTTCAGCCCGGTGATCCCACAACTTTCCCACACAAAAATGTGTGGATAAAGTGATTTTTTTCAGCTAAATTTGAGGTTTGCAGGGGATTCTGGGTATGAAACCGTTGGGGGATCCACGCAACCCATACCTCCCTGGAATCCCCGGGTGTCTAGTTTTCAGAAATGTGTGGGTTTGGTAGGTTTCCCTTGCTGGCCGCCGAGCACGGGGCCGAAAACCCAGGTGACCCCCCTTGCAAAACCAGGTCGTTTTGTGATAGGCAATTTTGATGTCTCCTCAATACGTTTTGGGCCCTTGCCTGTCGCGGGTACTTGGGCCTCCCACAAGAGTGAGGCACCATTTTTATTGGGAGACCGGGGGGAACGCTGGGTGGTAGGAAATTTGTGTCAGCCCGGTGATCCTACAACTTTCCCACACAGAAATGTGAGAAAACATTTATTTTTTTCAACAGAATTTGAGGTTTGCAGGGGATTCTGGGTAGGGAAATGTTGGGGGACCCATGAAAGCCATAACTTGCTGGACTCCCCCGGGTGTCTAGTTTTCAGAAATGTGTGTGTTTGGTAGGTTTCCCTAGATGGCCGCTGTGCCCAGGGCCAAAACCGCATGGAACCCCCCTTGCAAAACCAGGTTGTTTTGTGATAGGTAATTTTGATGTCGCCACAATAGGTTTTGGGCCCCTGCCTGTCTCGGGTACTTGACCCACCCACACAAGTGAGGTAACATTTTTCTCAGAAGACTTTGGGGAATGCGGGGTGGGTGGAATTTTGTGGATCCACACAGATTCCAGAACTTTCCACCACAGAAATGTGAGGAAAATGTGCTTTTTTTTTACAAATTGTGAGGTTTGCAAGGGATTCTGGGTAACAGAACCTGGTGAGAGCCAGTCAAGTCACCCCATCCTGGATTCCCCTGGGTGTCTAGTTTTCAAAAATGTATAGGATTGCTAGGTTTCCCTATGTGCCGGCTGCGCTAGGGCCCAAAATCCACAGGTATGCACATTGCTAAATACAAGTCTGTGCCTAGTTGGCTTTCTGCTACCCTGAGGGGGAATCGGGGGGGTTACCCCGATATGCCCCCAAGGGGGGCATAAAGACTGGCTATGATTTTGGGGGGTGGGGGAATTGGTATACCCATTCTGGGCAGCCCCCACCCCACGCATAAAAAAAGCCAGCGTAATCGCTGGTGCCTAGTGGGCTTTCTGCCCCCACTGGGGCAGATCAGGGGCCACTGCGCCCATCCGCCCCTCGGGAAGGCAGAAAGACTGTGGCACTTTTTTGGGGAGGTGTGGGCATTGGCATGCCCATTCTGGGTTGACCTCAACCCTGAAAAATGTTTTAAAAAATCCTGAGGCCTAGTGGGCTTTCTGCCCCCCCCGGGGGGCAGATATAGGGCTATTGCCCCAATATGCCTCTGGGGAGGGGCAGAAAGACTGTGGTAATTGTTTTTGGGGTGGGGCATTATCATGCCCATTCTGGGCAGCCCCCACCCCTACATTATAAAAAAAAAATCCCTCTTGCCTAGTGGGCTTTCTGTCCCCCCGGGGGCAGATCAGGGGCTATTGCCCCCATCTGCCCCTGGAGGGGGCAGAAAGACTGACATTTCCCAGGGGGGTCGGGGGCATTTCCATGCCCATTTTGGGCAGCCCCCACCCCAACATCAATTTTAAAAAATCCCTGGTTTCTAATGGGCTTTCTGCCCCCCGTGGGGCAGATTGGGGGCTACTGCTCCCATCTGCCCCCTGGGGGGGCAGAAAGACTGACATTTCTCTGGCGGGAGGGGTGGGGGCATTGCCATGCCCTTTTTGGGCAGCCCCCACCCCAACGTCAATAAAAAAAAAATCCCCGGTTTCTAGTGGGCTTTCTGCCCCCCCGGGGGGGCAGATTAGGGGCTACTGCCCCCGTCTGCCCCCTGGGGGGGCAGAAAGACTGACATTTCTCTGGGGGGTGGGGGCATTGCCTTGCCCTTTTTGGGCAGCCCCCACCCCAACGTCAATAAAAAAAATAATCCCTGGCTTCTAGTGGGCTTTCCGCCCCCCCGGGGGACAGATTGGGGGCTACTGCCCCATATGCCCCCCAGGGGGAGCATAAAGGCTGTGGTGCCCAAACAAATATGGGGGAGCAAAGCCCTTTGCCCAAGGGGCCGCTCCCCCTTCCCTGGTGTCTAGTGAGTGGATCCCTGCTTGGGGATCGCCCCCCTGGGGTGATCCCCAAGCAGGGATCCACTAGGGAAGGATACCATTGGAAAGGGGAGATTCTCCCCTTTCCAACGATACCTCTCCCATCTTTTTCGGTGCTCGGGGGGCTGAGATAGCCCCACGAGCACTGAAACACTGAAACTGAAACTAAGTTTCAGTTTCGTTTTCGTTACAATGACGATAGCGTGGCATGCGCGCGATTGTCATTGCAACGAAATTCAAAAAGAGGCCTGGGGATGTTGGGGAAGCTCTTCCCCACCTCCCCAGGCAAAAAAAAAATGGGAAATCCCTCTGCTGTCTGCAGCAGAGGGATTTTCTGAGCATGTGCTCATGACGGAATGGTTCCGTCATGAGCACACTGGAACTTGTGCTCATGACGGAACCATTCCGTCATGAGCACTGAAAGGGTTAAAAAATACTTCTCAATTAACTGATATACATTGATGCACTAAGGTGAAACGCTTCTGTATGTTAATGAAATAAACTTTTTGAAATTTGAAGAGACTTTGTCATTTTTATATGCATTTGTTGCAAAATGTTTTAAAATATGAATGTGTTTCTAAAGTTAAGTGATGTAGGATACCATATTTGTTTCTCTTTTTCTACTTCAGTTTTCTTGTAAATACACGTTTGTCCATTAATTTAACATCTTTCTGAAAGTTAGTTCTCTCTTAAGTAAACAGCAGCCCAGTGTGGTCCTTCAGCAGGGGGCCGCATATGAAGGTCAGGAGGGCCGTAAGTGCCCCCCAGGCCGTACTTTGATTATCACTGTTCTAGAGGTTTCTCTTTTAAGTCCCCAGGCATCCTGCATTCCCTGCCCTGGCTCTAGAATAACTACAGGGAGTATGCATTCCTTTGTGTGGAGGCAAGACACAGCCTATTCAGGTGTAAGTGGGGCTGTGCCCAACTCCTCCTTCCCATCTTGCCAGTGATGGCCATCCAGCCACACATAAGCTCCCTATTGTGTGTGGCTTTCTAGGAGGCAAGCGCAAAGCTTAACTGTCAGCTGCACCCAGTCAGGTGACCAGAGACAGCCTACAGTCACTAAATGGCTAAGGCAAGAACATGGCAATCTTCTAAAAGTGGCATTTTCAGAATTGCAATTTAAAATCCAACTTCACCGTAAGTTAGGGTTTTAAATTGTGATTCCAGAAACACCAAGCATGAACTGGTTATCCCTTCCCATTTGGAAATAACACATGAAATACTATAAGGCAACTCCAATGTTATCCTATGGGAGAGAAAGGCCTTGCAGTAGTAAAAAACAAATTCAAGAGTTTTTCACTACCAGGGCACATAAAACATAAAAGTACATGTCCTGTTTTTTTAAAGACATTGCCCCTGCTCTCTGGGCTGTCCAGTGCCTACCCTAGGAGTGTATATGTATTAAAAAGGAATGTTTGGTCATGGTAAAAGGTTTATTTTGCCAGACCCAATGGGTAGTTTAAAACTGCACACACAGACTCTGGGATGGCATGCCTGAGACATGTTTAAAGGGCTACTTAAGTGGGTGGCACAATAAGTGCTGCAGGCCCACTAGTAGCATTTAATATTAGAGGCCATGGATAAATGCAATATCACTTTATAGATACCTATAAGTAAATTAAGTATGTCAGTTGGGTATAGGCCAATGTTACCGTGTTCTAGAGGAGGCAACACAAGCACTGTAACATTGGTTAGCAGTGGTAAAGTGTGCAGAGTTCTAACGACAGAAAACCGAGATCAGGGATAATGGAGGAGGAAGGCAAAAAGTTGGGGGAAGTCCACCCTAAGGCTGATGGGTCTAACACTGCCTTTATGCACAGTGACAACCTGTGAATGGGGGACAACCCCTTTGTCTAACCCTAAACTTGTTCTGGTCAGTTTTTCTTTTTCCCCTGGGTTTAGCTCTAATCTGGCTAGTGAAACAAAGGGCAGGCAGGTCCTGGAGTGAGCTGCATCTGCCTGTGGCAGGGTAGACTTCTTCTGAAGTCAGGAAGGGCTCGGTACAGCCCTCAAAATACTCTTTGAAGTTTAATAAGGGCAGGAGCTGAGCTCCTCTCTAGCCATGCTGTCTGGAAAACCCTCACCTCTTTGCACCCAGGTCCCTTTGTCCACTGCCTGGGAGGAATACCCATCACACCACAGGAGAGCCATTAAAAGTCATATGACCATGGACACTGGCAGAAAGGCACATTTGTCTTATGCAGGAAAATGTAAACTTTCTAAAAGTGCACTTTCCAAAATAGTGATTTAAAATTCAACTTCACCGCTAAAAAGGATTTTAAATTATGATTAAAATGAGTTGGAAAATTGCCTCTCTAGCTATTTGCAAACTGCATTTAGCACTTATTACATGTAATAAGGAAAATCAGTGTTGGTTTGTAAAAGAGCTAGCCTTGTGCAGTGAAAAATGACTTTGGAGGGTTTTCACTACCAGGACATGTAAAATATGAAATGTACATACCATGCACCCTGCCCTGTGAGTTTTATGACCTATCTTAATGGTGACTTATAAATACTGAAAAGGATTATTCAACCTGGTAAAAGGTTTCTTTTGCCAGGTTGAATTAGAGTTTAAAACTGCACTACAGGCTGCAATGTCAGCCCTGAGACATGTTTTATAGTACTACTTTAGAGGGTGGCACAATGAGAGCTGTAATCCACTTGTAGCATTTAATTTACAGGCCCTAGGTACATGTAGTATCACTTACTAGGGACTTAAAAGCAAAAGAAATTCCCAACTAGGTGTATGCCAATTTTGCCATATACGGAAAGAAGAGCAAAATCACTTTACCAGCAGGAGTAATGTGTGCAAAGTCCTAAAGCCAAAAATGGGTTCATCAAAAATCGGGTAGTAAAGGGAAAACTTTGATGCGATTCCATGCAAAAAGATGGCTCTGTCCAACAATCCTTAACTACTCTATACCTTAATCCACCGATGAACCCTAAAAAACCCTTTAGAACCCCTACTACCCAAAACCCAAAAACCCTTACCCATCTCATCCGATAACCTTAAATCCTCTTATTTCTGACATTTAAAAAAAATACTTACCTGTGTGGTAAAGTAACAAAAAAGGTCTGAATTGTACTCACCTCTGTGGTACTTAGGTGGATGCTAATGTCCTGCACGGTAAAGACCATAGGATAAGGACTGCTTATCACTCTCATATACTCATTTGAACATCAGGGCTGAGAGGTGATCATTGTTTGATGCCCGGGGGATAGGCAGAGAAGTTCCCAGTGATACTAGGATCTGACTTCCAACATCAACAGCATTTCAACAACTCAGGCAATAGAAAACCTTCATATACAAAGGGGATCTGGCCAAATGTGAAGTCACTAATCAGCACCTGAGTGTAAAAGGAGATAGATGGGTCTTCTACATTGTTTCCTTGTTGTCTGTATTGACTGTTCATTTTCTGTTCTACTTATCTGCTTCCCTGAACTATCTGATGTTATTGAATCCCCTATTAGTGATATAGCTGTGGCTATCACGATCAACTTTGCACCACTGTTCACACACTCACACTTACACACACACACCAATGATAGTGAATGTTGACAAGCTTAGGGGAGAGGTATTAATGCACTTTCTCTAGAAGAAATTGTGAAAGATGAGGTTAACATCTATAGTTAAACGGGTGGTAAGGATAATCATAGAGGAAAGATACTTTATTTATGGCCATGTGACACAGAGGTATAAGACTTAATAGAGGGATCTACATTATGTTCAGCAAGTTTCAGAAATAGAATCTAAGGGCTTGATTACGAGTTTGGCGGTCTTACCACAGTACTGCTGAGGTGGCGTTCTCAAGAAGACCTCCGCGGCAGCAGTCTCCCGCTCGCCGTATTACGAAGTCACTGCTGTCCCCGCGGCGGTGTTTCTGATGGTGGGGAATATTTTTTCAAATATGCCGCTGCTGGTGTGTATATTTTGACTGCAGTGCACACATATGCATGACACATGTGAAAAAATGCCTACTAACAGTACTTTCCCATTGCTGGGATCCGGACCATATGTGCCTGATCCAGTCAATGGGTAAATACTGAAAAACAGACTTAACTGGATTTCGGCGGCAACAGGGTCATTTTCTTTGGGGTCAAGATGCTGCTGTGAAGGGGGCACCTGGAGAAAGGGATCCGATTTGGGTACTGAAGGGAAGTAAATGAATGAATTAAAGCAGGTGGTCCCACTGCCAAGGTCGGCTCATCAGAAAGCCAACTAGCAATTCGGACAGTGGTGAAACTTCTACTATGACAGCTGCTTTTCCCCCACCTACACTGCTGTTGTCTGCGAATGGCTGTCGGTTTGGGAGTGCTCCTGTGGTCTTTCAAACAGCAAACCGACATCGTAAAACGGAGGGTGGATGGCCTGGTTGGCGGCAGTGAATCCGACGCGAAAGCGGAGGTGGGACCACAGAACTTGTTATCAGGCCCTTAGTTTTCTGTTGAGGATGACAGTTCATTTATCATAAAAGATTAAGGTGCACAAAGGACACAAGTACGCCCTTCCTCTCACTGAATATATGTTTATTGTGAACAAGGTGTGATTACGTCATCACATTAAATGAATATATATCTCAATCTGGTGCAGGAATTAAATAGAGAACCTTTGGTGAGCTCTCTTTGGGACAGGCAATTTGAGGAGGATCAATGATAGACGTAGTAGTTCCAATTTACAAATAATCAAACAATATATTCAGGTTCATATGACTGAGATAGCCTCATCGAACTGCAAATTCACTGATATCATTAATTTATTCAGTACTAAAATGGATTATTTAGGGCCTGATTCACAAGGGGGCTCCAACTCCTGGTGGATGCCCCGCAGGCGCGGGGGAGTCTCCGCACTCGAAGTTAAATCTTCACTATGAGAATTCTCATTGCAGAGATTCCGTCTTGAGTGAGGAGACTCCCCCACGACTGCAGGGCCTCTGCCACGAGTGCGGAGGCCCTTTGGGAAACAGGAACAGAGTGATTAAAGATTTGAAGATCCTTTTGGAGATCAAATATCTTGACCCACTAAGTTGATCTTGCTTCTAGGTGAGGTATTTTAAGGTAAAACATCCGTGTAATGCCTCAGAATGGTTAGTAGTAGTACAGATCTTAAGGAAGTTGAGAGGTAGTGTCCTTGTTTTAAATCATAAACCAAATTCATGTGGCATTAATCGAAAAAAAACTAGGATAGTTATTGGTGAGTTACTGTAAGTGGTAGATCACTTAATGACCTCCCATCAATCTCAGTCTTTCATTATTGGAGATAATATAGTAGTAAATATTTGGGCTTTGCAAATATGAATACCCTTCATAGAGGAACAATGTTCAGTCTACTGGTACCTCAAGCAATCTTGTTTATTACTCTGACTATGAGCCGGAGAAAGATGTATAAGTATTGCAAAGTTATGGAAATAGTATGGGCATTAAAATTGTCAGAATTGTTGTACGATATAAATGCGATTAATAGAAACACTTCATTTATAACAACGTATGCCTGAAAGCACAACTTTCTCACATGTATGAGCTGGAAAAAACGGAAGATGCATCTGTCAATACCGCACTGTCCTTTGTACAGACAAATCTTGTGATAAAAAGGTATCCCTCAAGCTTCAGAGGTCATATCATACAGCACATAAATGGACAGAAAAAAGCATTTCAAGTGAGATTCTGATGAACAAATTATTTTTTTTTTAATTAGCTTTAGTGCGTTTTGTTATGAAACAAAAAAAACACAAAGAGAGATCATTTGAAACACTTCAATATGCATGTGTCTGTAATTCCGCTGTGACCGGGTACATTCCCCACCCCACCTCTACACTTATTTCCTGTATCACACCACACATAGCCCAGTCCTTACAATTACCCAAAGCCGACATAGCTTGTTAAAGCTGTGTTACATCTCTTCAATAGAGCAATAGTCATATTCAAGGCGGTCTAACAAAAATCATAACAAATTTCCTTGGGGAAAGGCAGCAGTGTTTAGACCCGCGATCCTCTGGCACATCTTGGGCCAAACCAATGACATAGATTTTTAGACATTTATCGCCAGCGAAGGCAGTGACATTTGCAAGGATGCCGTGATTGTTAAACTCTGAATATCATGCAGACATCGGTACTCAAGCTGCACAACATCCTCACATTTATATACCAGAAAACACTACAGTGTCTGCCAAGTATGAAATGTCCTACTAGGTTTCATTAGCACACTTCTGTGGTGATCTAGTGTTCATGGCTTCATGACGTCATGTCATTAGAATGTAGAATGTCCTGTGAGGGTTGCTAAGTAAGGGATTCTATGTTGGGCAGTTACTCTGGGACATGAGAAGCTGTGGCTAATAAATACTATGCGCGAAGAACATCTGTCTCCCTACGTTATATTTAGGGGCAATTGGTGGGAATAGATATCGACCTGAGCGTAAAAGATTTTTATTAGAGCACAATTTGGGTTTCGAAGGCCAATCTATTTATGAACATCTCCCGCCGTATATCATTGCCCAAAATCAAGAAGATTTAGATGAATTTGAATTAGCCGTTAAGAAATTAGAGAAACAATTTGATGTGCAACCTAGCTTGATTGTGAATAGACACAAGTTCTTTACAAGAGAGCAGCTACAGGATGAATCTATAGATACTTATGTTGCTGTTTTACGTATGTTGGCAGCGGAATGTGAATTTGAAAATTTTACAGACCAACTCATACGTGATCAGATAGTTGTGCGGTGTTGGGACAAAAGAGTTCAGGAAAAACTTCTCACACTGAGAAATCCAAATCTCACTGAAACAATAGATATAGTTAAGGGGATTGAAGTTTCACGCAAGCACTTAGAGAACTCACACGCAAGGAGACTAGTGGAGTGTCTGTGGTGAATGAAGGCACTACGTTTAAGCAGAACAATAGCTTTAAAAAAAAATCACAAAAAAAAGAGTATAAAAATAGTTTTTTTACTCAGAAGAACATTTGTTTTAGATGTGGTAATTCAAGGCATGGACAGAATGGTAAACCTTGTCCTGCAAAGAGTGTGAAATGCAAAATTTGTAATAAGATAGGGCATTTTGCCAAAGTTTGTCAAACACCGAGAGACAAAATTAATTTGGTCCCAGAGGGTGATGTGAGCGACAGCTCAGATGAAGAACAAAATTGTGCAAGAGGAATTAGAGACATGATTGTTGTTGTACGGGATGACGAGTCTGATTGTGTGGATCCGTATGAACACATAGAGGTGGATGGCAAGGATCTCAGACTTCTCATTGATTCCGGTGCAAGAATGACAATGATAACTGAAGAGCTGTTTGAGGAGGTATGGGGAAAACGTGTGTTACTTCCCCCAGATAGGAATCCGGTAACATATGATGGAAGGAAGATTGAGTTGTCTGGATACTTTGAATGCCAACTCAAATTCAAGGGACGTACCATTTCAGGAAAAGTATATGTAGCCAGGAAAGGGTTAGATATTCTTGGATGGTATCATCAAGGTTTATTTGGGATGACTCTTAGACCTGGCAGAGATGTGCAGGTTTCTTTAGTAGCTGATGCAGAAGAAAACAAGGGATCATTTGGGAAATGTGAAAATAGTACAAAATGGGTTGACAAATTTCCTAATGTGTTTGGCGACAACTTAGGGAAAATTAAGGGGTTCAAACATAAGATTAAAGTTCAAGACAATGTTACACCTGTGAAACACAAATTGAGGAATGTGCCCTTCAGTGTACGTCAAGACTTAGCAGACATACTTAAAAAAATGTGTGTTGAAGGTGTGATAGAACCTATTGAGTCATCTTTATGGTTAAGTCCTTTAGTTATCGCAAGGAAGAAGAATGGGCAATTGAGAGTGTGTGTGGACTTGAAGAGTCTCAACAAGGTCATTTGGATTGACTCACATCCACTACCCAGGAAAGACGACATTATCAGCACATTTTCAGGATCAAAATTGTTTTCAAAAATCGATCTAGCTTCCGCCTATCATCAGATAGTGCTTGAAGAAGGCTCACAACATCTTACAGCTTTTGTTTCACCTATGGGCTCTTATCAATTTAAACGGATGCCTTTCGGTCTTGCTTCGGCGGCGGCCATGTTCCAACGTGTATTAGAGAATGTTTTGGAAGGGATTGAAGGGGTGGTAACATTCCAAGATGACATTTTAATAGCAGGAGGAAACCAATCCATTCATGATAAACGCATGTGTGAAGTCTTAGAAAGATTAGAAAAATTTGGAGTTGTAGCTAATCGAAGGAAGTGCGAATTTGGAAAGCATACAATAGAGTATCTGGGTCATGTAATCTCAGAGAGAGGGATTGAACCAAGACCAGGTTTAGTTGATGCTATAACCAAAGCACCTACCCCCAAGAGTAAGGAGAATGTAGCCTCTTTCTTAGGCCTTTGTGAATTTTACTCAAAATTTATTCATAATTTCTCGGCCAAAACTGTAGTGTTAAGAGAATTATTAAAGAAAGAGAAAAAATTCTCATGGGAGAAAGTCTGCCAAGATGAGTTTGAAGGTTTAAAAAAAGAAATTGTCTCAGCTGGAGTCCTTGCACCGTTCGACTCTTCACAAGAGTGTATAATAACTGTGGATGCAAGTAATGAGGGTTTGGGCGCTACCATTGCTCAGATTAAAGGAAAAACTGAAGTGACTATAGGCTTTGCTTCTAGATCCTTGAGGCCTAATGAGAAAATATTCTCTGTCATTGAAAAGGAACTTTTGAGTTGTTGTTGGGCAGTTGAAAGATTCAAATGTTTTATATGGGGTAGAAAATTTGTGCTCAAAACTGACCACAAACCTTTAGTCAGTATTTTGAGCTGGACAACTATCAAAGATCATACCCCAAGAATAGCAAGATTGAGCTCAAAACTACTACAGTACAATTTCATTGTTGAGCACATCCCTGGTGGAAAAAACATAAGAGCAGATTACTTATCTCGTTCACCTTTAAGTTTTACTGATTATTCTGAAAACTGTGAAGAAAATGACGAAGAATGCTTAATTGCCAGTGTTGACATTTGTCATGACACTACTTTTTCAGAACATGAATGGTTTTCAGAATCCTCAAAAGATATGGAATTAGAAAGTGTAAGGAAGTATGTTATGTATGGGTGGCCCAAAGAAAAAGCACTAGAACAAGAATTACAACCCTACTTCAAAGTAGCAGATGAATTGTCTATTGAAGAAAAGGGGATGTTGGTACGGGGAGACAAATTCATTCCACCCGTTTCTTTGAGGCCAAGGATCATTATGTATGGTCACGAAGGACATTTGGGCCAAACCATAACTAAAAGGAAAATCAGAGATAGTTATTGGTGGCCAGGGATGGATTCTGCCATCACAGCCAGTGTTAGGGGATGTGTTGTTTGTGCGTCTAGTGACAAAGGACTTAAAACCGAAGCAGTGCCTTTACAGCCTGTGGAATTACCAAACACTGTTTGGTCTAAGCTTGCTATTGACTTCATTGGCCCTTTCGGTATTCTTCCAAGAAAGTTAAGATTTGCTATTGTAATTGTTGATTACTACAGCAAATGGTGGGAAGTAAAATTTGCAGAAGAACCTAACACTCTCTCTGTCGTAAAATTTCTGAAAAATTTATTTTTAAGAGAGGGTTTTCCAAAAGAAATTGTCTCGGACAATGGTGTCCAATTTGTGTCCAAAGAAATGAAAAGGTTCCTTGACAGTAATGCCATCAAACACAAGTGCGTTGCTCTATATCATCCTCAGGCCAATGGTCTGGTGGAGAAGATGAATCGCACACTGTCAGAGTGTATCCAGTGGGCCATTCAGAACAAGTTTGACCTTTGCAATTCTGTTGAGGAAATGTTGTGGTCACATAGATGTTGTCCAAATGCTGTGTCAGGTTTATCACCTTTTGAAATGTTACGAGGACGTCCACCTGCTTCTAGGTTGTGTCCTGCATGGTTAAGAGAGTGTCAGCATAAAAGTGATCACATGTCACTTATAGACCAAGTTGTGAGACCCAAAGTTGAAGCATCTCAGAGTAAAATGAAAAGTCACTATGACACTCTACACAGAGTCAAACCTGTAAGACAGGAATTATGTGTTGGAGATTGGATTTGTGTAAAAGATCCTAATCATGTTCCTAAGGGGATGTCAAAATTCAAATCTCCGGTCAGAGTTGAGGTTGTTACCAGGAATGCGGTGAGAACCAGCAGAAACGAATGGTGGAACAAGGGAAGAGTGGTGAAGGTGCACTTTGATGTCCCTCCCCATGATTCTAGTGTTTCATTCAAGCCGTCTTTGCAACCTCGTGGTGTTCCTTTCTCATCTTCTTTTCTTGATATCGATACTGCTGAGCCTGAACCTGAACGTAGGAGTAGTAAACGGAACATTACCAAACCATTAAGGTTTCGTGACTGATGATCCTATTCATTGTATCTTTTGCTGCACATTCTTGTATTTGTGCAATGTATTCTATTCACTGATGCTCCTGTTCAATTGTATATTTTACTGCATATTCTTGTATTTGTGTAATGTTATTTTATTCACTCTGTGTTCTGTTTCTGTTGTTGTAAAGAAGGGAGATATTGTGGTGATCTAGTGTTCATGGCTTCATGACGTCATGTCATTAGAATGTAGAATGTCCTGTGAGGGTTGCTAAGTAAGGGATTCTATGTTGGGCAGTTACTCTGGGACATGAGAAGCTGTGGCTAATAAATACTATGCGTGAAGAACATCTGTCTCCCTACGTTCATTACAATCATCTTCACCACAACTTCCCTCAGTGAAAACCGTACCATGCATCTGTGGGTGGCCACATGGTACAGGACAGGAATGCACCAAAACCATTCCCATTTTTCTTGGAAAATGGCTGCATTAATAATGCCAATGCCAAGGTTAGTCTGGCATCTAGAGAAACTGATTTCAAAATGAAAGGCCATGGGAATTAAGGTGGTTTGTATTTCAGAATATCAAAGCCAAAAATTGTGTGCAGCCAATATATTACCAAGGCCTAAATTACAGGGACCAAAATATCGTGATGGTCAGGACATATAGGTAAGTATAGATCCTAATATTCCAAACCCCTCATTTACTTACCATGAAGATATATATACATCATTAAGTTGTATATATGAGAAGTTAGGTATAGTAAACCTATGCTTATCTAGATATCCTTACCTTACACAGTATTTTTGTTCTTGATATTTATGCATTAATATGGTGGTCCCACTATATTTTATACTCAACATTCTGTTGGAATGCTATTAAGGTGGACCAGGTTGTCATGGATTCCACCACCTTTTGTCCAACCATAACCCCAAAAACATTTTCTCACATTTCTAGCTAGGAAAAGACAGGAAGTTGTGGCAAATGGCAAAATTCCTACAACCCTGCATTTACACAGTTCTTCCATTAAAATAGTATCCCAAGTGTCTCTGGGTGGGCATGTTGTAGAAAATAGAAATGGTCTAAAACCAAGACCATTTCAGTGACATTCTGAGGTGCAAAAATCTTAAGAATTTTGTTTGGGGGGCGGCTGCCATTTTTAGCATGGTTCAGCAGGCACCCAAGCAACCCTGTGAACCCCATATGATTAGGAAAACGACAGTCCCTCAGGAATCCATGGAGGTAGGACTTGTGTACTACTTTTCTTACCCAGAATGACCTACAAAATGTCAAACTTTGGGTATAAATACACTACCTCCTCATTTATATGTCCCTTCGATGACCAGAATTTGCTGCCATTGTCAAATATCCTATCTTCCTCTGTAACTACACCTGTGATAGAAATAGGTGGGCACTGTGTATGTAACAGGGGTAGGCCAAACCAGTGATAAAATCAAGCGACATTACGAGGAACATGGATCATAGTAATTTCCCATTGTTGTAGTCTGCCATATGTGAGCCTGCGGTCACCAGGCACTCAGGGAACCCTTCCAGCTGTATGCACTTTTGACTTTGGGGATGTGTGTGTCTTGTAATTATCCCATCACTTTATTTTGCCCCCAGAATGGCTTGGAAATATGAATCTTTACCAAAAAAGAAAGAAAAAAGAAAATCCTGACATTTATGTTCAGAAACATACTAGAATTTGTGGGCAGAAGTAAAAATCATATCATCATACTTTCACACAATTCTACTAACAAAATGCCACCCCACAAGGGGTACGGACATATTGCATACAAGAACAGGCCCCACCATGACCATGGCAAGTGAAACTCTGAGGAGTAGTAATCCCAGCAAATTCTACTGGCCATGCCTCTTGTATATGGCCTCAGGATTGGCTTGCACCCATGCATCCCTACCAACCTCAGAATTTGTGGAAACACATGGCTATAGGTACAGAATATAGGGATTGCAAGTTCCTAATTGTGATTCCTTGCAAATGGCAATTCCTAATGTACAAAAAGTACAAGTTAGTAATAGCGATTCCTAACGGGGTCGCAATAGACCTACCCCAAGACTATCAATGAGGTAGGTTGCAATTTGCTACTCATTGGGAATTGCTGCCATCACAGGAATTATGGTCTGCTGTGTCAGCAGACCACTATGTCTGTGATTGCTTATAACTAAGGGATACAAAGTACAGGAGTTAACCTGTTAACCCAGTCGAGGCCGGGTGAAGTGTATAACAAAACAACAGTGTCTCAACCGGTAATCATTAGCAAGGGCAATTACAAAGAGTGTATGAATCACGAGGGAGGAGAAAAAAAGGAAGGGAGACCACGTACAGGTTTCGTACAGGATTAGGTGTTATTTGTAAGTAGTTGTAACAGCACTACAGTACAATTTTACTTAAAGTAACCATAACAACCAAGTGTGCACTGAACGTGCTAGTGATGGTGAACGGCGCAGTGACACAGAGGTGAGGAAACACCGTGAACGGCGAAATAACAGTAAAAACAAGTAGTTATTTGGTCAATGATACACGGCAGATATATACAAGTTAAGTATTATGATTTAAACTGAGTTGATTGACCACATGAACGCCACGGTGACAACTCAGTGCAAACCTTGGCGTTCATGTGGTCAATTAACTGAGTCTAAATCATAATACTTAACTTGTAAATATCTGCCGTGTATCATTGACCACATAACTACTTGTTTTTACTGTTTTTTCGCCGTTCACGCTGTTTCCTCACCTCTGTGTCACTGCGCCGTTCACCATCACTAGCACGTTCAGTGCACACTTGGTTGTTATGGTTACTTTAAGTAAAATTGTACTGTAGTGCTGTTACAACTACTTACAAATAACACCTAATCCTGTACGAAACCTGTTCGTGATCTCCCTTCCTTTTCTCCTCCCTCAAGTGATTCATACACTCTTTGTAATTGCCCTTGCTAATGATTACCGGTTGAGACACTGCTTCTAAATAAAGCAATCTTTTTTTTTTCTTTAAATGTATCTTGTTTTCCCTAAAGGAAAATGGGATGTGTTTAAAAAAATAAAATGAAACATTTGTTTCATTTTTTAAGAGTAGCCAGTGGTCCCTTGGAACACTGCCTGCTCTTAAGAAATATTTGTTTCATCATTCACAAAGGGGATGGGGTCCCGTAGCAGGACCCCTTCCCCTTTGCGAATGGTTACCAACACCCTTGAGGGTGTTTTTCAACCGTTATTTGGTCACAAAATATTCCTACATTGCACTGTAATTTGGTATTTGGAAGGGACGCCATAAACATTCTGTTTCCAAATACCGAATCACTAAACACAAATTGCGATTCGGTAACATGTTACCGAATTGCAATTTGTGTCTGTACATATGGAAAAGCATTTATGCTCTCCGTACTGGCTGGATTCACAGAACTGGGCCATTGCTGACCGCAAAAATGCTTTTGTACCTATGCCCCCTACAGAGATAAAGGAATCGAAGGAGGAATAAATATTGTGGATTGAACCCCTTAAGTATTTAGAATACCATGCTATAGATTCACTACTTCCTCACATGTACTTGCATTCAATGGTCAAAAATGTGGTCATTTTCTATCAGGCGGGGCACGCGGCAGGGATGCCCCCTGTCCCCTTATTTATTTTCTCTGGCTATGGAGCCGTTGGCTGCATGGGTTCGCATAGATGCCCAGGTGCGGGGATTCGAGTGGGCGGAGGGACTGTCAAATAGAATCGCATTATATGCGGACGACGTCCTTTTCTTTCTCACAGCCTTGGATAAAACGGGGCCGCGGCTACTGCGTATCATGCAGATTTTTGGGGAAACATCTGGATTATATATGAATCCCCGTAAGTCTTCGTTATGGATTCTTGGAGACCGGAAGAGCGCGGGCGCGTGGACCTCCTCTGTCCAACTGGCGGTGGGGGGCCTGAAATACCTAGGCGTGTTTTTGTCAGATGTGCCGGCTGTCTCCTGGGAGCGTAACCTGGTCCCGGTGTGGGAACGAGTACCTGACGATATTAAGTCCTGGTCCAGAATGCCCCTGTCCATATATGGCAGATCAGCCATATTTAAGATGGTTGCGCTCCCACGGCTCCTCTATCAGCTACAGAACCACCCTTATCAGATCCCGTCCCGATGGTTCCGACAGGTGAATGCAGCGCTTGGGCAGTTCTTATGGGAGGGGGGAAGGGTGCGGGTAGCCTTGCATACCTGCTTTCTGTCCACCTACTGCGGGGGGCTAGCATCCTCCGATATTCTGTCGTATTATCAGGCCTCACACCTGTTGGTCCTTAATGAGTGGTGTCACGGCAACAGGGATGACCCAGCATACGCGGTGGAGCGGCGACTTATGGGCCAGCACTCGCTACATACACTCCTTTACTCGGCCCCATTGCGGTGCTCATTTCCGTCGGCTACACGGGTGGTGTTCCTGATTTGGCGACAGGCGCTGCGACGGATGGGGTGGTGGAACACGCTGACCCAGGAAACTCCCCTCTGGGATAATGGGCGCTTACCACAGCTGGCGGCCCTACAAGGATTCCGGGGGTGGGATAATATAGGTATCTCAGTTCTAGGGGATGTGATGAGGGGGCTTACGCTCAACTCTTTTCAGGACCTTCAGAAGGAATTCCTCATGCCGCAGTCCCAGTTCTATCGCTATCTTCAATTTAGACACGCCTTGTCTCCCAGCTTGGAGGGCGTGGAGTCCCTGCCAGAATTCAGTCCGCTGGAGGCAAAAGTGTTTATGGGGGACCTCAAGGACCATAAAATCTCCCAGATATATCAGTCCCTGGTCACTCACTGCTCTCCCTCGCTTCAGAAACTCCGGGGGGACTGGGAGGGAGATGTGGGCCTTTTGGAGGAGGAAGACTGGACTGAGGCCCTGGCTGCTCCACGAGGGGCGGCCATAGCCATTCGACTCCGCCTCATTCAGTTCAAATACTTACACAGGGTTTATTTTACACGAGCGCGCCTGTGGAGGGTGGGGCTGATAGCCTCTCCTATGTGTCTTAGATGCAGTCGAGAGGAGGGCACCTTCATACACACAGTTTGGCACTGTCCTTCCCTAGACCATTTTTGGAGGGGAGTGTTTATCTGCCTTTCGGAGGTTCTGGGGTGGGAACTCCCCCACACATCGCGGTTGGCTCTGCATCACGTTATGGAAGGAATAGGAGGCCATATTTACAAAAGGCATCTGATGCAACTGGGCTTTACCTTAGCGAAAAGGGACATTGCAAGGGCATGGAAGGCGCCGAGGGCCCCCTCGGTAGCCGCGTGGAAGAATGGTTTGGATTTCTGTATGGGGCTGGAACAACCCATCTTTGTTGCCAGGGGGTGCCCACACAAACATTACAAGATATGGAAACGATGGGCAGATTATCGGGGCCTGTTGTTAGAACCGCCGCCAGCGACGGATGCCCACCCGCTGGGCTGACTCACATACTTATGCTTGGAGGGAGGAGGTGCTGGGTGGGGCGGGGCGCGAGGGGGTAGATCCTCCTGCTTTATATATAAGCTTTGCTCAGGAATGTAATGGACTACGTGCGATCGGGGGGAGTTGGGGCAAATTGTTATGTAGTTATTTATGTCTTTTTCATTTATGTGAAAACTGTCAAAGCCATGATATTTGTATGGTTTGATTATGCAGTCGTCTCTGGAGAGCAGAGCTCTGCAATATATGTGTACCTTGACGAATAAAATTTGTTATAAAAAAAAAAATGTGGTCATTGTTAAAAGTTATAACATTCTGTATTCTCACACTTCTCCTGATATTAACAGAGCTTCGCATATCATTTGGGAACGAAGAGGCCAAAACTGCTCCCTAGTGAAGAAGAAAAAGACAAACATAATCTGCTAAATGCATTAGATTCCTTGACCACAAAATCCCTCATCGCTTCTGATAGTTGACTTTGATGTAGTCATTCTAATTTAGGATATTTCAGTAGCCAACTTAAACTCATCCCTTAGGATGTTAGATTGTACATTTCCTGTTTATATAACTGAAGAAATCACCTAAAGAAAATATTATCATAAAGTCTATTTATATCACTGACAATAGAAGAACAGATGCTGGCAATCTTCAACTTAATTGCATTGATAGAGACACATGCCTGAGGGTGATTGTCCCCTTTTTTTGCTTTGAGAGTTTCTTGCTAACAAGCTTTTCCTTGCTATGGATAGCATGCCCTCCATAGTTGGTGCTCAAGTGGTGCTTTCTGTAGTTGATTTGCATGCTGGGAGTTCAAAGAGTTTGCACACTGAGATCCGTTCAACTATGCTATTGCCTCCTACCATTTTGTTTGGGAGACAGATGTTAAGTTTATCATTGCCTGAATTTCTTGAAAGGATATACCAATCTTTGTTGCTGTGATGATTATCTCTGCTGTGATTATCTCTTCAAAGATTATTAGTCTTTCGGAATTTGACCCCATGAAATCCTTTTATTTGGGTTACACAGAACTTAAAGCCACTTTGTCAGAGCAAATATCTATCAGTTTTTTTCCTCGCCAAATTTGGCTTCACTGTATATCTTAAAACTGTCTTTCATACTTCAAATCTCTGTTTTGAAGTGTTCAATGTGCTTCCACAATAAATGAGTCTCTGGTAAGTGCTTCTCTTTGGACTACTTATTTTTTAGGGCGCTAAATCTATAATTATTGTGCATACTCTGCCAACCTGGTGGATTTTCTGTAAATCTGGATATGTGCACCAATATGGCATTTTGTCTCAGCTAAATTGACCTTAGTTGTTTAAATACATGTATGAATCTGACCAGGTCTTCTTCGGGGCTACTAGACAATGGCTTAAGTAGATCCATGCATGATCAATAACTCAAAATCAGCTGCAATCTGCTTGACATGAGGGAGTCCAGTCACATCAAAATATCTAGAGGAACAGCAATTCTCTACATATAAACTGCCCAACAGCTGTGGTACCAAGAAAGAAAAGAACATACGGGAGGAGATAGAAATTGGATAAGCTTTGTAACCGTTTGTGCAACTTGTTGCTGGTATTAAAGAATGTTTCACTACAACAGGCTCACACACTCCTCCAGATCTTCTGCTGCTTTGAGTCTTCAACCTGTCCAATTATGACATTGCATTCTTATGCGGTACAGTAGCAAAATAAAAGAGCGCACATTACTTCTGCTGAACAGTTTACAGCGCTATGTTACACATTTGCCACAATATAATTAAGACACTATTTTTATCCGCCTTTATATATTTCATTGTCAGTTTATCCACTGCAGTGGCATAACGCAAAATGACCCCCCCACCCCCAGCATACTGTGATGAGAGGGCCTATGCGCCTCTCATATCCCACATATTCCCGCAGTGGCTTTAGGGGCCTGTGTTACCCCCTTGGTCCTCTGATAGAAGGCGGAGTCGGGTAATAACACATTATAAAAAAGCATTCCTAGTTATAAGAGGACCATCACATCATCATTTATTGGTGTAAATGTGAAGTCACTTGAGTTAATACATAATGGTGAACCTTTTCCGTTTTTGCTCTCTTAGTAAATGTATACAAAAACACATGTTCTAATACAGAAGCTCTCATAATGCAGACACAGGAAACACGCCTTTACAGATTTGGCATTTAATAAGCGAGACGAAAATGAACGGCAACATAATCCTTTTAAGGAGGGAAGCACATAAACAGGCATTTTGTGGGTGGATATTGGGACCCACCATGAACAAGTAATACAATGGCCAAACTTAGCAGCCTGCACCCAATCACTAAACACCATGACTGGTCAAACCTTTTCCGTGACACAGGATTTTGCCTGAGGTGGACACTGTGTGGGCAGGAGAGATGGGACACCAGAGGTGGGCTATATTTCATTGGTCATCCTTTTCAGCAGCCAAAACCAAGAGGGCTTCATTGATGTCAGCATACGGACATTACACATGTTATGCTGGTACATTATGGAATGCGTGGGATTGAGGATTGGTTTGGCTCGAGAGCAGAGTTGCTGAAAAGGGTGAACGGTCACTAAAGACCAAGAATGTACAATTGAACTAGTTTTTGCAGATCCGAAAAATGTTTTTGATAAGGAGGCAGTTTTCTGAGGTTCTCTTAAGCTCTTTTGTTTATAGTCCGGTGTCTATGAGTTTGAAATCACTAGAAGAGCATGTTTTGATTTACTAATGCCCACAAATCTTGATTGCGTAAATGTTCAGGAATGGCTCATTTTTTGTTTTGCTTTACATCAAGAGACTTGCTTAACTATACTATGCTACAAATTTCATCATTATAATTATCACTATCTCCATAGTCAAAATTATGATGGCTACAGCTGTCAGAGGTGAAGTGTGTAGAACCTTGCCAAAGGAGAATACGCTAAGAGTATGCCCAACAATGAAGACCGTCTCAAACTAGAGGTAAACGCAAATCTGTCATCTGTACAACTGTGGAAAATTCAAAGTACTGCCACCCTGAGCTTTGAAAAGTTTTAAGGTTCTTATTTCATTATTTTGTTTTTTTTAAGTTTGCCCAAACTGTTTTTGCTGAAGAGGCTTATGTCATAGTTTACATTTTTTTCTGTAAATCCAGTAGACTACTCTGGAAGAAGCATTTTCTGCTGAAGCAGGATGTGTCTCAATATGAATGTGCAAAGACAATAAGATGATGGACGGAGCGCTGAAACTTTTCAGACACTCACCCCCAGTCACTATTAGATCTGGGTTGAATCCCTCATCGTTCTTTTGCATCAATTTGCACTGATTTGCATATGGCTGGGTCTGAACTAGGGAGGCGAAGTGAGCAAAAGAACGATGATGGATTCAACCCCGATCTAATAGTGACTGGGGATGGGTGTCTGAAAAGTGTCAGTGCTCCATCCATCATCTTACTGTGTTTGCTTTATTCACTCTAAGTTGGCAGGGTATGCCCAGACGTGGGTCCCTTGCTCACTTTTCCACTGGATTCAACCTAGCCTGGCTGATGAGGGGTGTTACCCCAAAACCGGTCCCAGGATGCTTGTTTCCAGTCTATGGAAGACCTGGCTTAGCAGTTAGGACTGGACTGTTCCCATGAGGAACAGCATCAATACTGATGTGCATATGCCTGGGTCTGAACTGGGGTGGCGAAGTGAGCAAAAGAACAATGATGGATTCAACCCAGATCTACTAGTGACTGGGGGTGAGTGTCTGAAAAGTTTCAGCGCTACGTCCATCATCTTATTGTATTTGCTTGTTTGCCCTAAGTTGGCAGGGGGTGACCAGACGTGGGTCTCTTGCTCACTTTGCCACTGGATTCAAGCTAGCCTGGCTGATGAGGGGTGTTACCCCAAAACCAATCCCAGGATGCTTGTTTCCAGTCCAGGGCTGTCCTGGCTTGGCAGTTCGGGCTGGACTGTTCCCATGAGGAACAGGGTCAAGACTGATTTGCATATGGCTGGGTCTGAACTGGGGAGGCGAAGTGAGCAAAAGAACAATGATGGATAATTGAACCCAGATCTGTGACTGGGGGTGAGAGTCTGAAAAGTTTCAGCGCTCCATCCATCATCTTATTGTGTTTTCTTGTTTGCCCTAAGATGGCAGGGTATGCCCAGACATTAGTCTCTTGCTCACTTTGCCACTGGATTCAAGCTAGCTTGGCTGATAGAGGGTGTTACCCCAAAACTGGTCCCAGGATGCTTGTTTCTGGTCCAGGGAAGACCTGACTTGGCAATTTGGGCTGGACTGTTCCCATGAGGAACAGTGTCAAGACTGATTTGCATTTGGCTGGGTCTGAACTGGGGTGGAGAAGTGAGCAAAAGAACGATGATGGATTCAACCCTGATCTAAAAGTGACTGGGGGTGAGTGTCTGAAAAGTTCAGTGCTCCGTCCATCATCTCATTGTGTTTGTTCAATATGAATGTGAACATTTTTTCTAGGGTCTGTACATTTGGAAAAGTGTAAAACAAAACACTGGAAATGCCCTTCTATAAACTTTATTTGCAGAAACACTTTTCCATTGAACTGGATATATTTCAGTGTTTTTTCATAAATGTATTACATCTGAATTACTTTTCCATTCAAACAAGATGTGCATGAAAGTTTCTCATGCTTTATCCGAAACTCAAATGATGTGTGAGAACTTTTTTCTTACAACTCTATTTTTTTAATGAAAATTCTATATAGTGCTGACGTTAGCAGCACAAATATTCGGCAAAGAACTTCACTACAAAACACTGTTGGAAAAGTTTCTTTTATCACTAATCATACGGTGAGTGTTTTTTAAACTATTTTCGTAGCGTTCAATATTACAGAGAGGATCAGGCACAATGATTCCTGTAAAGACAGTATCAGCTTCCTCTTCCTGCCATGCTTCTTGTTGAGTCATTGTTGATTTGTACAATGGAAAAACCTTACTGGCTACAGACGGTGCTACCTTTCTATTCATGCAATGCCTCTTGTCTTGTGATTGTTGATTTGTATATCGGAAGCACCAATCCCCCTGTACAGACAATACCAGCTACAATGAACTGCCATGTCTCTTGCATAGTGACTGCTGATTTGTAAACCGAAAGCACACTACTGAAATTACCAACGGTACTAGCTTCCACATTCTGCCAGGACTCTTGCCGAGTGATTGTTAATTTGTATAGAAGAACACGAGTCTGGCTGTACAGACAGTGCCACTTACAACTTCCTGTCGTGTCTCTTGCATAGTGACTGATGATTTGTAAACCGGAAGCACCATTGTGACTGTATAGACAGTACAAGCTTCCTTTTTCTGCCAAGCCTGTTGTCTAGTGACTGATGACATAAACCGAAAGCACACTACTGAAATTACTGACGGTAGTAGCTTCCACATCCTGCCAGAACTATTGTCTAGTGATTTTTGATTTGTAAATCCGAAGCATGCTATTGAGTATACCGACAGTACTAACTTTCACATCCTCCAAGGGCTCTTGTCTAGTGATTGTTGATTTGCACTCCACAAGCACCATTCAATCAATCAATCAATCAGGATTTGTAAAGCGCAGCTGCTTCACCTGTAAGGGTCTTGAGGTGTTGTGGGGTTCATGCTGCTGGATCATGCTGCCTGTGCTTATTGGTTGAAAATCCAGGTCTTGTGGTCCTTCTTGAACTGCTTGAGTATTGGTGAGGCTCTGAGGTGCAGGGGGAGGGTGTTCCATGTTTTTGCTGCCAGGTGGGAGAAGTAGCAACCTCTGCTGCTTGATCGGCTGATGCGTTGGGTGGCTGCCAGGGAGCAGGATCCAGATTGGAGTTTCCTGGTAGGTTGGTGGAAATTCACTCATTTGTTGAGGTACGCCGGTCCTTCATTGTGTAGTGTATTGTAAGAGTCGGTGAGCAGCTTGAACTGGCATCTCTTTGTAACCAGTAGCTAATGGAGTTTACTGTGGTAGGGGGTGATGTGCATCTGTCTGGGGAGGTCGAGGATGAGTCTGGCTGCTGTGTTCTGGATGGTCTGGAGTTTCCTCATGAGTTGGGTGGTGATTCCTACATAGAGGGAGTTGCCGTAGCCGAGACCGCTGGCGACGAGAGGTTGTGTGACAGTTCGCCTGGTGTTTGGTGGGAGCCATCTGAAGACTTTCCTGAGAATTCAGAGGGTAAGGAAGCAAGCAGAGTAGATGGCACTGACCTGCATCTTCATGGCTAGCTGGCTGTCGAGGATGATGCTGAGGTTGCAGTAGTGTTCGTGGGCTTGTGGGTAGGGCCCAGCTCAGGTGGCCACCATTTGTTGTTCCATAGGTTGTCATTGCCTTTCCCGGAGATGAGTACTTCTGTCTTGTCTATGTTGAGTTTGAGACAGTTGTTATTCATCCAGACAGCCATGTACTTCATGCATCTTTAAAACTTGTCTTTGATGGTTGTTGGGTCGTCAGGGAGAGGATGAGTTGGGTGTCGTCGGCGTAGCAGATGATGTTGAGTCTGTGGCTCCTGATGATGCTGGCCAGTGGTGTCATGTATACAATGAAGAGGGTTGGAGTGAGAGGGTGAGCCTTGAGGTACAATGCAGGTGATATTCTAAGGGAGGGAGGATGATCTTCTGCGTTCTTCCTGCGAGGTAGGATGCGATCCACTTGTGGGCTGCTCCTTGGGATTCTGATCTGGTGGTGTCTGTTTATCAGTGTGTGATGGGATACAGTGTCAAAGGCTGCTGAGAGGGCGAGGAGGATGAGGACTGCTGTTTCTCCGTGGTCTAGCAGCATTCTGATGCCATCTGTGGCTGCGACTAGAGCTGTCTCAGTGCTGTGGTTTGTTTTGAAGCCGACTTGGGAGGGCTCCAGAAGGTTGTGGTTCTCCAGATGTCTGGTTAGCTGGATGTTGATAGGTTTTTCGATGACCTCGACTGGGAAGGGGAGCAGGGAGATGGGTCAGTAGTTCTTGAGATCTCCTGGGTTGGTGGATGGTTTCTTCAGCAGCGGCTTCACGCCAGCATGTTTCCATTTCTGGGAAGTGGGCCATGGTGATCGAGGAGTTGAAGACCTTGCTAAGTTCTTTGCTGATGGGTTCTTTCATTTCTTACTTTGCAGGCCATATCGACTTCCTCTTCACCCATGCCTCTTGTCTAGTGATTGTTGATTTGCACACTATGAACCAAAGCATGACAGGATCACAATGTCTTGTAATCTCTCCCAGTTGTGAGACACATTTTCAATTAACAGAATATCCAGTGCTAAAATGCAATGCAAACTTTTCAACATTACACAGACTAATCATCAGATGACAGTGGTGCAAATGATCAAAAGGATACAGCTGCTTTGTACTTTTTGGGAGTATTTTCTTATAAACCGAAAAATGTGTGTGTGTATTAGGCCACTCCCAAATGAAAAGTGATACTGAAGCATGCCACAGAACTAACTATGAATGACATTTAATCTGAGAGAGTTTATGATGGTGAAATAAGATCAACTACCAGTCCAAAAGCCATTTAAAGGATGGTATTCGAAAATCTCTCTGTTGAACAAATATATGTCCTTTTCTATGCCTAAGAAAATCATATCTGACTAAGGAAGGGAACCTGATGTTGTAGCCTCTTGATCAATTACCCACTGGCATCTCGAAAGGCTCTTTACATAATTCAGAAAGTGTTTTCATTGGTTCTTGCATGATTTATTGTTTTGGGGTAATTGTTCTAAACTTCTGAGTGACATCATTAGACTGACAAACAAGTATCTGAGCATGTTTACTTTTGGGGCCATAACAATTTATTTTACAAAAACTTTGTATAGCATATATGTATTGGAATGAAAAAAATATCAAAGCTGTTAAAAACTAAAAAGCAGAAAAACCTGAAAGGGAAATTATTAAAAATGCCACAACAAAATACAATTAAACAATGGACTCCAGGAAGAAAGAAAATCTCTACAATTACATTTTTCAAGCAGTGCTTCTAGTGAAAATAAATTAATTTCTGTACCCTTTTTGAGGTTTCCAATGACAGACATTGATCCTCAAGCAGTAAACTGAGTTGGTGACTGCTATTTTAAAGCTGTTCAATTGTGCTTTATTACTTCCTACCCGGTTTTCAATGGCCCACCCTGGTGTTATTACAGCCAGTGAACTCTAGCCAACTCAGGAGCCTTGTCCACTTCTCATCTTGTTGCTTCTACTGATGGCACTACTTCTACTTCTGCTGTAGGCACTCATTGATGACCTGCACTAGCCATATTTGAATGACCATTACCATTGCAAATACCCCTTGCTTTGCTAGTGTGTTTGGGACCAGTGTTTCTGAACCACAGACATCCAGCTGTGCCCCGCAGCTGGTGATGACCTCTTATGATTGCCAAGAAAAAGACCCAAAATAATTAAATTTAGTGTATGCTCCCAATGTATATTCATACTCTTAAACATGTTGCTATTTCAACACTCTGCCCACGACTCCCAGAATTGTTGTTTGTCGCTCTACCTCTGTACCTAGGCACCTTTCACTCTCTCTAGTACAAAGGACCAATTCTGCTAATTCATGTCCTTCCTGACTCCATATTGTAGTTTGTTGAACATTAGATCTTCTTTACCTATGTTGTCATTTCTTGTCCCCCTTCCCAACTGGGTTCTCACTGCAAACCTGGCTTAACACAGCAGCACCTGTGGTGCATGAATGAAACCCCTTATGCTCTACCCATATACTAGCCTTTCTTGCACAAGGGTTCTTTTTTTTCTCTAAATGAGAGCTGACACGCCTATCTGAATTCAGAAGAATTCAATGCATCCTAAACATATAACACTTTCCAAAATATGTAGTTCAATACTTGCTTCTGAATCACATATGATAGCTGTACTGTAACAGAGTTGATACCATGATATCCTTTCAGCATTCGACATAATGCCTACTACGTGGTTGTATTCTTGTCAGCATTACTAAGTAATTTATATATGAAGTAGTCAAAACTATTTTCCTATGCCAAAGCTTCAATTGCTAATGTCACATTCTCATATTCTTACGGACTTTCATGTCTTTCTGGAAATGCACCCACTGAATTAGTGCCAAGCCATAATAATATCAGACGTGAGCTATGCAAAAAATGAAATAACATGATGAACTTCTGCTGTGCCATCCCTCTGGTGGATGGCAACAGGTGTTCACACACAAACAGGTTGCAGACCAGACTCTCTTTAGGGAGGATATCGTTCTAAGAACTAGAGCAGTGATACTCAAAGTAGGACTGGAGGCCGCATGCGGCCCTTCTGACCTTTACATGTGGCCCCCTGCTCAACAGGAGCACTGGGCTGCTGTTTACTCGACTCCGTACTAAAATATTAAATAAACTGGCAAGCATTTAGGTAAAGGTTAATTGAAGTTAAACAAAGGAAGTAACTAGGGCGTCCAGTGCATTAACTTTGGAAACACCTTCATTTTTTAAGACATTTTGCAGCAAATCAATACAAATATGATAAAGTCTCTCCATAATTCTAAAATTCAAAATTTCAGAACCGTTTCACCTTACTACATCAGATTACATCAGTGCATTGCATTGAGAAGTATTTTTTTTAAAAGTGATAGTTTTCAAATATGAATTTAGAAACATTCATGCTTCCTCCACCCTGACAACAATGCCAACAGTGAACTAAAAGGTAAGTCAGTTGTTATGTGCACCCTTTGGGTGGCCTGGGTTGCTGTTATACATGAGCAACATTATGGTTTATTAAATCAAAGACATGAGAAGAATTTATATAGTGCACTTCCCAAAGTCATGTTTTTCGAGGTCCTATTATATGTGATAATGAAGAAAAAGGTGGAAAAGTGAATAAAACAATTGTCTAGAATTACACAATTTGGTGAAGTGGGGAAGCCGGGATTGAGCCCAGATTTTCTTGTCTCTCTTTGTGCACTTCAGCCACTAGATTTACATTCTCCGCTTCCACTACAATCACCCCTGCCCTGCCCCCCCCACCAAATCGCCACCCAGTTGCCATTAATGTGGCCCACGGTCACACTCCAGTCCAAACTTTGCGGCCCCTCGGAAAATGTTTGTGAGTACCCATGGACTAGAGGCTTTATTTTTGGTCATCTGCAATGCACACCTGACCTTGTCTAGCCATTCTGTTCAGAAGGTCTTCCGCTCACAAAGAGGGGCAGGCTGTATCAGTCCTTCTCTCCTCTTGTGGCTGCTGCTCTGACATTTTAATGTACAGAGGGTGAGGCATGTCTTCTCCTCTGTAATTCCACTCAGTCATAAAGCTATTAGTGCCTCTACAATAAGACAGAAAAATTAACAGGAAACGAGTCAGGGAGAAAACAGGAAATTGAAGGGGCAGAAACAGGCAACAGGCTGGTTGACACAAGCAAACGTTAATATAAAACGAGGGCTAGCAACTTCATATTACGGGTGCTTAGAAACACAACAGGCAACCTTCACAGCTCTTGTTTCAGCCAAACGACCAGCAAAGCGCAGTTTTCATTAGCTGTGTATATGCTGTGCCAGATTCTCCCATAACACATCTGCTGATATATTTGCAACAAACGCAAATGTTGACGATTTTTTCAGATGCTGTGGTGCTGCGCAGAAAAACCAATTGCTTTCGGTAAATTCTATCTTTTACGGGCTGTAAATCAAAGGGGAAGGGTCACCATGATTGCTTTAACAGCAGTGTTACAAACCAATGTGGTCAGACATTAGGACTTCCTTTTCCTGGGAGATATGAGAGGAACATTGCAGGATTAAGGAGCATGTGGACAAGGCGTGCTATGTTCTAGTTACTCTTACAACCAACAGGACATCCATTAAAGTAAATATTAGAGCAATATCAAATTAGCAATGCTATTTTTGCACCTTATGTGTTTGAGAACATGGAGGTGGATCTAACCAGCATGGGGGCCCGTAGAATGGAAGAGATGAGGAATAGGTGCAAACAAAGAGGGCTGGGACTGAGCAGGCAGACCAAGAAGGGCTACTACATTAACCTCTGAGTTTGGGAGGAAGTCCGTCAGCAGCAATCCACCTCATTGAAGCACAAGAATGAACTGGAAGAGAGAAATGATGACTTCATTCATGATGCCTAAGTGTCAGAGGAGTGCACCTCCGAAGGAGCAACATCACCTGCCTTGTCTAGGGCAGGGAGCTGTGTGTCTTCCCACAATTTGTCCCATCATAGCTGGGGGACAGACAAGTGACGGCCTTGAAATTGCAGCTGGCCACCCTTTTGCCTAGGGAGAAAGAATTGGCATTCGCTGTTGAGGAAAAGAATGCTGCTGCAAACCCAGCTACAGAGGAGAGAAAGACCACAGCAGTAGCAACTTTGGCCTTGGAGGAGAACAAATTGACCCAAGCCTTAGAGGAGAAGAAAAAGACACACAAATGATGGACGGAATGTGGAACAAATCAAACATTCGCCCCTAGTCAAGAGATCTGGGTTAAATCCATCATTCTTTTGCTCACCATGCCACCCTAGATTAGAACAAGCCATATGCAAATCACTCTTGACCCTGCTCCTCATGGTAACAGTCAAGCCTGAACTGCCAAGCCAGGCCCTCCCTGGACCAGAAACAAGCACCCTGGAATCAGTTTCAGGGTATCACCACTCATCAGCCAGGCTAGCTTGAATCCAGTGGCACAGTGAGCACAGGACCCATGTCTGGGTATGCCCGGCGAACTTAGGGCGAGAAAGCAAAAGCCATACAAATGATGGACGGAATGCGAAACAAATCAAACATTCACACTCAGTCAAGAGATATGGGTTAAATCCATCATTCTTTTGCTCATCATGCCACCACACTTTAGACCCAGCCAAATGCAAATCAGTCTTGACCCTGCTCCTCATGGTAACAGTTGAGCCCAAACTGCCAATCATGGTGAGCAAAAGAACGATGGATTTAACCCAGATCTCTTGACTGGGGGAATATGTTTGATTTGTTCCACATTCCATCCATCATTTGTGTGTCTTTTGCTTTCTCACCCCAAGTGTGCCGGGTATGCCCAGAAGTGGGGCCCAGGCTCACTGTGCCACTGGACTAAAGCTAGTCTGGCTGATGAGGGGTGATACTCTGAAACCTGTCCCAGGATGCTTGTTTCTGGCCCAGGGAGGACCTGGCTTGGCAGTTCGGACTGGACTGTTCTCATGAGGAGCAAGGTCAAGACTGATCTGCATATGGCTGGGTCTAAACTGGGATGACATGGTGAGCAAAAGAACAATGAATTTAACCCAGATCTCTTGACTGGGGGTGAATGTTTGATGTGTTCTGCATTCTGTCCATCCTTTGTGTGTCTTTTGCTTTTTAGAGGAGAAGAAGGCCATGCTGGATCATGAGAGAAGTCAGAACAAGATGGACTTGAGGTCTGGCAGGGCCTCTAAGTTCACTGATGATGGTGGTAGGGAAACAGAAGTGCCTAGGAGACTTAAAGGCAGAGTCCACATACCCAAGGACCTGGTGCTTAGTTATGTGGTGGTGGATGGCGTAAATAAGTGGTTTCCAGCATATGGGGAGGACCTACATATGCTTAGAGTTCCAGGCAAGGACTGGGAGTTCAGCCTGTGGAAGCACATGCCCATTGTTCAGAGGGATCTACTATTGTCCCTAGATGGAGCAGACCATGTGAAATATGCCGCCATGAAGGAAGCCCTTACCTGTAAGTTTGGTTTAACCCCAGAGAAGTATTGTCTGAAGTTCAGGGATAGCCAGAAGTAGCAACACCAGTCTTGTTGTAAGGCATTGGATGGTTGGGTGAAGGGCTGTAAAGTAAAGGATTGTGATGGGCTATGCAATTTGTTAACAAAGGAGCATATCTTGAGTGATTGCTTTACAGAAATGTGCTACCACCTGATAGAAACTAAGTTCACTGTGCCCAGAGATCTTTGGAAAGAAGCTGACTTTTGGCTCAGCAACAAAGTGTCCAAAAAGGTACCAAGACGTGGCCACAGGAAGGGTGGTACAGGTTGCCCACCAGAGCGGAAAGACCAGAATAATTTTTAAAAGTTCCCAAAAGGGCCCCAAAAGATTTTGGAGGGGAAGAATTCCCAGATCTCTTCAGAGCACTGGGGAGAAGGTTTTGATCGGCCGAAGCACAGGGCGCCCTCACAACCGCCCCGTGTTATGACAGTAAGTATAGGAACAAGAAGTGGGACTCTGTATATCCCAAGAAGCCCCCCACAGATGTGGACTCTGCAGGGTTGACTGATGTACCCTAGGGAAAGGTAATTCTCTAGAGGAGAACGGAGAGCTTACCCTAGTATGCCTTAGGTGGGATGTGAACCCAGAAGGTAAACTGATGATCTATGAAAGTGATAGTCATCACCTCCACGAAGTCACAGTGAATGGGGATCCTGTCACTATTGTGAGGTATATCTGTGCCTGTCAGACCATGGTGGTTGAATGGCTGCTTTCCAAAGATCAGGACAGGTCTGTAGGATAGTGCAGGCTCAGGGATAGGAAATATGATCCCTCTATGACCCTGGTATCCCTAAAATGCAAAGGGGTATGTGCCTAGAGGAAGGTCACTGTCAGTGCACAGATGCCCACTGACTTAAAACTTCAGGTCTACTGGCTTTAGTAGGGTGTCACCACCAAAGTGAAGAAAGAAATATGTCACTGATAATGCACAGCCAGCATCATGAAAACCACGAAGGATGGTACAATCTTACAATGACATTCATCAAAATAAGATTCCCTGGTAACTTTGTCATTATCTATAAAATATTTAACTGATAATCATTTATACGTGTTTCACTGTAACCTCTTTCATTCAGGGCCGGACTGGCCGTAACGGGCACCGGGCAATCCCCCAATGCGCCGCACGGGTGGGGGCCGGTTTTGGGCCCCTGGGGGCCGGTTTTGTTACAGGGCCGTTTTTGCAGCATAGCTGCAAAATCGGCCCTGAAACAAAATCGGCCGAAAACCGGCCGTGGCAAAGAGCTCGGCCGCACCCCCCAACCCCCCCGGGGGGGCCGGCCGAGCACTTTGTCAGGGCCGGTTTTAGTTCCCAGTCCGGCCCTGCTTTCATTGTTAATAAGGCATTTCAATATTCAATTAACAATGTGCATGTCTTTTTCTACTTAAAGACATGAGACAAAACAGCATTGGGACCCTCCAACAGAGGTCACTGCACTCTAAAGCCACAGAGTTCCATTCAATTAAAGTCCAGCGTCCCCTAGCACATCAGATAGGGGGCTAATTTCCATTTGGGTCCAGTGAACTCCATTTCCTCTCTAACTCTCTCCCCTGTGTGGAGATTTTTTTGTTTTTCAAACTCTTTTTATTGGTTATTAGTTGAGAGCAAGCCTGTTGCCATGACTACACATAATAACAAAGCTGTATAATACAGTTGCAGCACAACCAACAACAGAAAAACAAAGAAGTTCCACCAAACAGTGCATTCATTCAGAGTGCACACTATCTCTAATTGCAAGTATCCAAGGAGCCAGAACCCCTTCCCCATCCCTCTGTTTTGACCCCAGTGCCCCCTTCAGCAAGTGCTTCAAATGTACATTAGTACACCACAACCAGGGATACATCCAAGCCCCTTAATACACAAGAAGGAGATCTCTCCTCCAACCACCCACAATTCAACCTTGCCCGATGCTGTTTCTTCCCCTTTACCATCCTCCAGCAGCTGTACCTGTTTGACAGAGTGTTCCGTGCTTTGTGATTGTGATCCCTGCCCACTATCTCCACCCATTCCCGTTTGCATGTTCTCCAACAATGTGGCCCAAGTTTTTAAGTCATCCTGCAATTTATCATTCAGTTGATTGATTTTCATGTGTACCTCCTCCGCTAGCGCCCACTCAGTAACGTCTTTACACCATAATGTGATGGGTGAGGCTCTCGCGCTTTACCACCCCATGGCCACCCTTCTCTTAGCCGGTACTAGAGCTAACTGTAGGAACTTCCAATGCATCTTACTCCCTCTAGGTTGTTTAACAATGCCCAGCAGCCACACCTGAGATGACATCTCAACTGCCATTGCTGTCACCGTTTGCAGCTGCGTAACCACAGATGCCCAGTAGACATGAATCCTGGGACAGGTCCATGCCATATGCAGGAAGGATGCACCCTCTACCCCACATCTAGGACAATCTGCACTTCTGTCTCTATACATCCAACTAAGTTTAACTGGTGTTAAATATGTGTGGCAGCTTCAATCTAGCATTGCATGAGACCCGTTCACCAATTTGCAGGGCACACTTCATTCCTTGTTGCTCAGGCGTGTTGCCAACTCCTGTCCCCATGACCAGCAGGCTGTGGGCTCAGTCCTGAGCCTGTCCATCTTGAGTGCTCTATAAATATTCATCACCATACGTTTCGCCATCCCAGCTGTCAACATCAGGTGCAAAGTTTCCATCTGTTGGTGTGTATTCGGGTAATCCATCCAGATTTCCCTTGTGGTGCTCGCTATTTTAGCATACTGCCAAAATTGTCTATCTCCCACTGTAAATGCCTTCCATGCCTCTATGAAAGTAAGGAAATTCTTTACTGGGTAGAGATCACCCAGTGTCTTACACCCCCCTCCCTCTGTCACACCAATGACATATGCACACTCGAATGGCTAAAGGGCAGTAGTTTCTAAATAACAAGATCCTCAGCAAAGGGTGGCCGCTTCAAAAACCCTGGTTACAGTTTCTCCCAGACCTCCGCCACCTGCCGTATCAATTAGGGCATATCGTTGAACATACGTGATCCTTGATTATGCAGCACCAGTAACTAATGTGTGCCATAGGTGCCCCGCAATAGTCTCATCTCCCAATTGCCCTCCTCGGCTGTCCAGTGTGATGCATGTTGCAATTTAAAGGCATAATAATTGAGTTCCAGATCCGGAAGGCCCATGCCTTCTTCCAGGGGGGTCCCGCTTAAGTAGCGGCAATGCCACTCAGCTCGTCTTCCCAGCCCACATCAATGGGATCATAAGTCTATCAAGGGTCTTAAAAAGGTAGCATGGCAGGGTATAGAGTCCACTTTGAATGATATGGAGACACCGGGGGAGGAACACCATCTTCGCCACTGCAATTCTCCCTGCCATAGAGAGCGACAGTGGGCTCCAAAATTGTACCGATTTTGTCACTCCGCTCACCAACAGATCAATACTGTCCTGACACTAACTATCCAACAAGTGTCCTACCTTAATGCTGAGGTACCGGAAGGTTTTAGTCTCCCACCGTGGACCCATCTGGACTCGATCCTCCTCTGAGGTCTCTCTCAGCAGCCCCAACAGGAAAAGCAGAGACTTATGCCTGATAATTTTCAATCTCGCCACCGCCTCAAAATCCTCCAAGTTTCCCAGCAGCAGCGGCACTGCCTCAGTGGGACTGAAAGAAGCAAAACAAAATATCATCGGCAAACAGGGATATAAGGTGTGTGGAATCTCTGACCTCTCAATCAATCAATCAGGGATTTGTGAAGCACACTACTTGCTGTGAGGGTCTCAAGGTGCTGGGGGGAGGGGGCATTCGAGTTGCTCCGTCTCGTCCGAAGAGCCAGGTCTTGAGGCTCTTCCTGAATGCTTGCAGTGTGGGGGTCGTCTGATGCTGAGGGGGAGTTCGTTCCAGGTCTTGGTGCAATGTAGGAGAAGGCTCTTCCTCTCGTTCTGGCTCTGCGGATGCGTGGGATTTCGGCAGGGCAAGGTCGGTGGAGCTGAGGTTTCTCTTGGGTGCATAGAAGGAGATTCTTTCATTGAGGTATTGGGGTCCCGTGTTGTGGAGGGATTTGTAGGTGTGGGTGAGCAGCATGAAGGTCACTCTCTTTTCGACGGGGAGCCAGTGGAGGTCTCGTATGTGCTGGGTGATGTAGTCTTGTCGTGGGATTACGAGGACAAGTCTGTCTGTGGCGTTCTAGTTGGTCTGGAGTTTGAGGAGTAGAGATTTGTTGATTCTGGCATACAGGGCGTTCCCGTAGTCCAGTCTGCTGGTTATGAGTGCGTGGGTGATGGTCTTTTCTGGATTCGTGGGATCCATTTGAAGGTCTTGTGGAGGATGCAGAGGGTATTGAAGCATGTGGAAGATACAGCATTGACCTGTCGGTTCATGGTGAGGGAGGAGTTGAGTATGATGCCGAGGTTGTGGGCATGGTCCATGGGTGTGGGAGGGTTGCCGAGGGCAGTGGGCTACCAGGTGTTGTCCCATGCGGAGGGGTGGATCCGAGGACAAGGACTTCCGTTTTCTCCAAGTTGAGCTTCAGGAAGCTGCTGCTCATCCAGAATGCAATGTCTTTCATTCCTTCCTGGAAACTGTGTCTGGTGATGTCGGGTTCCTTGGTGAGGGAGAGGATGAGCTTAGTGTTGTAGGTGTAGGATACTATGCTGAGTCTGTGTTTTCTGACAATGGTAGCGAGGGGGGCCATGTAGATGTTGAAGAGCGTGGGGCTGAGTGAGGATCCTTGGGGTACTCTGCAGCTGATCTCTGTGGATTTGGAGAGGAAGGGCAGGAGTCTGATTCTTTGAGTTGACCGGTGAGGAAGGAGCGGATCCAGTCTATGGCAGTTCCCTGTATGCCGTGTCAAGGAGTCTGGCGGTTAGTGTGTGGTGAGAGACGGTGTCGAAGGCTGCTGAGAGGTCTAGTAGAATGAGGGCAGCCGTGCCTTGGTCGAGGAGAATGCGGATGTCATCCGTGGCGGCTAGGAGGGCGGTCTCGGTGCTGTGATTGCTGCGGAATCCGGATTGGGAAGTGTCGAGGATCAAGTTGGATTCTATGAAGTTCGTGAGCTGGTTGTTGACGATCTTCTCAGTGACTTTGGCTGAGAAGGGGAGGAGAGAGATGGGTCTGTAGTTCTTGAGGTCTGTCGGGTCTGCGGAGGGCTTCTTGAGGAGGGGCTTGAGTTCTGTGCATTTCCAGTCATCAAGAAATTAGCCTGTTTCGAGGGTGCAGTTGATGGTACGTCGTAGTTCGGGTGCTATAGCTGAGGCGGCTCTGTGGAAGATGTGCGGCGGGCAGGGGTCAGTGGGGACTCCTGAGTGTATGCTCCTCATGGTCTTAGCGGTGTCTTCTGTGGTGAAAGGGGTCCAGGCGGTGATGGTAGGCTGGGTGGGGTTGCCGGTGGTGGGTGTTGTGTCGGTACCTTGGTTCCGTTCATCGAAGTGGTCTTGTGGTGGAAGAGGGAGCCAAGTTTGTTGTAGAGGTCCTGGGAGGGAGGGACGTTGAAGGTTTCGCTGGGGGGGTTTGGTGAATTCTTGTATGATGCTGAAAAGTTCCTTAGAGTTGCGGGGGTTGGGAGAGGATTCTGTCCTGGATGAAGTTCTTCTTCATGGTTCTGTTAAGTTGGTGGTGTTCTGTCATGGGGGTCTTGCAGGTGGTGCGTGCTTCCGAAGGTTTGCTGTTCCTCCAAGCTTTCTCGAGATGTCGGCACATGCGCTTGGATTCTCGGAGGTCGGTGGTGAACCAGGTGGCTTTTGTGGTGCGTTGTCTGTTGGAGTTCTGGAGGGGGGTGAGTGTGTTTGCGCAGTCGGTGATCCACCTGTGGAGTTCGTTGGCTGCAGAGTTGGCGTCGTGGTGGGTGGAAGAGCGCGGTTGAGGGCAGAGTTGAGGTGCTCTTCGGTGATCTTGGCCCAGTTCCTGCGTGGAGCGTGGTGTAGGCTTGTGTGCGGTTGGGTTCGAGAAGGAGAAGTGGACGCAGTGGTGGTCCGTCCAGAGGGGTTGCATGGTGTGGCTGATGTGAATGTTGTTTCCTCCTGCGAAGATGGGGTTGAGGTTTTGTCCTGCCTTGTGGGTGAGGGCGGTGACGAGCTGTTTCAGTCCAATGTTGGCGAGGTTGTCCGGGAGGGCAGTGGAGTAGGGGTTGTTGAGGTGGAAATTCAGGTCTCCGAGCAGTACGTAGTCCGTGGATGCGAGGGCGTGGGGCGCAATGAGGTCTGTGATGGTAGTGGTGACCGTGGCACGTGGTCCAGGAGGTCTGTAGGCAAGGGTGCCACATAGAGTCATTTTGGGGTTGATCTGGATCTGGAAATGTAGGTGTTCCTTGGGGGATGAGGAGTCGTTCATGCTGGCTGTAGTGAGTCGGAGGGAGTTTTTGTGTACGATGGCGAGTCCACCTCCAAGGTGGTTGGGGCGGTCCTTCCTCTGGATCTTGTACCCGTCGGGGATGGCAGTTGTGATGTCGGGTGAGGAGCTGGCGTATGTCCAGGTCTCTGTGAGGAAGGCGACGTCAGGCTATAGGGTGTTAAGGAGGTCCCAGATTTCTACTGCATGTCTGCGTAGGGAGCGTACATTGAGGAGGATGCAGTTCAGGGGTTTGGGCTTGCTGACGTCTGGTGGGTTGGAGGTAGCAGTGGGGGTCCAGATGTGGGTGAAGGTGCGGCAGCAGTGTCAGCAGGAGAACTGGCCTTGGGTGGTGTTCGGTGTCGACAGCTGGCAGTTGTTGTTTCTTCCAGGGTTGAGTGAGTGGAGTGTTGCTGAGTCATAGCGGTGGGTGGTCGGAGAACCAGAGTTCCTGCCGCTGGTCCCAGTCGGGTCACACACAAGCGCAGGCGGGTTTGGCAGAAAGGGAAAAAGAAAAAGTGAAAAGGCAAAGTAAAAGGCAAAAGTGAAAAAGGCAAAAAAAGGTAAAAAGGCAAGAAAGGCAAAGTGAAAAAAGGCAGAACAGAGACGCAGAGGCAAAAGTGAAAGAAAGACAGAACATAAAAGCAGAGGCAAAAGGCATACAAAGCAGCGAAAGAACAGCACAGAAAAAGAACAGACCAGAAAAAAAAGACAGAAAATGGCTGGCAGCGCGGCCCAGCAGAAGAGCAGGCTCTTCCACTGGACCACCAGGGATGAGGCACAGGCAGGAGCCTGTGGGTGGAGGAGGGCCTCGAACACCTACCTGAAGACTAGGCAGCGCTGGGGGCAAACACTCTAAGACAGAGCTGCGCGAGGGGAGAGCAGTTTCCTGACCAGGAGGTCAAGGGTCTTGCTCGCCCTGTCGTGCAGTGGCTGCCAATAAGTAGGGGTCGGGGAGAGAGAACAGCTGGGAGTGGAAACACACAGGGGAGGGGCCGCGGGGGCAGCTGCGGCGGGAACAGCAGAAAGGGAAAATGAAAAAGTAAAATGCCAAAGTAAAAGGCAAAAGTGAAAAAGGCAAAAAAAGGCAAAAAGGCAAGAAAGGCAGAACAGAGAGGGAGAGGCAAAAGTGAAAGAAAGGCAGAACAGAAAAGCAGAGGCAAAAGGCACACGAAGCAGTGAAAGTACGGCACAGAAAAAACACAGCCCAGAAAAAAAAGACAGAGAGAGGCTGGCTGCACGGCCCAGAAGGAGGTCTGGGGTATTGCACCTCTATACTGAAGACCCCATTTCACATTTAAGCCTCGATAACCGGGGGCTTCAGCACCAGAGCAAAAATGAGTGGGGAAAGTGGGCAACTCTGCCTTGTATCCCTCCTCACATTCCACTTTTCCGAAACCATTTCACCACTCCGCACCCTGGCCTAAGGAGCCATGTACAATACCCTCACCCACCTGCAAAAGTGGGGCCCAAAGCCAAATCTCCAAAGTACTTGCAGCACATAAGTCCACTCAAGCATATCAAACACTTCGGTGATATCCACCAATGCCAAAGCCAGTTCTTCCTCACTCTGGTGCACTGAATACATCACATGCATAAGTCTTAGCAAACTAAAAGATGTGCTGAGCCCAGGCATAAAGCCACATTTATCTTCATGCACCAGGGATCCCACCACACTGCTCATCCATTCGGCCAGTACCTTGCAATGCACCTTTGTATCCACATTGAGCATAGTGAGAGGTCTATAGGATGATGGGCTCATTGCGTCACTACCTGGCTTTTGGACCATACAATTCATTCCCTCTCTGAGGATGGGGGGCAGAATCCCCTGTCCCTTGCCTCTTGAAACAACTTGAGCAGCGTTTCCACCAACTGTGCAAAATAAACCTGATAAAATTCCACCGGGAAGCCATTGCCACCCGATGCTTCCCCCTATTCAGTTAACTAATGCCTCCTTCAACTCTTCTACTGTAATGTCAGTCTTCAATTTCTCCATCAGCAAGGGAGGCAACACTGGCAATTCCATGCTGTCCCGGTACATTGCCACCGCTGCGGATTTGGTCTCCACTCTCCCCATACAGCACTCGCAAATGTTTCCCAGAATGTCATTAATGACCTGCTGGGATGTGGCCAGTGACCCATCCTGACTCCGGAGAGCCACAATAGGTGTTCCGTCCACCTCCCATTTGAGCAACCAGGCCAGTAACTTACTAGGCTTATCCCCCTCATGATACAAATGCTGTCTGTATTCCCGACATGTGAACATGTTGAGCCTATCCCAGGTGTCCCCAAGCATCTCCGAAGATCCACAATTGTCTCCCCTACATCCTGGATGTCCATCTCCCCGCTCGGGGCTTCTGTTATTCTGTCATCTATGTACCCGAGTTCACTTTGAAATTGCTGTTGGAGACCTACACCTTACCAAGGTACTCCCCCTGAGAACCGCCTTCAGCAACTCCCATTTGATACCTCTACTACACATGGAGCCCCGGTTACCCGCTGGGTACTCTGTGATTGCCTCCTCTAGCATCTACCTGAATAGTGCATCTAGTAGGGCATCCGCTGGCAATGACCAGCCTCCCGCCCCTCCCGGAGTCCCGCTCCTCCACACTCTAACAGAAGATTGGAGTGATCAGATAAATACCTGCCCAAATAGGTGCTATTTCAGCCAGAATATCAGCAGTTGCCAGGGCGCGATCCAGCCAGCTATAAGTGCTATGGTAGCAGAGTATCAGGAGTACTGAGTCTTGGCTGGTTACAATTTCCTCCATATGTCCCCACAAGCTAGGTTATGCATTGGCACAGTCAGCGTTTCTGTCATACCAGGTTTGGTAAGGGCGCAGGGTGGTCGTCTATCCCCATCTGCGTCAAGAGTACAATTGAAGTTCCGAACCCACAACAGTCGTTCAGCCATGTTATCCATCACTAGTGTTTGCAGATCCAGAAAGATCTCCCTATTTCCCATGTTGGGGGCTTATACATTCAAAGTAGTCATATCTACACCATACAACACCACCTGTACCGCACTAGGGTGTACTGCCCACTCAGATCTGCTTCTGAGTAAATCAGCCTAAAGAGCACCTCAGTAGCCACCCAAATTACCACCTCTCGGGCATAGGATTAATATGAAGAGGATATCAGTTGACCTCGCCCTTTGTTCTGCAATTTATCCGCCTCTTCCTCCATGAGTGCCTTGAATAGGAGCAACCCTCTTCCTTTTCACATATATTCCCAGGCCTCTGACATTCCATATAACTATCTTATAGGTCCGCATCTTACAGACTAGAAGCACCCATTGGTCCCCATCCCCTCAAGGCTGACCCCCCCTCAAGGCCAGATCCTTCCTCATCCTGCAGTGTGACAGTGTGTATAACATCTAAATCTCCCACATCATAACATATATCAAAATAAAAACAAAATTGCCCTTGAGTGTACTCCCCTCAATCCACCAGCCCCTCCCCAGGCAATCATTTGACAACAAAGAACACACAATTTGTGGTTGCTCACCATTCTGTGCTAAGATCCACACAGACACCCTATCCCCACCCTCCTGTGGTCAAACTCACTGACACTCGTCCTGGAAAACTTGAGCCCAAACCTCACACAGACAACTATGCTAATCCCCCAAATGTGCCGGAGTGAGTCAGTCTGGTGCAACCCCCACCCAATGCTGCGCAGCTTCTCACACCAGGTCTCACTCCAGCTGTCCTAAAAAGTCCTAAAGATCCCCCGTAAATTTCAGATGTAACAATACAATTCAGTAAATATTCTGTTTATTGCGCTCCCTTACTGCACTTCTCTGAGGCCTGTACATTACCACCACACTTCTTTCCTTCCAACCCCATGACATACTTACACACCCGGGCCACAATAAACCACATCTCACAAATGTCAACTGGCAATCTTACTCAGATTGAGTGCTGGCAGTCTCTGAAGTAGTTGGAGCAGCCCACTCCTCTTCTCCACTCGCAGGGTAGGGCAAGCTAGTACAGTCCATCTGCTCACCTGCTAGCATGCCATCTTCCTGTACGACAATGCGTAGTGCAGTGCAGCTCCCAATGGACAACATTTCCTGGGATTTACTTCGGTGTACATTCCCTGGTCTCCCGGTCTGCCTACCTCAGCCTGTTCTCAGCATCCCTTGTTCTCTGCGCGGCAACTTGTACCATTACTCAAGCCAGGCCCAGACATCCTCAGGTCTCTCAAAAAAGTTAGTTTTGCCTTGTGCCTTCACTCATAGCCTGGCCGAAAATAACAGCATGTAGGACAGTCCCATATTACTGAGCTTTTCTTTTACTTCCATGAATGACTTTGGCTGGGACTGCACCTTGCAGGTGTAATCTGGGAAGATGGCAATACAGTGAATTCATACTTTAATGTCCCGCCCTTGCAGGCGGCGCTGAGGATACAGTCCTGTCATGGTGATTAATGATCTATGTAATTTGGGCCCGCGTGGGAACTCCCGTTGGGGGTCACATCAGTAGGGCCTGATGCGATCTCTCTACTGCGAACATAGGTGACAGGCCCTCTATTTTAAGGGTGTTGAGAATCCAGTCCTCAAGAAACTCTCAGTCGACCCTCCTTCTGCACGTTCAAGGAAGCACACCAGGCATAGATTTGTATGGCTGGACCTGCCCTCAGCATCCTCCACCCAATTCTACAATAGCTTAGAAGCAGCCGTGAGTCATGCAACTTGTTCCTTAAGAGTGGCAACATCCTTACCTAAGTCGCTGATCAACTGCTCTGCAACGTCACCCTCTCCGCTACATTGTGAAAGCCCGTGAGGAGGCCAACTTCATTCTCAACAGTCCAATCTTTCCCTCCAGGGTAGTGTGGGACCCCTGAATCACATCCAGCAAAGCTGCTCTCATTGGTTCCTCCTCTGGGCCTGGTATCAGGGGCCCCATCTGATGCGTGCTATGCGGCGGCAAGCCCTGCGGCAGAGCACATTGAGTGATGGTGTTGCTCTGCTGTCCCCTGGGTGCCTTATCCTTTCCCATGACTGACCCGGGGGCAGCAGCACTGGAAATCTGCAGAGTTCACTTGCCTGTCAACAACACCTTCTCTGACCACAGGAGGACTCCCACTCCTGGCTCACTCCTTGTTGTCTTCCATCACTTCTGGCACATACATTGACCCAGACAATGCACCTCACTCTCGGCTGCGCCTGCCCACTGGCCGACACCCCCGAGCCGGGATCCCCAAGGCAGCCAGCACACAACAGTTTTGTCCAGATCCTCCAAGAGGCCTACCACAGTGCGCCACTAGTGGAGCTTGTGCCCCCCTTAGAGTTACTCCCATTCCCTTGGCAGCCTCTTCCGACTCCCCAGCATAAACATGCACTCACCACCAAACTCCCCCAGGCACAATATATGGGGGCCACACTCATCACACCACTCGGGCCTCCATTTGGAATCCACCCAAGGAAGCCCTCACATCCCTGCAGCCTCTGCCAACTCACAAGTACACACCAGCATATAAAATCCTCCTGTAGGGGTGGCCTTAATGCCGGCTCAAGTCTTCTCCTGGCCCCTGTGTAGCTAGAGCCCTGAACCGCCGAGTACAGTCTGCCCTCACCTGCACAGACCACTAGATGGGCCCACCTGCCCCAGAATCTCCAACCGGGCCCCCCGCTGCTGCCTTCCTCCCCCTTTGGGGACATAGGCAGGCCTCACCACTTCCCGGGCATTGTTGGCAGGTTAGTCTGGCCTAGGGCCTACACACCACCCTGCTGCTTCTTTATTGTGGACTCCCCCTCACTCCTTGTAATCAACCCAGGCAGCAGCACATGCAGTTCACAATGCTGCCAGGGGGTCAAGCGGTGTAAGCTCCCCCTCCAGCAAGCCGTGGGGGGCCTGCTCCAGTGTTGCACCGTACAAGGCCCAGGCTGCTCTCCAGTCTCCACAAGAGCAACCCCAAAGGTGAGCCCCTGGCTCAGCACTCTCCTTAGGTCCTGGTCCCTGACCTCCACAGAACCCCTCCTTGATGGGCGGGAGTTGCAGCAGGTACCATGCAAGCCCAGGAAGCCATCTCACACCTGCTGGCATCTCAGCCCCACATCTCCCCTTGGCCGAGCCCCACAGGCTATCTGCTTTGCCAAGTGGTCGATCATATCAAATTGCACTCTACCAAGCACAGGCCGCAGAAACCCTCATGCAGGGTATCAACGAAGGGAATATGCAACAGGATTCTCTGCAGCCCAGTTTAAAAGTAGTTAAATGCTCATATTGGGAGGATGAATTACTAGGGTTACGGAGCTTGGGCTTAGAGTGTCCGAGCAGCCATCTTGCCAGGCCACCCCTCCCCCGTATGAAGATTTTTAAATTGGGGATGGGAAGTTATAGAAGGTAAGCATCTCTGCCCAATTGTAGGATAACACATCATCACTCCATCACTGACCAAAACATCTTGCACAGCATTTTGGGACCTTCTAATATGGTGATCAGAAGTGGTATGTTAAAAAACCTTCTCCAAGAGCTTGCACCACTCCCCTAAATGCCAGAGCTGTTTGGTTTCTTCCTTCCAAAACTTCAGAGGGGATCTCCCCGTGTGATCGATTCCAGATTTCTGGTCTTTATTCTCCTTGGGGTGAGCCTTTTCAGGCATGGTGCAGTGGAAAAAGTATTTAGCACATGCAGACTCCTTCTCCACCGTTTCCTGTCCCAGGAACAGGACTAATCACTGCAGATATTTTGGCTAATTGTGTTCTCCTGCATACCACACTATAATACACACTCCATTTCAGACCATGACCCTTTGTCATTCCACTGCACCTAAACATTTTCAAGCAAAAACATTTTTGTATTGTTTTGGCGTTCTCTGTTTCTTGTCCCTTATTTCTTCTCACATTTATTTTCTTGTGGGTAATATCTTTATTTAATTGTTGCTTGTTTGATTATAGCAGGGAGGAGAACTCCTTGTTTCACAGAAGGAGAATTGTCAGTCATGGTGGATGAAATTATTATAGTAGAGTTACTATTGTTTGGAGCCCAAGTACAAAATACAACCATATCTAAGAAAAGGCAAAACGTGGGCCAGAATAGTTGACAGAATGAATGCTGTAGCAAATAACCTGCGCCTTTGTCCAAAAGCAATGCCGGCTCCCGCAGGAGGCGGGGAGCCAGCAGGGACTGCAGAGGCATTGGGACCCCCGCAGTCCCCAACACAGAGGCCAAGCCCCGGCGGATGGGGTCCCCGGGGCCAAAAATGGCCCAGGAGTGGGGCCACTCGGCCTCCTCCCCTTTTAAAAAGAAAAAAAATTAAAATAAAGGATTGGCCAAGCCCCGGATGATGGGGTCCCCGGGGCAAAAAATGCCCCAGATTGGTCCCCGGGGCCGACATTGGATAATGGAACTGGGGGGCATTCATTATTTTATTTTTTTCTCGTGATAGGTGTTGGGACCCCATCGCGGCTCTCAGCGCAGCCCCCCAGTGTAACGTCGCTGTGGATTCCCGGATCCACCTCAAATAAATGATTTAATAGTATATAATTCCGAAGGTAGTGTTGTATTTGTGAACTTTTTTTATAGAGTTAGTGAAATTGAAGTTAATAATCACATTAAATTTGATAGAGTAAGTAATAATATAAAAAAAATTAAAAATTAAACTTGAAAAGTACATTGAATTTGTGCTTTTGTTTTGTGGATTTGTGATGGGTTCGCAAATCCGGAAAATATTTAAAAAGAGTATCGATGTTAAAGAATAAATAAGATTCACTGTTGGGTTATAGGGTGGCTCTAAAGGGAGCCCTTGTTTTCATTATGACTTTGTTGGAGCTACATGTAAGTGCGGATGCACAGCTTAAGGTTGTTGAGAAATACTCTGTTCCCTTCATCTGTGAAGTGAACTCCATCACTTCTGTAGATGTCATCCATATCAAAACGTAGATGTTATAGATGGGGCCCACCGTATGGTCTCTGTTGTAAGCAGAAACAGCTTTATTGACATTCTTCCTAGCTTTTGTCAATCTGTGAACAGAATTGATTTGACCACTTCTATTTCTGTCTTTGGCATATATTAGAGTATACAAAGAGAGTTTGAGACAAACGCAACATCAATTGTGCAAAGGTATCCTTCATTAGGATTTCCAGCCCTACCCCAGTCAATGTGTCTAGGTCATTGCCACCACAGTGCACATTCATGAGGTCAGTGGGTTGGAGATGCAAAAAGGTTTTAACCAAAGGCATCAATTGGTATAACTTTAATCCTCTCTGTGCAATCCATTTAATATCCACATTTTGCAAAAATAGGTCTTTGTCAATACCTCTGTGTTCAGCATACCTTTTGTACCAGAAAACATAGCTGTGCCTTAAAATCCATACTGTAGGCATCTTGAAGGGATCTCTGGAAGAAATGAAAAGATGTCTGTAGCTGAGGTAGTCAGTTGGTAGAATGAGAGGTATTTAAAATGGTAGAGAAGATGCTGTTTTTGAAAAAGCCGATAACTGTTTGGCTGTTCATCAACATTGTGCACTCAAAAATAGGATGCATGCTACTTTGTGAAGAAGCAGGTTTCTGACTGGTTATTAAAAAGTGTTTGAAAGGTACAGTAGATAGGATAAGGTAATATTTTGCAAAAGTCAACCACACCTGCTGTTTGCATTTGTAAGCTTGTGTGCTGAGTTTCAAAATGTGGTGAACTTGTCACCTTTTGGTACAGTTGAATGTTGCAGAAAGTGTTACTATGGAAACTAGTATTAAACAGAATGGGGAAGGGTTGAAACTTAACTGTGGTTTTAAAATTTGAAATGGTAACTTATATGTAAGTGATATGTTACTAAATTAAGTTTTTCTAAGTCAGTAGTATGTGTAGAAGTAGTGTGTTGTTAAAAAATAATATTAGTATTATTACAAATAGGTTTTTGAACTCCCGTAAGGGTTCGCAGCTCCATCGCGGCACTACACTGTGGCACTACACTGTAGCACCGTGGTGGAGTCACTACTCCAGAAAATTACAGAACCAGTTTGGACACTTTTAGAAGACAGTTAGAAAGGAATAATATGTCTAATCAATAGAAATGTGTTTTACAATTTGAAATAATGTAGGAAGCAATTTGATTTTGATTTGTTACTTACATTTATTTGTGTGCAGAAAGAGAGGGAAAGTTTGCCATTACTGGTTTTACGTTGTTGAGAGTGGTGCATTACATTTATTGTGTGCACAAGAAAATCTTTTATGAGTTTCTGATATTTCATATTCTGCAATACTATTTGAAAGGTGAGTTACACATTTGTAAGGTGTGTTCTGTATTATGTAGTAGTGCTTCACTCTTTGTAGTGATATTTTTAGATTTGAAAAGCATTATTTTCAAAGTTTTGAAAATATTAGAGAAGTGTGATGTTTGAAATATGTTACAAAATTTACAGATGTGTATAGTAGTTTGTTTTATTGTACTGAAATGACGATTGAAATAGTTTGTGCATACTAATATGTGTACATTGGTAGATGGATTAGTGATTATGGTAGTTTGTATGAGTCTATGGAAAGGTACAGTTGAAGTAAGCCACATAATGTTAGGTGTCTCTTTGAAATGGGAAGTGCAGTTTGTCAAGTTTTAAGATCTGCATGGTCTTGTGTCTGAGGTATGTCTCTACTTGCACATGTATTTGTCATACATGATATGCATCTGAAAATGTTAGATGTATAAAACACAGGTATACATCTATTTGTATGTTTCTTTTATATATGATGCCACTAGCAAAAGGTACAGATACATGCATGAATGCTTTCAGGAATATGGTGAGACTTACAACAGAGATATGCGAAAGGTTGCTTGTTTATATTTGGCAAGGACCAACACTCTGAGTAGTCACAGAATAGTGAAGCGGCAAGAGAAAAGCGAGGTTTTAAACATGTTGGAAGAGGGATTACTGATTAGGGTATTTTGTATGAGTCTGTGGAAAGGTACAGTTGAAGCACGCCGCATAATGTTCAGTGTCTCCTGGAAATGGGAAGTGCAGTCTGTCAAGTTTTAAGGTCTGCATGGTCTTGTGACTGAGGTATGTCTCTACTTGCAAATGTATTCTCATATGTGTTATGCATCTGAAGATGATAGACGTATAAAACACAGGTATACATCTATTTGTATGTTTCTTTTATATATGATGCCACTACCAAAAGGTACAGACACATGCATGCATGCTTTCAGGAATACGGTGAGATTTACAACAGAGATATGCGAAGGGTTGCTGCTTTATATTTGGCTAGGCCCAACACCCTGAGTAGTAGTAGAATGGTGAAGCTGCAGCACAAAAGTGAGGTTTAAGACATGTTGGCAGAGGGATTAGTGATTAGGCTTCTTTGTATGAGTCTTTGGAAAAGTACAGTTGAAGTACGCCGCATAAATCTAGGTGTCTGCTTGGAATGGGAACTGCCGTTTGTCAAGTTTAAAGGTCTGCATGGTCTTGTGACTGAGCTATGTCTGTACTTGCACATGTATTCACATACTTGTTATGCATCTGAAGAAGTTAGATGTATAAAACACAGGTATACATCTATTTGTATGTTTCTTTTATATATGATGCCAGTAGCAAAAGGTACAGACACATGCATGCTAGTGGTCAGGAATATAGTGAGAGTTACAACAGACACATGCAAAGGTTGCTGCTTTATATTTGGCTAAGCCCAACACTCTCAGTAGTCTCTGAATAGTAAAGCTGCAGCACAAATGTGAGGTTTAAGACATGTTGGCAGATGCAATAGTGATTAGGCAACCTCATATGAGTCTGTGAAGAGGTGCACTTGAAGTACGCCGCATAAATTTGGGTTTTTCTTTCAAATGGGAAGTGCAGTCTGACAAATTTAAAGGACTTCATGGTCTTGTGACTGAGGTATGTCTCTACTTGCACATGTATTCTCACACGTGTTATGCATCTGAAGATGTTAGATGTATAAAACACAGGTATGCATCTATTTGTATGTTTCTTTTATATATGATGCCACTAGCAAAAGGTACAGATACATGCATGAATGCTTTCAGGAATATGGTGAGACTTACAACAGAGATATGCGAAAGGTTGCTTGTTTATATTTGGCAAGGACCAACACTCTGAGTAGTCACAGAATAGTGAAGCGGCAAGAGAAAAGCGAGGTTTTAAACATGTTGGCAGAGGGATTACTGATTAGGGTATTTTGTATGAGTCTGTGGAAAGGTACAGTTGAAGCACGCCGCATAATGTTCAGTGTCTCCTGGAAATGGGAAGTGCAGTCTGTCAAGTTTTAAGGTCTGCATGGTCTTGTGACTGAGGTATGTCTCTACTTGCAAATGTATTCTCATATGTGTTATGCATCTGAAGATGATAGACGTATAAAACACAGGTATACATCTATTTGTATGTTTCTTTTATATATGATGCCACTACCAAAAGGTACAGACACATGCATGCATGCTTTCAGGAATATGGTGAGATTTACAACAGAGATATGCGAAGGGTTGCTGCTTTATATTTGGCTAGGCCCAACACCCTGAGTAGTAGTAGAATGGTGAAGCTGCAGCACAAAAGTGAGGTTTAAGACATGTTGGCAGAGGGATTAGTGATTAGGCTACTTTGTATGAGTCTTTGGAAAAGTACACTTGAAGTACGCCGCATAAATCTAGGTGTCTGCTTGGAATGGGAACTGCCGTTTGTCAAGTTTAAAGGTCTGCATGGTCTTGTGACTGAGCTATGTCTGTACTTGCACATGTATTCACATACTTGTTATGCATCTGAAGAAGTTAGATGTATAAAACACAGGTATACATCTATTTGTATGTTTCTTTTATATATGATGCCAGTAGCAAAAGGTACAGACACATGCATGCTAGCTGTCAGGAATATAGTGAGAGTTACAACAGACACATGCAAAGGTTGCTGCTTTATATTTGGCTAAGCCCAACACTCTCAGTAGTCTCTGAATAGTAAAGCTGCAGCACAAATGTGAGGTTTAAGACATGTTGGCAGATGCAATAGTGATTAGGCTACTTCATATGAGTCTGTGAAGAGGTGCACTTGAAGTTCGCCGCATAAATTTGGGTTTCTCTTTCAAATGGGAAGTGCAGTCTGACAAATTTAAAGGACTTCATGGTCTTGTGACTGAGGTATGTCTCTACTTGCACATGTATTCTCACACGTGTTATGCATCTGAAGATGTTAGATGTATAAAACACAGGTATGCATCTATTTGTATGTTTCTTTTATATATGATGCCACTAGCAAAAGGTACAGAATCATGCATGCATGCTTTCAGGAATATGGTGAGAGTTATAACAGACACATGCGAAGGGTTGCTGGTTTATATTTGGCTAGGCCCAAAACTCTCAGTAGTCGCTGAATAGTGAAGCTGCAGCACAAAAGTGAGGTTTAAGACATGTTGGCAGATGGAATAGTGATTAGGCTACTTCATATGAGTATGTGAAAAGGTACACTTGAAGTACGCTGCATAAATGTAGGTGTCTCTTTGAAATGGGAAGTGCAGTCTGACAAGTTTAAAGGACTTCATGGTCTTGTGACTGAGGTATGTCTCTACTTGCACATGCATTCTCATACGTGTTATGCATCTGAAGATGGTACGTGTGTAACACAGATATACAAGTATTTTTATGTTTCTATTCTGTGTGATGGCACCAGCAAAAGGTAGAGACGCATGTATGCATGTTTTCTAGAACATGGTGAGACTTACAACAGTAACATTGCAAAGATTGCTGTTTTGCATTTCTGGAGTTCTCTTGCTTCTTTCTGCACTTCTCTTAACTGTTTCTGCACCTCTTTTGCTTCTTTCTGCATTTATCTTGCCTCTTTCTGCACCCATCTTATTTCTTTCTGCACCTCTGTTGATTCTTTTTGCACTTATCTTGTTTCTTTCAGCACCTCTTTTGCTTCTTTTTGCAACCCTCTAGCATCTATCTGCACCAGTCTTCCCTCTTTCTGCACCTCTCTTATCTGTTTGTGCACCTCTCTTGCCTCTTTTTGCACGTCTCTTGAGTCTTTCTGCATCTTCTCTTACCTCTTTCGGTTTCTCCCTTGTCAATTTGAGCACCTCTCTTGCTTCCTGCTGTATGTGTCTTGTTTGTTTTTGCACTTCTGTTACTTTTTTCTGTACCTCTTTGCCTCTATGTCCACCTGTCTTGCCTTTTTCTGCACCTCTGTTGCTTCTTTTAGCATTCCTCTTGTCTCTTTCACCATTGTTCTTTCCTCTTTGAGCACCTTTGTTGTCTGTTTGTGCACCTCTCTTGCCTCTTTGTCCATTCCCTTTGCCCCTTTTTTGTACCTGTTTACTCATTTGTTGCACCTCTCCTGCCTTTTTCAACTCTTCTTTTCTGTCTTTCTGCACTTGTGTTGCATGATTTTGTACTTTTCTTGCTTCTTTCTGTACTTTTCTTGCTTGTTTCTATTCCTCTTTTGACTATTTCTGCACCTCTTTTAGTTCTTTGTACACCTGAGTTGCTTTTTTCTGGAGCTCACTTGCTTCTTTCTGCACATTTCTTCCTCTTTCTGCAGTTGTCTTGCTTCTTTCTGCACTTCTGTTGCTTTTTTTGAACATCAGTTATTTCTTTATACACTTTTCTTGCTTTTTTCTGTTCCTCTCAAACTTCTTTCTGCACCTCTTTGGCTTTTTTCGCACCAGTCTTTCATGTATTGCACTTGTCTTGCCTCTTTGCACATGTCTCTAGCCTGTTTGTGCACCTCTCTTGCATGTTTGTGCACTTCTGTTGTTTTTTTGTGGACCCCTATTGTCTCTTTCTGCACCTCTGTTGCCTCTTTGTGCATTTCTCATATTTTTCAGAAGCTGTGTTGTTGTTTGTGTATTTCTTTTCCCTGTTTCTAAACCTTTTTTTTCTGTCCCTTTCTTTCTCTTTCAGCACCTTTTCTTCTCTTTCTGCAGTTGTCTCGCCTGTTTCTACACTTTTCTTTGTTTCTTTGTTATAAATACTATGGCAATGTAATTGTAATTTTAATTCATTGCTTACTAGTTATTATCAATATTGAGATGTAATTAATTTAAAATTGTTAATTGATGTAACAAACTATTAAAACTATTCTTTATTTTTTAGAAAATTATTTTGTTTGGATTATAAATTGAAGATGGCAAGAAAACATGCGAAGAGAAGACAACAAAGAAAACAGAAGTACTTAAACAAAGCTAAAAAGGGTGCACTAGAAAAGACCAAAATGTTACTCAAGATAAAGTCTTTTCTGGTAAGAGTACTAAACAATTTCTTAAAACAGTTGCAGAGAGATTAGAGAAAGACAATAGTAATGAAAAGCAAAAAAATGTTTTACCACAAAGCACAAGGAAAAGAAGAATTGTAAAGGTAAAAAAACATTCATTTTTGGAAAAACAACACGTCACAAAAAGACAAAAACAATTTAAAGAGATACGTGTACGAATGTTTCGAAGTAGAGTAATTCAAAATGTATTAAAAGATTGTAAAAAGTATAAAAGAAGATCAGCAGCGTATAGGTAGAAGCAGCACATTGAAAGTGTAGTAGATACTGCTTTTGAATTGAAATGAAAATTATTTATATGAGTATTCAAGAGAATGAAAACATTGAATAAAACAATGCTGTTTATGAAGGAGAAAAGCAAAAGAAAAAGACTGGTTAATAGAAGTAACTTTTGTAAAACCTTTTCTGGTGAATGAAAGCACACTTCTAGTACTGAGCCTCTCTTTAATGAAGAAAGCTATTTTCAACAGAACACATTAGTACATGCAGTTGATACTAGTAGTTAGGAGTGTGGAAGAAGTAATAGCTGAAGAAGTTCAAGGAAGCAAACACAAGTTCCTGTATATAAGTGGGATTATAGCAGTATTTGCAGTATTCGACAGGAATCTATTGACTTATTACAGATTTTTTTACAAGGATATGCCAAAAAAAGTCTGAAACAGAAGATTAATATGTTACAAGGAATAGATCCATGTAAAGTAAGAAAATATACTAACTTGCAGGGTCATTCTCTGGCTTGTCTTTCAAGAAAAGTGTGTCAAAGTACTTTTCATCATTTAAGAATGTTAGCACTACACCACTCAGAAATGTGGAAGTTAGTGAGGAGACTCTACTATGTAAAAAGTCCTGCATTATGTTTAAGTGAAATGAACACAGCTCTTCTGCACGGTTCACTATCAGATGTACAAAAGGTTTGTGATGATATACAGTTTCATTTTTTTGGTTCACAAGAGCAGTGTAGAGAAAGTGAGAGCTTGATAAGTGTAGGTGTTGAAGAACATGTGAAAGAGATTAGTATTGATGAGTTTGTAGAAGAAATTACAAAGTTTAAGACAATTTCATCTGAAAAACCAAACTATGTTTGTATTTGTTGTTGACGTACTCACTATAGAAGTCAAACTAGGAATGTTGATTTATATTAAACAAGTGAAAAGGAAAACAATGATAAGTGGCAGCAATTTGGTGCTTATTTGTTGGTAGAGGGTTGGATTGAGTTGGCTACTGATCAACTTATTTGTAAATATTGTTACAACAAATTAGAAGAGAACAAAATGCCAGCTAGAGCAGTACATAACAACTTAGAGTTGGCAGCTATTCCTCAGGAACTGGCAGATTTTAATGCATTAAGTCCATTCTTATTCAATCTGTGCACCCGTTTCAGGCTATAGTTCGTATGGAACCTAAAACAGGTAAGCTGCCACCAACCAATTTACAAAGAGGTCTGAAAGGAAGAGTTGTGTACTTACCTTTAGATTCTAAGAAAAATATTGAAACTGTTGGTGTAGACAGGGAGGAAAATGAGCCAGTAGTTATTCGAGTATTTGGTATACCAACAAAGAGTCGAAAAAGAGTTTGTAGATGTTAATAAACTTCAAAAGGATACATTATATCTGGTACAAAATAATATTTATTATAAGAATGTAAATGTTGATGAACAGGTAATCTGCTTTGAAGATGAAACAAGTGGTCAAATAGAAAAAGTGGACAAGTCGAAGAGTGAAGAGATGTATGAACATTATACTATACATCCTCTACATTCGAAGGAAATTATTGGAAACAGTATTGAATTATTTCAAATGAAGGAAGCAAAGGGAACTCCCATGAGTGTATGGGAAAAATGTTTAGAAGCTCGTTGTTTTCCACAGCTATTCCTCACTGGAGAAGGTGGATGATTTGATGAGCGAGCTGTACGGATTCTAGCTTCAGAATACCACTCGACAAGATTGTACTCTGAACATCCAAGATTTTTACAGTGCATTTCATATATATTTCATCTTCTGTTTGAAAGTGATTTGTCTACACTTTCATATGCAGTGAAACACATATTAAAAACAGGAGTTCATCTTCCACATGTTTCTGCAAAGGAATTCATGGACAAAGTTGAACAAAGAGATGAAAATTTAGAATCTCAGTTAAATAATTTGATTGCGTGTCAACGTGGTACCAATGAGTATTGGTATCATCGTCATGGAGAACTTAAATGCATGTTAAGAAACTTAGGTACTCCTACATGGTTTGTGACACTTAGCTGTGCTGAATATGCGTGGGAAGATTTACTTGAAGCAAATTCAAATGTTAAAAATATTGAATTGAAGACAGCTTGAGAACTCTGTTCCTTGGATCCTGTAAATGTGTGCAGATATTTTAATCATAGGTTTCAAGCTATGATGTCATTTGTCTGCAATAAAAATAATCCGCCTCTTGGAGAGGTAACAGATTTTTGGGGGAGAAAGGAGTACCAAGCCAGAGGTGCTCCTCATATACACATGCTATTATGGATAAAGAAGGCACCAAAATTTGGAACTGATACTGATGAAACTGTTTTGTCTTTCATCAAAAAGCATGTTACATGTGCCATTCCAAGTGATGGAGGAGAAAAGAGCTTGAGAAAACAAGTTTTATAGTTTTAAAGTCATTGATGTGGGAAATATTGCAGACAAAAATACAAGTGTAAAGGAAAATTTTATACAAAATGTTGTTTTGGATTCCCACGTCCTATAATTGCTAAAGGAAGAGTAAATCATTTTTTTGTCAGCAGTAAGGCATACAATAACTCGGAAATCTCACAAGAATACATCCCACTTAAAAAGAACAGAAGCTTCAAAGTACATTAATGACTACAATCAAGTTATTTTGAAAATGTGGAATGCAAACATGGATATCCAGTATGTTGCATATAATTCAATTGCTGTAGCTCACTATGTTACATCATATATAACCAAATCTGAAAAGACAGAGATGAAAGAAATGTGGGAAGAAATTTCTCAAGAGAAAAGTCTTAGCAAGAAATTGTACAGCTTCAGCTTGAAAATGTTTTCCCATCGAGAGATTGGATCCTATGAATGTTCGGATCTCTTGAGCTTAGCCAGTTTATATTCAAAGTCAAGAGGAATCATTTGGGTAAGTCTAGGTCTTGACGCCACATGAAAAATCGAATACTTAGCACAGAATGAACCAGAAAGTACAGATATTGTTCAAACTAATATGTTGGATACATACTATCCCAAAAGGAGTCCGCATCTCAAAAACCTATGTCTCTATGAAATACTTCAACATTACAGCTTTAAAAGAAAAGTTGCAGAAAATATAAAAGAAGAAAAATATGCAGTAATTGGATGTGATGTATGTTTGGTAAAACATGCCAAAGGAAATATTATTAACCACAGAAAATCAGTTGTGAAAGTCCAGATAAGAGGGAATTTTTCTATTTAGCACTTCTGCAACTGTTCCTTGGCATAGTGAAATGGAATTACTTTGAGATTTCGACTGCTATAAAGCTATTTTTAATGCAAGTAAAGATAGTATTCAGTGCACAATTTTCCCTACATATATACAAATGTCAAATGATGAGATTGAACAAGAAAGTACTATTGCAGAGGAAATAGCTAGAGAAAGTTCTCAAGATAGTCAAAGTTCTGGTCCACTTAGTCAAGATCCATTGGGACAATCAATTATTGAAAATGAAGCAGCAATAGCCATGAATGAGGTAGAAACTGCAATGCAGCAAGCACAACAGGATATTATTCAGTTGGAAAAGTTAGAAGAACAACTAAATATTGAACAGAAATAAATAAATCTACAAGTCAAAGAACAGATACAACATGGTTTGCTACATGAAAAAAGAATGCCAATGTTCAACATTTAAACCTATTCTAATGTACATCAGTGGTCAAGTTGAAACACGAAAAAGTTTCTTAATTAAAGTGTTGACCAGTTATCTACACAAAAGTACAGAATCACATTTATCTTGTATTGTAACAGCTCCAACTGGATTAGCAGCACACAACATTAAAGGGATTACTTTACATCGATTACTTATGCTACCTGTTGAACATGATAATAAATTGGAATATCAGAAGCTATCTGGAGAAGCTTGTTATGAAGTCTCAAGAGTACTGAAGAAAACAAAAGTTTTAATCATTGATGAGGTGAGCATGGTCTCAAACTTAATGCTTGCCTTTGTACATTTAAGAATGCAACAGATTTTAAAAACAGATTACAATGTTCTGTTTGGAGGTAAACATTTAGTTGTATTCGGAGATTTACTGCAACTTACTCCTGTAAAAGGACAACCTGTTTTTAAAACACTTGTTCATGAAGACACTAAGAAATCTCTGGGAAGTATTGGAAATGTGAACATTTGGTTACATTTTGAATATAAGGATCTTGTTAAGAATATGCGACGAGCAAGTGATGAAGATTATGGAAATATTCTTCAAGACATAAGAATTGGTGTCTTAACAAAACATGGTAAACAAGCTTTAGAAAGTTGGCTACTAAGGAACTTGTTTACAACTGGAAACACAGCAGCGGAAGTAATGTACAACATGCTTGGAGAAAAGCAGTCTATAGTTTGCCTAATGCCTACACTACAAGAGTGTTCTATATTTAATCAACAACTTCCCAAACTGGAAAAACAACAAATAGTGGAAATTGAAGCTATTGATAAAATTGAACACCAGGGAGTGACTATTCTTCTTACAGAGAAACTACAGGCTAAATTGGATTCTTTGGAAAAGTCTGTCTCTAAAACTGCGGGCTTAGAAAAGACTTTACATGTATGTATAAACTGTTGTGTAATTGTACAGCGTAATTTGAATGTAGAAGAAGGTTTAGTAAATAGAGCAACGGGAAAAGTTGTTGATTTTGTAAAATTTCAGAATAGAGAAAAGTTTGAAAAGAGTTTTAATGCTGTTTAGGACAATACTACTCTAAAATACTTCTACTGAGTAATGTATCTGAATTACTTGAAAGGTAAGAATACATAATATAATATACATGATAACGTGAAAAAATGTTTAAAGTTTAATTATAAGTTATTTGTTTCTAATATAAATAATGTTGATCCTTTACACTACTTGAAAACTATCATTATGTTGCTCATGTAATCAGACAGGCACTACCCATGCACTCATCCATTCTCTGAAGCACAAGTCTTGCAGTAATAGGATAACACAGGCATTACCCTTGCATTGTTTCTTTCACTATCCATGCAGTCGTCCAATCACCCAGGCACTACCCCTGCACTTATGCAATCACCCAGGCACTACCATGCACTCATACAATCACTCAGGCACTACTTTTGCACTCAACCATTCACTCAGGCACTACCCATGCACTCATCCATGCTCTCAGGCACTATCCATGCACTCATCCAATGACCCAGGCATTACTCTTGCAGTCATCCTTTTACTCAGGCACTATCCATGCACTGATCTAAGTACCCACACATTACACTTGCACTCATAAAGTCACCTATGCACTATCCATGCACTCATCCAATCACCCAGGCAGTACCCCTGCACTTATGCAATCACCCAGCCACTACCCATGCACTCATGCAATCACTCAGGCACTACTTTTGCACTCAACCATTCACTCAGGTACTACCCATGCACTCATCCAATGACCCAGGGATTACCCTTGCGCCCATCCTTCCACTCAGGCACTACCCATACGCTCATACAATCACCAAGGCACTACCCCTACACTCATGCAATCACCCAGGCACTACCCATGCACTCATGCAATCACACAGGCACTACTCTTGCATTCAACCATTCACTCAGGCACTACTTATGCACTCATTCAATCTCTCAGGCACTACCCATGCATTCATGAAATTACCCAAGCACTACCCATGCACTCATCCATTTTCCCCAGGCACTACGCAAGCACTCATCCAATCATCCAGGCAATACACTTGCACTCATAGAAACACTCAGGCAGTACTGTTGCACTCATTCTTTCACTCCTGCAGTACTCATGCATTCATGCAATCACCCAGACACTACACATATACTCATACAATGACCCAGGCACTACGAATGCACTCATGCAATCATTCAAACACTACTCTTATACTCAACCATTCACTCAGGTATTATGCATACAGTCATCTATTTACTCTGCCACTAATTATGCACATATCAAATCACCAAAGCACTATTCTTTCAGTCATTCATTCACTTACGTATTATGCATGCGCTCATCCACTCACTGAGACACTACTTATGTACAACTCTAACATTCATCATACACACATTCACACAAGCAATCACTTTCACTACATACAATTTTTCTATTTTCAACCAGTTTAGGTGGTTCCATGAGAACCGTATTTTTTTTTGTATTTTCTGATTTTTTGTGTGGTGTTTTTCAATTTAAAAAAAATAAAAGTTAAAGAGTCCAACTGTGGTGTTTCTTTTAAAACACAAGCAACAAAACTAAAAAAAAAAATTAACACTTATGTGCTCTCAGGAGAGTCTTGATAGCATCAATGGAGAGCTCTCCAACACGAATAGTTGTCATGCATTTACGGCAATGAATGCCTGCATCCACCAACTCCGGAACAATCAGAGGTTGTGGAGTGGTCAATACAACCCCTGCATATGTAGATGGTTGCGTTCCATCATCACTGTCTGCTTGGTCTCTTCTTTGACGCTCAATCTCTCGTGCGAGATGAACAGGGTACATAGTTTCCAGGTGCTTCTTCATTGAAGAAGTACCACATGAGTACCTCTTCTCTGATCCTCTGGAGAGGACTTTTTGGCAGAATGTACAGGTTACCTTCCGAGTGTTGACTTTCTTTTCGCCTTCACGCACAGTAAAGAAAGCCCACACAATACTTTCTTTTCTCTTCTTTTTCTGGCTCCTCCACTTCTTCCGTCTCCTCCTGCTGGTCTTCAGGAAACGCTGATGCCATTTTAGATTTGGAAAAATGAAGGACACCCCAAAAAATTTAAAATTTAGAGAGCCTACAAAAAATGGTAGTCTTAAAGGCAGACACACCCAAAAAGAAAGGACTGGAACAGGTGTTGGTTCCACCCACCAAGAGAATGAAAAGCTTTCTTTCTATGTCACATTGAGTCGTGTAGGGGTCGCGCACCCATCGCGCATGCATTGCGCACCCTTAAAATGTACTATACGTAATATGAAACTGTGAATTACTATTAGGGTATTGTGTTTCAAAGTATTTCAAAGGAAAGTCTTTATGCAAAACAGATATTTAAACTTGAAACATTGATATTTCATACTTTTGAAAACTACACCTGAGTCGCGTCCCCTACACGATCCCAGAAATACTTGACGGCAGGATTCGCGACCCCTACGTTTCCGGGGCGCGATGGTGCAGTGTACATAAAAATGTGTTTTAAACATCTTAAAAATATTGCACAAGAACATTAATACTAATTTTTTAGGATTGATTAATAAACCTCTTTGTTAAAAAAAATATATTATTTCAGTGTAAGTATGTATTTTAGGGTTACATTAGTGTAACAGATTTGCACACCCAACACATAGATCCGTGACCGGTACGCGAATCCTTTGCATACACAAAAATCTGTTCAAAACATTTTAAAACAAATTTATAACTTCTTTATTACTATTTTTATGTACTCAGTAATAAACCTCTACATCAAAAAATATTTTAATTTGTTCTAAATATGTATTTTAGAGTGATATTCGTACAACGGATCCACGAAGCCAAAGCATAGGTTCGCGTACGGTGCGTGACCCTTTTTTGAAAATTAAAAAAAAAAGATATAAAGAAGATAGTTTTCATACGAAAAGAATAAAACATCTTTCATACTATTAAAAGCAATCATACAAAATTTAATTTAGCAAAAAATACTTTTTACAAATATGCTAATTTTTTTAATACAATTTCTTTTTAAATTCACACTTCTGTTATATATTATCACACTGTACAAAATTACAAACAAGAAAACAATGTTAATTCAAATAAATATCACTATAAATCTTTGATCAGCTATGTTATATATATTCAAAAAGTGATTATAATTATTTTAAAAGTTTATAAAAATACTTAAAAAATCATAGACAATCAAATATCTTGGGATCTGGGTTGCACTCCTTCCTGAATTGATCTGGTCCCTCAATCTCACTCCGCTCCTCAAGCGCGTGAAAGAGGACCTCCATCACTGGCAGACCCTCCCATTGAACCCTCTAGGGAAGGTGGCACTTTTTAAGATGATGGTTCTCCCCCGTCGTCTCTACATTATTCAAAACCTTCCACTCCATCTCCCTTGCGGCTGGTTTTGCGAACTGGATGGTCTAATTACAACCTTCCTTTGGGGTGGGGTGGGGTGAGGTCGCGGCTGGCTCTCACATGGCAAAGACCCACATATGACGGGGGATGGGGATGACAAATCCATAACTGTACTACCTGGCCATGTGCCTGTTAGTGATTCATGACTGGTACAATGGAGGGTGTTCGGACCCCACTTATCGATTGGAGCTAGAAAGCCTCGGATTCTCTCCCATTCTGGCCATGCTCTACGGGGCCCCAATCCCACGCACCCTGCCACCAGTTACCCGCACAGTACTCCTGGCATGGCGTTCCACGCTGCGACATATCCAATGGGACTCTCATTACAAATACCACTTTGGCATGGCACATGGCTACGTGCGGTTGCAACTTTGGCAGGGTTCCATAAATGGGACCTTATTGGCATGACCTGCTTGGGAGACGTATGGAGGGGGGAGCACCTGTCCTCATTCCAAGACCTTCAAAAAACATATACCTTGCACTCCAACCAATTCTTTCGATATCTCCAGCTGCGGCATGCCCTGACCTTTCATGTCCCTGATCACACAACCCTCCCTGAATTTAGCCCCTTAGAGGCCAAAATCCTTATGGGGAGTTTAGGAAGAAGGGGGTATCCCAGATTTATTGCTCCCTGATTAATAACACCCCATCAACAATAGAGCCTCTCAGGGCCCGATGGGATCACTGGCTTGGCCCTCTTGAGGAAGAGGACTGGCAGGACGCCCTGATGGCCGCCAGGATGCTCACAATCTCCACTAAGCTTTGACTCATTCAGATATACTATCTCCACTGTGCCTATCTTACCCCGGTGCGACTCCACAAGGCAGTTTTTTTGCCGGACCCACACTGCCAGCGCTGTAAAGCAGACACAACAGATTTCTATCATATGGTTTGGTCTTGTGATGTTCTCACCAAATACTGGGCTTCCATTGTATCTGAGTTGAGTGAGGTGCTGGGGTGGGAGGTTCCCCTTAGTCCCCGTGTCCTTCTCCTGGGGGTGATGGAGGGTCTGAATGGCTCACGGGCTGACAGGCTGTTCCTAGGGACCGCCGCTCTCGTAGCCAAGAGAGATATAGCAGCGGCCTGGAAGTATTCGGCGCCTCCCTCCTTAACTAAATGGCGCAGAGGCGTGGATTGGTGCGCCACCCAGGAAAAGGCCATCTGCGAGGCAAGAGGGTGCCCAACTAAGCATCAATGTGTGTGGGGCAAATGGTTGGGACCTTTGGATTGACTGTCTGCTGTTTGGGTGGAAACAGATCCCATACGAACAGATAGGAGGAATCTCTTGTAACTCTATTGCAGTAGTTATCGTGTCTGAATGGTGCTACGTCTATGTTGTTGCTGCTGTTTCTTCCAAAAATGCCAATAAAATTGTTTATCAAAAAAAAATCATAGACAAAAAAGAAAAAAATAGTTTCAAACATCCTATCTTAAATAAAATGGTTTAAAAACCTTAGAAATTCATAGAAAAAACCAGAGGTTTCAGGGACGTTATAGTTAGGAATTTCCCTTTTAAAAAACCTTAGAAATTCACTGAAAAATACACAGGTTTCGGGTACGTTATAGTTAGGAATTATCATTTAAAAAAACCTTAGATATTCACTGAAAAAACCACAGGTTTCGGGGACGTTATAGTGAGGCTGACATTTCACTCATACAAAACCAGAGAAATTCAGCTAACTATAACTCGCACCCCCGCAATGCACTGCTGATGACGTCACATATTACATCACTCATGACATGGTCAGTGACATCACTGATGGCATCTCAAATGACATCACTGATGACATTACTGATGGGAGTCACAATCTTCCACCCACTCAGCATTCCTCCAAGTCTCCTGATAAAAATTGTACCTCACTTGTGTGGGTGGTCCAAGTAGCAGCAACAGCGAAGGTTTGAGGTTTGCAAGGGATTCTGGGTAACAGAACCTGGTGAGAGCCACACCAGTCACCCCATCGTGGATTCCCCTGGGTGTCTAGTTTTCAAAGATTTACCGGTTTGCTAGGTTTCCCTAGGTGCTGAGCCCGGGTCCCAAATCTACAGATTGCAAAAAAAGGGTCAGTTTTCACTGGACAAATGTGATGTGTCCATGTTGTGTTTTGGGCCGTTTCCTGTCACGGGCACTAGACCTACCCACACAATTGAGGTACCATATTTATCGGGAGACTTGGGAAAATGCTGGCTGGGTGGAAGTTTGTGGCTCCACACATATTCCAGAACTTTCCATCACAGAAATGTGAGGAAAATTTGTTTTTTGTTTTTTTACAAAATTTGAGGTTCACAAGGGATTCTGGGTAAGAGAACCTATTGAGAGCCACACAAGTCACCCATTCTGGATTCCCTTGGGTATCTATTAACTAACCTTATTTGGTAGTCTGTGGTCAATATGGCTCTAGAAGAACTGAAATTGAAGTGATTGACAATGTTAATGATTTCTCTCCCCTCCACGCTCTCATGCTGAGAAAAAGTTCAATAGACGTGAGGCTCTAGAGCAGATATAGAACATATGGCCCAAGGGGGGGAAGAAAGACTGAATTTGGCAAGTAATAAATGGGGATAGCCAAAGCCCTTGACCAAGGGGCCCCTCCCCCAACCCTGGGGTCTAGTGGGTGGATCCCTGCTTGGGGATCAACCTCCTTTGGCAATCCCCAAGTCAGGATCCACTAGGGAAGGGTACCATTGGAAAGGGGAGGTTCTCCCCTTTCCATTCATACCTCTCCCATCTGCCTACGTGCTCGGGGGATGGAGATAGCCCCGCAAGCACGTAGGCAGTGAAAGTGAAAAAGCCTATTGGCTCATTTCACTTTCACTCTCAGTGTAATGACGTCGGCGCTCCAAGAGCACCGGTCGCTATTACACTGAAAACCAAAAAATGCCTCGGGATGTTGATAAAGCTCTTCCCCAGCTCCTGAGGCTGAAAAAAATAAAAGGAAATCCCTTTGCTGTTTACAGCAGAGGGACTTAGTGCTTTTGTGCTGAGGATGGAATGGTTCCGTCCTCAGCACAAGAGCAACTGTGGCGCATAACGGAACCATTCCTACATGCGCACCGAAGTGGTTAATTTTGTATGTTGTCCTATCCCTGTTATTTTACAAAATTGAAGTTATTTGTTTCATAAACCAAAGGTTATTTCAGAAAAATATTTAGGGTATGTAATCATGTATGCTGAATATAAGTGGCTATTTTTGTGAAAATGTACTCTGCAATTTTCATATGATGACTAATACTATATATCCTTCTGAATTGTGTAAAGGTCAGAATGTTAGCCGCGAGGCCTTGGAATGGTTGAATTCACAATTCAGCTCTCTACTGTATTGTGTGAAATATTTGGTATAATTCATGTATATTTTCTAATCATCATATTGAATTTCAGGATATCTTTTCACCTGCTTTTTGAAGTAGTTGTGTGCGTCATTTAAACTGTTTGTGTTACCTATTATAATACCACTGAAAGGTACAATCATTATAATCTTTTACTGTTTACTCTTTGGTTGCTTCATATTTTTGCCTCAAAATAATTAGATGTATAATCTAGATTTTAATTTTTTTATAAATTCACAATAGGTCCAACAGCCAGAGTACTTGGACAACCATCTACCAGTGAGGATACTTCCACTCCATACCAGAATCAAGCCTATAGTGAGGACTGCACTCCTGCAAGTCTGGTTGCCTGATCCATCTGGTCTGTCTAGCAGACAGCTAAAGTGAGTCTCACTCAGTTCATACCAACACCTCCAACCCCAGCTGTTACCACACCTCAGCCTATGTATACCTACACTTTCTGTCTCCAAACCAACTTCACACCATTATTGTGCCTGCTAATGATACACCACCACCACTTCCTCCAGTTCAGCCAGGAACCAGTGGGATGGGGCACACTGGGTCAAGGGCACAGGGTAGTGGGGGTAGGGGTCGTGTGTGGGATTTGAGGCCAGCAAAGTGAGGCACTGGGTTCACTGTCACCCATGCTACTATCAACCAAGTCATTGGATCCCTCCATCAGTCCCAAGACATGATGGGCCAGGTGCCGACAGAGCCCCAGGTGATGAAGCAGTTGCAGAAGGAGCACAATGTTCAGATGGAGAATCTGAACTTACATTTGAGCTCCCTGACTGGAGTGCTGCATGACATTCTTACCAATATGTGCAGGGCTTTTCCAGCAACTTCTTCCTCTTTCTGTGGTCCAACTACATCTGGCCCAACTACATCTGCCTCAGCCACAGTAGGGGAGGCCCTGTCACAAGGGGAAACAGCTGCACCCACCTCAGTCTCTGCAACTATGGATCCAACCCCCCCCCTCAGGAGGGAAAGTTCTGGAGGACTATCAGGAGAGAATGGCAACACCTCCACCTCCAGCATCAGATGCAGAACCTAATTTCCTCCAGTGTGTGACTACCATTCACTCTGAGAATTATTTTCTGGACACATTTATCTTTCTGATGACAGTTGTATTTTGGACATTAGACTCTTGAAGGAGCCGGGCCAGTATGTCTAAATCTGCTCTAGAACATCAAGGCGATGGTACTTTTTCTCAGCATGAGAACATGGAGTGGAGCGAAATCATTAACAATGTCAATCAATTCAATTTCAGTTTGGCTAGACCTATAATAATCACAGACTACCAAATAAGGTTAGTTGATTTATTACAAAGCCAAGAATAACTGGACATACAGACACCTCAAGATAAGGGTGTAGAAATACATTGGAACCAACATATTGCTAAATCTGTGAACAAGGTTGAGATGGTGCAACATGCACAAGACATTTCATTCAAGAATTAAGATGCAAAAGATCCAGAAACAGGAGTCTAAGTTACCTTGCATAGAGGGTTGATGAAAATAAAACATTAAACTGTCCCTACACTAGCACTAGCGTGACATCCCTATTTAAGCCTTCTTCAGGGCAGGATAGGTTAAGGTGTCAGTGTGTGGAGTCGACCTTAGATGTTTCTCCACTTCAATGGGTCGGATAGTATGAAGTTACTGAGACAGAGCTCGTTCTAAGATGCTCTGTCTTCAAAGCCAGAGAAGAAGTGGGGCTCTCTCCCTACTTACAATACTTCAATATCACTGGTGTCTTCCCATGATTCCTTTCGAGTCACACCATCCGATGAGGCCACATTCTCATAGGTATTTTTCCACAGGACGGCAATGCTCCCGAACAGTAACAAGATGACCTTAATTTCCAGGCCTTATCCGGTGAGAAAACACAACAGTTCTCCTTATCGGCATTAACTCCCAATGTATCCTCTTCTTTCCTTGCCTAACTCCTAAAACAAAGACATTATTCTAACTAACAAGGGCGCTTCTTCCATCTGCAACACAAACGTGAGAAAGAACAGAATCCAATGTACAAATGAATTTAACTATTAATTCTAATGCGAGAGCGTCCAGGGAAAATGCATTTCAGGCCTACAGAATTCAGCTAATTTAAGAGAAATGGAACATGAACTTTCCGAAATTGTATAAAAATTAAGACATATTCAGTTAATATTTTTTCTACATATAAAATGAAACGATTAATAAGCACATTCAATAATAAAATGATTGTCAGCTGCACAACACATGCGTTTCAGTTTATGTTCTCTGCTGGTTACATTTGATTTTCCACACTAATTCTTCACCTATTCTACATTTTGACCTAAACACATCAAATTCATGTTATTACGTTACAAGATCCTAACACTTAGGTTAACACGACAAAATTTATATGCGGATGCTTTCTACTAGTGTGATTATAATGCACCCCTACAATTGAAAATTTATTTTGCGCTATATCACTCTGCAATAATAGTTTCATTCATCATGATTGACTGTTTTCATTTTTAGTTTTTTTTTATGTCATTCTGTGTATTTTTTATTTTTGGGTATGTTGAATAAAACCAAACTGACAGTCAAAGACTGTTGTATGTCATTTCTCAACTGGTTCATTTCTTTTATTTCATACATTTTGAAATGTAAACATCAAAATGATTGTTTAGTCATTTATAATTTCCATATAGGTAATTTGTCCCACATTTTTCAAAAATGATCAAAAGTTAAAACATCCACAGATCATTAACTAGTAGTTTAATAAATTGGAATAAATACATTTTTGTAATTTTTTCCTTAAACATTACATCCTATTCATTTCCCAAATACTTAGGGGGTCATTACTATGACAGATGGACTTTGGTCCACCCGCCTACAAGGCGGCGGTCCCACAGGGCAAAGTACGATGCAATCGCAACTGGGACAGTCGCATTGCCCATGTTTTGCAGAGCGCAGCACCTGCTGCAAGACAAAACAGACAACCCACACATATCCCTGCATTACGTGGCAGGCACCATGCGGTGCCTCCCACATGGGGTAGGGATATGTAGGGGGGCACCATAGGTGCCCCCCAGGGCCTATGTCCCTGGCCCAGAGGGATAGGGGGTCTTCTACGGGCCCCCAAATCCGTTTCCGCCTGCCATTTTGGTGTGGGCTGACTGCCACAGAACGACTGGTGGAAAGGGATATTGTAATCTCCACGGTGGTGCCTGTCAGGCAACGCCGCCAGTCAGGGAATACAGGGAGGTCCGACAGGCGGTCAGATACAAACTGCCTGTCGGGACCATGACGGTCAGAGTTTTCGACCGCCACCCGTCCAGAAGCCTTTATAATATGGTGGACGAAGATCCCTGTTCCGATGGCGGGGAGACCGCCACCGACAGCCTGTTGTTGGCAGTCTCCGCACCATCGTAATCAGGCCCTTTGTGCCTTTTTTCCATTTACAGTTCCAGACCTTGCCACCATGGAAGAACGGATTATAATCAAATACACCAGATTAAATAGGCTAACTATGATTGATTTATGTCATCAATTAGAGCCAGATCTCCTGGCCCACAATAGGAATCCCACATCAATAACACCAGTAGTTTAAATCATGGCAGTCATCCATTTACTGGCCACACGATCCTTCCAATACATGTTTGCAGTATCTGGTGCAATGTCACAAACAATTTGAAGTGTTGTGCTACAAGAAGTTATTTCTGCCATTATAACACAGCCTCAGACACTTAACACAAACTGAGGATTTTGCAAATGTGAAGGGAGATTAATAAGCTTTGTGTCGACTACCACATGTGGTTAGAGCAATTTAAGCAGCACACATTGGCTTGGTACCAACAAACCACAGAAAAGTGGTTTAACGCAATCTGAAAAACTTCAATTCAATCACTGTGCAAGTTGTCTTTGTACAAGATATGCACACACAATGTCTGTATGTGTCTTTCACAAGATCCATGTTCCCTTTGTACTTTGCAACAGAAGCATATCACTGCAAATGTCACAACTTTGAAATGTCCAAATGAAGGTGACATGGTGAAGGAACCGAAAACTGATTAAAAAGCAAAAGCAATTACTGGATGACATTACAAAATTTTCACGTAACAAATGAATAATTTTGAGGACACACTTTCTAAGAACAATTAAAGATAAACAATGTAAATGAACAGAGTACTCAGAGTACTCAATGTTTTAAAACTTTGATCAACAAACATTTTTGCACTGTATTTTCCCTAACTTGCCCTTTCTAAAAAATATTCCAGCACAGATTGTCATACTCATTAGATTAAATGTTGGGTTAACATGTAATGTAAAACATTGTAAATATATACTCATACTCATGTGAAGAAGTTGTAAATAACTTTTTGATGTAAGTCACTTCCTTGTTCTCATCATTATCAGCTTCATTTGGCATTTCAACATCCTTACCCAGTGACTCTTCATGGTCTCTATCCTCTGTAATGTATGGAATGTTCCGTCGCAGGGCTATGTTGTGTAACATGCAGCAGGCCATGTTAATGTGGCGCACCTTATCGGGTGAGTAGAGGATGGCTCTACATGTCTTATCCAGACATCAAAATCTGGGCTTTAGGAGCCCAAAAGCCCGCTCCACCAGCCTCCATGTTTCTTCTTCCATGGGCCTCATTGAAGTGGACTTCCCTTGTTATTGTTGGATTCCTCAGTGGTGCCAGCAACCATGGACGGTTAGGATAAACTGAGTCTCCTATGAGAAAAAAAAAAAATTGGCAAAATTTGTAACATAATATGTGCATTTGTAAAGTGCACGTTTACCCAGAAAAGCATCCTGGTGCTTAATAACAGATGTATATTGTTACTTAACTCAATGGTACTCATTTGTTTGACCTCAGAATGATGAAAGGCTTAGTGGACCCACCTGGATTTGAACCTGTGACCATGAGGTCAAGCACTTTACCAGTCGGAAGTGACAGATATCACTCTAGCAGACCCCCTACTGGTAAGGTGGTAGCAAACCTTGAGGAAGTGCTTGATATCCTCTCACTAGAGGAGACAAAGTTGGAACTCGAGGAAAGGAGACCAGTCCTTGAAGAAAGAAGGATCAGTAGAGCTTAAGGCCCAAAGATAATGGTGGCAGCATTTGTAATAGGGAAAAAGAAGAACCCTCTTGACCCTAAGATCCCCAAAGGGATTGTCCCCAAGTTTACTGCTGGTGATGATACTGACAAATGGTATACAGCCTTTCAAAGGTCCTGCAAAATGAAGAGGATAGGTCACCAGCACTGGGGGTCCCTACTGAGGATGTTATTTTCAATGAAGGCAGAGATAGATGTCTTACGTTTAATGAGGATGTGACTGAGTATTATCAGCATATGAAGGAGACCTTGATAACATGATTGAGACTCACCACAGAGGAATAAAGATTGAAGTTTAGGGACACCCATAAAGGTCAAAACCAGACCTGGGTGGACTTTGTGGACTCTTCAGTCAAAACATTAGAAGGCTGGATAAAAGGCATTGTGGTGGTCAGCTATGATGGGCTATATAATTTATGAAATAGCACATTTTGATTAATTGTACCCAGAGAAATTGAATCAGCATTTAGTGGATTCCAAGTTGTCCTCTCCCAGATATCTGGGAAGGATAGTTGACAAATGTGTCAGAACCAGGGTGTCCAGAAAGACCCATGGTGTAAGTGACCAGAAAAGAGTGCTCATCCTTCCCAGCAGGGGAAAGATGTGAGCAACAACAAAGGATAAAAATAAGGAGTTCTCAAAAGGCCCCCAATGGAGGTGGGGTCAGAGTCTCTTCCCAGACCAAAGGCAGGGGTCATCAGGGTAAGAACCAGGACCCAGCAAACGCTTCTGGAGTATGACATGACTGTCATCAGGCACAATATAAGAAAGGAGATTCAGAAATCTCCAACCCCCCCAGTGTTGGACAATCCAAGGGATTAGCTAGCTTATGAGTGGGGATGGAAGGGTACTCTGAAGAGGCCAGAGGTTACACTGAGGCTCCTTTAGTTTCCCTGAGTGGAGTGGATATTGAAACCTTGGCTGTCTTGCCTCCAAGCATAGAGAAGTATAGTTAAAGGCCAAAGATCAATGGGACTGAAGTAGAGGCTCTGAGGGATACAGATACCAATGTCACTATGGTGGCATCTAGATTGGTTTTCCACAGACCAAATCATATCTGGTATTAGTCACCAGTTGGCCACTGCTGACAATGAGACTAAGCTCCATCCAAAGACCTTGGTAAGCTTAGAGTGGGGGTGGGGGGTTTTACTGGCCCAAAGAAGGAGTTTATGTTCCTTGCCATCCCAAACGAGTGTCTGTTGGGAAATGCCCGCACACTCACATTCAACGACTGACAAGTTCTGGAGCTGATGTTAAACAATGAAGCATTCATGCACTGTATGCAGAATGGATGGTCGGTGTGCATATTTTGTTACATTCAGTATTTTTTGTATTATCTAGAGAACACCAAGGTAGAGGTGTCTACTATTTATGTCCTGATGAAGACTCCATTACAAGTTGAAACTTTGGGCTCGAAACGTCAGCGCACATGTTGTTGACTTAGTTTAGACAATGTCTGCTAAGGGTGGAACCCATACGGTCACTGGGCTCCCCATTTCCCACATTTATGCATTTTAAGTCAACTGGTATTTCTGTGTATTTATCACTGCCCATCTTTGTTCACCATTGTCGAACCATTCACTAAATGGAATTGTTAGAATTTTAAGACTTAAATATTTTTTCAGCACCATTGAACCTTCATCCGATGTTCAACAAGAACATGAATTTAAAGAATTCAAGGCAAAGAGTTCATTTTGCGCACCGATCTCACACAAATCCATAGATGCCTTTGAGAGATTAGTCAAAGCTGAGATTAATCAGATTGATTTTCAGAAAACCAAACAAGTGAATTTTACCTCAAAAGAATGGAGTACTCTAACGCATTTAGCCAACAATAAACAACTGACCTTCCAAAAAGCAGATAAAGGGGGTGCGTTGGTAGTCTTGGATACTGGTTTTTATGAACAAAGCGTGTTGGCACACATTCAAGACAAACATCTACACTAAACTTGATCATGATCCCACTATCGCTTTTCAAAAAAGTCTGCATCAGATCCTGATTCGTGCACTGGATATGGGATTGATTAGTGTCAACACTAAAAAGTACCTATACACCGAATACCAAAGACGCCCTAAACTGTACATGATCCCTAAAATTCACAAGAACGTTGAAAAACCACCCTTTCGACCCATAGTCTCTGCATGTGGATCAATATCTGAACCCATAGGAAGGTACTTAGACAGTTTTCTACAGCCCATAGTACAACAATGGGATACATATCTAAAAGACACCACATCACTATTGAACTTGCTATCAAAACTCAATATAGATGGTATTGAAAATTGGTGGCTATGCACCATAGACATGACTGCTCTCTATACTTCTATACCACACCTAGATGGCTTAGAAGCCATAGAATGGGCCTTATTAAAAACAAGATGAGATCGGAGCTGATAAAGTGTTGTTACTTGAGCTTCTCCAATTCGCATTGTTTCATAGCTATTTTGAATGGAACGGAGAGTTTTATGCACAATGCAATGGAACTTCAATGGGCTTTGCTGGAGCTCCCGCGTACGCCAATATCTTCATGGCGAAACTGGAACATGAACATATTCTCACGAATCAAAACTGGATGCAACACCTTGTTCTTTTCAGACGTTACATAGATGATATTTTAGTCATTTGGAAAGGGGATTTGACCAGCTTGGAGAACAATATCAGTGAACTTAAACAAATTCACAACCACATCAAGTTTACTCATCGTATTGATAAACACTGTATAGCTTTTCTGGATGTATCGATTCAAATCGAGTATGGTAAAATCAAAACAAGTGTGTTCACCAAAGAGACAGATAGAAACAACTCCTTACATCATAAGAGCTTTCATCAAAGTTCATTAAAACGCCACCTTCCTTATTCTCAATTTATTAGATTAAAATCTGATCCAGAAGAAGCTAATGCTACCATTGAACAATTTGCTTCCAAATTTCAGCAACGAGGTTACCCTAAAGAAGTAATTGCCAATGCTATTCAAAGAGTTTCAACCCTCAACAGAGAGTCTTTGTTGCATCGCACAGAATCCAAGAAATCCAACCCCATTATTTGTGTCTTGAAACACTCCACGCAATCCAATTTGATAAAGTCCATCATAATGAAGCACTGGTTGATTATCCAAACAGAACCTGATTTCAAGCAGTTGTTTCCACAAAAACCAACTTTTGCGATGCAGCGTTCCAACAATCTTAAGGAGTTATTATCCAAGAGGCAAGAGCCAATGTCAAAAGCTTACAAAGGAATGCAAAAATGTATGAATTGCGTACATTGCAATAATGTTATGGTCGGAGATCTGTTTGTACACCCTACTAAAGGCACCACGATCAAACTCCAACATTCCAGTACATGCGATAGTTCTAATGTAATTTATGCCTTGAAATGCCCGAGTGGCAAAATTTACGTAGACAAGACTGAAAGGAAAGTTAAAGTGCGAGTGGGGGAACACAAGAGTAACATCAGAAACCAACAAGTGAAATCCACCGTAGCGACCCATTGGATTGAAGCAAGACACAATATTGCACAACTCGGCTTCACTATACTTGAGGTGCTCAAACCAAAGCAAGGGACTGATCCACAAAAAATGTTGGCAAGATCTGAATTCTTTTGGACAAAGAAATTACAAGCCATGCAACCACATGGGATGAATGATAGAATTGAATTTAATTGCTTTCTGTAATTGCACAATATAATGCGTGGAATCTCTGATGTTTACTATTTTCTTACTTATTGATCTAGTTTTGTTTGCATGTCATGCTATTTTCTTAATGTAGTCGAATTCAGCTTCACTAAGCCACATTGTTTGTTATTATTTGGCCTTTCAATAATATCTTTATTATTCACGTTTCTTTCACATATGAGCACTGCCCCTTTAAGACGTCTATATTAGCGGCGTCTATTTAACCTTTTGACTTGACTTACGTCACGTACTAACTTCCCCGACAATGCGGTCAAACTGTTGGCGCTATCTCGGTAAGATCCATTCGGTTTAGTTTTAAAGATCTTGCAACTCTGCTGCTGCACCTTCGCTGTTGAATGAGTTCACGACATGTGAGAGTGTATTGGTGCGCGTAATATACAGTTACTTTTATAATGCTCACGTGGCTGACTATAGTTGATTGGATGACTAGTAAACACTACGCGGTCACGACCGAATGACGACCGGTTCATGTACTTCATACACCAGTTTATGCACTGTTGTCACATTTTAAAACATCCGCTTTACAGTGCTGATGTATTCACGAGCCGCATGTATTCATGAGCCGCATATACTAGCTTGGTTGTCACGGCAGCCGATTTTTCATATTGTCGATAACGCGGTATTACGTGCACCCAAGGGTTTTGCTTGTTTAAGCACACATGCATGCACGGTTCTTTTATTTAATTCGTTTTTCTTTACACTCGGCGAACATGGCCTCCTTGCATTTCACTACTAGATACAAAGTCACTTTGTGTTAATCAATGCGTAATACGCGTGGACTGCATGATGAAAAGTCTCCTGTTTCATTTCATTTTTAGAACTTCTGTTAAGTGACCCTTGTTGAAGGGTCATGTTCCAATCCGTTATGCATTGGGTATATGAATATGCCATGAATTGAATATGACGTGATTCATAAGGAACTATGGATTTAACTTCATGTCTTCAGTGACCAGAATGTAAATTAAAAAGAGAAACAATCAACTGGAATCAAAGTGTATTAACTTTATGAAACTCAGTCAAAATAAGTTTATAACAATTTTTTGTAATTGGAAACGTGCTCCGGCCAGCAGGAAGGGTGGCCCTTCCAGCAAAGGCGACAACAAGCCTTTGCAACTTCAAAGTGGATACGCAGTACTCAGGCGTTCAGTTATTGCAACCCCCACGAGGACTACTGGCCTCAAACGTGGTGAGAGGGTAGAGCAGGCCACGGGAGCTGTGTAAAACCACCACCTGTGATTCAGAGCCCATGGAATCCAGAGGAGCTCAGGATCTGCAGACCGGTCTACTTAGTTGCAGTGCCTGTGAATGCAGGGGAGTGACTTCTTCACTCCAAGGGAGATTACTTTGGTTGTCCTTGATGCTTCACAGGCCTTGGAAGATTCCTGTATGATGCATGAGCACAGACTCGAAGGGAGATGAAGTCAGGCCCAAACGAAGTCCAGCGAAGTCCAAAGTGCCCAGAGGGTAGAAGTGCAATGGTGTCTGATCTGAATCTTATCCCACAGCAAATCTAAAGACCTACACCCAGGTAAGCCCTTAGGTACCCTAAGGAAAGGGTTGGGAAGATTCAGGGTACCCTCCCAGGGGGGAGTTTACTCCCATGTCCTTTGTCCAGTTTTGCACCAGGGTGGGAGCCAAAGGCTCCCAGGACTGGTTTGAACTGGACTATGCACAGCAACACCAAATGTGCCCCTCATGCAGACTTTCTGGCACTGGCAAGCGCACCCACCCAGCCCTAATACACTAAATCCTGTCTGGGAGGTGGTTACACCTCCCTGGGACAGGATGCCTATTATTCTACCTTCCCCTGCTCGAGCTTGGCTCAGCAGCAGGAGGGCAGAAAACTGTCTCTGGTTGGCAGCAACCATTTTGTGCTGTCTGGGACTAGAAGGCTGGTACCGGGAAGACTGAGAGCCTAACGGAGGGCTCTTCCAGTGCTTGGAATCATACCTCCCTTACCGTTTATGGTGTGGGGGTATGATTCCAACATGTTTGATACCAAACATGATAGGATTCTTTGCAGCCATTTTTTAGAAGGTCATTGCGCGATTACGCGGTGCCCCTCTATATAGTATATGGCTGCTTCACTGACAACCTGGGAGAATGGACTCCGTAGGCTGCAGAGTTGACCTGCTCATGCAGGGGCACCCTCTCACTTAGAACCAAGCACTGTGCCTTCAGGATTGTAAAGGCCTGCTATAGGGGTGACTTATAGATTTTAAGTGCAGTGACCCTTAGATATAGAAAACCTATATCTTTAGTAAGTGGTGCATGCACCAACTTATATAGGCTGCAATGGCAGGCCTGTAGTTCCATTTTGAATGGTCTCTCATGGGTGGCATAATACATGCTTAAGCCCATGGGAGACCTCTGGGGTACCTATGCCCTGGGTACATGGGTACAATATATTAGGGACTTATAAGGGTAGCCCAGTATCCAATCTGGGATGTACCTAAGTACTGAACACAACAATTTAGGGAGAAAGCAGATAGATTGGGGTCCTGATTAGCAGAATCCCAGTCAGACTAGTCAAAACAGCATCACATCAAGCAAAAAGTGGGGGTAACCATAAGAAGCAAATCCTACTTTCCTACAGTGGGTAGCTGTCGATTTTTTGCCCTAGCTCAACCGGTACCTAGGGAAAACTAGAAAACCTGTAAAAAAAAATTAAACACCGTGTGGTATCCAGGATGAGGTGACTTGTGTGGCTCTCACAGGTTGTTTTACCCGGAATCCTTTGCAAACCTCAAACTTTGGCTTAAGAAACACAGCTTCCTCACATTTTTGTGATGGAAAGTTCTGGAATCTGCAGGGACCCACAAACATCCTCCCACCAGGCATTCCCCTAAATCTTCTGATAAAAATGGTACTTACTTGTGTGGGTAGGCCTAGTGCCCGCAACAGGAAACAGCCCAAAACTCAACATGTATGCATCACATTTTCCCACTCAAAACTAACCTGTTTTTTGCAAAGTGTGCAGATGTGCTCAGCCGGGACGTAGGGAAACCTAGCAAAACTGTACATCTTTTAAAACTAGACACCTAGGGGAATCCAAGATGTGGTGTGGTGACCCAGATTTCCGTTAAGTCTTCTGATTAAAATGATACCTCATTTGTGTAGTGCCCTCAACAGGATAGTCCCCAAAATACAATGTGGAGACATCCACCTTTCCTGTCAAAAAATTGGTCTGAATTGACAAAGGGGGTAGTGGCGTTTTTTGGGCCGGGAATCGACAGCCACTCAGAAAACCTACCAAACCCAAACATTTCTAAAAGCTAGACACCCAGGGGAGTCCATAGTGATATGCTTTGTGTGGATCCCACTGAGTTGTCTTACCCCAATGCCATGCAAACCTCAAACTTTTCCTAAAATTGCACATTTTCCTTGCATTTCAGTGACATAAACTTCCGGAATCAGCAAGTATCCACAACATTTCTACCACCGAACATTCTCCCATTAGTCTTGCTAAAAATGCTACCTCACTTGTGTGACTGGGCATAATGTATGTGACAGTGTCGTGTAGTTCCTATAGTACCCCTGCAGGACCTGCGCGTTTGGATAACATATACTGTGGGCTTGGTGGTAGACTGACTCTGAGCACCCCCACTGTATATGTTAGCCTGGTTTGCATTAGCTAGCTCACAGTGCCACAAGAATCTCCTCCTCTCGGTGAGAGATTAGTTTCTGGCAACCCTAGATCATGACAACCCAAATTCCTCAGAATCGTGGAAACAATGTACTACCTTTCGTTCAGTCACTCGTGCTTACTTATTCAGTTTGTCTCAGAGAGTTACACAGAATAAACAGTCGGGCGTTTCAATAAGTATTTATTGAACAGTTGTTATTCTAGTGTAAAATATATGTGCTGCGGCAACCAGCAGACAATAGCAGAGATATATTATCAGCAGTACGATAAAAGCAAAGGGATAGAACAGTTCTACCATATTGCGATAATCATGAATACATACATGAATATAAAAGCATTATGCAAGTGTGCGTACTCCTACGATGCCTAACTAGATGTACCTGTGTGTACCTAGCATATGTGTAGGTCTAAAAGCTAAGAGCCAAGAATCCTTCTAGGATTTAGTCGAACCCCCATACCTGAATAGAGAGAGTGTGGGACCCCGTCCTGGTCTCGAGTTGGACACCCCGTCAGGGCTGTGTCAGACCGCTGTCAGCTGGAGCGACTGCATGCAGAAGCCTCAGCGTCTCTGGTCAGTGTGTCAGCATGGAAGTCTCGGTTCCCTCTCCCTTACCGGGGCAAAATGTGGTGTATTTATACCCTAAAAAGTCTCGGTCCTCAGTATGGTTTATATTGGACATGAGGAAGACGTCAGGGGTGAACTTTGTACATACATATTATGCAAGTGGTGTATTCCTAGAGAGCCATGCATAATTGATGAGTACAGTGTGGGCCTGTGTTTGGGAAAAACCCTGCTGTATTCAAAACCACAGGATAGATAACGTTCAGCCCTCAGAGCTCGTTGTGTACTACCTGGGACCAATGTAGGTGAAAGATCATGCCTATATAAGGAATCATGACTATAATAGGACATGTACGGTTATGACCGTAATAGGGCATATGCGGATATGACCATAATAGGGCAAGTACGAGTATGTCCATTTTAGTGCATGTATGAACTGGTCTAAATTAGGGCCTCTATGCGGGATATACCACCCACTCCTCTTCCGAATTGGATAAAAATGGCCATACTTAAAATCTGGACAATTTAAAAAGATTTTTTTTTAAAGCAAGTAAAAACATGGTTTTAAAAATCGTTTAAAAATGAGGTGTTTAAAAAAAAAAATGTTAAAATTCAGCTATTTCTAGTTGCCACTTGAAAAAAGTCAATATTGTCTCTCTATAAAAGTTGCATTACCATAAGCAGGAGAAGGCCATGCTTTTCTCAAGCGAAAGTGTCAATGTAAAAATGTTTCCAAATTTAGATCGTTTGTTTTGAAACGAGTGAAGAAGCCGAATTCTTTCCCAGGACACGATGAGCCAATTCAAAATTAAGCGTCCTGGCTGGGAAGCACAGTATTATCGGTGTTAGCTGCTTCAGACGACAAATCCAACGCTTCACAGAGAACATCAATCACATATAGATGGAATGTAGCACTGCCAACAGTCGGTGCTGCGGCAGCTTGTGCGGCAGTTGTTACCTGGGTGCCTGTGGAGGAGTCACCTAACCCAGCAGGAGCAAACGGCACCTGTGGATTCTCCAGGAATGCATTCATCAGAATTGGAAGCCGCTGGGGATAACGCAGAGCGTGGGCCTTTAAGGGGTCCAGCATTGCATCCGTGTCCGGAGGCGCATCTGATGGGAACGTTAGACAGAGATCCAACGTGCATTCTTCTCCACAGAACAGGCACAGAAGAACAGGTAAGAAGCAGTCTACCCAGACTGGTCTAAACGATAGAAACCAGGAGGCATTGAGTTCTCGTAGGCAAGGAATGCCTAGAAGTGTACCATGCGTTCACGGTATGTCCGCTCCAGGAGCGTGTTCACCATTCCCTCGGGAATTGGGCAGTCCATTGCGTAGCAGTAGTATTTTGAATAGGGCCCCTGCAACCAGCAATAGGATAAGCGGGAATCCTCCAAATATGCTTCCAAATACTTAGTGTATAAAATTTGGGATTACTCCGAGGACTGTCTGAAAGGTGCTTAACAGTCCTGACCCTATGGTCTTAAATAGGTGTACAATACCGCTAGTATCAGACATATTGAAGATACGTTCCACCATTTCTACGAAATGAAAGGGGCAGTTTGTACGTATAAGCGCCTGTATCGCAGTCGAGGTCCTTGCAACTTGAAGTTCATAGGTTTCTCGAGCGGAGGTTAAGGGCACGGGTTGCTGTAAAAGCATGGCTTTCAATCTGCTCAGAGTATCAAATTGTATGAAAGAAACATTCAGTGAAGGCCATAGCGGCGCCTCCCTGACTGTGTTCAGTGGTGGAAACAATACTTGCATACAGCAAGTAACCCTGAAGTTAACAGTGACTAGATATGCGACGCCCGAAAGCATCCCACAGCAACCTTGACCATTTAGCATCAAGTAACTCCCATTCGAGAGCAGCTCAAAAACTGGCGTGATCACTGCAGCTGGGGTCCCAGACACGATAGGTTTGCTACTGAGCCATTACAGGCTCCGTGTAGTGAAATATCCTGACACATGAGAGAACCGCTTAAAGCGTTCTTGCAGTTTGTACCACTCAGATACACTTCTCGATCCCCATTCCGGCATCGATATCTATATGGTAACTCCCAAGATTCCTTAATGTATCCCTTACCCATTTTTTCATATTTGCCTGCCTGCCTTTGCTCAAGGCAATATTGAAATTGGAAAGTAGTGACCGGCAGAGTGATTTGGCCATGAATTAGCCATTCTGTTGATGGTGATTCGGCTACAGTGAAAGGTAACCTTTCCAGTTTCTCAATACGCAACATTGTGTATTTGGCTCCCCTTTGTGACATTTCTGTCTGTTTATCAGTTAGATTGTATTCTGAAACGTGGTGTTTATAAAACGCCAGGGCACATAGCCTGCACGCAAAGATTGTAGCGTCCAGCTCAGCATCACTATAGAACATAGCTGAGATTGCCCGTGCTGTAACAGGGCCAAATCTTGTTCTAGTATGTCGATCGCCGAAGACACAATGTTGCCCAAGGAGTAAATCCTGGAGGTCAAAGTTGTTAACCCATTATCCTCTACAGCTAATGCCTTTTCTAAGTTAATACGGTCTATCTCCCGTATCCTTTCAGGGGTCTCTTGTTGGGATATTTTCCAGTTCTCATTATAGTAGGCGTAAAGGCCTGCATATATGAAATGTTTCTGACGTTGTTTCCTGGGTCCTAGTAGAAAATCTCTAAGATCCATGTCAGGTGTGAGCAAGGTCAAGTGGTGCTTCACTTCTGTGAGTGTTGAGGTCTCTAGCCAATCAAGGCACAACTTCCCAACAGTATAGGATGTCACTACCCCCGGGTGATGTCTCTGTACATAGCGTGGGTCTGGCCTATGGATACTAAACCCTTTGGTTGTATTCATAAATCTCTGCTGACATTTGTTTGTGTCAATGGGCCAAACCAGCCATTCTGTCCAATCAGGATCTGATCTGTTGTACTGGAAAATGTCATCTAATCTCACCCCATGTGTAGTTGAATTCTGCCCCCCACTCATCTGCGATGGTGTTGGAAACCCCGGTGTGTTCATTTCCTTGCCTTTAGCTAATCCAAGACAGGTTGTTTGTTGCACAGTTTCATTCAGAAATAATATCTGCTGCGGAATGAGGCATGCTCTAAAAAGTGCTTCTAGTCCCTGGACTTGCCAGTCCCTAGAACCCCAGATCGAATTTGAATCTATTGTGTCTTTCCATAGATCGAAACCCTGTTTTGACAACTGGTTCAAAAAGGATGCAGAGTAAATATGTTTGCTGTTTGTTAACATAATTTTCTGAACTGAAATTTTCGCCACTTTATAATAAAATGACTTCGGGTCGGATGTGTTAAACCCTGAGACGTATGTGAATTTCTATGCAAATGCTTGCAAACTACCTTTTGGAGGTGTTGGGCAGTGTTCCCACTGGTGGTACTCAAATACATTTCTAGGTGTTATAGACTTGTGTAAGAAATGATGACCATATTGCTGATAACAGTACAATGTATCATAGTCTGAAGTACCTTCTAACATTTCATTGTTCGGAAATGCGGCAGTTTTTCTAAATCAGACATTAAATTGTTCACAGTATCAGTGTCCCAATCATCAGAAAATGTACTGGAGGTAATGATATCACTTAAAGAAATTTTAAATACATGTTTAAACTTTAAAAGTTCAGCCGGACTGAATACATCATAATCAATCTTGTCCCATACTATACCGTCCGGTATAGAAACTGCTGTGATGTTCACTGAAAACAAGTCTCTTGGTTCACAATGTGAAGACTGGTGTGGTTTTAAAATCAAATTGACTCTTTGGGCTGTAGAGCTTTGCTGGAGGTATCGTCCATTAATAAGCATACTAAAAGTTATTATTAAACCTAGCCAGAAAATGAAAAATAAAATCCCAGTGATATACCATAGTTCTATCCAAGTTGACACCAAGTAAGTCTTTCTAAAAAAGTTCAAAAAGTCATTGAGTTTCTGTTGGAGTGAATTTTTGGCTGGCGTCGTTTCCGGTTCGCGTGGATCCAGTGAAAACGTATCAAAGTTCATGAAATAGCCAGAAGCAGTTCGATAAATTGTTGGAATTGCATCGGGATTTGTTGAAATCGGATTTTGCTCTTGATGAGGCATGTTGACGTAGATGTCTGTAGTCGGTCTGATTACAACTTGGTTGTTAAGTTGATTTTCATTTTGAAGATGAATTTCTTGTTGAAGTGGAACGAGTTCCATAGCATCGTTGCTTACTCCTTCATTCCGTACAGATGGCTCTTCAAACGTGATGAGTCTTTCTGTTTGAATTTCTTGGATTGTGGCGTGAAGAGGGCGTCTGCTACTGTGGAGTCCACGTGGCCTACTGTTTAGTATCGGCCACATAGTGTGGTTTGATTAAGTCGATTGAGACTAATCTTTTCTCCTTTTTCCGGCAAGAGGTGGCAGAAGTACAGTTCTTGTGCCTTGGATTGCTAGGACCGGTACAGGTTTTCTGTACGATGGCCCAAATTCTTTCTTGTCAGCAATCTTCTCTCTGACCAGATCCACGACTTTTGGGATCCAGACAGGTCTTGCTGTTACTGCCTTGACTTCCTCAGTGGCGGCCTGTTTCTGGAGCACGTTACTTTGTTGTGTCCTGGATTCATTTAGATCCTGTAAAACAGTCAAACGATCATGGATATCAAATGGTTTTTCATCCGTCACTGTGCCTTCACAATCAAGATCAGGTACCCACATTCTTGTCCCAAATAGGACCTCGTAAGGAGTGACACCCCCTAGAGAGCTTCTTGGCTGATTATTGATCACTCGCTGTACCCCATAAAGGTGATCGACCCATCTATCGCCCTTGTCTAATACCCTAGCTGTTAAAGATTGCTTTAAGTCTCGGTTTTTCCTCTCCACAACGGAATTTCCCTCGGGATGATATGGAGAGGAGTACCGCAATGCTACGCCCATTCCTTCCATGGCCTCTTTGTAAGCCCGAGAGCTAAACGCCGGACCACGGTCAGAATGTAATGTGCCAACTGCGTATGTGCCGATAAAGACTCGCAAATCTTTTATAACAGTTCGAGCGTCAGCCGAGCGCTGAGGCCAGACCTTGAGGAAACTTGAGTTGGATGTACACGAACGGACAACCTAATGCTGTCTAACAATGGTATCTGTACTGGACGTGTTGCGGTTGACCCTTCCATCTGCTTGCAGATGTCGCAGTTCCAGACATAGTCTCTAATCTGCCTTCTCATCACGGGCCACCAGTAGCGTTGTTTCAACAAAGAAACAGTCTCCCTAAGTCCCTTATGTACAGAACCTTCCCCTTCGTGTGCCGCCACAATTAAGCCTTGCCTACGATCCATATTTGGTATTACTCTATCCCCCAGTCCAGGAATCTGAGCATATGGAATGTTTTGTGCATCTAACTTGTAGGAGTACTTGAGTGGGAATTTTTTAGGTACTGCTGTGCTGCCTTTGCGTGAAGCATTGACAGCTACCATTATCTCGCCGTCTACCCTCGTCTTTGAACGAGTAACTGCAGCTACGGCGGCTGTGCGTACAGCCCCCTTTGCCGGCTTCATCAGCCAATGAATTCCCTTCAACGTGAACGCCATCACGCTGATGACTCAGTGTATGTATCACGTGAGCCCTTGGTAGTTCGTTTCTCAACTCCACTACCTGTTCCCATAGCATTTTATGCTTAATTGTGCCACTTTTTGCATCTTTAAACCCGTTTTGTTCCCAATGCTATAAGTATTCATTGTACGACTGTACACAGTAAAAGGAATCACACACAATTAGTGTGGGGAATTCGTGATCCGTATTTATAAGTGCCAATATAAGTGCTTTTAGTTCTGCCAACTGAGCCGTGCAGTCTCCTAGCGATTTCGTTTTAGTGCAACTTGGATGGAACTTTCCATCGTGCATGCGACCTTTAACAATCGCACACGCTGTGCTGTAAGCTTGCTTACTCCCTATGGCCGGTTGAGCAGACCCGTCAGGGTAAATAATGTATTCATACTGATCTAGAGGCAAAATTTCATTTGGTAGAGGATATTCTTGTTCGCATTGCAGGAATGCCAGTGTTTTTAAACTTGGATCGAATCTGTATTCAACATCCGTTGCAGTAAGAGAAATAGCCCATTGTATCCATCTGGGATGTAAGGCTTTCGCATTTGGAATGCTAGCTTTTGTAACAGCTTCTAAAGCTGGTACTGGGGTCACGACAATTATGCGTTTACCCTGAGCCAGAGATCTTTCTCATGCTACAGCAGTCTGCACTGCTGTCAGGATTTTTTCTGTTGAAGTGAAACGCATTTCTGCGTTTGTGTACAGGTGTGATTTGTATGCGATTGGTACTGTTTCACCTTCATTAAAAGTTAAATAAGTGTACCCGCATTGACCCACTATTACTCGGATAACTAAGTTCTGTGCGTTTACGCATGTCTGTAAATGTTTAGAAGCTATCATGTCTTCCTGTAGGGAATACAGGATATTTGTATGTTCCTGTGTCCATTGTCTGACTGAAAAATCAGGTTTTACTAAGTCGTAGAAAGGTTTTACTCTTTCCGCGTAATCCAAAATGTATGTTCGACCAAAATTTAGGAATCCCAGAATTGATTGTAAATTCTTTAATGATTTTGGAGGTTGGAGCAGCGCACACTTTTCTAAAAAGTTAGCTGCCAGGCTTTTTCCCTCACTTGACAGCTCGTATCCTAAAAACAGGACACTGAGGTGGGCAATCTTTGATTTTTTTAAATTAAATTTGTAGCCCTCAGAGGCGAATTCCATAATAATGGTGCTCACCCTGGTCAAGTGCCTCGGCAAGTCATCGTCCATCAGATAAATATCATCTACATAGGACAATGCTTCTTCATCCAAATTTTGGAGTAACTCTGTTACCCTTGCTGAAAACAACCCCGGGCTATTCTTATACCCTTGGAGAAGTCAGCAAAATTGCCGTTGGAACCCTAACACACTGAATGCGGTCAGATACCTGCTTTCAGGCGCTATATTTTGGCAGAAAAATCCATTTGCGATATCAAGTATTGTTTTATTTTTTTGTTCCACAATGTTATTCATTAATGCGGCACTGTGTGCATTTTGAACTGCAAATGTCTTTGTGCAAGTGTTTAAATGTCTGTAGTCTAAAACTAGACGATATGTGTTGTCAGGTTTGGCTACGGGGAACAAAGGATTGTTCATAGGTGAAGTGCAATTTTCTATCACCCCCTGGTACTCAAGTTGATCTAGGATCTCCCTGACTTGTTTTTTAGCTTCCTGCTTTATAGGGTATTGCCTTTGGGCATTTGGGAAAACTTTTAACGGATCACGTGGTGGGTTGAATCCTCATCCCAACCAGCATGATTTTTGTACAATGCTGGAGCTAGGACAACCGCCCACTCCTGCGCATATGCATGTTTAAGATGTATGGGAACGAGGTCGGAAAATGCTGGAAAAATTACCTTTTCTCCCTTTGGGCACTCCATGACGAATGCTGGCTGCCAGTTTTGTTCTGCTAATAGGATGTCATAACCAGATGACAAATTTTCCCAAAATAGACCTTTAACTTTTCTGGGCTTGTCCCCCTCCATCCGGAGTGTTATCTCATGTAACTTATGTGGGGCGCTTACCCAAGTATCAGGTGTTTCCACCGTGATATACTCACTCAACTCCGCTGTCACCAGAAATTCCTTCAGGTTCTGGCGAGCTATCGTTACTTCTGCTGCGCTGTCTAGCATCGTCAGAGCCCATTCCCCGTTCAGAAGCTGTGTCCTCAGAATTCTGGGCATGTCTGATCTTGAGACCTGCTACCTTCTTCTTTTTGAACTGAGGTTTTGATTTTTGTTTATCTTCTTTTTTAGGTGCGTAGTCCGCAGCGAGTTGCGTGTCTCTGGACTTTGTACGCTCCTCTTGTCTGTGTTCTGACCGTCCTTCCCTCTCAGAGTTTCTTGATGAACCCTGAAAGGAACGAGAGGAACGAGTATCAGTATCCTGATACCTGTCAGGTTTTTTAATATTATCCCTATTCCTGAGGTTATACCTCCTTTCAGATGGCTCCTGTTGAGGAGACCTACCTCTGGATTGAGATCTGCTGTCTTTAGACTTTTGTTGTTTTTTATTTTCCCACTTCTTTTTAGAAGAAGTAGGTGTCTGCTTTGTAGTGTCCTTTTCAGGACTGTCCACCAGTTCTGGTTTTAATGCTTTTCCACCTAGACTGTCTCTGCCTAGTTCTGCATATGCAGTTTCAATTATTTTGGGTAGTTCGTGTTGTTGTTCTACTGGACTGAACTCCCCTACGCCCCGCTGGCGGATCGCCACTGAAGCTGCTTCCCCCTTAGTGTTAGCTAGTACTATGGCTGATACCTGGTCAAAGTTATTTAGTAACTTCATCCCTAAGTTGAGGGCAGGTTCTGCTCCGTACTCATTTTGTATCTGTCTCAATACATCAGGTATTACTGCTAAGGACGGGATACCATGTGTTCTGGTATATATGGCAGCAAAGACTGAACCCCAAGAGGTGCAATCCTCTAGTTGTGGTGTGATCCCCATGGGCAAGCAGATTGTTAGAATTCTGTGTTTATCACAGGTGGTAGTATTCGGAAATACTGCCTCAAGCTGAGTTATTTTCTGGGCTATCCAGAATGGGATTTGTTCACGTTTGGCTGGCATTTTGCCCATTACCGCGTGTAATGTTTGTGGAGTAATTTTATTAACTGTACTCTGGACTGGAGTATCTTGTGCTGCAGCTGGTGCAGGCTGAACTGTTACAGTCCTCATCACAAATTGTGTGAGGTTTCTGTAGATTTTAATTAAATCTCTGTGTTGTATGAGTAAGTCTGGCTGTGGCATTGTGCCAATGTCAGGATGTGGTGTGTATGCCGCTAATATGGGCCATGTGGCTCCTGCTCCTCCGAGCGGGCCTAATCTTGCTCTTCCTCGTACGTGGGGTAGGGTGCCTCTAAACCAGTAATTATGCTCCTGGTAAGTGTGCGGAACCTCTAACTCCTCAAAAGGAGTATAGTCCGCTGGTGTTTCATCTTCTAGGTAGTAGTGAAATACATCTGTAACTGGATTCGCTGCTGGGAATGTAAACCATGAATAGAACACCTCTGTTTTATTGGATTCGTGTGCCTCGATCACGAAAATTACTTTACCACCCCTGGCTCTTAAGCCATGTTCTAGAGGTTTTATGGTGACTGCCCTTCTGAAATTTGGTGCAAATTGTATTGCATCTTTAGGGTCTTCTTCTCCTAAACCGAAGAGGTCTGTTTCAACTCTCCTTGTTTCTTCTGCTTGTTCAACCATTTTTAAGTGGAAGAAGGGTGTTTAAGGAAATTTTAAGATAAGGTGTAAATGCACAATTGAAGGAACTAAATGTCCTTCAAGCTTGAATAACCAACAGCCAATAAATAGTATTTTCGTACTACTCAGCTGCGGCGGATTTTGTGCCCACCCACTCCAGACGTCTCTGGGGTTTTGTGAGTGGGTTCTCTGAGAATAGCACGACTGAACTACTCAGATTTTACTGTTAAATAAGTACCCAACCAACGTTGGCGGTGCCATGTCGTGTAGTTCCTATAGTACCCCTGCAGGACCTGCGCGTTTGGATAACAAATACTGTGGTCTTGGTGGTAGACTGACTCTGAGCACCCCCACTGTATATCTTAGCCTGGTTTGCATTAGCTAGCTCACACTGCCACTAGAATCTCCTCCTCTCGGGGAGAGATTAGTTTCTGGCAACCTTAGATCATGACAACCCAAATTCCTCAGAATCGTGGAAACAATCTACTACCTTTCGCTCAGTCACTCGTGCTTACTTATTCGGTTTGTCTCAGAGAGTTACACAGAATAAACAGTTGGGCGTTTCAATAAGTATTTATTGAACAGTTGTTATTCTAGTGTAAAATATATGTGCTGCGGGAACCAGCAGACAATAGCAGAGATATATTATCAGCAGTACGATAAAAGCAAAGGGATAGAACAGTTCTACCATATTGCGATAATCATGAATACTGAATATCAAAGCATTATGCAAGTGTGCGTACTCCTACGATGCCTAACTAGATGTACCTGTGTGTACCTAGCATATGTGTAGGTCTAAAAGCTAAGAGCCAAGAATCCTTCTAGGATTTAGTCGAACCCCCATACCTGAATAGAGAGAGTGTGGGACCCCGTCCTGGTCTCGAGTTGGACACCCCTTCAGGGCTGTGTCAGACCGCTGTCAGCTGGAGCGACTGCATGCAGGAGCCTCAGCGTCTCTGGTCAGTGTGTCAGCATGGAAGTCTCGGTTCCCTCTCCCTTACCGGGGCAAAATGTGGTGTATTTATACCCTAAAGAGTCTCGGTTCTCAGTATGGTTTGTATTGGACATGAGGAAGACGTCAGGGGTGAACTTTGTACATACATATTATGCAAGTGGTGTATTCCTAGAGAGCCATGCATAATTGATGAGTACAGTGTGGGCCTGTGTTTGGCGAAAACCCTGCTGTATTCAAAACCACAGGATAGATAACGTTCAGCCCTCAGAGCTCGTTGTGTACTAGCTGGGACCACTGTAGGTGAAAGATCATGCCTATATAAGGAATCATGACTATAATAGGACATGTACGGTTATGACCGTAATAGGGCATATGCGGCTATGACCATAATAGGGCAAGTACGAATATGACCATATTAGGGCAAATACGAGTATGTCCATTTTAGGGCATGTATGAACTGGTCTACATTAGGGCCTCTATGCGGGATATAACAACAGGCAAGCATCAAACCAAGGTCAATGTGAGCCTCAAGGAGTGACTTATTGACCCTGGTTTGATTTGTGCATGTCTGGTCACTTTCAGTTTCAATGTAAAGACGTCAGCATGCCATGCTTAAAAGAAAGTGCCTGTTGCTGCTGGGTAAGCTCATCCCCAGCTCCCGAAGGTAAAATAATTAAAAGGAAATCCCTCTGGTGCTCGCACCCTAGGTATTTTCTGCCTTGGGCGTGGAGACTGCACGGAGCTGTCCTTAGCACACAAAGACTTGTGCGGAGGATGGCACTGAGCCGTCCCCCATACACAAGTTGTTAAAGTGGGAGCATGGGCACTATACTACTGATTAACACAAATTTCGAAATCCAGCAACAAAAAAGGGTCCAGCAATGGCTTAAAATTCCAGGACATCATGCATAAAAGGCATATTTGGGGCTGGAAAGGAGTTGCCCACCTGCTTCTGAGTACTCTTTGGCCTTCTAGGTTTCTCTGAGTGGTGAGCTGGACCCTTAGATAATAAACACCTTCCTTCTTCGTTTTTTTCCACAGTCTCAGGGGGGACACCCAAAGGGTGCATTTCATTTCAGAGTCTGTCACCTGATACTGAAGAGGTACCTGGCAGTCCAGGGATTCATGGGAGAACACATAGGCCCGATAAAGGTTGACACACTTTCTGTGTGACAGCGCAGACAGCACCTCCAGATCAGAGTGGCCTCACCAGGGCCAGTATTGGAGTGCTCTACTCTTAGAGCAGAAACTCTGTGGCCCATTAGTCCTCCCACTGTGGATGGCGTCCATCTACTATCCCTTACTCTTCATTTGGCCTCTTTACCCTTCGTTTAGGGATCACATCCCAGAAATGTGTGTTTTTGGGGCACCCGGGCTGCCGCACATTCACGTTCTTTTCTCACCAGTGGGAGATCATTGTCAAGGACAAATGGTGCAAGTCAGTCCATGGAGAGAGTAGGAATGATCCATAGCTTTGTAAATATTGAGCATTTGTGCTCGTTCCCTTTCACGGAACGCTGTGCTGCATTGCATTAAATAATAGTAAATGTCCCCCATAGTCTTTAATTATTATTCGTCTTGGAGTTGTGGAACTTGTGCAGGGCTGTTTTATATCCTGAATTATGTCGCAGCCCTCAACTTTTGCCATGTTTAGTGGGTGTTGCAACTCGGGTGTATTTCCCACTTGATCATTTGTACTGAAAAAGTAACTAGAATAATGTTTAGAATATTTCCAGAGGTTATGATCTTTAGTGTGATATTCAATGATTTAGGTGTAGTCTAGATATTTGAGCAGGGGTTTCCCTTTCTGTGACAGTGGCTTGATTGGACATGCATTTCATTTCAAATGTAGAATAAACATTTAATGTATTTTTTACGTGTTAATTTAATCAATAAGTCTTATATATTGTCCGTATTGTTTCCTGGTAACGCACTTTTTAAATTGTTTCTTTTTTGTGTTGGTTGCTATATAGTTTGTTTCTTCATTTTTGTCTTTTTAGATATTAGTTTCACTGTTGTAGTAGCCTTGCAGGAAGGAGAAAATATAGAAATAAATTGAGTTTTATTTTATTATTATTTTTAGTAGTTGCTGTATATAGAGTTAGAGACTTGTTCAAAATAATTTTACTTTTTGGGCATCCTGACAGGCTTCTATATTCTTTGTAGGGTGCAGGAATAAAAGTGATGGTGTTGTCATTTGTTTGATAGTGCATTGTTAATTAATGCTTTGTCTTGATTTGCTATCAGTTATCAGTTTTTCTTTTGACTGTGATTGGTAATTTTAATTCTTATGCCATTTTCCTTCAATAGAAAATGCTAATTAATGTGTCTGCAATTCTTTAGGTATCATAATTTAATTTATGGCGACTAGTATAGTTATTTATGTATCAATTTAATATTTTATTTGATAATATACTGATTAGTATTTTATTCTTTAACATTTTGGTATGTGTTCCTTCAGTGAGGTTGATGTTTCAATATGATTTGCTTCAATATTTTGTCTATCAATATTTTGTCAATGTCGAAATCTAAATACCTGATTTAATTGTGCTCGATATTTTGTCATTTCCATACTCTCAATTCAAAGTCGATATTGTGATTGCTGATATTTTTGATTCAATATTTTTACCACGATGTTTTTTTGGTCAATATTCAGTAAATGTCAGCTGGCATCTATGTGCTGGAGTCTTGAATGGAATGTTTCATACCTGACTCTTGTCTGCACTTATAGTCTGCTTAGATGATAGGTTAATTTCGGTAATACCTGCTTCATTAACTACACAGGTTTTAAATTGGTGTTTAGAAAGGAAGGTGGCATACCTGAGTCTTGTCAATATCTGGACAGATAGTTTGCTAGCCGGCAATTTTGATGTAGGGATATACTTGATTCGATAGCTATCCTTTTGCTTTATATGGTTGACAAGAGTGCTGGGATGCCTGTGTTTGTGTTTTTCATGAATGGGCCATGGGGAAGTGCAGCAAATGCTCAGTAACATTTGTATTTAGGAGCAACTTAGTGGAGGTAGTTGCCAGCTTAACATGTTTCATTCAGGTTGGTAGAGTGTAACTGATGGGGAGGTCAAACTCAGGTCTGGTGGTTGGACAGTGGGGCAAACTCGCACCAGCTCTGCTGACCTTTTTTAGAGGAATAAATGAAAATTAAGGGCGGTCAAGGTATTGTTGCGTATAACATAATTTTACCCCGAGAATGCAATCTTCGGGGATCTGAAACTCAAAATCTAATGCTTTCCATTGGGTGGTAAGGAAAAGGACAACAATTTAAATTATGTCTCCTTATTCTCTCTTAGTGCCAAATTTATGAAAGGTTTTGCATCGTCCTATGCCTCATAAGGGGACACAGGGCAATGCAAAAACTAAAATTAGATTTAGCAAGCCATACAGGGCCTACTTGAGCGGCTCTACATGGCTTGATGAATCAAGAGGAACGCAAGACAGCGCAAATCACTGCCTTGCATTTCTCTGCAGCAGGGGTGCCATAGAATGAGTGGAGCGTGGGTGTTCCCAAGCATCCACCCATTCATACTGACAAATTCCCAGATTTATCAATACTGGTAGACTTGGGAATTCTGCAGGACACTTAGAAAGAGGAAAATGCCTCTGAGGATTGTTTTTGTGCAGGAAGGTGCTACTTCCTGCACAAAAACATCCTGCCTACAACGCAGGCACCCTTGCACCATGGTGCAAGGATGCCTGCGTTGGTGCTAGGCAACAGTTTTCACGCCAGCGCAGGCAGAGAGCAGGAATGTGCCATATAATGTTAAATACGGTGCATTCCTGCCCTCTCACTTTCACACAGCACAGCAAGGTGACTTGCTGCATTGGGTGGCTATTTCTTAAATACACCCCTAAATCTTTCATAGTCGTTATGCCATTGATAAACGTTACTTTTCGTATTTATAGTACCAATGCATGGATGCTTTGTACATATGACCCCAGGCGCAGACAAAACTGCAGATATAGATAGTACATTGCCTATATTTACCACATATATTTACATTGTGGTCCTAGCAGTAGTGAGTTTTGGAGTACGGAGTTTTCCTTAAGTCTGGATATCGAACATGTTCGTTTGTTGGTGCTCTAACGAATGCGATTTTTGGTGGCACAGTGCACAGAAAACGTTAACGTTTGTTTTTAAATGAAGTTAAGAAGGCTGCATTATTATGACCCATTGCCCTTGGCAGCGGTAATTATTATTACAAGGTTCATCTGATGCAACAGAATTGTCCATCAAATATACAAACAATATCTGCTGAGAATAAGTCTTATAATGGGACAATAAACCGAATGCAAAGATTGAACTGTTTACTATTGGGTCCCAGATCAAGTATTAAAATAATTTTACTGAAATCAAGAAAAGCTAGAGCAACTTGGTCGCAGCTTTATGTTTAACCCAACAGATAATGTCTCACGTGAAAAAAAAAAATCGAAATGCGCCTCTCAAAACAGAGCAGAACAAACAGCAGCATCTCGGCACAGGTGATGCCCGATGAATCACTTGGTTATTTTTACACAGCGGAGAAGCATTCGAGGCTGGCATTGTGTCTTCGTGCTCTCTCCCTCTCGCTGTTATTTAATATGTGCATTTAAAGTCAGGCTACAGCTATAATTACTCTCAGCAAGAAAACGAGCAGCTGCCTCATTGGTCATACGTCTTGGAGGGCCCATGAATTCGTGACAGCTAAAACGTAACTGCATGTACTGCGCGCAATTAAATTAAGATTGTTTTGTGTCATTGAGAGTGGATTAATAGCTTTGCTAATTACACCGCCATCACCAGGGTGCAAGATTAATACTGAGACCATCACTCAAACGTTCGACTCCTGCGAACTGAAGCAATGCACACATGATGTGAGGGAATTTTCAAATGTTTGAATGTGTTTAGATACAATGTATTTATCAACGTACAACAAAGAAAGCTAACTACTGAGCTGCTGTGCTGGTTAGCTTTGAGGCCACATCAAAACTTGATTAAGTAGCATCTAGTCACGAATCTTTGACATCTCAGTGTTGAACATTGTCTTTCCGTCAGTGAATGATTATTGACTGATTTTCATATTAAGATACCTTTTCAAAGCCAACCTTTTACAAATCTCATGCTTACATATTTTCTGAATGGTTTTGATTCTTTCGCAGATATTTCTTCGTAACGACCTGCATGTCTTTATTTTTCATTTACTAAACCAATAAGAGAGAACGTTTGGCCTACGTCGACATTGACTGGACCAGCAAAAGATTGAGCATCTGGCACCTCTGCCTGGCCTGTTTCTTCTACGCAGTCGGCTGCGCTCTCACAGATTTACAAGCATGACTCTGCCTGTGAAATATTTATGTGACTTTGCTGCCTATTTTGCTTGGATCCAATCCTGTATCATGAGTTTTTTCAAGTTCTTCATGCTTTAAATTTCATTTACGAGGATGCAACAATTTCTATAGCAGCTCGTAAGCAATAATGGAAACTGATGAGAGAGGTATAGTCAAGGTTCAAACCATTGTTTTTTTAATTGATGTAAATTTTGCATTCTAAAGTCCCTTCCGTCATGAATTTTTAGAAAATATAATAAGCCTTACATGCTGGCATATATTGCCACCGAGCTAGCAAGCCCCCTTGCCTTCATAATCTCTGTGCCCCATCACAGGCAGGCTCAATAGTGTGCAGTGTTGTGTCACCATGATACTCTTATCATACACGGTGTGGCTTTTGGGGACCTTCCTGCACATAAACAATCATTGGCGTTTGGCTGTTTCCATGTGTGCTGTCCAAGGCAGCACACATGGAAACAGCAAAAATGAGGAGAAATAAAGCATTTCTCCATGTTTCGCCTGTTTAAGACCAGGTTTTCCCTGGTCTTAATTTTGGCGCTGCGTCCTATTTACGCTGCTCTTGTAAATAGGGGGCAGCGTCAAAATCAATGGGTGTTGCAGTGGAACGCCCATCACAACACCCATTGCCCACTCCTTTCACGCTAAGGGGTCGATTACAATGCCGTTCGGAAGGGCTCCGAATCGGATTTGGGCTTGCCGAATCCAATTCGGAACCCTTGTTTCCGACCGAATTGTACACAGTTCCCAATGACCGATTATATTTCCCGTAAACCATTAGGGCTGTCCCAATTGGTTCCGAAAGGCATTCGGACAGGTCGCATCTTTCAGAGCGGAATTGTACAGCTCTATGGACTCGGTTTCTGAGTGAGAGATTACGATGGCCGATTCGGACAGCCATTCAGAATCGGTTACTCCGGAAAGAATCGGCTGCCGGAATCTGTCTTTGGGGGCCCGTAGCAGGCCCCCCTTCACCCGGGGCCCTCCAAATCGGGAGCGTGGGGATACCCAAGGGACCCCCCCTTTCCAACCATGCACAATGTGACAGGCACCAAGGGGTACCCACCACAGGGTGAACGATTTTCCCCAACCATCCCTTTTTCCAATGGGAGCCTGCGTATTCGTTCGCAACACAGGCTTCAATAGAAGTCAATGGGAGTCCGACTGAATTGTATCCGGAAGCATCCGGATGCATCAAAATCGTTCGGTCGGACTCCCCCGATTCGAGTTGTTTGGAAAGCATTCTGCTACCGATTCTGTAGGAATGCTTTCCAGACGAGATCGTAATCAGCCCCTAAGTGTAGCATGAAAGGGGGCCTTATTTACAAAGCAGCATTAAGCCACGTTAAGTGCCTTGTAAATAAGGCAAAGCTCCTATCGACAGCTTAACGTCACTAAAAGTGATGTTGTGGTGGCGATAGGGGCTTGTAAATATGGCCCTAAATGTCCTGCCCAGGGTATGGAAGTTGGAAGTTCTTTGAAGTTCTTTACTATTTCTAAAACGTCTATGAGCCTGCTAGGCATATCTTAGCTTGGCATTAAAAGACCCATAGATTAAGATAGGAGAATTGTTTCAACAGAAATGATTTGAGAAATAGAGGCATTACAATCTCTTCTTTAACTATACTGATATTACCAGAGTGATTAAAGCTGCCAAGGAATGAAAAACATTTTTTGCTCTGGTAAAATAGTATTTGCTACAGAGGATGCACTTAAAGAAGAAAAACATTTATTTTTCTGAAATCCTCTCTTAAACTAATACCTGATATGGTCTTTTTCATCCTTGTTTTTTTAAAGTGACTTGAAATGAAAAAAAAAAGATTTATTTTTGCAGCATTGATACATTGTCACAATACATTAGCCATTATAGAGAGAAGGAGAATTATATTTTATAGTTTGGTCCTCGTGTAGATGATTGTAGTATTCCCACATTAATTTATGCAGACAACACTGTCCTAATTCCAGGACTGCAAATGGCTTGCAACTCTTGCTGGGAGGTTTCTGTGAGTTTATGGCCAGTCTAGATCTTATGGTCAACCAAAATAAGACTCATGATTTTTGGGGGAAGGAAGAAGGACAATGTATATTTTGTAGTGAACAGCAGGAAAGCTGACTCTGTTCCTACTTTTTCCTACCTAGGCATCCTCATTGATACACGTCTCTCTTAGGGACCCTTGAAGACCAGCAGAGTTGTTTCCTTCTCCAAATCAATGGAGGCTGTTCTCAATTTTGCCTGCAAAATTGGTCAGAAACCCATGAACGAACTCTCAACTGTCTATAAAGCCAAATGCTGTGCTATTGCCTTGTATGGGGTATGGGTGTGGGGCATTGAAGATCAGGGGGGCCTCGAAAAAATTGAGAATGGCTTCATCAAGAGATTGTTAGCTGTCCCTCCAAGCACCAGCTCCTTCGTCTGCCACACTGAGGCAGGGATTGGCTACACAAGCAATCTCATCAAAATTCAACCCCTCCTTCTTTGGCTCAGAATTTGGGCCAAAAGCCAGACTTCCTTTAACAGGGCTCTGCTTGCAGACTGCTTAAATCTCGATCACTATCTGAGTGTCCCTTGGATGAAATATATTCAGAATATTTGTCGCAGTATAGGACGGGAGGACTTGTTTGCCTCTCCCAGCAATACATTAGCCAGCTCTATTAGGGCTCTGAAGAATGCATTTTTAGAGGGATGCTTGGAGGATAGAATGCAGAGTGCTGTAGATAAACCAATGGTCCAGCCCTATATGGGGGTTTGTCCGAGTGTTAGTCCTGCACACAAATTCTTATGGATTAGACTTAGGTTATGCACGGTGCACACTTTCTTGCGGTCTTTCCATCACAAGGCATGTATTTTTCACAACTTCCCTGATGTCCTTGTGATGATCAATCACCCCAAACTACCCTACATTTTATGCTATTCTGTAAATTTTACTCGTTGTTGAGGAAACGCTACTTGCTGTCCATCCTCAGGACGGCAAATATTCGCTATTGCAGAGATGCTTACATTTACCTCCTATCTTTGCCCACTATTAAGATCTGCTTTTCTGCTGTTATATATATTGAACGTGCCATTAAGCAGAAGGCTACTGTTTTTATGTGATTTTTTATGAATTTTTTATAGATATTCAATGAAGTTTTGTATATTGATTGTTGTGCCTTTTATCTATGTATTGATTGTTTTTTATATGTTTGATATTTAACTCAGATAATCCGGGTGACATAGCGGACCCCTAATAAATCCACTCCTAAGGACCTTTTTCAAGGTTTTTGTTCCTTTGGCTTTTGTCTGAGCATTGTGGTAACTTTTTGATAACTGATATAGTATGATTGTTTCACATATTTATATTGTCATAAGCTGAGGTTTGTATTTATAATGTTTTTAAGTATGTATATTGTCTTGCACTGTGTACTTTTATGGTTCATTGAACCGAAATAAAGTTGATTGAGATGAGATAGTGTGCTCTGGGCTCACACTATCTATATTCTGACAGCTGACAGTGTGCCTTCCCCATATTTGTTTTGTTTTTCACCATATTTTTGTAGATTTGTATATAATTTGTCTTGCTTGTGTGAGAGGAAATTTCATAGCATTGACTTAATGATGTTTGGAATCTATATTAAAGATTTTGCTTTTGTCTTTTTCATCTTGTTTCAGATACTTTGTTGCTTGGCTGTTATGTTAAGGATTGGTGAGTGATGAGGTTTGTGGTTTTCTTGTGTTGATGTTGTTGTGATGGGTCCTACTTTTAGGTTTACCTCCTTTTAAGTAAATCATTTAGTAGATGCAATTTACTGTCAACTGTATTTCTTCTTTGTGTGGTCCTTTTTGAAGATTTGCCCCCTGCTGAGATTCTCTGGTGTGCCAAAATTGTTTTTATTGTGCATTTTGTGGGATTCTTTATTTATCATTACTATGATAGCTTTGTGTTAGGTTACCAATATAGTTTGATTCTCAGCAATGTAAAGAAATGGTAACACTAAAGTTATTCATCATCCTTCTGAAAATGCATACATTATATCTAACTTGTTTAAACTCAATACACCAATAGGTTGTTACATAAAACCCCACTGTTAGTCGATTAAACACACTTTAAACAGCAAAATATGATTAATTAGGAAGTAAAATGTTTACCGCAAATTTAAATTACTTTGAAAAAATCTGACTAACTCTAAATAGGAGCCTATGTATTTGAAGAATGAATGTCAGGTTAAATGAAGTTGACAAACACACTTTAATCTTTTTCTGCATAGCACAGAGTCATTTCGACTAGCCCCAATCAATAGTCCAATATGAAAAAAACACCTATTTCTAGAACATTCCTCTTTTTGCATGATCAACCCTATTTTTTGTCTAATGCTGCTAGTATTTGCATTGTGATTCTGCTAACTAGGTACCAGTGCATGTGCTCTGACCTCAAAAAGATTTCAAAATTGGCTACGATCCTATTTGGTATCTTTAACTTACCCAACAGTCCCTAGTAAATGGTACAAAGTATGCCCAGGGCCTGTAAATTAAATGTCACTAATGGACTGCAGCACCCATTGTGCCACCCCCTACAGTGACAGTGCAAACATGACTGCATGCCTATCATTATAGCCTAGCTGTGCAGTTTTAAAACTGCAAATTCTACTTGTCAAAGTAGCTCCCTTTGACAGGCCTAAATCTTTATTTTAAACATTATTAAGTCACCACTAAGTAGGCTTTACTGTCCATTAGGCAGGGAGCATCTCATTTAAAAGTAAGATATCTAAATTTTAATGTCAAACATGTCCTTACCTTGAAAAGGCCTCAATAGCTTTTTTCACTGTAGCTGGTTTTAGCTGCTCTATAGAAAAGCATTGGAATACAATATTACATTTAATAATATAATCTCCGTCTGGAAATAGCTACAAATTTCATTGTTACACTATTCAAAATATATGTAAAGCATTTATTTAAAGCTCAATCTACTGGTAAATCCAGATTTGTAATATATATTTTGGAAAAAATACTTTTAGAAAGTTATCTTTTCTCTGCCAAAACCCTCTGGCTTCTCATTTACATGAGCTCCAACTGTCACCCAGAAGATAAATAGCTCCCTTGATGAGGTGTGAACCAGGCCTGGGCGTAGTTCGCGGAGTTTTGCTACACGGAACTCTGCGAAGTTACAAAAAAACTCTGCGAAGTTCCGCGCGTAGCGGAGTGCAGTGCGAACTGCAGTGCGAACTGCAGTTTGTGCTTGTATTCCTGCCGCTCGGGTAGAAAATCTACACGAGCGGCAGCTCGCGCTCGCGAACTTACCCTTTGCAATCGCAAACTTACAGTTCGCGAGCGGGGAAAAAACTCCGCTGCACATCGCAAAGCGGAGTTTTCTGCACTCCGCGAGCTTCGCGGAGTGCGGAGTGCAGAAAACTCCGTGATTGGAGCGAAGTTCACCGCCCAGGCCTAGTGTGAACTTGCTCCCTGAGTGGAAATATTATTAAGATTTGCAAAACGTTGGCATTACTCTTTTGGTAAGTTTTTTATTTGGCTTTCTCATTAAACCTTGGCTCCAAATTGAAACAAATATTAGTAACAATGAGGTAAAACTATTCTTCACCCAACAAGCAAGTTTGCACCATTTTGAGCACCCTTTCATTAAGAGAGATCAATACCATGCCCAACCCAAGGAAGATGCTAATTGATAAGAAATGTTCTCTACGTGAAATAAGTCAATGTTATAATCCTTTAAAAAATGAATATCTAGTAGATGAGTGTAGGAAATTGGGTTATTGGTTGAGAGGGGTGGAAGCCCCACTCAGACAACAAACACAATCCTTGTCAGGGTGAACCACAAAGTTACTATATAAACCTGTGCTTAACCCTCTGGTAGCTTGGCACAAAAGCAGCCAGGCTTAACTTAGAGGCAATGTGTAAGGTATTTCTGCAGCACACAAACAGTAATAAACTGAAAACACAACACAAGAAAAATCACAAGCCAATTTAGAAAAATAGAGTAAATAAAAAAAAATGATACCAGAATGACAAAAATCCAATCAGTAGAACCAAACATATTCAATTTACATTTTTTTAGTGAAAATAGTGCCTAAATGCACAAAGCGTCAGACGGGGGAGCGATTCTGTTACCTGCAGTTGAGGCACGCCCTCAGATGCCATATGTCGATGGGACAACAAATACTTGAATATTCCCCGCTAGAGGACCGAATCCTACTCGACCCAGTGATTGACAAACCTGTCTCCCTCATGTATCGAAAGATGATGAATAACTCCCCAGATCCCATGGGCCCCCTGAGGCTAGCATGGGAAACAGATGTGGGGCTCCTGGAGGAAGACGATTAGGTGGAAGCCATACAGAGCCCCAGAGATATTGCCATACGGGCACGGTTCAGATCGATTCAACTCCAAATTATGCATAGATCATATGTCCCTAGGACACTTCAGCGCCATATGGGTCATTGCCACTCGGACTGGTGCGCTAGCGGATGCGTGGGATGGGTACCTTCTTTCACATCCTTTGGACCTGTCCCAAAATTCAGTCATATTGGATGGGAGTTGCCCGACTGATGACAGCAGTAGTGGGTCTCCAGGTTCCGGTTGAGGCACGGTGGCACATATTGGGAGGGACAGGGGAGACAGATTGGCCGAAATATACTAAAATATGGCTTAGGCTTGCAGACGGGTTGGCGATGAGGAACATTGCATGGGCATGGGAGCTACCGGTGCTTCAAGAATTGGAGATTGGAAATGTGATGTAGATTGGTGCCAACAGGCGGAAAAGGTTATTTATAAAAGCAGAGGCTGCCCCCAAAAATGGGAAAAGATCTGGGCTGCATGGGTACAGTACAGAACTCAACCATGAAGGTTCAAAATGAGTGGCATCGGGAGTGGGTTGTAATTAAGTGGTATAGAGCTCAGGATCGGCTAGTCTCCTCTGCTTACTTTATACTTTCTTGCATATGGACTATATATGGTTTCCTCAAATTACTGCCTGCCATATTTCACCCTATCTCTGTATTATACTGAAAGGTGTATGAAGCAACTGTTCAATAAAAAGAACGTTTTAAAAGGCACAAAGCGTCACTCACGTTTATCTGGTCGCACTAGACTGGGGGAAAGTGATGGAGCGTGGTTGAGATATAGGGACCTGGTTTGTCTAGCTGAAGAGTTACCTTCTCAAGTCTGGTGCGAAGAGCTCCATCTGTGTTGGAGGAGGCCACAAAGAGGAGGCTTCAGCGAAAGAGCAAGTCAAGCTTTGCATATAGTCATTGCTGTAGCATGTAGATCCAGTCATCACTGGAGATACACATTGATAGTCATTGCAGGCTGTCATAGCTATTGTGCAAAGTGCAAGTCATGTTACCGGTCGTTACGGAGGGTCACTGTTGACATGAAGAGGAGGTCCTACTGGGGCTTCATGTGGGCGGTTGTCGCGTTGGCAGAGTTTCGGTGTGAACGGGTCCGTTTGCAGTCACAAGGAGCCCAAAAGTCCAGATTTTCACCTTTTCTTCTTGGAGGAGCTTCCACTTATGCCAGCCAAGGGTTTAGGAACCAGACTCACTTCTTGGGCATCAGGGTTCACTTCAGCAGTGGCCAGCAGCAGGATTTAGGTAGGTTCAGTTACAGCTGTTCAGCTGGACAGTCATAGGGAGGGCTCTGAAGCTTGTTGTATCTTGTTGTGTCCCTGTCCCTCACATAGGAGGTCAACCCTCTGACCCTTAGAGTCGATTTGGATACAATGGAATTAAGGCAAGCAGGCTAGTCTTCCTTCTTCAGACAGCAAGGAAGTCTTTCAAGCAGCAGGGTACTCCTCTGGAAGCAGGGTAGTCCTTCTTCTGAACCTTCCACACATCAAGGAGTGTTCTGATGAGTGGCTCTGTAGGCCCAGTATTTGTACCCGGTACCAGCCTTTGTGTGATGAGTCTCCCTGTCCTACTCCTACAAATTGGGTCTGGAAGGTTCCTTTCCTTGCCCAGGTCAAGGATCCAAACTGTCTGCAGTGACAAGAGGCAGGACAGGCCTAGTGGCAGGTTTCTTTTGTGTGCTGTAGGCAAAGCCCTTTGAGGTGAGACCAGGTATAGCTCCTCCCCAGCCATCCTGTCAGGATGTCCCATATTTTCCATACCTAAGCCCCCATTTGTTTAAATCTGTTTATTAACATTTTCGTTTTTCAAGTAAACAATATGCATTTATCCATGTCAGCAATAGTATATCCCACAAATAAACTGTTTTGGGGCAAATATGCATGTTGCACATTTCGGATAAATAAAGCAAGAAAAACAAGAAAAATAATATATGTGGAACAAAAAGCAAGTGACTAAAGTAAAGACAATGCGTGACAATGATCTGACAGATAATTTGAATCAGGCATCATACACCCATAATTTGAGTAATAAAATCAATCTTAACAGATATACAAATTTTCAATCATAACAAACCGTAAACAGATCCGCACCCATCCAGAAAACACACAAAAGACTTACAATAAACCCAGTAGGTGATGCATGAACCAAACGGAAAGGGTACGTGGGTAGAGAGGGGCTGGCAGGGAATCTTGCAGCATGTGGGTAACGCAAAAAAACAGTAAGCACCACCGGAACTGGATGTTAATTAGAGGGATCTTCTTTTGGATGAATAGCCGTTTGGAAGTCTGCTAATATGGTGTCCCAACAGGTAGCAAGTGGGTATCTGTGGAGCCCCAGTGTGTTTTCCTTGTGAAGGGTGACACTTTCGCCTGAGCCCAGGCTAACATGGAGTGTTCCCAAGCAGTGAGTAGAGGAGGGACCTCCATGTATGTGTGATTACACGCTTGGCTAATAAATGACCTAGGTTGGGAAACCGATCTGTGGCCTTCTTTTGTTTATCATGAAGGCGTAACCCCAGTATGCATATTTCCCAGGTGTGCATCCAAGGGCGCCCTGTTTAAAGTCTCGGATGGTAAGAGATGCCATGCCAGTATTGGAACAGCAGTGGACAAGGTCATAGCATGTGTAAGATATCAGCATCAGAGAGATTACAGCAGAGACGGGTGGCATCAGTGCACATAAAGTAACAATTAATTTTCTGCGGGGTAAGATAAGCTCTGTGAAGGATGTATTATTGAATATAATGAATGAGGCGGAAGCAAGTGTTCTGCGGGACTCAGAAGGGACTCTCCAGTACCAGACTCCACTCATTATTCATGCAGGTGTGACCTAGGTCTGTATCCCAGTGACAGCGCAGGGGGGGGGTGGTGTTGCCGTATGGGTTGACATAGAATCAGCTAGCCAGTGTGTCAAATGTGTTACTGCACCTATGATGTGGAGGTATTGAATAGTGGGGTTCATGGGATGTTCTTGTTGCATATCACCCCACCTGTTGCCTATTACTCCAATCAAGAAATTATAGAGGAGGAATTCGGCACAGTGACAAGGCTTCGTCATCTATCAGAGTCACCAATGGGATAGGAGCACCATCTCGGTACAGGTCACTGTGTGTGGGTATCCCCACCTTGTGTCAGGAGGCTAATTACAATTGTGATGTAACTGGGCCTCTGCGCAGTGTACCAAGCAATGGGAGAGCCAGTGCATAGGGAGGCCAAATTTAGTGACAAAAAGGCACTGATTGTAGCAGCAATATGCAACCCACAGAAGCGCCGGGTTTGTCATACAGGGGTGAAATAAATGGAGCAGGGCAGATAAATCCCAAGCCAGGGAGGTGGTAAAAGTGTCTGTGATGTAGAGGTCCACTAGCCAGCAGGCCACCCATTGGAGTTGGGAGGCCAAATAGTACTGTTTTAAATTGGGGACTGCCAGACCTCCCCTGTCTGTAGGTAATTTGAGCTTCTGCACCTGGCAATATGTGTTTCGCCAAATTAATGCCCTCATCAGTTTTTTAAGTAAACAAAAAAAGATTTTGGAACATAAAGGGGCAGGTCAGCAAATTAATAAAATAACCAGGGCAGCACGACCATTTTAATAAGGGAGAATCAACCTGCAACAGAGAGTGGGAGAGATTGCCAGAATCCCATTTGAGCACGCAGTGAGGTCACTGCTCTTGTTAGGTTGCCCTCAAATAAGTCAACAGGGGAATGATAAATGTGTATACCCAGGTATTGAAACACAGTGGACTACCAGGTCAAACTAATGCCTTTAAGGCAAAAAGCAGGGTCAGACATTGTGGGACGAAATGGAAAGAGACAGGATTTGGTCCAGTTGACCTTGAATCCTGATAAGGCCACAAATCTAATAAAGGCAAAAGCCACTGTATCCAGAATTACAGTAATATCCTTAAGATACAACAGTAGGCTATTTGCATTCAGAGAGACTGAATTCAGATCATCACCCAATGGGCTCACCAAGGGCTTGCTACAAGCACGATGAGCCAGTGCCAACAGTTCGATAGCTAATAAGAAAAGCAAGGGAGAAAGAGGACAGCTATGGTGTGTGCCTCTACCAATTGAAATGATGTCGGAAATAAGTGTGCCTGTTTTTATCTGAGCCAGTGGGAGGGTATAAAGAAGCTCAACCAACTGAACAAATCGAGGCCTTAAGCCATTTCGCGACAGAACCTCAAACAGAAATGACCATTCCAGGGAATGGAATGCCTTCTCCAAATCCAGCATCATGCAACTTGACCGGAGCCAGGAGCATATTCTAGGATCCGGAAGAATCCACGTAGATTAAGGGATGTGTTAGGGGCTGGGACAAACCAATTCTGGTCTGGGTGTACCAGTGCTGGTACCAATTATGCCAGGCGATCAGCGAGTACTTTGGCCAGAATCTTGTAGTCAGTGTTTAAGTGGGCCAGTGGTCTGTAAGAACCCAGTGCAGTTGGGTCCTTGTCAGGTTTAGGGTTAGAGATATAAGCAGTGCATCACGTAACGTGGCAGGCAAGCAGGAAGCCAGGAGGGCTTCATCATAAAACGTCAACAGGTGGGGGGCCAAAAGCGGGGCATAGGCTTTGTAGAATTTGGAAGGTAGACCATTAGGTCCAGGAGTCTTACCACTGGCAAGGGCACAAATCGCCTCCTGAATCTCAAAGAGTGTGCGATGGCTATTGAGTTCCACTTTCCATTCCTGATTTACCTGGGGGACAGATACATCTGATAAAAATGAGTCCACCTCATCTACTGTTGCAATGGTCGCAGATTGATGTAGGAGTAAATAATGTTGTGTTAGTTCAATATGTATGGTGGTTTGCTGGTGGAGAAGGTCCCCATTGGCTGCTCACAGTTCATTATCGGGTGACGGGCTGTTCCTGCCAGATAAGCCAAGCCAGCAAAGACCCCGACTTATCCGCCCCAGCATGTGCCCTGGTCGAATGAGCTGCATAGTTGAGACAACAAAGTCCCTCCAACAGTGTAGAGTGTTCCCTTTGTGTTAGTTCAACATGTATGGTGGTTTGCGTGTGGAAGAGGTACCCATTGGCTGCTCACAGTTCATTATCGGGTGACGGGCTGTTCATGTCAGATAAGCCAAGCCAGCAAGACCCCGATTTATCTGCCCCAGCATGTGTCCTGGTCGAGTGACCTGCATAGTTGAGACAACAAAGTCTCTCCAACAGTGTAGAGTGTGCCCGTTGTGCATGTACAAAGGGCACCATCGGGCAGGCGTCTGTAATGTGCGGGTCTCATGACCCAGTGCATAATGTTCGATCTGAGTAATGTTCCTATCCAACTGGTGGCGCATGTTCCAGGTGGTGCTTCTACCCTGTCCCCTTATTGCGTATTTAAAGGCATCCCACTCAATTAGTTGGAACGGTGCAGTGTTAGTGTTGACATCAAAATAATCAGTGATGGCTATCTCTAAAAATTTACAAAAAGGGGGATCTTCTAAAGCTGTTGGCTGCAATTGCCACGTGGGAATGGGTAGAGGTTGTGTTTCCCAATGCAACTGTAATAGCTGGGGATTATGATCAGAGTGTGTACATCCTAAGTAATCAATATAGGTGATATGTGGGAGAATATTGGGAGAGCCGACAAGGTGATCAATGCGAATGTTCAAATCATGTGGACATGAATAAAAGGAATAGATCCTGGCATGGCGTTGCGGGTGCACCAGATATCTGATAAATGCCAGTGTCCAAGCCAGTTCCTTAAGATTCTGGGCACTGTATGTGGCAATCGTGCGAGGGAGAGGGGTAAAAAGATGATTCAAATCAAGTTACAGTACACTATTAATGTCCCTCCTAAGAGCCAGGGTAACACACTCCAGCCCGAGAGTGCGTCAGACAATTTAGACAGAAAGACCACTTGGTCTGTGCTGAGAGCGTAGATGCTCCCTAGTACTATGGGGCGGCCATCCAGCCTTGTCTTGATGAAAATATATCTACCGTCCAGATCAACACTGGTGGTGTCTGCCTGGAATGGAACACCAGCCCTGATCCATACCAGTACTCCCCTTGCATAAGTTGAAAAGTTAGTAGAGAAAACCTGAGCCCGCCAGCGTTTCTGCACTTTTACAGCCTCTGTGTTAATTAAATGTGATTCTTGCAAATAAGCAATGTGGGTGCTGCGACTGAACAGGTAAGACTATACAGTGTAGCTGCACGAAGGGGTATGCATGCCCCACAAGTTCCATGTTATGACATTAGTGCTGGCCATATCACTAACTGGAGTATGTGAAAGTATCTGATGCTAATTGGAACGTGAGGGGATGCATGTCAGAAGGGTGTGCACAAACTAAACAAGAGAAGAAGAACCATAAAAAAACAAATATAGAATGCCATTGGGGTGGAGTGACAACATGTGTAGGTCCAAACCTTTCAACCTTGTATGTTTGAAGTAACAAACCAACCAATGAAGGTAGGTCAGTGTGTGAAGTTCAGGCATGTGAGATCCCCCTACATGCAATAGCAATATTATCACCTTAAATATGTGAGTGAGGTACCCACAGCATAAATAACACAACAACAGTATATGCATCTGAAAAGTACACAATCAGGCAAGTGTTCTGGACAGGGGAAAAAAGGAGGTGAGAATGGGGAAAAAGGGAGGGGGGAAGAGGTGTGAGGGGATAGGGAATAAAGGAGGGAGAGGGGGGAAGAGGATCCTCCAAGGTCAAACCTTGTTGCAGCCATAGGCAATGGCATTACAGCAGGTGAGAAGGCACTGTTCCATGAAGGGTGTTGGGAATCTGGTAGCAAAACAGCATCAGGGGTCCAAAGTCCTTAGATGAGTCCATCTGCGGCCTGCGGTGTCACATCAGGTGGCACTACGGGATCTGGTCGAGAGGGATAAGTGGCAGAGGAGCTGTCTTCGTTGGAGGACCCAACAGAGTCTCTTTAATGTCAGACTGGATTGCAGTGTCTCGTATGGTTGCGGCCATCTGCAGTGTGCTCCGCCACTCCTGAATCACCTTCTCCACATTAGGTGTGGATTGAATTCATGGAGGGCATTCCTCTTTGTGACGTCCCCTGTGGTGCTGATCTCTTCTCGGGAGTACCAATGCAATTCCTCCAGATTGGGAGGGGTGGAGTCATGCCGGCCCATATGTCTCTAGCCAGTACCAAGCTTTTTGGGATCTGTGAAGAAATAAGACTTTCTGTCTATAAGTCTTTTTATTTCTTTAAATCTTCTGTTCAGTTCTACTGTTCTTAGCCACAAAGCCAACAGGTGTTTCATTGCACAGTGTGAATTGCCCTGCGACTTCCTCTGGGCTGTTTGTTCTATCACAATCTTCCTTAATGCTAGTTGTACTTCCGTCCCAGTGTGACCAAGTATGGGTTAAATCTGTTGGTAGTTACCACGGTATGTATCACTTTGTGAGACCATATCATGAAATGTATTAAAGCTCTAGGTATGGAGTCAGTACGCTCAATATCCCACGTCTGGAGCTGCTGCCGTGAAGCCGGTCCTTGTATGCAGCTGCTCCAAACCTGGAGCTTTAACATATTTCATGATATGGACTCATGAAGGGATACATAAACTGGAAAACTGATGACTGATTTAAGCCATACTTGGTCATACTGGGACAGATGTATTACCGGCATAATGGAGGTTTACGATAGAACACACAGCCCTGAGAAACTCACTGTACAATTCCCACTGTGCGACGAAACACGTGTTGACTTTGTGGCTAAGAACAGTACAACTGAACAAAAGATGCAAAGAAATAAAAAAAGACAATTGTGTTTTTTTTTGTATACATATGAATGATTTGCATGTAAATTGTAAATTAGCTCATGCTAGAGGCTATGAGTGTACTATATTGGTGATCCTTGATCATATGTTGGGGAGTGGGGTGTATCTCCTACCTCCAGAGCACCATATTTATAATACTTGAACAACAAATATTGTGTGGATTTCTTTAGAGCGCCAAGTTTCTACAACCTATCACCCTCAAAGAGAACTTCAACACACATGCCCTACTTTTTTTAATGCAATGCATCATGCACTATGAGTATTTAGGGTATACTTTGGGGTGACTTAGAAGTATTAAAAAGGAAGGTTTAGGCCTGAAAAAGGTTTATTTTGACAGGCCAAAAGGGCAATTTAAAACTGCACTAAAGGCTGCAGTGGCAGGCTTGAGTCATGCTTAAAGACGACTTTAGTGGGCCTCACATTGAGTGTTGCAGCCTACTAGTAGCATTTAATTTACAGGCCCTGGATACAGATAATACCATTTACTAGGGACTCACAATTAAATCAAATGTGACAATTAGGTATAGTCAAATTAAGCCATGTTTGTAGGGGAGCACAAACACTTTATCACTTGTTAGTAGTGGTAAAGTGCACAGAGTCCTAAAGCCAACCACAACAAATTCAGCAAACAGGCGGGGTGAAGGCTAAAGGTTTGGGGCTCTACCATGCTAAAGATGTCAGGTTCAACATGTGCCCCCCCCCCAATGGAAAGCAGGAAAATCACCTTCATAAGAGCTCTCATTGATAAGGTGGAAAACCTCGAAAGGCCTTCAGCATTAGCATGATCAGTCCCAGGGCAATGTTCCCCCATAAAGTCCATGCCTTGTCGGGAAATAGGCCACCTCAACAGTATGGGATTCTCACCCCTTATCTGTATCAACCATCTGAGTGCTCTGTAGTCTGTGTGAACCCGGACGTGAGTCCCAAATAAGTATGGTTCCAACTTCTTTAGTGCCCCGACCACTGCAAAGTTCTCTGGGTAGTAACCTTCTACTGATGAAGGCTACAGGCTGGACTAGGCCCCTATTGTTCAGCTGTGAGAGTACAACCCTCATGTCATGTTCAGATGTGTCTGTTTGCATAATGAATTCCGTGGAGAAGTCAGGTGCCTTGAGAACTGGTGATGTGCACATGGCCTTCTTCAAGGTGTCAAAACACCTCCATTCAGAACACCTTCGTAAATAACGAGGCCCATGAACAAACTATTTAATTGAAGCAAATCCAATATGTTAGTTTATTGGAATTAGTTAATGGCCCCATAGTTTCATAAAAGTCTTCTAGGAAGTTTTGCTGTGGACTCAAGTGAGCAAAAAGGTGTTTTTCTGTTTCCACTCAGATTAACAGTAAATGTCCAGTTGTCACTCATTTTCTTTCAGATGACTCAGTTATTTCTGATCCCAGGATCCTCCACACTCTCCCACAATCTCCCAGCCAAGTTGATAAGATCAAAGCAGCAGGAAGGGTCCTTCTGGATTCATTGAGGTTGTCTTTATCAGCAACAGGCTATTTATTTAACCCTTTTCACCAAACTTGCAGCCCCGGAGATTTAGGGAAAAGTGTGATATTCCTCTCCACAGCCCTCATCAAGCAGATGGGAATCCTTTCAAGAAAGTAATAAACTCTATTCTCTGTACTGCTCCATGCTCCTCTGACAGATTGGTTTACCATGGTTTTTAACAGGTGAGTTCATCTGTGACTGACTAAATTCCCTAGGTAAATCAAAATAATGTTTCCAAACATTCTTCATCTATTTTTGTTCGACAGTACTACTCATTCCCTGAGTCATAATCTTGCTTCATTTTCCAAACAATTTTGTGGTTCTTGGGGGGTGGGGGGGGTTGGGGGGGGGGAGCAGGATTTCACGATAGCAGAAGTATGCCTTGCCTAGTTATCTCCTTCTTTCTCTCACACTCACAACTCTTAACACAGCAAGCCCACGTCCGTTCCTAAAGATTCAAAGAAAATTGTACCCTTTCGGATCTCATCTTCTCTCACTCCCCATGAACGGGGGCTCCTCCAACTCTGCTGTGGAACTTTCTCTTAACAGAAAGTGATGTAATAGATTATATTAATATGAATTCTCAGAAAAATAAGCATAGTCAGGAAACTCTTTTTTGGGAATGATTAGAAGTTGGATTAATTGATAACTTCTTCTAAGAAGTGATATGGGCCTATAATTACAAATGTGTGAAGCAGAGCACCGCAGTGCGGTACGCACACCATCAACAAACCAACTTTCACATACAAAAGCTGTTCTGTACCAAATTTGACCTTTGCACTGCACTCAAACCTATTTTCTTTTCGCCAGTCCATTGTTAATGTAAAAAAAGGGTGCGTCTGGGGTAGGCCAGCACACAAACCATAAGTTTTGGTTCAGAGAACTACTAAAGCAGTGTAAATTGGGCTTTTGCCCAAATCCTACTACTGAGTGTAACCCAGGCGCATGCATGATGTCAAGCAGTATTTCGCCTGGGAAACGTGTATTTATGTGCAACGTGTGCTTTAGAACACATCTTACATATCTCACCTCTGTAAAGTAAGTATAGGAATTTCTAATTGAAGGTTTTCCTCCAGTACAAATCCTAGTCTAGACACTGCTGGCTCTTCTTTGCGACATAGCACAAGGGCGAACTTCGGTCAAAATTGCCATTTATTCTGCATGTGCCGACTATAACGTCATTGGCGGGAGGTTCTTCCTAAATTTGGTGCCGCACTATTTTCTGCCCTTCACGCAATGCAGAGCTGCATTTTTCGATTCAGCCCTCCAGTGCATGAAAGACTGTAAACTTGGACAAAGGTGTGAAACAAAATAAAAACCGTGATTAACACTGAGTTCTTGGTGGGTCAGCTAGTGACAAAAAATTAAGCCACCATTTCAACTGCTCCGACATTTAGACAGAAATATATTACCTTAGAAAGGTCCTTCTTGCACTGAAAAAAATACATTTCTAATTATTTCATTCATTTGTATTTTCCTTAATCATTCAAATGTCCTGAGAATGACATGTCTAATAAATATTAGCAAAAATAGCTATAAACTAAACAATTTAAAGTGTTCTGTGCGCCCGTGTTTAATTGCAAGAAAACAACAATTTCACTTTACCGAGTTCACCATTAGGCAGCTATGCACATTAGAATTGTATTGTAAACTGGAACATTTGTTCAATAAAGTGCAAAAGTAACTATGCTTTCACTTGTGCCTCCCAGGCTGAGCATGGGTTGCAACAGGATTGTTTTCGAATAAATGTTGCAGGTTTTTCTCTAAGTGGATTGGAGAAAGTTTTCTCATCAGACCAGATTCAAATTTAGAATATTAACTTCAAGCAGCCTGCACCTATTGTGCACAAATTACAGCTGAGTTTCAAAAAAGGTTGAGCATCTCAATTTGATTATAAAATTACAGTTTGTGACATCAGAAAACAACAAGGTTGGAACCATGCAAAGATTTATACCAGAAACATACCGTTATTGATAGGGAATGTGAAGGGAATGACTCCATATAGAGACTTAGATCACCAAGCATGTGGAATTGCGTGCAGTACCTAGAGGATCGAAAATTTAATTTTTAGTATTGTTCATTGAATGTGATCAAAAGAGAACGATAAGTCTCATTAAACATTCTTCACAGAAAGTGTGATCTTACCTTCTCACCATAAGGACTTATGGCAAAAAAATCACATACGTTTGTTACTCTACATCAGGACATTGCATTCTGTGTTAGTCACAGGAGCATTACCAGCCACCCACATATAAAGAAATTAATATTTCATTAATAAATTCAGTTTAAGATTTCAAAGGAGCTAATGTTAAAGATCTGGATTGTGTCACGGGAGAAATCTTGAGTATGGAGGTCCCAGGGCAATAAAATGTCTCTGGACTCCCTTTTGTCACCTGGGGTCTTTCACCTTTGGTGTCCTGTGGCCTTCATACAGTGGACCCTTAAACTGGGGAGTAAATAGAGCTTTTAGCAGTTAACTCTCATGGTAGAAAGACAGAGCAGTTCAGAAGTAAGGAGCTGTGGAATAAAAACTCACAACTTAGTGATGCACCAAATGACACTCAATGAATCTTTGCAAAGTCAGTACTTTAGCTTCTGAAAAGGAAAAGTACTTTAATTAAATACTATACACTAAATTATAAATATATATACAAAATGGGAGGTGCAAGAAACAGATTTAAAACCCCTGAAAAGTGGACTCAGAAACTAATCAGTGTGTAAAGCATATATCCCAAAAAAAGGTCACAGGGTGGAACTAACACCCTGAGGTACCCCTAACCATTTTTAGGTCTCACCTAGGCAGCGCTTGCGCCGTCTCGTTGAGACATGCAGTATATACTTTAGTTAGTGGCTGGCCGCCTCTTTTTAAATAGTTGTTTTCATTTGTTCTCCAGTGTGCCTTTCAAACCTTCTGTACTTGGTATTGGTTAATAGTGTTTTAAGTCCCTCCTTTTGGGCTCTTAGCCACGCCTATGGCTATTGGCCCCTTTACTTGTATTAGGGGCTGTTTTTGTTGGACTTTTTTATTTTAAGCACGTGATGTTGATGGAGTGTAGAAGGTTTCTGCTTCTGGCGATTGTGTGCCTCCCAGGCACAGACCCATATATTTTGCCAGCTGTCGTGATGTTTATAAAGTGTATAAGGTTACAGCCCCTGCTGATTGGGTGTTGTTTTAAAAGCAAAGAATTTAGCCACAGAAAGACGAGGGCCCCACACGCCTTTAAACCTGTAAGCAGACACTCGTTGTCCGACGCATTCAACATGCCTGCCGCTCACTAGTAAGCAGCCCCCAGCTGTGTCTAAGTGGCTGTATTTATTACCCTTCCAGAACTGAACTCTGGTTTTTTTTTTGTACGCCCTAACGATGCATCCAGCGCGCCTGCCACCCACCAGCAAGCAGCCCCCAGACGTTTATGAGCGGCAGGGAGAGGACGTAAATTGTTTGGAATAGCTGCCAGAGGCAAGTAGGCTTTGTATTTAGATGTACAAAAGAAGGTTATGCTGTTCCTCAGGAGTACAAGTAAGAATGAAGGGAAACTAGACCAACCCGACCGGAAAGGTTCAAAGTTGGGAATCCAAATATTGGATTATAATGCCCTCACACACCCAGTTGGGTGTCATGCGTCATCATTGGGCTGCTCCTCGTCGGGTCGGCGGTGCAATACGCTACGGGCTCCCTATAGTAGGGGCACTTTAGCGGAGATCTTTTTCCAACAGCCGTGTGGTGAAGTGGGGGTGAGGGGCCAGAAATGTGTAGATGTATAGGTGTAGGAGTGAATCTAAAATAGAGTTGAGAGTACCAGCGACAGCAAATTTTAATCAATAGGTCTCCTACCCTAAGTAAAAACAAGCAATAAGGCGCTCGACTAAGCTTATGTCCTAGATTGAGCGTACTTATTGGTGAAAGGTCAACATGTTTCTCGCTCAATGTATAATCTACAGGCGATTCGTCAGGACCATAACAGTGAAGACTATCTACAACTTAGAATTGGTGACATGGATGCATACTCACATCAACCAAGCAACTACCTATTAGTGTACCTGTCAGTACTGGAACTACCTGTAAGGGGAGAAAAATATGACATCGGTTACATCAGTATGGTACACGTGTCTATAAATTCTCCTTTCCTTTGTGAAGCAGACTCTGAATGTTAAGCGGTGAACAATAGATGCCAATGCATTAAAAAACTATTAAAAACAGTGCCACACGGTGAGTGCACAAGGTGAACTAGTGTGAACTACAGCCCTTGTGGCACATGTACAAAGCAGCAGACATAATCTCTGGGGACTCTCACAATGTTGTGGACTAACCAGGCATCAGCAGTACCCGGTAGGTTGTACACAAGGAGTTCCTCATGTATTGGAGTGATTCAGTAGGGAGACAATAGAGGGTGCCAATATTAGTCACATCATGTTATTCAATGTTATTGTAGTGATGACCCAAACTACCGGTCTCACTACAAATTCATCATCATTCATACACATACGCAAAAAATGGATTAATACTCATAATCCATATTGCATGATCTTCCTAAACAAAACCACCTCCCCATGGCGGTAAATTTTGTCTGCCATGTGACGTGTGGCCAAGCGGTGTACTACCTGCACATCTCATGAATGCCCTCCGTTTATGTCATGAAGTTCCAGGGGGGAAGGTTTATTTGTTTTCCTATGGCAGCGCGCGTAAAAGGATGTTTCATGTCTGAAGATTAACCATGCAAACACCTGCGCGCCAATGTTCCTGAGCCTGCCGGCCGTAATCGTGGTGATGCGCTTTGGTTATGGGCATGTTTGTAATTCAGGTAAAGCTATTCACGCTAATGATTCATTGTCCTCGGTCGAGACAAGTCGGAGTGTCCCAGCCCCTGGGGGCAAAAAACATACAGGCGCCTGCGCGCCAATGTTCCTGAGACTGCCAGCCAGTATCGGAATAATGCGCATCGGTCATGGCATGTTTATGAATCAGGTAAGGCTATTCATGTTAATGATTCCTTGTTTCTCGATAGGGACAAGTCAAAGTGTCCCAGTCACAGGGGTGAAAACCATGCAAGCACGTGGTGTCCTAATCGCCCGAAATGCATGTCAGCGAGTATAGCTGTGGGGAAGTGAACGCGGGGGGGTTGGTGTGTTGGGGATGTTGTGAACGCGGGGGATGCTGCAGCCGCTAAACAGAATACTCACAAGTGTGCCAGTATCACGTCGTCTCACGACCTACCCACTCCTACCGGGTCCGGGAGGTGGAGTGGTCTGAGACTGCTTTGGTTTTATTACGTCTCATTACTTCCGGTGGGCGGTGCCAGACTACGGGTGCTAGTGCATATGTTGCTACAGCCGTTTTAGCTGCCATCTTGTAGTGGTTTAGTAGTGGAAGGTAGTACTTCCTGTGTACGGCAAATATTATGTGTGCTAGGCATATAGTCGTAACGGCCATCTTTTAGTGGTCTTATAAAGGACTATCTTTTAGTGGTCTTATAAAGGACTAGTGTTGAATCCCAGATCCACATGTACCACCCATGGTCAATAAACTCTGCAATGCGTCCTATGAATCTATTCCAGTCGGGGCATGTATTGAATTTAAAGTCTCATAAGAGGCTTAATATAGTTAAGACCTAGGTGGAGTGGTATTAATGGCTTCATTGGTCTGTTGTCCTTTTTGTTTGAAAGCGGGACTTCATAGGACTGCTCCACTGAATTGACAATGCTCCCCAGTAGTTTTGTCCACCTACATTCCACGTGTCTCGTTCCCTAGATTGCAGACATGGTGTAAGCTCCTCATGGGGTTATAGTTGTGTTCTTAACTTGGTGATGTCTTTAGGAGCCCATGTGTAAGCCTTAGTATGTTACCCTATTCGCCAGGTGTTGATGTTCCTTTCAGACTCTTAACACGTTCCAAGGTATATCCTCATTTAATCCTAGGGTGTGTGAAGATAATCTGTGTATCCATCTCTGCTCCTTAAGGGAAAGAGCGTTTTTTGAGATTTTGGCGAATGCCTCCAGGATGCCCCATTTCAGTGACTCTGGTGTATGGTGTTCTCCAGGTAATGGGTGCACATTTTGGTGTTACTCTTGTGACAACGGAAATTACTCCGATGCTCCGATATGCATAACTTGATGGGACGGGTAGTCATCCCTACGTATTGCAAATTGCAGGGGCAAGTGATCAGATATATACAGTTGGGTGTGTTGCAGTTGGTGTGCGACCTCATTTCCCATGTAAAAGAATTGCTGAAGGTAATGGTTTTCTGTGCTGATGTAAAAGCACAAGCAGTGCATGCGCCACAGGGGTAATGGCCTTTTATAGGTGGTAACTGCCATAAGGTTCTCTGATGACACCCAGTGGGGATTTTTTGGTCTCGTGTGGATCAGCATGTTTTTTAAGTTTCTGGAGCGTTTAAACGCGAAGCGTGGTGGCTCCAATGTCATTGAGCCAGTGTTTAGTATGCCCCAATGTTTCTTAATGACTTTCGTCAGTTGATTGGAGGCTGGTGTGTATGTAGTAACTAAGCCTGGGCGTAGTTCGCGAAGTAGCGCTACGCGAAGCTATGCAAAGTGCAGTTCGCACTACGCGAGCTACGCGTAGCACTACGCGAACTGCGTAGTGCACTGTTCGCAATGATTGCACAGTGCCGGATGCTTGTCCGCACTGTGCAATCATTGAAAACGGCATCTTGCACAGTGCGAGCTGTCTTTTACTGCCGCTCGAGTAGATTTTTACTCGAGCGGCAGCTTTCTCAACGCGGACTGGTAGTTTCTCATCGCGAGCGGTCGCGAGCATACGCGACCACTCGCAATGAGAAACCTGACCTCCCCGCGTTGAAAATCTCGCCGGGAGGTTTATTTTCCACGCTCGCGATCGGCAACTTGATGTTGCTGATCGCGAACGAGGAAAAAGTCTCGCCGGGATGTCATTTTGCTTGCTCGCGGTCGCCAACTTGACGTTGAGGACCGCGAGCAAGCAAAAAATGACCGCTGCACTACGCTACGCTACGCTACGCTACGCGTGTTCGCACTGTGCTACGTGCACTTCGCGTTGTGCGAAGTAGCGCAAACTTCGCAAACTACGCGAGCGTAGCGTAGTGCTTTGCCCAGGGTTAGTAGTAACACAGGTAAGAGTGTCAGTGGGGGTCCTGTCTCTATGTTCTAACAGTGCCTCATGGTTGTTATTTCTTGCTCTCTATACTTCGTGGTGGGTATTCACGTGCAGCCAGATTTTTTGCCAGTATTTCCGACTCAGATCTAAAGTCTTCCAATGTGCTGCAATTTCTCCTCACCCTTAAAAATTGCCCAAAGGGTAGATTCTCTTTCAAGGCCCGCGGGTGATGACTACTGAACAGTAGCAGACTGTTGCGATCTGTGCCTTTCCTGTGCATTGTTGTCGTTAGACTGCCTCGTTCAAGTTTGATTGTCAGGTCTAGAAACGCTATCTGGTTGTGTGAGACAGTGCTGGTAAATTTCAAGTAAGGATTCAGATTGTTAATCCACACGATCAAGGGGCCGATTCCGATCTCGGCCGGTAGGGCTCCGAATCGGATTCGGCTTAACCGGATCCGATTCGGAGTCCTATTTCCCGACCGATCCGTACGCGCGTCCGGACGAGCGAGTACGATGCGAAATCGCCGACCGACTCGTCCGGGCGTCCCGACCGCTCCGACCGACTCAATCCCAGCTCTAACCGCACCAACCGACTCGCACGGACACGACTCGCACCGCGCAATGGAGACGTTCCCCGGCCGGGTAAGTACGATGCGCGCCGCGAGCAGTCCGACCGAGCCGCGCACTCCGGCTCAAAAGAGCTGTCGGAGCCGTACTTGGGGGGTCCGTGTCGGACCCCCCTGTACGCGTAGCCGTGCGAGTCGCACACAGGGGGGACCCATGGGTCCCCCCTACCTGTGCATGTACGGCGCGAATCGCTTCGCCACGTACACGCTGTAGGGGGCGCCCTTGTCCGCATCGCACCCATTGAGTCAGTGGGAGCCCGCGTACGCGTTGTACGACAGGCTCCCATTGACTTCAATGGGAGTCCGACCGACTCGAGTCCGATGGCATACGTGCGCATCGTACTCGTTCGGTCGGGCTGGACGGGTCCGATTCGGTCGGATATCTCTCCGGGTCCGGCTCGGTCGGAGAGATTTCCGGCCCGAATCGGAATCGGCCCCAAAGTCTGTATAAGACTGTGAGTCACCTGACCAAAAGATGAGGATATCGTCTATGAATCTCTTCCACATACGTATGTTGGAGCGGTACGGGTTTGATTCATGGAAGATTAGTTGGCCCTCAAAGGCCGCCATGTAAGCAGACACGCATTGTCCGACGCATCCAACGCGCCTGCCGCTCACTAGTAAGCAGCCCCCAGCTGTGTCTAAGTGGCTGTATTTATTACCCTTCCAGAACTGAACTCTGTTTTTTTTTTTGTACGGCGCTAACGACGCATCTAGCGCGCCTGCCACCCACCAGCAAGCAGCCCCCAGACGTTTATGAGCGGCAGGGAGAGGACGTAAATTGTTTGGAACAGCTGCCAGAGGCAAGTAGGCTTTGTATTTAGATGCCCTCTGCCACCCGGCACGGGCACGCATAGGTCATTTTAAACACTGCTAAAGCCGCCTGTCGCTTACTAGCAAGCAGCCCTCAGCGGTGTATGAGTGGCTTTATTGATTACCCTCCCTGACCTGAACTGTGCTTTTTTTTGCTGTACGGCCTCACCAACGCATCCAGCGTGCCTGCCGCCCACCAGCAAGCAGCCCTCAGCCATGTATAAGTGGCTTTATTTATTAGCCTCTTAGACGTGAACTGTGTGCTTTTTTTTCCTGCTTGTTTTTCCAGACACGTTCATTCTCGCAGCCTCACTTAAAAGAGCTCTACGAGTTCCCGTGTTCTCTTCTGTCCTTCACATAAGTCCAGAGGCAGCCAATGGGCCGCAGCGTACATGGCGCTCTACTTTCCTTTAGTGGCCATAACCAGTAAAATCTGTTTTAGGGAAGACATACTCTACGTGTACGCATTCACTTTACAAATAATAACTATTGTGTATTCATAGTAAAAAAGAACACTTCATATTTATATAGTTCCATTCCTAACTCCAACCAGTTTCAAATGCAGCCAAACATACAGTTTAGACTCCTTAATATGTCTATTGCTTTATCAACTGAGCACATTTTATATACCGCACATAAATACATGATTCTTTTCTGAGGTTTTGCGCATCTGGACATGTTGCAAATGTGTCAAAAGAAATGAGTTTCAAGACAGGGTCTTCATACAAGAGTCTGGAGTCATTCAATTAGATGGTCAGTTTTACAGATACACCACCCCGCTATCAACCAGACATACGTGACTACAAAAGGTCAACTAACTGCTTTCATTTTGCAGGGGCAATGGCGCCACATGTTTCATTTCCCTCATCTGTCACTAACATCTTCATTTATTATTTTGGGTTCATTTGACAGTGCTCCCCCGAGGTACAATTTCCGATTGTGCCAGTCGCTGGGCAAGCCCGAAGCTGGTGGTACATCAAGGAAGCTGTGTAAAGTTGCTTTTTTACACCAACACAAGGGCAGAGACACCAGTGATGGCCAGCAGCAGCTATTCTGACTTCACCCAAGGCCTCCCTGGGCTCAGAATCTATAGGAGGCTACAAGGGAAAGGGCAAAGGTCAATACTGTGAAGTCATCAGCTATCAAAAAAGTTTGGTGTGACTTCCGCTACATAGTGCATTTTGATGAACATATTTTAATAAACAAGAGGACGCAAGACTACAACAAACAGCCACATAAAATGCATTGTTGCCAGGGGAAGGGAACACCTAAAGGTAAAATGCCATTTTGCCCGAATATTCTAAAACCCCTGCACTGGAGCAAGCCAGGACATGTGACTTAGCACTTAAGAACGCTGTATGCATTTAGTCATTGGGAGAAATTTTGCAGATAACACACAAAGGCAATCCACTCTACACCTAACCACACCTGTATGATGGTTCGCGGAGTTTAACGCTCAGCCGCTGAGACGTGCAGTGATCTGCAGGCCATGCGTTCATATAATGAGAAGCCTCAATCCTTCCGCACCTCGTTGAACCGAGTACCATGAAACAGTGTAATGGAAACACCTGTTCTTTATAGCAGTTTGAAGCTGCAGAAGCGCAGTAACTTGGCGCTACTTCCATTCTATAGGAACTCCCCAAAGCCTGGCAAACCTCCTTAGATGGTAACAAGTTGCCGCCCAGTCATGAAAGTTACACCTGGATTACTAGTGCCTGTGCTAACTTTCTGGAAAAACAACGGGACAATATGTATTTTGTCTGGCAATTTCAGAGTTCGTAATATTTAGCCCCCAGATATTTTAACTTTCCTCCTCCCCCACCGACGCATCCAGCGTGCCTGCCGCCCACCAACACAAACACTGCTACTGCCTGCCGCTTACTAGCAAGCAGCCCCCAGCCGTGTATGAGTGGCTTTATTCATTAGCCTCTTAGACCTGAACTGTGTGCCTTTTTTTGCTGTACGGCCTCACCGACGCATCCAGCGCGCCTGCCGCCCACCAGCAACGGCAGGGAGAGGACGTAAATTGTTTGTTACAGCTGCCAGAGGCAAGTAGGCGCGGTATTTAGATGTTCTCTGTTACCCGGAATGGGCACGCACAGGGCATTGTAAAACTGCTGAAGAAGGGAACGGGACAAAAAGCTGGACGGACTCCGGATCAAGGAATCCACCAAATGAGCTGCAGCGATTCCACCATTCAGGTACAGTAGTACAATTATATTTTGCGCATATTGATTCCACCCAGCTTTGTTTTGCAGTGACGTTGCCCTTATGCCTCTGAATAATTCTTTAAGCAGATTGTTTTTAATATTGTTTTCCTTTGATTTAATTATTTGAGTGATGTGTGCGTGTCGATTACAAACACTTTACAAAGAAATATGTCATTTTAGGCAACATCCATAAAAATTGTAATTTTTAATGTAAATACTTCCTAACACATACACAAAGCGCTGCTCCACTGTTTATAGCCATATAGGCCTCCTCCACCCTACAATATCACCAGCGCTTTCTGGGCTTCCCTTACAGCACTTCTTACCTGTTTTAAACGCAGTAAAGCGCACTGGTTGGAACAGTGTTTGGGATCAGTTCCTGATTTTTTGTGCTTTAATCACTGGCCTCTGTACACTATACTTATGCCGGTGCCATTAAGACTCTCCATAGGCCCCTAGAGCCGCTGCACTAAGGGAAGTATAACTGTCCTCCACCCTACAATAACACCAGAACCTTCGTAGCTTTCTTTACGGAACCTTGTACCTGTTGTCAACGCACTAAAGCGCCTAGAGCACCTCTTTACGGAACCTTGTACCTGTTGTCAACGCACTAAAGCACCTAGAGCACCTAGGTTGTAACGTGCGCTGTGTGCACATATTTTATATCTTCTCTTTTTCCCCATGCAGCTGTGATTGTCTGCTGCTCAGGGAAACTTTGATCTAGTTCACGTTTTATTCTCCAACATTACTCCGTGACCGGGGCTAAAAAGGTTGCACCACCTTAATCGCGTTGTTTCTTTTTAGCCATCAAATCTGCATGTAACTTTGTAGGCTACTGTGCCTGCTGCAAATTAGTGTGTGTCTCATATTTCTTTTGTTTTGTGCATAGGTTTAAACAGTCTTTTGGGTCAACTTCTAATTTCTCCTGGTTTAATGTTTATAATAGCTCTGGTAACAGCCCATAAACAATCTGTGTTGTTACTGGGGGCTTATTCTTGCGTTTCTGCTAGTTTTCACAGAGCCTTTGAGAAATGCGCTTCCTTGAGATAAGCACAAGTTTTATAGGATCCTTTTGTTCCACCATAAAAATTCCTTGTGTTCTCCTTAGAAGTGGAGTGGGGGGCGGGGGTTTTATCACTCTTCTGTCCGTTTGTCTACAAACCTTTTGCAGAGGTTAGCTGCATCTGGTGCTGTGTTACTAATGTTGTGGTCAAAGATTTATTGTGTGCTATAAATCTAGGGCTTGTTTTACTGTGTCTTTTAATAATTGTGTATGCTTGTTAATTTAGTATAATATGGCTATTAGTGCTTCAAATATTTAAAAAAAATAGTGTCACAACTTAATAAAATTATTGGAATAGGTTTTGAGGGTTTCGTAAAGGTGTGTTATGAATAAAGCTGCCCACATTCTATAATAAAGCAAGTAGGTTAAATAAGTCTAGTTAAGTTAGCTGCATTTACAACTCAGGGGGCGCTTTTGTTCAAAATTGTCTGCATGTAGCTGCTAAAATTTGAGATTGCTATATGTGACTTTTTTAATAATTTCATTGGGGTCTTCCCGTTCTTGCTACAGGACGGGGCGTGCTGCAACCTATGGAGACATGGGAGCACTTTTTATGTGTAGCACTATGTGTTTTGCAGTCTGTGTGTACATCTCAATATGTACATCATTGTGTCTGTGTCTACATTATTGCCTCTATGTGCCCATCAAATTCTGAATATGTACATCTATAGGGCATCAATGTCTTTGTATGCGTATCTCTTCCTCTAACTATATGTTATTGCCTCTGTATATGCATTCTTTTCTCTGTCTGGATATCACTGTTTCCGTGTAGGCATGACTGTCTATGTCTGGGCATCACTGTCTCTAGGTGTGCATCTCTGTTTCTCTATATATGTGATTGTCTATGTGTAGGCAAGACTGTCTCTGTGTGTGCATCATTGTATCTCTATATGCGTCTCTGGCTGTGCATTACTGTTAGTGTGTAAGTATCACTGTCTTTCTATGCATCTCTGTCTATATATGTGCATCTCTGTATCTTAATATATGTCAATGTCTATGTGTAGGCAAAACAATCTATATATATGTGATTGTCTATGTGTATGCAAGACTGTCGCTGTCTGTGCATCACTGTATCTGTATATGCGCCTCTAAATGTGCATTACTGTGTGTGTAGGCATTACTGTCTTTCTATGTGCATCTCTGTCTACATATGTGCATCTCTCTCTCTTAATATGTCATTGTCTATGTGTGACAAGCTAATCTCTGTATGTGCATTATTGTCTTAATAAGTGCATCTTAATATACATATATGCATTATTGTCTTAATGTGTGCATTATTGTCTCAGTATGTGCATCTTTGTATCTGAGTATATGTCATTTTCTCTGTGTGGTCATGATTGTCTCTATCTGTACATCATTGTCTTTGTAAGTGCATCTTTGTTTACATGTATGCATTCTTGTCTCTGTCTATGCATCATTGTCTCTATATGTGCATCTTTGTATCTGGGCATATGTTACTGTCTCTCTATATGCATCATTGTCTCTATCTCTGCATTACTGTCTTTAGAAGTGCATCTTTATCTATGTGTATGCATTATTGTCTTTGTGTGTACATTGCCGTCTTTGTATGTGCATTATTGCTTCTGTGTGTGCATCTTTTTTTCTGTGTATGCATTATTGTCTCTGTCTATGCAGCACTGTTTATGTGTGTATGCTTTTGTTTCTGAGTGTGCATCAATGTTTTAGTGTGTATATTTTTTCATCTATATGTGCATCACTGTCTGTGTATGTATCACAATCTCTGTGTCTGCATCGTTATCTCTGTATGTGCATCATGTTCTTTGTATGTGCATCATTGTCTTTGTGTCTGCATCATTGCCTTTGTGTGTGCATTATTCATTTGGTATGTGTCTCTATCTCAGTGTATGAATTATTGTTTTCTATGTGCGTCTTTGTTTCAGTATACACATTACTATTTCTATATGTGCATGAATGTCTCTGTGTGTGCATCCCTGTCTCTGTGTGTGCATCTCTATATCTGTATATATGTCATTATCTATGTGTGAGGAACACTATCTCTGTATGTGCATTACTGTCTTAAAAGTGCATCTTAATTTTAGTATATGCATGATTATCTCAATGTGTGCATCACTGCGTCTGTATGTGCATTTCTGTCTCTGTGTATATATCAATATCTTAGTGTGTGCATCATTGTATCTGTATGTGCGTCTCTGTCTCTACTACACGTGTGCATCACTGTCTTTCTAAGTACATCTCTGTCTCTGTGTATGCCTCTATAACTCTGTATGTGCATCTACGTTTATGTTTCTATACATCTATGTCTTTGTCTGTGTATTACTGTTTGTGTGTATGCATCACTGTCTTTGTGTGTGCATCACTTTCGCTGTGTATGCATTATTGTATCTAGCTACGTTACTGTCTGTATATGTGCATTATTGTTTTTGTGTCTGCATTCCTGGTTTTGTATATTCAGTATGGTATCTGTAAGTGCCTCACTGTTTCTGTGTATATATCGTTGCATTTGTATATGCAGCACTGTCTTTGTGTGTGCATCTATGTCTCTGTGTATATATCACTGTCTTTGTGTAGGCATGATTGTCTCTGTGTGTGCATGTCAGTATCTGTGTGTGCATCTGGGCTTCTGTATGTATATTGTTATGTCTGTATTGCTAGCACTGTCTCTGTATGTGTGAATCTGTCTCTGTTATATGTTATTGCCTCTGTGTGGGCATGACTTACTCTGTGTGGGCGTATATTTTTTTTGCCATTAGTGAAAGTTATTAACGTTATGCAAAACATTATGTGTTTGTAAAATACCCCTCACACATCAAATGCTCACTTGATGTCATGCTTCATCATTGAGTTCTTCCCTTTCTTGCTACAGGACGGGCGTGCTGCAACCTACGGAGACGTAGGAGCACTTTTTAGGTGTAACACTATGTGTTTTGCAGTCTTTGTGTGTACATCTCTATATGTACATCATTGTGTTTGTATCTACATTATTGCCTCTATATGTCCATCAAATTCTGTATATGTACATCTATAGGGCATTGAGGTCTCTGTATACGTATGTCTTTCTCTGACTATATGTTATTGCCTCTGTATATGCATTCTTTTCTCTATATGGATAATCACTGTCTCTGTGTAGGCATGAGTGTGTATGTCTGAGCATAACTGTCTCTAGGTGTGCATCTCTGTTTCTGTATATATGTGATTGGCTATGTGTAGGCAACACTGTCTCTGTATGTGCATCATTGTATCTCTATATGCGTCTGTACATGTGCATTACTGTTAGTGTGTAAGTATCACTGTCTTTTTATGCATCTCTCTCTATATATGTACATCTCTGTCTCTTAATATATGTCATCGTCTATGTGTAGGCAACACAATCTGTATATATGTAATTGTCTATGTGTATGCAACACTGTCGCTGTGTGTGCATCACTGTATCTGTATATGCGTCTCTGAATGTGCATTACTGTATGTGTAGCCATTACTGTCTTTGTATATGCATCTCTGTCTATATATGTGCATCTCTCTCTCTCTTAATATATGCCATTGTCTATCTGTGGACAAGCTAATCTCTGTATGTGCATTACTATCTTAATAAGTGCATCTTAATCTACATCTATCCATTATTGTTTTAGTGTGTGCATTATTGTCTCTGTGTGTGCATCTTTATATCTCACTATATGTCATTTTCTCTGTGTAGTTATGATTGTCTCTATCTGTACATCACTGTCTTTGTAACTGCATCTTTATTTACGTGTATGCATTCTTGTTTCTATATATGCATCATTATCTCTTTAACTGCATCTTTCTCTCTCTACATATGTTACTCTCTCTGTATAGGCATCATTAGCTCTATCTGTACAGTACTGTCTTTACAACTCCATCTTTATCTATGTGTATGCATTATTGCCTTTTTCTGTGCATTACTGTCTTTTCTATCCATTGTTGTGGTAGTGTATGTGTCTTTGTTTACACAACATCTATCTACATAGCTAAATGCTATTAGTATTATAATATTGAATACAGAAACTACTACACTAAAGTGCACAGCACTAAACATTACTAACAAGCTAAAATGAAACCGAAATCAATGCTATTCATGCCTTGCTGGGAAAATATTCCTTGCTCACCTTCTTTGACCTTATCTGTGTTTTTTTTCCCAATACTCTTATTGGACCTTGCTATTGGTTACCTCCCTTTACTGCGTTTTTATTGCCTTTCCCCTTATTTAACCTCGCCAAAAACATCTGCTGCAAACGCTTCCTTTGTTGCTGTTACTACAGACGATACATCCTTCACGCCTGTGAATCCCAGACTAACAATTGCGGTAAGATAATTTTCACTTTCAAAGTTTAATTTTAAATAACTATTAGATATTTTACTTGCCTTTAGCTTATATTTCAATTTACTAAACAACGACTTTTACAAAAATGTTTACGTCTTCCGCCATGTAAACAAAAAGAAATAGCTTACAAATAAATCAATGTTGATAGCTTTGCTAACATTGCTTTTCTCTTCAAATTTTTAACACTATTTCTTTTCTAAAATCTACAGGGAAAAAGCTTCCAGCACACAACATTATTGTGCCGGTCTTAATAACATTTGCAAGCACCATACTATTGACAAGATCACAGCTCTGGTAAGTACATTACAGATCAAATGTATTTTACCTATGTAAATATTGCTTTTGCTAAACAAACGGACATTTAAAGTTAATTATTCTGATGCTATACACAGCAGAGATTTTTAAAATATGTTGTACTTTTATTACTCCTTAAATGTAAATTATGATTCCGTTTAAAGGAAGTAACATAATATGTAAACTTAACCACCTTGTTACAGACAACTAGTGCTCAATAAAATACTAGAGTAGTTACTTTATTATTAGTTGCATTGTTTTAAGATCTTGCCTTTTTAAGCAGACGCCCATTTTGTTAACCTTATTCTAGGCTGCATTACGTGTGTTTTATTTTGTTTCCTTCATTGCTCTACAATCTATTCTTATACTCAACAGTAGTCTTTACTATAATTGCTTTAAAATAGTTAATTATACGGGTTAAAGTGAGGTAGAAAAAAGTAGCAAATTATATTATGCAGCTTAACACAAAATACATATACAATGTATTTCAAATACAATAGCTTATTCTGCGTTAGCTGTATTGTAAATACAGCGTCGTTTGTGCACAAGGAAACGTCCCCATTTTGTCCTATGCTAATCTTCCTATCATCCTAATATTGCTCGCGACAATTTAGCTTTTTTAACTTAGCAATTTCAATGCATTTTTAACATTATTTACTTACCCCATCCACCCAGATATTTTGCAGTAACAAACACATTAGGCCTATGCTACACATTCATACATGATGCACACGTACCCAGTATAGTATTTCACCTTACTAACTACAAAAACTCAGTAATGCACATATAAAGGCACAAAGTACATAGGGTTGCCGTGTGCAAACATCCCCAAAAACATCCGAATTAGCAGTTTCACAACGCAAAAAATATCGCACTCGTCCTTAACAGCTAATTATCTCTGCATCCTTTGCTGCTACACATTCTAATACAAACACACAGCAAGTATATTCTACAAACCTTTCACGCTTTTCTTTTGTCTCGCTAGTCCTAACATCTTCTCTGCTAACGTCCATTGCAGTATTCACTTCCGGCTCAATATTCCTTCCTGTTTCAATAATTTAGGCCACTCCCCCAAACACGCTGTGTCGCTTACTTCCTGTTTTCCAACACACACTACTCCATAAGACCTCATACTAAACATTAGCTCAGCTAACGCTTATACAAAAAATCTCCACTTAAACTAGTCTACCTTTACACTTACACATTCTAATACTTACAATTCTATAAACGATCCTTACATGTCTCCTTATACTAAATAACTACAGGCTATTAAAGCTTTCCTACCGTGCAAATAAACAATACATTATACCTTTCCCTACTAAAAGAACACATTAACTATACAACACACGTTAATCGTACAACCTTGCCTAAAATACACTACAGCAAACATACACCATACTCCACGCAGTACAGTAGCGGTCGCTAATAAGAGTAGCTGCTGCGCAGTGACGTAGGGAAAAACAGGGGCAGGATGGAAGGTAGTAATCTATAGATTAGGAAGGATTACAGGCAAGTACACATATAAATACATACAAAGAATTACCTTGCACACACTGCGTCGCAAAATACGATGTAGTGTGCACAACGATATTCATTTTATTTATATATATGTTTACTTACCTACAAGCCGCCATAATCCATACATTACTTTCCCCTACCCTGCTCTTTCTCCTTCTCAACGTTACTGCCCAGCAGCTACTCCCACCACCAATTGCTATTCGCTGCTCTCACAACCGACCGTTACTGTTTACACACACATTAACCCTTAATTACATGCAATAGTATTTAAGTTGTTGCTTTACACAAAAGTAATAGAGTACGTCCGCTACACTTTTATACTAGATTTAAAACAAATAAGCGCAGCTGCATGTATAACAAGGCGCAAAGTACAGTACAATATTAAAGTATAGCCCATTAAAAGCATTGCAGCGCTTACCATACAAAATGAAAATACCACGCACAAAGGAAAATATATGACATAAAGATCCCTCGATACAATATATCACTTATCGTATCTAACAACTTTTATAAGTGGTTTCAAATATTTATTAACCACTACTCCTTAGCTATTTGCACTAACATTACATTATCTCTACCTTGCACATTCACACTTTATACACACAAACATTTAAACTTCTCTCTGTACTAGCTTCAAAAATTCAGTAATGCTTACATTAAAGAAACCAATTACACAGCATTGCTATTTTTCAGATACACTAAACACCATACTAAATAGCACCTTCACAACACATAAATAAACCCCTTATATGAAACTGTTGGTTACTTCACCCAAAAACTTCTAATATGGTTCTAATACAAAATTACCCTTCCAACGAAACAACAAAAGTAACTGTTTTTATTCTTTGTGAAAAATACATACATGCTATTCCAACATGCATATTTTCGCACTTTGGTTCAGGGCAATTTTTTTCAATCAGCTGCGCCTTTTACACTGCTTTTTTAAAGACACTCAACCCTATCCTCAAACTAATAAACTTCCTTCACAAAAGTACACCACATAAGCTATGCACAACTTCCTACTTTAGTGCTGGCGCTATCTTTTTACATCAGCTGTGCCTTTTAAACAGCGTTTTTGATAAAAGACTCACCCTTACTCTCTAACTAATAAGCTTGCTTGCACAAAAAAGGTACACTACGAAAGCAATACATATCTAACCCATTTACATATTAAACTACATCTTTTTACTAAGCAATACGTAAATTATACTGCACTAGTCACCAATTACCTTAAGAATACTCTGTTCAGTTGCACTCTTCTAATTTTCGCACTAAACAAATTATGCAGCTTTCCAATGCATATTACTGTACTTCAGTTACAACTCAATAGTTATACTTAAAATAACATTTCTGAAGGACAAGCAAACTGAAAACAAAACTACATATTGTGCATACAAAATGCCTTTAAGGAAATGTGCAATACTTACATTAAATACCAACACATAGCCAAAACAATCTATTTGCATTTAACACATTTACTAATCAGCAACCTATGTATGGAAAGAATTTAAATAAAGCAATCTTATCTTTCTTCACATGTGCTGTTTTATTCTGTCTTACCTGTCTATGCGGGGAGGGAGATCGCTGTGACACTGTAAAAAAAAACATGCATCAATAAGTACTATAAGAGGAAACATTAACAACCATTCTTACAAACAATAGAAGTACAAGCAATATTATCGAAGCACTCTTACCTTGTTCTTATATCTTCATCCTATTGTTCTCTGCAGCCCTTAAAATATCTTCATAATACTGTAAATAAATGATCACATTAATATATGTTTTTAGAATTTTTTTTACATAAAATGTGCAGTGACTTTACAAAGCAGGAACAATATTACACAACGCCTCTAACTCTTACCTTTTTAGCAATGCAATACTGCTGCTTCTATAGTCTCGCCTGTGGAGAAACATTATAAAACATCTATTAATAAGTAGCATCCACAAAAAAACAAACATGCAATCCATACACGCAAACATACATTTATATTCCTAACAATAAACTTGTAATTTTTCTCTTGTCCTGTTCCTCTAATCATTGTAAAACAAAATACAGTTATAACATAGAAACACATTTATTTGCTATCACATTTGCTATCGAACATAGTAAAACAATAGCATCTTTTCTTACTATTCATAATCACATGAAGTTATTTATTTCTGATCACATTTGCTAGCAAACAACATAAAGATACGCAGTAGAAAAAGTAAAGCAATAACAATCTTACCTTACTTTTTATACTCTTTCGTTGTCTGCGCTACATTTAGTGAAAGGGAAATTACTACTAGAATAATATAGGGATTAGCAGACTTAGTAAACGAAGCACGTATGTAACTGAATAACATAGAATACAGCCTTATATACTTAAGCTCGTTATTAATACTGCATTAAAGGATGCAATAAAAAGTAATATGCACACATTATTTATATTACAGATAGTAGAAATACCACAGATCGTAAAACACGCAATGTTTATAAATATTTGCGAACAATTTTTCTGCTAACCAAACAATTTCACAATACATATACATTCAACACATAGAATATACCCAACATTAGAATTAAACGTAACTTTATTTTAGCACGTTCTTCAGTATTCTCGGCTCCAAGCGATGGGGTATAACATTATAAACATAGCATTGCCGTTACCAGTACCACTATAGAAAAATACTCAAATTAATAAGCAATATTAACACATTAGCTCCATATTAAAAAAAAATATTTCCATGTATAATATCCAATCATCGATTTTGTAACAATATCTTTTACAATACATATACATTATGTACATAAACAGCCATTATTACAGAAAAACTTACCTTTCTTTTCGCTTCTTGTAACGTTTTCGCAGCTCAGATTGTTACAGTGAAGCATCACAAGAATAACATGAATATTGTCAGTTGCAGTGAATTACACGCAAATATATTAACAAAGAGTATACAACAAAAGCGTAACATTATAAAATACACCATAGTAATAAATAGTTGCAAATACTTTCTTTAGAAATAATAACATTAACAACACATAGCAATAACACATCAAGTACAGCTAACATTTAATAACTAAACTTACCTATCTCTTCGCTCGCTGCTGCGTCTTCTCTGGTATGGTCGGTGGGCAGGGCCACCATCACAAAATTAGCATCAACTTTGTTAGTTTCGATAAGTTACACGTACGTATTAACAACCAGTAGAGGGCAAACTCGTAACAGATTAAAATATACAATATTATAAATAGTTACAATTATTTTGTTTTCTAAGAGCAGCAGATACAATACAGAGACATTAAACGTATAGAATAGAGTCACATTAAATAACAAACGTGCTATTATCTGCGCTCGCTGTTCCGTGTTCTCGGTTTTGGTCGGTTAGGTGGGCCATCACAAAAAATAACAACTACGTTGTCCATTTTATATATTACACACGCGTATTAGCAATCATTGCAAACAAATTCATAATCTAATAATACGCAATATTACAAAAAAATTGCAAATTAAATATTTTATAACTTACTGTTTACAATTCAAATACATTAAAGCAGTAGATTAAAAGCAACATTAAAGAACACAACTTACTATTATCTTGGCTTGCTACTTTGTGTTCTCGCCTCCGATCAATAGGGTGGGGCATCACAAAAACAGTAACAATGTTATCAATTTAATACATTACACGCGCGTATTAACTAACACTAAGAACAGATTTCAAACACACAAAAAGTTACAAAAAGAAATTTTTTTACTTACCATTTAAAATTAAAATACATCAAACAGATAGATTAAAGACACATTAGAAAAAACATTCCTTTTATTGTCGCTCGCTGCTTTGTAATCTCAGCTCTTGTTGCTAGCGTTGGCCATCATAAATAGTAACAACGTTGCTAGTAACAATTACATAAACGCGTGTATTAAGTAGCAGCACACAACCAATGCCTAAAATACTAACATGGTAAAAATTAAGACAAAGTCACAAAATTATTTTTCCCCACAATACATTTACAATACAAATACATAACATACATAGAATAGAAGCAACATTAAAAGAAAACTTACTTTTGTCTTCGCTCGCAGCTTCGTATTCTCGGCTTCAGTAAATAGAATGGGGCATTTTCAAGAAAAGCAGCACCATTGCCAGTTTACATCATTACAACCACACATAGTAACTAACAGAACATAACAGTTTTGTTACATAGTAACAATAGAGGTTGGTGGGAGAAGTATCTGCTAGACAGTGACTTGAGGGAAGGAGGAGCAGGGTTAACAATAGTAATCTATAAAAAAGGGTTATCAAAAAAACTTAAGGTAAATTACATGTGCGTATTGATATACACTACACTACATATTCAAACTATAGTAACATACACAAGATCAATAAACAATAGCAATTAATATCTTTTACATTATTATCATATATAATCGAAACACATAAAACACATCGAGTACAGCTAACAATAAAGAACAAAATTTACTTTCTTCGCTCGCTATTCCATCTTTTCGGCTCCGGTCTATGGGGTGAATCATCACAAAAATAACATCAGCATTGCCAGTTATGCTAAATTATACCCCCGTATTATCAAACACTACACAGCAGATTCGCAACATATTAAAATACTACATAAATACATAGTTGCAATCCATAATTTTGTTTTAGCAATAACATTTACAATAGGAAAACAGTTAACACATACAGTTGTAACAACAGAAGGAAACAAAACTTACCTTTCCCTCCGCTCTCTGCTCCGTGTTCTCCCGTCCGGTTACTGGGATGGGGCATCACAAAATTAGCATAACCATTAACTTACGTACAATACACGAACGCAGTAACAAACATTACACAGCAGATTCGCAACATACTAAAATATACAATATTAATAAATAGCTGCCCAAGAATATTTTCAAACAATAACATTTACATAACAAAAATACTAAACACAAAGGGGCCGATTCCAATCTCGGTCGGAGGCGCACCCAATACCATTCGGTCGGGAAAAAAGCCATGCGAATGCCTGTTTCCCGACCGATCCGTACATCATACCGAACGAGTAAGTACGATGCGCACAACAGCACAGAATCCGGCCGAGTCGTACTCACCCAATCCAGGTCCTGTTCTCCGACCGAGGCGAATCCGGAAACGCAGAATCGAGTCACACGGAAGGGAAAATGCAGCCCCGTCTGGCCGAACAAGTACGATGCGCTTTCCGTACGCGCCGAACCCATCGCTACGCACGGCACGTCAAAGCATCCGGGAGAGGCGCACATAAGCTCCGATTCGCGCCACAACACGATCCACGGCTACGAGGCGAACCCGCCAGCGACGAGGACGACGCGAAGCAACGAGAAAGACGAACGACACGAACCAACCATGAATCCCTTCGTCCCGATCCTACCAATATTCTACATTTACTACCGGAACAGGCACGGACGCGTACGGCGCAGAAGGTAAGTCAGACACCAACCACAAAACACATACAACACGTACACGACACATCACACACACAGAGGGATGCAGAATTTACTTACACCAGCAACAGCAGCACCATAGGGGCGGGATGCCCATCACCAATGCCACATATGCACACAGGGGCCTGGATGCGCACCACCACCACCACCCCTACCCAGGGGGCCGGATGCCAACCACTACTACCACCCTTAGCCAGGGGGTGCCAGATGCCCACCACCACTACCACCCTTACCCAGGGGGGCTGGATGCCTACCACTACTACCACCCTTAGCCAGGGGGTGCCAGATGCCCACCACCACTACCACCCTTACCCAGGGGTGCTGGATGCCTACCACAACTACCACCCTTACCCAGGGGGCTGGATGCCCACCACTACTACCACCCTTACCCAGAGGGGCTGGATGCCTGCCACCACTACCACCCTTAGCCAGGGGGGCTGGATGCCTACCACTACTACCACCCTTACCCAGGGGGCTGGATGCCCACCACTACTACCACCCTTACCCAGGGGGCTGGATGCCTACCACAACTACCACCCTTAGCCAGGGGGTGCCAGATGCCCACCACCACTACCACCCTTACCCAGGGGGGCTGGATGCCTACCACTACTACCACCCTTAGCCAGGGGGTGCCAGATGGCCACCACCACTACCACCCTTACCCAGGGGTGCTGGATGCCTACCACAACTACCACCCTTACCCAGGGGGCTGGATGCCCACCACTACTACCACCCTTACCCAGGGGGCTGGATGCCTACCACTACTATCACCCTAAGCCAGGGGGCTGGATGCCCACCACTACTACCACCCTTACCCAGGGGGCTGGATGCCTACCACTACTACCACCCTTAGCCAGGGGGGTGCCAGATGCCCACCACCACTACCACCCTTACCCAGGGGGGCTGGATGCCTACCACTCCTACCACCCTTACCCAGGGGGGGCTGGATGCCTACCACTACTACCACCCTTAGCCATGGGGTGCCAGATGCATACCACTACTACCACCCTTAGCCATGGGGGTGCCAGATGCCTACCACTGCTACCACCCTTACCCAGGGGGGGCTGGATGCCTACCACTACTCTCACCCTAAGCCAGGGGGCTGGATGCCTACCACTACTACCACCCTTAGCCATGGGGGTGCCAGATGCCTACCACTACTACCACCCTTACCCAGGGGGGGCTGGATGCCTACCACTACTACCACCCTTAGCCAGGGGGGTGCCAGATGCCCACCACCACTACCACCCTTACCCAGGGGTGCTGGATGCCTAACACAACTACCACCCTTACCCAGGGGGTGCCAGATGCCCACCACCACTACCACCCTTACCCAGAGGGGCTGGATGCCTACCACTACTATCACCCTAAGCCAGGGGGGCTGGATGCCTACCACTACTACCACCCTTAGCCATGGGGGTGCCAGATACCCACCACTACTACCACCCTTAGCCAGGGGGGGCTGGATGCCTACTACTACTACCACCCTTACCCAGGGGGGGGCTGGATGCCTACCACTACTATCACCCTAAGCCAGGGGGGCTGGATGCCCACCACTACTACCACCTTTACCCAGGGGGGCTGGATGCCTACCACAACTACCACCCTTACCCAGGGGGCTGGATGCCTACCACTACTACCACCCTTAGCCAGGGGGTGCCAGATGCCCACCACCACTACCACCCTTACCCAGGGGGCTGGATGCCTACCACTACTACCACCCTTACCCAGGGGGGCTGGATGCCTACCACTACTATCACCCAAGCCAGGGGGCTGGATGCCTACCACTACTACCACCCTTAGCCATGGGGGTGCCAGATGCCCACCACCACCACCACCCTTAGCCAGGGGGCTGGATGCCTACCACTACTACCACCCTTACCCAGGGGGCTGGATGCCTACCACTACTATCACCCTAAGCCAGGGGGCTGGATGCCCACCACTACTACCACCCTTACCCAGGGTGGCTGGATGCCTACCACTACTACCACCCTTACCCAGGGGGCTGGATGCCTGTCACTACTACCACCTCTACCCATGGGGGCTGGATGCCTACCACCAACACCACCCCCACTCATAGGATGGACAATGCATGACACAACCAGCACACCACAACCTAGGGAATGCAAGAAAAAGACATCCCCCAACACCATGACAAGCGTGTGTAGACTGTGTCAAATGCCTACAACACTGAACATGACTTTGAACATACAATGTGACCCCTATCACATGTGCCACACATATATGTGTGTGGCCCCCACAATGCAAGCAGGCCATGACCATTGTGGCAATGGGGTCCAAACCCCCATCATCACAGTGACCAAAATGTAAGTGTGGGGTCCATAGCTGAAGCACATTTTGAACAGTGTGGCAATGGGGTCCAAACCCCCATCATCACAGTGACCAAAAGGTAAGTGTGGGGTCCATAGCTGAAGCACATTTTGAACAGTGTGGCAATGGGGTCCAAACCCCCATCATCACAGTGACCAAAATGTAAGTGTGGGGTCCATATCTGAAGCACATTTTGAACATTGTGGCAATGGGGTCCAAACCCCCATCATCACAGTGACCAAAAGGTAAGTGTGGGGTCCATAGCTGAAGCACATTTTGAACATTGTGGCAATGGGGTCCAAACCCCCATCATCACAGTGACCAAAAGGTAAGTGTGGGGTCCATAGCTGCAGCACATTTTGAACAGTGTGGCAATGGGGTCCAAACCCCCATTATCACAGTGACCAAAAGGTAAGTGTGGGGTCCATAGCTGAAGCACATTTTGAACAGTGTGGCAATGGGGTCCAAACCCCCATCATCACAGTCACCAAAATGTAAGTGTGGGGTCCATATCTGAAGCACATTTTGAACATTGTGGCAATGGGGTCCAAACCCCCATCATCACAGTGACCAACATGTAAGTGTTGACAAAGAAAAAGCTGCAACTGCCAAACTGCATGGATGATTCCTGGTCACAGAACATAAAACACATCAGTGGCAAAGTAGTGCATGTGTCCCTTTGCAACATAGATTGGGGGAGGCAAATACTGCAGTGCAAATAAGACATACCTTTGGCCATGTGCAGACAAACAACACCCATGGGGGCTGACACTGTCAACATTCATCAATGACACAATGACAGAAGTGACCATCAGAATGCAGACCCACATATTTGCACCAATGGGCACACAAATGCAGATACCCTGTGGAGACTGTAGATGTGAGGTGAACAGATACCATACCATGGCAGCAATGGGACACACAAACCATGATCATTGTGATGACTGATGACCTAGGAGTCCCAGGGACAGCAGGGGAAACCCACCAAACTACATACAGCCAATGGCACACCTAAGCTATGCCAATGCAGTGGTGCAGTTGCACAAACACAAACAGGCAGACCCACACTGCACATCAAACACAACAGGTGAGGGGGTGCCAGTGTCCCCAGGCAACCACACAACACATGAGGAGGCCTGAATACCAATTATACAGATGTGCATACAGTGCCACACAAAGGTAACTCATGGATCCAAATCCCCTATGTGGGCAATCAGGCATTGTCAGATGAGAGGGAGCACAAATCACACATGTCACACAGGCACGTAGGAACAGCAACTGACACAGCAAGACACAGACACACCACAGCACTACCCCCAGGGCCCCCACAATGTGGTGACCCTGGGCTGCATTACAATCCCACTGTGATGACAAAGCTAAATGTCGTTCACACTGTGAACCACAGTCATGTGTCCTGAGCAACAAACTACCATCACACCTACACAAGCACAAATCAATCAGCACGGCCAGTAAGCCAAGGCCAACATGGAGGCAGGGGTCTAGCCGGGCAACAACTCTCATCTGCACACACTCAACACCACACACCTCGACCTCCAACAATGTGCAGCAGTGAAGCACACATGCACTGGTGACATTGCACATGCACCCATGACAATTCCAGGGTGGTGGGTGGGAACCAAGGTGCAGAAACACATCACATATGGCCACTCAACAAGACTCCTGAATGTCTGACACACTGCACACTACGCTGTACATGGACATGACGGCAATACCACACCAACCAATGGGATCCCAGCCACAGTCACACACCAATGAAGAAGCCAAGGTCACCCACAAAGAACACACATAGACAACAACCAACATTGCAGCCCGGACCCTGAGGAGTGCCAGCAGTCACACACACAACGTGTCACAATCACTGAAAGATAACACAAACTGGAAATCACATGACAGGTGCAAACAACAAGTGCCAAGGGGAAACCTGACTGTGACCCATCTGCGTCTGCACACAAACTCAGCCCTGACAGCAAACACACCTATGGGTGACACCCTGATGACCAGTAATGTGCCATGCACCCACATCACAGAGAACCCAGGGAGAAGACTTTGGGGGAACATAGGTCAACTCAGCAAGCATCACAAACAGGTACAACACTAGGGATCACAGCATGCACAGCTAAACAGAAGTGAACACACAGACATGCTCATACAACACACACCTTGGGCGCAGGCAATGTCACAGGAGTACACACTGCCATGAGGGGACTCCACTCCTGTGTGAGGAAAGCTGTGCCATATGTTGCCTCAGTAGGGCCCCATCATGTCAGCTGAGCACTTGGTCACACAATCAACAATTAGCACCAAATGAAGGCTCCCGTCACATCAGCCTGGTCATGGAAGTGCCAACGAAATCATCAGCACAGATCCAACACACTTGTATAGCAATGTTGCACTGACAACACAGATGAGTCCTTCCCCATTGATGCCCAAACCTGCATGTCCAGTGGAGATGGCCACACGGTCAGGGAAGTAGACGAATTGAACAATGGCAGGCACAACAGATGTGCAGGGGTGGAAGCCACAGATGTGAAATTGCTAATGTAAGTAGGAAATCCCATTGCCAAATACTGAACACATGACACCCTCAGATGCTGCTATGGATGACATGGATACACCACAGGATAGGACACATTCCCCCTGGACCACATGTGTTCCTGCACAGTAACACTTCATTATCATGAGACCAAATATCACCATCACTGCAGCAAGGGCATGGTTAGCATCATCAACAACATGTACATCAGAAGCATAAGCACTAGAGAACAGAAAGTTGCTTTATTCAGCATATGTGTGTTTAAAAGTGAATGTCCAGAAAAAACACAAAGGTCAATGGCCAGTCCATTGTCAAAGTCCAAACAGGGTGACAGTGGCAGATGTCACCCTACGCATGCCTGCACTGCACAAAACCAGGGACAATCCACTAGGAAGGGCAACCGGGGGGCAGGCCAGGCACCGCAGGGACAGGATCAGGGCTCACCAGGAGGAGGCAGGGAAGGGGTGGTGGGTGCTGGAGAGCCACTGACAACTGCAGTGGAGGTGTCTGACATGGTGTGTGCCGGCACAACTGGGGGCATGACTCAGATGTTGTGGGTGCCGGCACGACTTCAGTGGACCCTGCAGATGGAGTGGACAGGTCCGCCACTGCAGTGCCCAAGTCAGACAGGGTGGTAGTGGACTCCACTGCAGTGCCTACCACCAGGGGAGGAGAATGGGGAACAGGCAAGGTGGGCTGGACAGAGGGGGAGGACACCCTCACCACATCAGTGGCACAGACAAGCGCAGCGGGGGTGTGGTGCCGGGAGAGCAAGTGGCAGGGGAGAAGGTCGGATCCTCTTGGGGATGGTATATCTGTGGGTGGGGGAACCTGGGGCAGGGTGTGGTGGGGGCACCTGTGGAGTGGGGGCCTGAGGGATGGAGGAAGGAGTCCTGGTGCCTGAGCTGCAGGGCGGCGGCGGGGTCTTGCTCTTATGACTCCGGGGGGACTTGCGGGTGGGGGCCTCAGTCTGTCTGCACCTGGGGGAGGGTGTCCAGGGGCGAGGGGTACTCTGCTCCGTGTGGGTGGGCTTCCTCTTCCCCCTGAATGCTGTATCAGCTGGATCGGCGGGGAAGAGGCCGAGGTCACTGAGGAAGAGCCGCTGGGTCTTTGGGGTTGCAGGTGAGGCAAGGGAGGGTGCTTTGGAGGGAGAGGCAACTGAGGACTGCGCAGTGCTCGTGGATGCGTGTGTGTGTTCCAGGGCCCCATCCCCTGTGAGTCTGGTTTCAGTCCCCTGACTGTGCGTGCGTGTGCGTTTTGTTTGTGGCGTGTGTGTCTGTGTGCTGGACGTGTGTGTGCTGGTGTGTGCCTGTGCCGGTGTGTGTGTGCTTGGGACGGGTAAGGTGCTGGGGAGTGTGGATGGAGCAGAGGCAGGAGGGGTGAGGGACTGTCTGAGGAGGGACACTGCTGCCGTCAGGGAGGAGTCCATGGACCTATTGCCCCTCTGTAGGTAAGACATGCCCGATGAGATGCCCTCCATGAACGACACCAGCTGAGTCAACAGAGCGGTGTGCGCATGGAGGACACTCAGCATGGCTGTCTGCCCTACATGGAGCTGGCGAAGGAGGTACACAGACTCCTCACTCAGGGCAGCAGGGGACACAGGGGCAGGGGGTGCGGTGCCTGGCCCAAAGGAGACACGCTTCCGAACATGGGAGCCTCCACGGACCTGGGGAATGGGAGCCGATGGGAGGGCGGTGGTGGTGCTGGTGGTGGCGGGGACAGCAACACTAGCTGGGGTGTGGTGGCTGCTGACACCCGCCTCCATAAGGGAGTCATCCTCCGAGCCGCTGTGGTCCTCAGCTGAGGTGGATGCTGCTGAGGACTCCTCGGTGGGGCTCCCCTCGCCCTCCGTGCCACTGGGTCCCTCCGACCACTCCTCGGCTGCTGACCCAGTCTGGCTCTCCGGCTCCTCCTGGTCCGTGGAGCTGTCCCCTTCTGTGGCCGTGGATGTATCTGCAAACAATGGGGAAACAGACAGACATCAGTCACCTGCACCAAACGCACACACCACTGTGAGCACAGCACATTACAGAGCAAGCCCTGGCATCATTAGTTGAACATTGCTAAAAGTGCCCTAACTGAACAGGAGAAGCCAATTGTCAGTCTGATGCCAACCATGGCACTCACATCCCACATGGCCTTGCACCCATCTGTCTGGTGTCTGTTGGATAGCAACACCCCAGTGTGGACACATGCACCACCTACACAGTAGTTGGACAGTGCAGAGGACACGGTGTAGCATGTGGACATGCACACATCACAACTCTTGCCACTGAGTCAGTACAGGTTTCCGGATGAAAGGGATGCCCAGAGTCAAATAGGAAATGCATGTGATGCATACCAGCGACAGACACCATGATGCACCCATGTCCTGATAGCCATCGCCACAATGGTGTGCATATAGCACATGTCACTCCCCTGCAGGATCACCAATAAGTAGACACATGCCATGGCGGAGGCATGACTGCTAAGTCATACATCACTGTTTCAGTGATGTATGACTTGGCAGCCAGACAACAACACTCTGCACTGTGTCACAATAGTAGGTCATGGGGAATGCAAGTCCTGGAGCTGCACAAGTGCACATGTACATCCCCCACACAACACATCATCTTAACCCTCATCTGTCCAGGTCATACCGATTGGACATATGGGAGACCTGTGACACTACCCTCTGAACCTGAGCCCCTCACAATCTGCTGTGAATGGGAAACAGCTGCCTGAACTTCACATTCGCATACCCCAGTCTGCACGGGCAGCTGATCAAACACCTATGTGACACACAAGTATCGTCTCCTATGGTCACATCTCCAGTGGCATGCTGAGCCCCAACCGAGAAACACCCCAGCAGTCCTGGCAACAAATCCACAGCACACTGACACAGAGGCAGACACCTGAGGGGTCAAATCACTGCGCACAACGTGTCAGCTGATACACGGGAGTGGGAATACAGGTGTATTGGATGGGCTGGAGTAGGCATGACTGTCCTGCCCCACATGAATGAGGGATGAGCCCTGGACAGTGGATAGCTGGCTATGTATGTGTGACACACGTAACCTGCACACTCCTGGGGCCCAAACATTGTTCCCACCCGCTGCATGGGTGTGTGCCAGATACCCCAGGCACATGTGGTGGCTCAGCTCAGCAAGTGGACCACATATCAAAGCAACACGCAGATTACATGTCCGAACACAGGCATTGTGTGAACAATGGACTCACCCATGATGCCCACAACAGAGTCAGGGAAACAGATGCTGTCCCCCACCTTGAGTGAAGCAAACTGCAAGGACACAGTCCCAAGTGACACAATTCCCTGAATGTAAGGGCCACACCTGGGTATCAGATGAGGAGTGGGCAGTGCACAATAGAGGGACATGGCTCCTGGACAACATGACTGCTGTACTGTGGCAGTTTAACCAGGCCAGAGGAGGGCACATAGCATGTAATACAGAGTTCACAGTGCAGTCTTTGACTCACCCCCTCCTTGCTGCTGTCTGGCCTTCAGCTGCCCATCCAGGTCTGGAAACACCACCGCCAGGATCTGGAGCATGTGGGGGGTCAGGGTCCGTGTTCCGCCCCTCCTGCGAGGCGGCGACAGCTTCAGCTGGACCCGTGCAATCCTCCGGGTCCAGCCCCGAAGGTCCTGCCACCTCTTCTGGCAGTTGCGGATCCGGCGCTTGTAGACCCCCACGGACCGGACAGCCCGGACGATGTCCTTCCAGATCTCCTGCTTCCGATGGGCATTAACCTGTGAGGATGACAAAGTGAAAAGGCCATAACTACACATGCAACATATCCGTGCATGACACAGTTGTATATACATGTCTCAATCACAGGGGCACATGATGTACACAGGCAGTGCAACGCTGCCCATGGACAGTTTGCCAGAAGTCACTACATGGTATCATTGCATGGGAAGTAAAACCTTGTTCAAATGCACTGTCACTGCACAATACCTGTCCAGTGCATGTCACTACACACTATGGGGGTGACAACTACTCAGTGAGCCTGCTAGCCAGTGGCGTGCAGACTTTCAGCCTTGCTAGTCAGACAAAATGCACATTCAGAAAGGCAGTGCACAGAACACTCACCTGCTCCCCTGGTGTCCCATACAGCTTGCTGTACTGTGGAAGTAGGCTGTCCAGCAGGGCCTGGTTCTCCTCAAGGCTAAAGTCTGGGGCTCTCTCCACAGTACGTGCCATTGCAGGGTCCAGAGGGGGCAGAGACAGCAGCAGTGCAGTGGCAGATGTCGTCCTGGAGCATGTAGTGCAGGCAAGTGAGCTCTCAGGGGAACAGCCAGCAATATATATGTGCTGCAGAGGCAGATACTGTCCCATGTGTCCAAAGGGATAGGTCCAAGTCGTTTGCATCTTCTGAATCTGGCCAATCCATGGAATAGCAGCACCAATACACGCCCACAGCATCCTTCAAATCTTCAACTTCATGACATACATGATTTTGCAACATTGTTGTGGGTGACCAACTGAATTTCCAGCAACCGACTCATTCGAATTTCGAAAACGTGTCCGTTGCCAGGCTAGGCCATTGACAATGGGTGCGCACCGATCGGTCCATTGCTGTTCAACGCGTACAGGGGTACAACGCGTACCCGCACACATTGAATGCAATGGGCCGGCCGGGCGCACCGATCGATCCATTGCTGTTCAACGCGTACAGTGGTACAACGCGTACCCGCACACATTGAATGCAATGGGCCGGCCGGGCGCACCGATCGGTCCATTGCGGTACAACGCGTACAGGGGTACAACGCGTACCCGCACACATTGAATGCAATGGGCCGGCCGGGTGCACCGATCGGTCCATTGCTGTTCAACGCGTACAGGGGTACAACGCGTACCCGCACACATTGAATGCAATGGGCCGGCCGGGTGCACCGATCGGTCCATTGCTGTTCAACGCATCCCTGTACAAGTTACTGGCATATGTCACCATGCCTGTCTCAGATGAACATATGCCAGCCACAGATAGCTCCCAGGGAGTGAGGGGCACACCTACAACACGACAGCCTGTCCAAACTGTATCATAAGGCATGTAAGGCTGCATTTCCTATTGTGTGTATGTTGGTGTACATGTTGTCCTGTGGGTGTCACCTGGGAGCAGCCACCCCCAGGCTGTGCACGTGTTCATGGGGACAGGATCCTGGGTGTTACGTGTACATGACCACTGTGATGTGCAACTGTTCATATCTGTGCATGTGCCATGGTCACATTTCACGGTGGTGTATGTGTATGTCATGTCACATACCCCGTGAGTCCCATGTGGGACGGTATGTTTGAGCCAGGGTGTCCCAGTGGCACAATAGTGATGGTCCTCCACAGTCTGTGTGCATGTAGTGTTTACAATGTCTCTGATTTCATGTGCACAATGGGAGACAGTCTCCACATCCACGTTGTGTGTGCATGGACTTTGATGTTGTGCGTGTGTGTGTCACAGACGTCCATGTCTGTCCTGCAGTGGCAAGTGGGACCACTACCTGTGGGGGTCATGGTTGTTTTGCTGTGGTGTATACATGATACTCCATGTAATGCCAGAGTCCATGTGGCAATACAGGGTCCCTGGGAATGTACCTGTCGTTGAGCTGTGATGCCTGGGGCACATCTGTCCTCACATGTCACTGTGGGGGGTGATTATGACATGGCAGCAGGAGATGGGAACTGTGACACGGCCTCATGATATCCAATGGGCCAACCTGGGACTTATTGATGCCACTTGTTGAACCGTGATGACAGATGTTGGCCATGTATGTACCATACATGTCCTTACGGAACTGCACACTTCATGTAGTTGTGCCTCATAATGATTTTTGATGTGATATTGAGTGTGTTCAATGCCGCATATGTGGGGTGACTGACAATCTTGCTTTCTTCTCCTCTGCACTGCAGGGCTCCTGCTGTCCATAGACCATTCCCAGACCTGGCAACGATGGTGGACCGGGACAGCATCCGACGGTACCGCTTCACCAGGCAGCTGATTGAGGATTTGGCAGTGCAGTTGGCCCCACATTTGCAGCCTGGCCGGCCGTATCCTACAGCGCTGACCCCCAATGTGATGGTGATGGCAGCCCTACACTTCTTTGCCACCGGTACCTTCCAACATACTGTGGCGACTGCTGGTGGGATGTCACAGACCATGTTGAGCCGTGTGCTCCGCGATGTTTTGGAGGCAATGTTGCTATACCTGAACCGGTACATCTATTTCCCTAGACTGCAACGACTCACTGACGTGAAGAGTGACTTCTATGCCCTGGGGAGGATGCCGCATGTCATTGGCTCCATTGATGGGACACATGTGGCTTTGGTACCACCACAGGCCCAGGAGCAGGCCTACCGTAACCGCAAGCACTACCACTCGGTCAATGCACTGGTGGTGTGTCTTGCAGATATGACCATCACACACGTGTGTGCCCGTTTCCCTGGTTCAGCACACGATGCCTTTGTGATGAGGAGTAGTCGCATCCCCAGGATGATGGCACAGATGCAGAACCAGCGTGCCTGGCTTGTCGGTGTGTACTGACTTTGTGCCATTGTGTGTGATCTGATCTGTAGTATTCCGCCCACTTTTCCAAGTCAGCTAATGTGCACTTGTCTGTCCGTAGGTGACTCGGGATACCCCAACATGCCGTGGTTGCTGACACCCCTCAGGAACCCTGTGACACCAGCCCAGATGCGCTACAATGAGGCACATGGTCGGACCAGGAGAGTGATTGAGCGGACATTTGGTCTCCTGAAGAGCCGCTTCCGCTGCCTCGACAAGACAGGAGGGTCCCTCCCATATGCCCCAGCGAAGGTGTGCAAGATTATCATCGTCTGCTGCATGCTCCACAACCTGGCAGTGCGGAAGGAGTTGCCTCTCATCCAGGATGACAATGACCAACATCCGCCACCTGTGGAGGATCCTGGCCTGGACCACGATGCCAGTGATGATGATGATGATGAGGGTGATGTCCGCACACAGCTCATCACCAACTTCTTTAGATGAATGTGAGTATCCTGAGGTGTCATGTCAATGATGTGAGTTGGCATGATATGTGTAGGTGGTGCTCTGGTGCTGTTGGAGTGTGTCCATTGGCTACTTGACTGGATGTGTGTAGCGATGTGTGCTTACAGGTGGTCTGTACTCCCCAACAGTGTTGACATGCTAACTTGGTTCTGGGTGGGTATCTTGTAACATGTATTGTGCATGAGTTTTGCTGTTCTGTCCTGTTCTCCATTGCTTTTGACTGTGTGTCATTTCTGTCCTTCACAGGGTACTTTCAGATTCGTTTGGTCAACTGTGTCCACCGACGACGTGATTGTACTTCCAGGGTGGTAGCTGTTGTGTCCCTACAGGTGATGTGCGCCACACCCATGGACTTCCTTCCTTCTACAGTTGTTGACTGTGTGCCCGCTGCCAGGTGGGATTACCTTGCATCTGTAGTGGTTACGACATGTTGCAACTGTGTAATAAACCTGTGCTTCACTTTGTGATGTGCGTTGTCTGTGGTCACACATTTGAATGCCATTTGCTTACTGCACCTGTGGGCTACTTGACTACAACTGTGAATAGGTGTGGTGTCTGTGCATTGCACCGTCTTCCCTGGCAACATCAGTGTAGGCAATGAGTCAGATGGCCTAGGTGTGTATGTGTTGTGTAGCCCTGGTGGTGTGTCTCCCTCATATGTGTCACGTTGCCTTTACTCACATGCCTGTGTTGTACTTGCTGTTGCAGTTCGCATACACAGTGTAATTTTGCAGTTCATCATCCCCATGACAGCACCCATGTTGGAATCACAACAGAGGCAAGTATGGTGTATTAGTGTGTTTATTGTGATACATTTGTGTGAATAGTGCATAGGATGGTTAGTGCTGTACATATATATTGCAATCAGAAGTTCCTAGGTGAATTGAAAGTCCTGGTAGACAAAATCCCCAGTATCGGGGCCACAGTTGTCTGAGACATTGGTCCAACTTGTACTCCCCATGTCATGTGTGGGAGTTGTGTTGCCGTCAACAGGGTGAACAGTTTGTGCACAAAGGTGAACATCCAGAACAGGTTCAGGCTTCCTGGGGGTTGCACTTGGCCATCGGCCTCTCACTTGCCCCTCCTCGGACGACCCCTCTTCTTTGGGGGGCCCCTCAAGTACAGGCTGCTGCGGTGCAGGGGACTCTCCGCCAGAGTCATCCTCCCTCCCTGTGGCAGTTGCAGTTTGTTCAGCACCAGATGTTGTTGGCACACAGGGAGGTGTGGACTGGTTGCTGTTCATCTGGCGGAGGCATTGTAATATGTCCCTGTGCACCGCCGTCATCTCTTGCAGTGCGTCCCACTTGGACTCCACGCCGGACATGTGTGAGTCCAAGCGGGCATGATGGGCAGCCTGCTGCTGTTTCATGTCTCTGAGGAGCCCCACTACCTGGCTGAGATCTCCGGTGCTGGACTGGTACGCATCGGCTATGCGTACCAGTTGTGGGTCATCATGCACACCAGCAACCTCTGCAAGCAGCGACCTCTGTCTCCCACCCCTCTCACCACCCCTGGTGACATGTGCAGTGCGTGCAGTGGCACGCACAGATGACCCTGGTCCCCCTTGGGGGTTGGTGGTGGTGGTGGTGTCCATGGCCCCACGTTGGTCCAGGGTCCCTGTGCTGGTGGTGCTCCTTGTTCTGTCCATGTCGGCAGGGATGGTATTTGTGGTGACAGTCGTTGGAGGGGTGGGTGCAGGGGTGCAGCTGGTGGTCCTGCTGGTGCTGCAGCTGGTGGTCCTGCTGGTGCTGCATGTTGACTTGCACCGGAGGTGCCAGGTTGGTCTTCTTCATCCGAGGAGGGCAGAGGCTGTACGACACCAGTGAGCTCCGTATCCTCTTGAGCCTGGGACTGGGACTCCTCAGCGTCTGCTGCTGTGTCCCCATCATCACCTGTTTTTGGGAGACACACACAATGTATGTAATGTTTCTGCAGGCATCAATGGTTGACACACCTGACAGTTGTGACTGTGCCTCTGGCTGCGGGCCTGTACATTGCATTGTCCTAAGTTGTCACAGTCAGGGGTTGATATTGGTGTAGCACATTGTCCTGCATTATTTGGGCATTTCTATGTATTTGTTGGGGTGTGAACATGGTCTGCATTGGTTGTATTTGGTTGACAGCCAGCCCTCCTTCCCACCCAGCCAGTCAGTTATCCCACCATGGACTGTGCTTGCATTGCAGGGAGTGAAAGTTGTCTTTCAGGATGTCAGTCAGTGGTGTCCTGCTGTTGGTTGTTGCACAGTTGCCAGCAGGGCCTTGTGCTCCCCACAGCAGTAGCCAGTGTCAGCCATCTTGTCAGTTGTTTTCCACTCCCTGTGATGTGAACATGGTTCAGGGTGGTGTTGATGGGACAGTTGTGGGGGTGAGCTATGTCTGTGACTATGACTCCCATCATGCTATTGCCTCCACCCCACTTCCCAGCATTCCCATACTTACTTGCTTTTGTGGGGAGTTCAGTGTGTGTGGGTGTGAGAGCAATGGCAAGATGGCTGACAGTCGTGTCCTGCTGTTGGTTGGTGTGCAGTTCCCAGCATGCCCTTGTGCTCCCCACGACACAGCAATCAATCAATCAATCAATCATGTCACTTATAAAGCGCACTACATACCCGCAGGGGTCTCAAGGCGCTGGGGGAAGAGGGGGGTGGTGCTGCTACTGATCGAAGAGCCAGGTCTTGAGGAGTCTTCTGAAGGCCAGTAGGTCTTGGGTCTGCCGAAGGTTGGTGGGGAGGGTGTTCCAGGTCTTGGCGGCGAGGTGGGAGAAGGATCTTCCGCCGGCGGTCGTTTTCCGGATGCGGGGGACTGTGGCGAGGGCGAGGCTGGTGGAGCGGAGCTGGCGGGTGGGGGTGTAGAAGCTGAGTCGTCTGTTGAGGTAGGCTGGTCCGGAGTTGTGGAGTGCTTTGTGTGCGTGGGTGAGGAGCTTGAAGGTTATCCTCTTGTTGACAGGGAGCCAGTGCAGGTCTCTCAGGTGGGGTGTGATGTGGCTGCGTCGGGGGATGTCAAGGATTAGACGTGCAGAGGCGTTCTGGATGCGTTGCAGCCGTCTCAGGAGCTTAGCCGTCGTTCCTGCGTAGAGGGCGTTTCCGTAGTCCAGCCTGCTGGTGACGAGGGCCTGGGTGACTGTTTTTCTTGTTTCGGTGGGGATCCACTTGAAGATCCTGCAGAGCATTCGGAGGGTGTTGAAGCAGGATGAGGAAACGGCGTTGACCTGCTTAGTCATGGAGAGGGTGGGGTCGAGGATGACCCCTAGGTTGCGTGCGTGGTCGGTGGGTGTCGGGGCTGTTCCCAGTGATGTTGGCCACCAGGAGTCGTCCCATGCTGAAGGGTTGGAACCAAGGATGAGGACCTCCATCTTGTCCGAGTTCAGCTTCAGGCGGCTGGTACTCATCCATTCGGCGACAGCCTTCATTCCTTCGTGGAGGTGGGCTTTGGTGGTGTGAGGGTCTTTGGTGAGGGAGAGGATCAGCTGGGTGTCATCGGCGTAGGAGATGATGTTGAGGTTGTGCTGTCGGGCGACGTGGGCGAGGGGTGCCATGTAGATGTTGAACAGCGTTGGGCTGAGGGAGGAGCCTTGGGGTACGCCGCAGATGATCTTGGTGGCTTTGGATCGGAAGTGGGCGAGGCGGACGCTTTGTGTTCTGCCGGAGAGGAAGGATGTGGTCCAGTCCAGGGCCTTCTCTTGGATCCCGGCGTCGTGAAGGCGTGTTCGTAGTGTGTGGTGGCAGACCGTGTCGAAGGCGGCTGATAGGTCCAGGAGGATGAGGGCTGCTGTTTCTCCGTTGTCTAGCAGGGTCCTGATGTCATCGGTGGCGGCGATGAGGGTGGTTTCGGTGCTGTGGTTGCAGTGTCAGACATCTTTGATGGGCCTTTCCACTCTCTGTGGGATGTGCATGCGTGAGTGTGAGCTTGCTGGGCCATGTGGTGGGGGATGTAGAGCTGTGACTACGACTCCCATCATGCTATTGCCTCCACCCCCCTTCCCAGCATGCCCATCCTTCCTTCCTTTTGACTCTGCTTCCCTGTGGGGTGGGCTGCCTGTGCTGACAGGATGGCTGGGAGTGTTGTCCTGGCAGTTGTTTGGCTAAAAGTCCCAAGAGTGTCCCTGTGCTTCACACAACATAACCCAGGGTGGAGGTTCTTTGTGGGATCTTGAGTTAGGATGTGAGGCATTGCATTCTCCCAGGTGGGTTCTGTGGAGTTTGTGTTGAGGGGGTGTGTGAGGGGAGGTGCTTGTGACTATGGTCAGTGCTGCGAGTCCTCCTTCCCACCCAGCCAGATATCCCACCATGGAACGTGCTTGCATTGCAGGGAGTGGAAGTTGTCTTTCAGGATGTCAGTCAGTGGTGTCCTGCTGTTTGTTGGTGCACAGTTGCCAGCAGGGCCTTGTGCTCCCCACAGCAGTAGCCAGTGTCAGCCATCTTGTCAGTCCTTATCCACTCCCTGTGATGTGAGCATGGTTCAGGGTGGTGTTGATGGGCCAGTTGTGAGGCTGAGCAATATCTGTGCCTACTGCTCCCATCATGCTATTGCCTCCACCCCCCTTCCCAGCATGACCATGCTTCCTTCCTTTTGACTCTGCTTCCCTGTGGGGTGGGCTGCCTGTGCTGACAGGATGGCTGGGAGTGTTGTACTGGCAGTTGTTTGGCTAAAAGTCCCAAGAGTGTCCCTGTGCTTCACACAACATAACCCAGGGTGGAGGTTCTTTGTGGGATCTTGAGTTAGGATGTGAGGCATTGCATTCTCCCAGGTGGGTTCTGTGGAGTTTGTGTTGAGGGTGTGTGTGAGGGGAGGTGCTTGTGACTATGGTCAGTGCTGCGAGTCCTCCTTCCCACCCAGCCAGATATCCCACCATGGAACGTGCTTCCATTGCAGGGAGTGCAAGTTGTCTCTCAGGATGTCAGTCAGTGGTGTCCTGCTGTTGGTTGTTGCACAGTTGCCAGCAGGGCCTTGTGCTCCCCACAGCAGTAGCCAGTGTCAGCCATCTTGTGAGTCCTTTTCCACTCCCTGTGATGTGTGCATGGTTCATGGTGGTGTTGATGGGACAGTTGTGGGGGTGAGCAATATCTGTGACTACGACTCCCATGATGCTATTGGCTACACTGACTTGCCCAGCATACACAGAATTCCTTTCTTTCAGTGGTCTTCACTGTGTGTTGGTGTTGTAGTGGTGGCTACATGTCTGGATGTGTTTGTTAGTTATATTTGTGCCACTGCCTAGCTGTAGTTGTAGTTGTGTTTGTACATGTGATGACACGGTTAAATGTAACTTTGAGATGGCATGTGTTGTGTTTATCTGACTGACATACACATTTTGGGATGATTCTGTTCTGGTTGCTGTGTAATTGCTATGAGTGCATGGTTTGACTCTCCCCTTGACAGTGATGTGTGTGTGTATTGTGGCAGAATATTGTGTACATTTGTTGTGTACTCACCAGGCTCTGGGATGTTCTCTAGTCCATAGACGCTCACTGGCGGAAGGATGGCCCGCACCTTCACCTCCCAGGGCCTGAGGTATACTGGCTTGGCAGGAGGGCCACTGCCGGTGTATTGGCTCAGGAGGTAGTCCTTCTTGAGCAGCTCCCGTACCCTCCTGCGCACGTCATACCACCTGTTCTGGATGTCAGTCTTTGTGCGCAGACATGGTGATTGTGCGTTCACCCTGTTGATGATCCTCTCCCACATCTTGGTTTTCTGGGAGATGGGTGTCTGTTGGACCAGTGTGCCAAACAGATGTGGCTCTACCCTGAGGATCTCGTCTACCAGGACTTCCATTCACAATCTAGGAACTTGTGATTCTTCTTTGGGGGCATGGTGATGGGTGGTGATGGTGAGTGATGTGTGTGTTGGTGTGCAGGTGAGGGTGTGTGAGTGTCTGTTTTGCTGGGTGTATGTGAGGTAGCTATTTGTTGGTGTGCTGATGGTGTGTGGCTTGTGTGAGGGATGAGCTGTGGGTGTGTGGTTGCTGTCTGTTGAGTGCTGGCAGTAGAATAGCATTTGCAAAGGATCATGGTTGGGATTTGTGTCCGTTATATGGGTGGAGTTGTGGGTGTGTCTTTGTTCTCTGTCCCCACCCCCCAGTATTTATTGGCTTTGTAATTGCTTGTTTGGCCTTTTTTTGTGTATTTTCCCTTAGTACTTTCTGTGCATGTTGGAAACGTTCTTGTGACCGAGTCGGACCCTGCAGTTGTCTCGTACGGTCTTCTCCATTTCATTCACGCTGTGTTTGTGCAGTTTTCTATGCTGCGTACGCGTCGGTCGCGGTGTTTTGTGTTACTTCGGCTCGCAGTTTTGTATGCGTGTCGGTCGTACGGCTTGTCCTCCGTACGACTCGGTCGTGCTTTTCGCGCCTTGCATCGTACTTTGCGGTTTGGAGTTCGCAGGTACGTTTCGGTTGGATGTGTTCCGGGTGCGTGTCGGTCGGTTCGATTCGCGTGTTTTACCGGCCGGATTGCTGTTTTCCGTGCGGCTCGGTCGTTCGGCTTGGGTTCAGTACGTGTCGGTCGGATTTTGCACGCTTTGCATCGTACTTGGCGTGTCGGGCGCCACAGGTACGTGTCGGTCGGAATTAATTCCGGCTCCGAGTCGGTCGGTGCTTTTTCCGGCCCGAATCGGAATCAACCCCATAGTAATTAAAAAATTACGGAAAAAAATATTAATTTACTACTTACCTTGCTGCTCCGTCTTCTCGCTGCTAGTCAGTGGGGTGGGCTTCACAAAATAGCATCAGCATTGGCACGTAACGTAAAGTACACAAACACATTAAAAACCAATACGCAGTAGATTCGTCACATAATAAAATACACATTTTTAATAAATAATTACACACAATACTTTTAGAACCAATAACATTTACAATAGAAAAACAGTTAACACATAAAGTAGTGACAACATAAAAAATAACGCTTACCTTTTACTTCCTTTGCCAGTCCATCTTCTTGCGTATAGTCTGTAGGGTGGGGCATCACTACAAGAGCCGAAACATTGCCAAGTACCAGAAAATACACGCACGCATTAACAAACGACAGAGAGCAGATTCGCAACATAACAAAATGCACAATATTAATAAATAGTTGCGTAGCATATTTTTTTAAACCAATAGCATTTACAATAGATTAACAGTTAACAGAAACAGTGCTGGCAACATACAAAATAAACTTAGTTTTGCCTTCCGTCGCTACTTTGTCTTCTCGCGTCCGGGCGTTAGAGTGGGGCATTAGAAATATAGCATAAACATGATAATACTGTAAATTAGACGCATGCAATAGGCACTAAACAGCAGATTTGCAACATACTACAATGCAAATTCGCAACATACTAAAATACTACATAAATACATAGTTGCAATACATAATTTTGTTTAGCAATAACATTTACAATAGGGAAACAGTCAACACATAAATTTGTAACAACAAAAAGAAACAAAACTTACCTTTCACTTCGCTCTCTGCTCCGTCTTCTCCGGTCCCGTTACTGGGGTGGGGCATCACAAAATTAGCATAAACATTAGCTTCCGTACAATACACGTGCACAGTAACAAACATTACACAGCAGATTCGCAACATACTAAAATATACAATATTAATAGCTGCAAAACATATTTTTAAATAATACCATTTACATTACAAAAATACTAAATACATAAAGTAATAAGAAAATTATAGGAAAAAATATTAATTTACTACTTACCTTGCTGCTCCGTCTTCTCGCGGCTAGTCAGTGGGGTGGGCTTCACAAAATAGCATGAACATTGGCACGTACCGTAAAGTACACAAACGCATTAACAAACAATTTGCAGCAAACAAAACAAGAACTGTACATTATATGCGCGTATTAACTAACAATACACTGCAGATTCGTCACAGAGGTACCGTCAATTACACGCACACAATAACAAAACAATACACAGCAGATTCGCAATAATATTAAAAATACAATATTAAGGATTAATTGCAAACACATTTTTATTGAACAACAACATTTCCAATACCAAATCTGTAAACACATAAAGTAGTGACAACATAAAAAACAACGCTTACCTTTTACTTCCTTTGCTAGTCTGTCTTCTTACGTATAGTCGGTAGGGTGGGGCATCACTACAAGAGCATAAATATTGCCAAGTACCAGGGAATATACGCACGCATTAACAAACTACAGAAAGCAGATTCGCAACATAACAAAATGCACAATATTAATACGTAGTTGCGTAGCATATTTTTTTAAACTAATAGCATTTACAATAGATTAACAGTTAACAGAAACAGTGCTGGCAACATACAAAATAAACTTACTTTTGCCTTCCCTCGCTACTTCGTCTTCTCCCGTCCGGCCGTTAGGGTGGGGCCTAACAAATATAGCATAAACATGATAGTACTGTAAATTAGACACATGCAATAAACACTAAACAGCAGATTCGCAACATACTACAATACAAATTCGCAACATACTAAAATACTACATAAATAAATAGTTGCAATACATAATTTTGTTTAGCAATAACATTTACAATAGGGAAACAGTCAACACATAAAGTTGTAACAACAAAAGGAAACAAAACTTACCTTTCACTTCACTCGCTGCTCCGTCTTCTCCGGTCCGGTTACTGGGGTGGGGCATCACAAAATTAGCATAGACATTAGCTTCCGTACAATACACGTGCGCAGTAACAAACATTACACAGCAGATTCGCATCATACTAAAATATACAATATTAATAAATAGCTGCAAAAAAATTATTGTAAAACAATAACATTTACAATACAAAATTATAAACACATAAAGTAATACAAACATTAGAGAAAAAATATTAATTTACTACTTATCTTGCTGCTCCGTCTTCTCACGGCTAGTCAATGGAGTGGACTTCACAAAATAACATGAACATTGGCACGTACCGTAAAGTACACAAACGCATTAACAAACAATACGCAGTATATTCGCAACATAATAACATACACATTTTTAATACAAAATTACACACAATACTTTTGAAACAATAACATTTACAATAGAAAACCAGTTAACACGCAAAGTAATCAACATAAAAAATTTCGCTTTTACTTCCCTCGCTGCTCAGTCTTCTCACGTCCGGTCAGTGTGGTAAGGTATCACAAAGATAGAAAAAACTACAGAAAGCAGATTCACAACATAACAATCACAATATTAATAAATAGTTGCGTAGCATATTTTTTTAGCCAATAGCATTTACGAAACAGTGCTGGCAACATACAAAATAAACTTACTTTTGCCTTCCCTCGCTACTTCGTCTTCTCCCGTCCGGCCGTTAGGGTGGGGCCTAACAAATATAGCATAAACATGATAGTACTGTAAATTAGACACATGCAATAAGCACTAAACAGCAGATTCGCAACATACTGCAAAACAAATTCGCAATATACTAAAATACTACATAAATACATAGTTGCAATACATAATTTTGTTTAGCAATAACATTTACAATAGGGAAACAGTCAACACATAAAGTTGTAACAACAAAACGAAACAAAACTTACCTTTCACTTCGCTTGCTGCTCCGTCTTCTCCGGTCCGGTTACTGGGGTGGGGCATCACAAAATTAGCATAGACATTAGCTTCCATAAAATACACGTGCGCAGTAACAAACATTACACAGCAGATTCGCATCATACTAAAATATACAATATTAATAAATAACTGCAAAAAAAATATTGTAAAACAATAACATTTACATTACAAAAATATAAACACAAAGTAATACAAACATTAGAGAAAAAATATTAATTTACTACTTACCTTGCTGCTCCATCTTCTCGCCTACTAGTCAATGGGATGGACTTCACAAAATAACATAAACATTGGCACGTACCGTAAAGTACACAAACGCATTAACAAACAATACACTGTAGATTCGCCACATAATGACATACACATTTTTAATACATAATTACACACAAAACTTTTGAAACAATAACATTTACAATAGAAAACCAGTTAACACACAAAGTATTGAACATAACAAAAGATTTAGCTTTTACTTCCCTCGCTGCTCAGTCTTCTCACGTCCGGTCAGTATAGTAAGGTATCACAAAGATAGCAAAACATGCAGTTACAACCAATTACATGCGCGTATTAACAACGAATAGCAGCACATTCGCAACATATTCAATACACAGGATTCATAAATACTTAACAATTTTAATTTATTATACTTGCTATTTAACATTTGCATACTACCACACATAGGGGCCGATTCCGATCTCGGCCGGTAGGGCTCCGAATCGGATTCGGCTTAACCGGATCCGATTCGGAGCCCTCTTTCCCGACCGATTCGGACATGCGTCCGGGCGAGCGAGTACGATGCGAGCGCTCGCAAAATCGCCGACCGACTCGTTCGCGGGATCCAACTGCACCGACCGACTCGCACGGACACGACTCGCACCGCGCAATGGAGACGTTCCCCGGCCGGGTAAGTACAATGCGCGCCTCGAGCAGTCCGACCGACTCGCGCAGTCCGGCTCCAAAGAGCAGTCGGAGCCGCACTTTGGGGGTCCGTGTCGGACCCCCCTGTACGCGTAGTTACGCGAGTCGCACACAGGGGGGACCCATGGGTCCCCCTACCTGTGCTTGTTCGGCGCAAGTCACTTCGATGCGTACCCGCTGTAGGGGGCGCCCTTGTTCGCCTCGCACCCATTGAGGCAATGGGAGCCCGCGTACGCGTTGTACGACCGGCTCCCATTGACTTCAATGGGAGTCCGACCGACTCGAGTACGATAGCATACGGACGCATTGTACTCGTTCGGTCGGGCTGCACGGGTCCGATTCGGTCGGATATCTCTCCGGGTCCGGCTCGGTCAGAGAGATTTCCGGCCCGAATCGGAATTGGCCCCATAGAGTAAAGTCACCATTTTAAAAAAAACTCACCTTTGCCGTCGCTCGCTGCTCCGTGTTGTCTGCTCTATAGAAGGCGACAAGAAGCATAAAAGAAAAGTTACCACAAAACATTGCTAACAATGACATTTAGATCTTATCTACAAAAACAAACAAAATCGCACAAACTAAGAAAATTAAGCTTACCTTTGTTTTTCTACTCTACTCGATGTTTTGTACTCCTGTCTCTAAAGTGTAGAAATTCTTTTTTCTATTTAACATTAGCAGACTCACTAGACATAAGCATGTAGCGCATATTAACAACAAATAGCAGCACATTCGCAACATATTAAATATACAGTATTAACAAACGCATAATAAATATAATTAATTACACTTTCTATTTACCACTTACATACATTCACACATAGAATACAGTAAAGCCACCATTTAAAAAAAAACTCACCTTTGCCGTCGCTCGCTGCTCCGTGTTGTCTGCTCTATAAAAAGAGACAAGAAGCATAAAAGAAAAGTTACCACAAAACATTGCTAACGATGACATTTAAATCTTAGGTACGAAAACAAACTAAATCGCACAAAGTAAGAAAATTAAGCTTACCTTTGTTTTCCTGCTCAACTCGATGTTTTGTGCTCCTGTCTCTGAAGTGTAGAAAAAAAAAATATTTTTAACATTAGCAGATTCAATACACATAAGCATGTAGCGCGTATTAACAACAAATAGCAGCGCATTGGCACCATATTAAATACACAGCATTCACAAGCACTTAACAAATATAATTAATTACACTTTCTATTTACCACTTACATACATTCACACATACAATACAGTAAAGCCACCATTTTTAAAGAAACTCACCTTTGCCGTCGCTCGCTGCTCCGTGTTCTCTGCTCTATAGAAGGCGACAAGAAGCATAAAACAAAAGTTACCACAAAACATTGCTACCAATAACATTTCAATCTTATATACGAAAACAAACAAAATTGCACAAACTAAGAAAATTAAGCTTACCTTTGTTTTCCTGCTCTACTCACTGTTTTGTGCTCCTGTCTCTGAAGTGTAGATTTTTTTTTTTTTTAACATTAGCATATTCAATACACATAAGCATGTAGCGCGTATTAACAACAAATAGAAGCGCAATTTCTTAACATATTAAATCCACAGCATTCACAAACACTTAACAAATATAATTAATTACACTTTCTATTTACCACTTACATACATTCACACATACAATACAGTAAAGCCACCATTTTTAAAGAAACTCTCCTTTGCTGTCGCTCGCTGCACCGTGTTGTCTGCTCTATAAAAGGCGACAACAAGCATAAAAGAAAAGTTACCACAAAACATTGCTAACAATCACCTTTGAATTTTATCTATGAAAACAAACAACATCACATAAACTAAAAAAATTAAGCTCACCTTTGTTTTTTAGCTCTTCTCAATGTTTTGTCCTCCTGTCTCTAAAGTGTAGAAAAAAAATAATATTTGTAACATTAGCAGATTCAATAGACATAAGCATGTAGTGCGTATTAACAACAAATAGCAACACATTTGCAACATATTAAATACACAGTATTCACAAACACTTAACAAATATAATTAATTACACTTTCTATTTACCACTTACATACATCCACACATTGAATACAGTAAAGCCACCATTTTTTTTTAAAAACACCTTTGCCGTCGCTCACTGGTCCAAGTTTTCAGCTCTGTAGAGGGCAACAACAGGCATAAAAGACAAGTTACCACAAAACATTGCTAACAAAAACATTTAAGTCCTATCTACTAAAACAAACAAAATAGTACAAACTTTCAGAATTTAAATTACCTTTGTTTGCAGCTCTACTCCATGTTTTGCACTACTGTCACTGTAGTGTAAATTACAAAATTTCTTAATAACATTAGCAGATTCAATACAAAAACCATCTAAATAAAATCTTTCTATATAAAAGACTCATTAATAAATAGTAAAAAAACTCCTAACAAATCTGCCCTTTTCTTAAGTTGCCCATCAGCACCCAATACTCAACACCGCTATACCCATTGACCTCCCCCAAGGCATCCTGATACACCAACAGGGTGTGCCGTAGCTAAAACAGAAAATAGGATTTGTGCAAATAAACCTTAGTATGCAGCTCCTCACAAAAGCATATATGGCCTTTGTCCCACACATCTCCTAAGCACGAAATCACATTTAGCAATGCAACACTCACAATCACATTTTTTTCATTTATTTAAATGCTTACTTACCTGTATTCGGCCTCAATCATACTTTCCTACCCCCCACCGTACCCCCCCCCCGCCCCACGTCACCGCCTGACCGCCACTACTACCACACACCATACCTGCGAAATGCCAATAAAACCCCCACTCCCACAATCACCACTCATACCACCAATTTACCTGCCCACAGGACACTCCCGTATAAGTTTGTCATCCCAGCCCATCCATGGCGCAACAACCCTCCAAACCTGGAACACTATTCGACTCAGTACCCAGAGGTGTCCAAGGAGTGGCGCTCACTACAAAATATGCCTTTCATTAGCCAGTCCAACAAATGCTATTCCCCCCCGCACCTCCCTAGCATGCCGAATCCTCTCATCCCACGTACAACCAGTTCTTCACCATCAACAGTTATGCTACTCAGTAGTATAGTATACACAAATGTAAGTGGGCCGAACACATAAAATGCAACTATGTTGGGCTTATTGGCCCAAAACAACTCTCAGTGCAGCCTAGTTGTTAAATAAGGACTATAAAATCTGGAGGCGGAAGGTTTTCAGTTCTACAAAATTATACAGTGTTTCCAAATAGGGTAAGCGGGGACATGTATTTAATTAAGAACAGGCTGTTCTTTACAAGCACGTAGCTCAGCCACAATTAAAACAAGCACTGGCAAAGTTACTAGATCTGGCAATAGCACACAAATAGGGTACTTACTTTTAAAGCACAGGGCACAAAACCAAAATGAAGACATTAAAAACAAGCCCGATATTTACCATTGCTGCTGGAAACAGTTAATATGACGTTTGGTACTTCTAGGAACTGTTTACACTATGTTTATTACAGCCTGTGCACCTTGCTATTTCACAAACAGAGAGAGTAACATTTTATTCAAACAATATTGTTACACTACAAATTAGTGACGCCTTTACCTGCAGAAGTCCAAAATATACATCAAGGCTGTCTGTTTCCTACAACATTCTAAACAGCACAAGCAGCTCATCAGCCCTCACCCCAATACCAGCACACCATTAGCTATTTCCTAACAAGTAACTCTAAACTGTCTATTCACACTTGCCCAACACCCTTACAGCTTTGCTTATTGCACCCCAAATATTTATCCTCTTTTACCAGTGTCTTTCTGTCTAACACTTGTGCTTTTCTCCCGCCCATAATTGCATCTATTAAATGTATACAATTATAAAATTTGCAATTCAAACACTGTACTTTATCCCTCTCAGTCCTAGTAACACAGCAGTTTTCTCTCCAAAATTCTATTTTAGGCAGTGCTAATACCTGTATGTTAAAACAATGCATCCCCAGCTACCATTTTCTAGTCACAAACCACTAAAACCAGCCACCCTACCTCACCTTCACTCCCCCCCAACAACATAAACATTCCACAGCAAACAGTGATTCTGTCAGCTGGTTAAACTGTGTTTACTACGCTCTGTACACTTATTTTTTTCGACAGAATACAAACTTAAGTTCAATTCAAACAGTTTTTTTACATTTCAAGTTAGTAAGCCCTTTACCTGCCAAAGTCTAAAGAATACATTATGCCTGTCTGTCTACTAGGACATTCTAAACAAAACGAGCAGCTCCCCACCTCTCACCCCCAGGCCAGCAGACTATTCCATAAACAGCTAATAGCCAAAAAACAGCCCTCCCCTCACACTTCCCCAAGCCCCTTAAAGCTTAGCTAGGTGCACCACAAATAACTCTAAGCCATTTTGCGAGTTGCAACCTACCTCTGCCCCAGATTACAGTGAGCAGAGTCCAAAAAGTAATAACGAAACTCATTACTACTATCTATTCCACAAAACCAAAGTCGCTGAAAAACCCTTTTCCCTTTCTATAATTACTGTCTTTTTATGCAAATATTACAGTTTGACATTGTAGTTTTAACATACTTGTAATTGCATATTTGAACACCTGTTTTGTGTTTTAAACTTGTATTTTTCATAACCATAATTGCTTCCATTTAACATACTCATTTGTGACATTAGGTACAAACGCTGTACTTTATCCCTTTCATTCCTACTAACAATTCAGTTTTAGCTCCACATTTAACCTTTACTCTGTAATAAAACATGTATATTAAAGCGGTACACCCACACCCACCATTGTCTGTTCGCACACCAGTAAAACCAAGCTCTCGTCCTCACCCCCATTCCCCATCCTGCACAAGCATATTCCACATGGTGAGCAGTCAAAATATCGAAAATAATATATCGATATACAATAATATCGAAGTTAAAATATCGAAGGGACAGAATATCGAAGGGACAGAATATCGATGGACAGAATATCGACCCTAAGGTAAGTAATATCGAATTTTTTAATATCGATGTTACTAATATCGATATTTGAATTATTGTTATGTATTTTGTTATGTTTTTAATATGTATGTGTTATATGTGTTTTTGTTAAGTGTTCTACTTGTTTAAAAATATATGTATACAATTTTTATATGTTAATAAAAAAAGAATTTAAGTTAATTTTTTTTTTGTACTGTAGCGGGTTGTGGGTTTATAGGGGAATAGGGTGGGAAGTAATTTAATTATACTAAATTAATTATTAATTTTTAGGAATTATAAATACATTTTAATTATTTTTTGCGTTTAAGTTCTGTAGCGGGTTGTGGGTTTATAGGGGAATAGGGTGGGAAGTAATTTAATTGTAATTAAGTTATAATTTATTTTAATTAATTGTTATTGATAATTATATAATTGTTAATTAATTAATAATTGGTAATTAATTTTTATTAATTGGTGATTAATTTTTATTAATTGATTAATTGATCATCATGTAATTTAAATGTAATTAACTTATAATTTATTTTAATTAATTGGTATTGATAATTATATTATTGTTAATTAATTGATAATTGGTAATCAATTATTATTAATTGGTAATTAATTATTATTAATTAGTTATTAATTTGTATTAATTGATTAATTGATCATTATGTTAAGTGTATTATTTTATCATTGGAGTGTGTTGTGCATTTATAGGGGAATACTTTTGGAAGTAATTGAAATCTAATTAAGTAATTATTAAATTTATTTTTGGGTATTGAAAATTAATTTATTGGATATTAATTATTAATAGGTAATTTTTTTAAATTACAATTTTTTGGTTCTAAAAATTAATGTATTGTTGTTTCATCATTAATTGGTAATTAAATATTATTAAATATTATTTATTGATACATTTAATTAATATATTAAGAATTATTTATTAATTGATAATTAATGTTTAATTATTATTACTATTGGTATAAAAAAGCATTTAATTGTTTAATATTAGTTAATTGGTAATTAAGTTTTAATAATTTATATGTTTTTTGTTATTAAAAATATTGTATTGTTCAATATTTATTATTTAGTAATTAATATGTATTAATTATTATTTATTGGTATTTATTATTAATTTATTGTTAAATAGATGGTAAATAGTTTAGAGTTATTTAATAATTCATTAATTATTTATAATTATGTTATTTGTATCTTCTACGCTATCCAACACTTCCCCTACTGTTGCACTCTCTGGAGTTGGAATAGTAATTTTTACCCCTACGCTATCCAACACTTTCCCTACTGTTGCACTCTCTGGAGTGGGAATAGTAATTTTTACCCCTACGCTATCCAACACTTTCCCTACTGTTGCACTCTCTGGAGTGGGAATAGTAATTTTTACCCCTACGCTATCCAACACTTTCCCTAATCTTGCACTCTCTGGAGTGGGAATAGTAATTTGTACCCCTACGCTATCCAACACTTTCCCTACTGTTGCACTCTCTGGAGTGGGAATAGTAATTTTTACCCCTACGCTATCCAACACTTTACCTACTGTTGCACTCACTGGAGTGGGAATAGTAATTTTTACCCTCACGCTATCCAACGCTTTCCCTACTGTTGCACTCCCTGGAGTGGGAATAGTAATTTCTACCCCTACGCTATCCAACACTTTCCCTACTGTTGCACTCTCTGGAGTTGGAATAGTAATTTTTACCCTTACGCTATCCAACACTTTCCCTACTGTTGCACTCTCTGGAGTGGGAATAGTAATTTTTACCCCTACGCTATCCAACATTTTTCTTACTGTTGTTTTTTTGGGGGTTGTAATAGTAGTTTTATTCCCTACGCTATTTAATATTTTTTCTATTATTTTAGTTAATATAGTATATAATTAATTTTAAAAATATTAAAAGTAAATTTAATTTTTTTAATTTGTTATACATAATTATTTAATTTTTATTTATGTTACTGTTTTATGTGTAAAGATGTATTTGTAATTTATAATATTTTTTAATAATTTATAATTTATTAAAATAATTATTCAAACTGATTATTAAGTAAGTATATATATTATATATGTATATGTTTAATTAATGTATTATTTAATTATATATGTTACTTAGGGGCCCATTACGATACCCGGCGTAAAAAAATCCGCCAGGCATGGAAGCGGCAAAAATCCGCCCGCACACACCGTCTGAACACCGACCACGCCATTATGATTACACAAACCAAAAACCGCCATCGGCGGAAAAATCACACAAAATACCGCCCGCCATCGTCCGAGTCGGAGTCAAACCGCCCGCCACGGACGGAAACACGCACGACAACACAAAACCGTCCGCCCTCACGGCCGACACACCGCACGTGAGATTACGATCGCACCGCCATGAGCGCGGGAAAACTACAAATATAACGCCCGCCAGCGCAAACAACGCCGATGAGAATCGACACGGCAGAAGCCATGGCGCCCACGTCCCTGCACAGAAACCATCCGCTGACAAAAACAATCGCACACAACATGGCCAACAAGTCCACACAGCAAGGCACGCACAAATACACAAGCACAGTACACATCCCGAAAACACCCCCCTGGACAAACAAAAACTACAAAGGCCAGAACCCCAGACACAACACACCTGAAAACAACAGACCATGAGGACACACCCACATAGGTAAGTACAAAAGCAGCACTCCCACAGACCACAACCCCTTGCAACATTGCAAACTAGAGAGGAGAGGAGAGGACACAGTGACACAGCAAGGACAGCAGCACACCACAGAAACGCACACATCACAACCACCACCACCACCACCACCACCACCACCACCACCACCACCACCAAACACCGGCACCACAAACCCCCTGCACATTACACAACACACACCGCACCAGCACCACAAACACCATGGCACCACAAAGAATGCCCAAGTTCACGCCCATTGAGCTGACGGTCATGGTCGACGAGATCATCAAGGTGCACCCACAAATCTATGGGAACATGGTCCAGCACACACCACTAGCCACCAGAAACAGAATGTGGAACCGGATCGTAGACCAGGTCAATGCAGTCGGGACCCTGCCCAGGAACAGAGTCGAAATAAACAAACGGTGGAATGACGTAAAGAGCCTGGTCAAGAAGAAGGAGACCAAGAACAGAGAGCTGGCAGCCGTCACTGGCGGAGGGAATCCCGCGCTCTTCAAGACCTTCAAAGCGTTGGAGGAGAAGGTGCGAGTCATCATACATCCCGAGATCCTCGCCGGATTAGCAGGGGGAGTGGAGGCTGGTAAGTACAAACTAATGTATACCAGCACACCGCTATGTACTCACATGCACTACCACCATGCCACAGCTCCCAGGGACAAACACCCCCATGTCCAGCACACAATACACAACACATCACACACACATGCAACAGACACCACCACACACAGCCCAAACAGAACAACTGTAAGATGCGTGGGGACATGTGTACACTCAGCCAGCCACGTAACCACCAACAGGTCCCCAAATATGCCAGAAGCGCCACAACGAGCACCCACCACACCCATGTGTCCGCCACAGCTGCACTAACCGACAAGTAACAGGTAAGTGGCAGGAACACAAAGTGCAGTGGGTGGGAGGGTGGACAGCCCAAGTACAACACACACCAGGCCCCTAGTCCCACAGCACAGCAAGGAGGAGCATCCCCCACACCCCACAGCCACGTGTCAGCCACCGCAGTGCACAACGACAGCCGAAAGGTAGACATCACGGTCCACAGCAATCGGTGTCAGTGGGTGTCCAGCCACCACCACGACCCACACCACCCCCACCCCCACAGACCTGCAACATGGAGCACCCCCCGCTTAGAAACATGTGGCATCCAGTACAGTGCACGCCCGAACAACCTGCAGGTGGGAAACTGGACAGGGCTGGATTACTGGAGGCATGAGGACCGTAACACGACCAACACATGGGACATGTCACGTAGCAGACGAACACGCAGCACCGCCCACCGTCACGAACAAGTGAACAATGTGCACACGGACATGAACCACAGACTCACACCTCACATGACCCATCACAGACACAGCAACACCCAAGGAGCCACGTCTGCATGCACAAGCCACACTGAATATAGTACCACATGGCAGCCACTGTGCAACTCATCACACACAACCGAAACACCATTGAAGTCATGTCCATGTAGCCCCTACTGCCTGTCAACCACACACCCCACAACTACGCCTATGTAAGACAAACAACACTAGACGCAACAGAGCGGAACAACATAAATGCACACGAACACCACTGAACCCATCAAACACACAGACACACCATGCACATACAACATACCATCCATCCCATCCGTCAGCCCCAGTCTCATGAAAGGCATGTCATCCGCACAGCTGCCACACATACAGCAGTCACGCTAAGATACATGCCCATGACCAACCATGTGCCAGAAGTCAATGAAGCGCACGCCACACTGTGAGCAACAACACACAACATGGGCCACACCCCCACGAGCACTGCAGTGATGCACATGGCACAGGGCAGCACGCACACCAAGGAGATGGGACAACTGCAATACGTTGGCTGGCACACAACCATCACTCACTCATAACGATGCATCCAATGCCATGTCCAGTAATCACAACAGACAGCAAATATGCAGGCCATGTCAGGCATGCACACACCTCAGACCATGCACTGTCATGCTGCCACAACACATGTCACGTTCGGCACCCATGGCTCACAGCATGTACCCCAAAAGCATATTCCCTCCCAAATGCGAATCTGGGGCATGGCCCCCATGTTGCCATATGCGTTCCTAAGCGTTCCATTTGAACCCCAAAAGCATATTCCCTCCCAAATGCGAATCTGGGGCATGGCCCCCATGTTGCCATATGCGTTCCTAAGCGTTCCATTTGAACCCCAAAAGCATATTCCCTCCCAAATGCGAATCTGGGGCATGGCCCCCATGTTGCCATATGCGTTCCTAAGCGTTCCATTTGAACCCCAAAAGCAGAGTACAAACCAGACCCAGGATGGGCCAGGAGCCCGCATACACCAGAGTCACAATAAGTAGGGGCACAGCAACACACCCATCGGCATGGCCAATCCGTCCCATGCCACATGTGCACAGCACACAGTCCCATTGCCAAGCACACACAACTACAAATGGTACAGCCACACACACGCCTCCGGGAAACCCATGTACGAGATTGCACGAACTGTTAATGTCAGACGACAAATACATACTTCGCAAGGTGCAACACAATAACAAATCTCATTCTCTCCACAGGTGACGAACTGCTGGATGCTGGGGATGGAGCCAGCAGCCAGCACAGCCAGCCTACAAGCCCCCAACGAGGACACACGGATGTGGAGGATCTGTCCTCCTCTTCGGACACGGACCACCAAGCAGACCCATCTGGTGTGGCAGGGCCCAGCCGCTCCCCAGGACCCCTCCTACCCACCAACCCATCATCCAGGGCTGCTGAACATTCCCAGCCCCCTGCTGCCACTGTCGTTGCGGCCACACCCACGGTCATTGCGGCCACACCCACGGTCATTGCGGCCACACCCACGGTCATTGCGGCCACTACCACTGCCGCAACCGCCACCATCGCCGCACCGACCACCACCGCCGCCACCACCACCACGTCTTCGCTGGCACCAACCCCAGCGCAGGTGGTGGCCCGGCCGACTGGATCCACCCTGGGAGCCACAGCGAGGACCGTGGTGAGCAATGTGGCTAGTGGGCAGGCCGGTGGCAGCAGGACTGGTAGGAGGAGCAGGGTCAGGGAAACGCCAGCCTCCCCTGGGAGCCATGCCCTGCCTCAAATGGCCAGAGTCCTTGGGGCCTATGAAGAGGCCCAAGGACAATGGGCCAGGTCAGCTACAGACACGCGTGAGGTGCTGGGGGTGCTGAGGTCCATGGACGCCCGTATGGGCCAACTCATGGACCTCATGGGCCAGCTGGTGGTGGCGGTGAGGTCACAGCCAGGGACAGCAGCTCCCCTCCGCCACCACCTGCCGGGGCGCAGGGTCGAGCAGCAGTGTCCAGTTCCCCTGCGTCCACAGCCAGTGAGCACACCTCAACCACCAGCATGTCGCAAGCAGGCACCCCCTCGCAAACGTGGAAGGGGCCGTCCGAAGTGGAAACAGATCTCCCGGGAGGACTTCGCACGCTCCAGACGCAAGTGAGGCAGCCAGCCAGCCTTCCTTGACCACCCACTGCATTGACTTGGACTACGATCCCACTCCACACAGCCATCTGGATGGCATGTGTGTGTTGGACTATGGACATAGAACCAGTGGGTACACCCTGAGCATCACGCAGCCATGACCGACAGCTCATTGTCACTGCACGCACCACTTTTGTCATCACCTTACACACAATCACATGTCACAGTTTGAAATAAATGCACCTCTTACACAAACTGCTGTTTGTGCCCTGTGTTTTATTTGTACGGAATACAACGGCCACCTTGGGCGGAAAGGCACCTGATGCGTGGCATGGCAATGGAACCGGAGGGCCTGTAGGGACCTAGGGGTGGGAGACAGAACAGGAGCACATTCAATGAGTGTGTCACACACCCATCACACAGTACATGTCAACAACTACAAGCAATGTACACACATCGCACAGAGCAATAGGGCACAATGCCACAGCCACCAACAGTGGCATACTACCCTGGCCATGGAGCATTGACACACAGCACGCAGTGAACAAACGGCCACCCTGACACAGCACACACACACCTGCACAGATACAGCCACATCAGCCGTCGTACATGGACACTCACCGTCAAGTGAAGTAGTGGGCGATGAGCTGCTGCCGCACATTACCAGCTTCCTCCTCTCCGCTGTCCTCCTCACTCGAGCTGTCCTGGTCTGCGGGCTGGGGCCCTGGTTGATCTCCGTCATCCACGATGAGGGGGATCTGCTTCCGAATGGCCAGATTGTGCAGCATGCAGCACGCCACCACTATCTGGCACACCTTCTGTGGGGAGTACGCCAGCGCACCCCCGGTGCGGTCCAGGCACCTGAACCTGGACTTGAGGAGGCCAAAGGTACGCTCGACCACACGTCTGGTCCTCCCATGTGCCTCATTGTAGCGATCGTCTGCTGGGGTGCGAGGATTCCTCAATGGACTGAGCAGCCATGCCCCATTCGGGTACGCAGAGTCACCTGGGTGTGAGGGACACAGAGAACCGTTGCTATTCCAACTGGACAGGGGACAGCATCGCACAACCAGCACGCTACACCACTCCACATACTCACCGACAATACAGCCACGATCCTGTTGCAGATTGGACATCAGTCGTGGCAAGATGCTGTTGCGCATTATGTGTGCGTCATGGGCCGAGCCTGGGAACTTTGCACACACGTGGGTGATCACCATGTCCGCAAGGCACACCACTTGCACATTCAGGGAGTGCGTGTGCTTCCTGTTGCGGTACAGGTGCTCAGTGGCCTGTGGTGGAACAAGGCCAACATGTGTGCAGTCAATGGCTCCAACGACGTGTGGGATTCTGCCAAGGGCATAGAATGCACCCTTCACTGCCGCCAATTCACGAGCCCTGGGGAAGCGGATGTACCTGTTTCGGTACAGCATCATGGCTGCCAGTACATCCCTCAGCACCTTGCTGAACATGGGCTGGGACATCCCTCCTCCACTGCCCACTGTGTGCTGGAATGACCCAGTGGCGAAGAAATGCATGGCGGCCATCACCTTAGCCGTGGGGGTGACAGCTGTCGGATACACCCTGCGGGGACGGAGATGGGGTTCTAACATGGCACACAGTCGATGCAGGGTTGGCCTGTCCAGCCGAAACTTCCTAATGACCTCTGTATCGTCCATGTCCGCCAGCAATTGGTATGGGCGGTCAATGTTCGGTCTCCGCCTAGGGAAAATGGCAGTGGACACATGTCAAAGCAACACAACACATAGCAATTTCGCATACACATCACTGACATGACTGAGCAAGCACATGAGCCACAGCCCAGCTGTCAAGCTGGGACGGCACGGCCACAATACACTTACACAGGTCTCCCAACAATGGCAATGGCTAGTGATACAGACCACTGCCATGTGCATGCACATGGGGATCTAGGCCCCAATGACTTGCAAGGCGTGCTGTTGGGGACTGACTGCATATTCGTCAAGCGGCAACGCCACGGCAACATGAATGTCTGCTGAGCATGAACTGCTTCCGAGGCTGGATGAGTATGGCACACGACGACGACGATGTGGGCACAGGCTGAGCGGCCAAAACAAGTGGGACCTGTGGCACGAGGGGATATGAGACAGTAGTAGGTGTCAGCACTGCACCCTATGTACAGCACTGTACGGATCACACCTCCCGAAACATTGACAGGTGTCCACATTGACAGCCCCATGCCAAGACGGCTGTGTGCTTGCAGTCACACGTCACAGGTGAGAGGTTACATTGCACGTGCCAGGTGGCAGACGTACATAGTGGGAGCTGGCATGTGTGTGCATGTGTCTCCTGTTCAGGATCCACCAGATGGGCGCTGACTCTGTACTGTCCATTGGACACAGCATGTTCCGTGGAAGGCTTGTGTGTGTGGGATGGTGGCACTGGATGTGCCTCCGTTGGGTGGGGGGCCATGCACTAGGCGGGTACGTCGATGATTGCGCATTGTTGGTCACGGTGGGTGCACCCACTAAGATGTGTTGCCCTGTGTTCAATTCCTATGTCCGCATGATGATGGACTGTAGATGTGGGCAGACTACACATTGGTCGATGTGCTGTCTATATGCATGTGCCTTCACACCAGGCACAGCTGCCCCTGCACATGTGACCCCTGCTGGACTCGCTGCTGGGTCTGTGGAGCTGATGCACCTTCTGTGTGTGGGGCGGACAGCTCTCCTCACTTCCCTCATTGCGCATGTCATGACTTTGCCACAGGTGACATGGATCATGGAGGGCCCACATGTACGCGTGGGTAGGCTACACATGATTGTTCACTGGTCGCCACCCCCAGTCAGTGTTTCGAATGGGAAGGTTGTCGTGCTGGTGGTATGTTCGATGTGGCGGATGGGCGGGCCTAGGTGCGGGCTTACATTCCGGACATGGGGGGTAGTTGGATTGGCGACTAGTTGCAGTACACACGGGACACGTCTCTTCCTTTCCACATCTGGGTCATCCCTTGTACTCACTGACAGTGATACAGTCATCTTTGCCCCAGCCCTCATGTCCTCCCCTCGCTCCCCCAATATGCTTGTGCACCTGCGAGGCTAGCGCTTGCACAGGCAGCCCCAAGCTCGCACCAGAGAGGGCAAGGAGTGTATGTGTGGGTCCAGTTGCACGAGTGGCCTGTCTCAGGGTATGATGTGTTGCGGGACGCCGTCCACCTGCGTGGTGCCCCAAATGGAGACCCGGCCTGCATGGACTATGCATCACAGTCTTCGCCTTCCGGATCCGCCACTTGCGACACCCAGTGGCTGTGGCTGCCCTTGCGGCCAGGCCGCGTCCGTCTGTGACTGATGGCCCACACATTCACTCTTTGGCCTCTCTGGGGAGGGCTCGGGGGTGGTGGCGCACGCGCTTGCACTTAGTCGCAATGGCATGTGGCGTGGTTGGTATAATGGGCAATGGATGTGATGGTGCGAGCCACCTCCCGTGACGTCAGTGCTGCTCGTGCTGTGGTGCGTCCCCCCTACACTTCCATTTGACTTGTGCCATGCTAGACGTTGAGGTTCTATTGCCTGCGTGATATGACCAGGAGGAGCGCGAGGAGACCTCTCACACACCATGCTCCACTGCCATCCCGTGCCCTGTATCGCCTGTGCGGATTGACTATGTTGGGGTTACACCTGGTCGACTGGGGCTGTGTGTGCCTTGTCAAGGGGCATGGCGGGCGCACAACAGGATCCAGCTTGTCCACAGAGGGTGGGCTGAGGTGCGCCTGGTACCGCTTTGTACGTGTGCCCGGCTGCTGTGCACACACGTGTTCACTCCCCCCGACAGGTGTCCTCTCACAATGCCCAGGGAAGCGGTGGTGTACTGTTCATGACCCCTCCCAACATGGCGTGCTCCAACTTGGCATGTGCGCATCTACCCGTCACACCCACCCACCTGAGCACTGCGTCCATACGACTTCACACGACACATGTGTGTCTTCCACAGTTGTGCTACTCATTTGCGTTGACATCCAATACCAGTGGACTACATGGTCATGTCACGACTGCCGTGTACTTCACATACTCTCATCCTCTCTCATTCGTACTTGTGAAATGAGTCAGCGGAGACAGTTTTGGTTTCAAACATTATATTGAGTCTTCTGTCCTCTGTGATGCAGTATAGTGGACACTACTGGCAGCGGAATACATGTTGAGGATATACTGAGCATGATTGCAAATGGGATAGGGTGTGGGGTTACATGTGATTGGCTGTTGCATGTGGGATGTGGGCTTCAGAGTTACATCTGCTTGGCCAAGGCTGTGCTAATGTACATTTACGTATAGCTGTGGAGCTGCGGACTTTGACACAGACGGTATACATGTAGCCTACCAGACCGCTTGGCATCATGGGCACAGTCCATCTCAGTTCCATGTGACAGGTTTGCTGCGGTTGTTCCTCATGCACGCGTGCATGTGAGATGACATCAGGGCATGTGCTTGCGTGCATGCAGCGGCGTGCCACTTGTTGTTGCACTGTGGTGGTTACTGGACATGTCACAGTCACTGGGGTCGTGTTGTTGTTGTATGCACTTGTCGTCCATGCAAAGGTCCTGGTATGGGATTCCCGGGGCGGGGGTGGGAGGGGTGCAGCACCCACAGACTCCAGGCGACCTATTCATGTCCACTGAGCGGTGTGTCCATGGGCGCTGGATCCATGTCGTGTCCTGGTTGTTCGTGCAGTTCCGTCCATGTGGGTGCGATACACAGACCCCATGCCACTGCCTCCCACGATGCATGCGGTGTTCCTGGATGTGATGGGGAACAGTGTGCATGTCCCGGTCATATCCGATGTCATGGCGATGTCGTTGATGGTGTGGTTACAGTTGCCGGTCGTTTGGTATGGCTGTTGTGGTGGTGACTGGCCAGTCCGTGCGGAAGCTAAGCATGGGTGCGGGGTTGGACATCATAGGTCAATCGGGGAACCTGCGTTGTGGTCCGACGAATTTACAGGTTGTCAGGTATGCGATGCCGTCCAGCAGGGCTTCCATGTCATTGGTGGTGTACATGTTTGCCAGCCAATGTAGCGGATGGTGGCTGTCAAGGTGTTGTTCGTAAGTTGTCCCTTGGAGGACCATGATGGGGCATGCTGGGTGACATTCGATGTAGCTGTTCTCGATGATCCGTCGTGTGGAGGCACAGTGGTCCCATTTCAGTGCGGAGTGCGATGTTGGCCACATACGCCATGCCCCCATAGGCAGAGCAGGCCCTGTCGTGTGCGTCCAGAGGGAGGAGTAGTGGTAGCAGGTCCGCCTTCAGAAATGCCGGGTTGGAGAGGCATATCTCCACGGGATGCTGGTAGGGACACCTCCGACAGTAGAAGACGGGCATGACGCAGCTGAACAATGTGATGCGGTAAGTCAGTCGGTAACTTACGTTCAGCAGGGACAGGAGATCGCATCCCACTATATGTATCAGGTTGGTTTTGTACAGCTTGAGCTGTCCGGCGTAGTTGGGTAGGTGTGTTGCGGTTGCCATTTCGCAGCGGTGCGTTGTGGTGGCGTGCTCCGGCTGTGTGTGCAGTCTGCAATGTGCACGCTCCGAGGTTGCTGTGAGCTCTGTGTAGTCGTAGGGAGACAGGACTTGTGTTCTGTTGGCTTGTTTGGAGGACACGGGCCCTCATCCCACATGCTTCTCAGACAGTTCAAGGTCAGTGATGTGTGACTCCTTCCAATTAACTTGCATGTGGCCGACATGGGGGAGTGTTTTCTTTTTCTTCCCCGTCCGTTGTGTGCTTCTGTGATATGCGCTATCTGCCCTGTGGTCGGTCTCCTCTGCATGCCTGTGTTGGTCTATTCTTGGACAATGGCTGTATTCACCGGCTTCTGTCGTAGGGCTGTGGTTTCGGAGTTGGAATGGAAGGTCATTCAGTGCTGTCTGCTCTCCCTTGTGTGGGCGGCAGGCTGCCTTTCCGCTCTGCGTTGGGCCTTGTGTGTGAATGTTATTCTTGGGCCACCTGTTGTCGGTCCCCGGGCTCTTTGGTGTTCCGTTTTATATGTCTTGTTCATATGTGCAGGGTGGTATGGGTGTTTCAGTGTGGTACTGGCGTTCCTCTTCCCGAAGGGGCCCTGCTTCTCCTAGTTGGTGTTGCCGCCGCTGTGTGCTACGCCATGTTTGTTACACTGGGGTGTGTCCTGCTGTTGCGTGACTTCACTGACATGTGTGCGTCGGTTGTGTGGCGTTGGGTGTTGTCCGTGAATTGGGCGTTGGGGACATGTCTGTGGCAGGCCTGTCACGTGTCATGTGCGTTCGGGGTGGGGCTGATGTGTGTGCTGCTTGGTTGTGTCCCTGTGTCTGTGTGCGACGCATGCATGGCGCTGCGGTTGGCCTCTGCGTTGTGCGCATGTGTGGCGGCGTCATCGCCGCTTTGGGGCCGTGACGGGGTGGTTGGTTCCTAGTCCCAGGTGGTGTGTACACATGTGTTACGCGATGTTACGATTTGGCCTGTGTGTCATATGTGGATGCAATGGTGGATGTGTAGTGTACACGCGCTGGTGGGGGTTGTCCGCTTTT